>CM073592.1:56803128-58003128 GCA_037074705.1 Zhengitettix transpicula | reverse complement strand
AGTATGTATAGTAGTTAATCATAAATACAAATTTGTGTATAATATCTAAAAATCAAATGAGGAAGCTTTAGTGATTTGTCAGAGTATAAATTTTTCATCTTCTTTTTTGTAGCTTCTAAGTGACAGTTCAGTCTGTATCAGTGGGTTAATCTCTTAAACCAAAATAATTTAGGATTACTTCTAATTAGACAATGAGTTCATTTTTGAGGTATATATTATTTATATTATTTTGCAGTTCTCTTTTGTTCTCTAAGACATTAATAACAGCTTTTCTCTGATAAAATGTTTAAAATTTACTTTTGTGAAAGAAAACTCTGCATTTGAATGGAACTGTATGGATGAGTTCTCTAATAATTTCTGTTTTTTTTTTCCTGAGATGTTCTATTTTATTTATTCTGTCCATTTCAAATAGAAGCAGAGGATGGACAACTGGATCAGGGTGATGTAGAAGATCGTGAACAGGATGGTAATATGGAGCAAGTAGATGAAGGTGTGCATGGTAAATTAATTTAATTATCAAACTGTTTAAAATTGAATTTTATGTGTAATTCAGATATTCACATTTAACTTGTCAGGAATTATAATAATATAATTATAGTATTAATACAATAAAATACCTAAGAAAAAGTAGAGGGAGAGCGAGAAAACATGTCACTCTGGAACATATTTGGGAAATTTACTTCCAATAATCTTACAGTTGTGAAAAATCCTTGTGCCTGACATCTTTTATCCTTCTCTACTACAACTTCAATTTAATTATCATCAAACTGCATCCAATATTAGGCACCAACCCACATCCATCCTGTATTGATGGAAGTGAGTATCTGTCAGAATGGGAAACAATTACCTGCAGTGTCCTCGGGGCTCAATTTTGGGGCCCTTACTTTTCATCTTATACATTAATGATTTACCAAATTATTTAAATTCCTTAAAATCAGTCATTTATTTTGACGACACAAATTTGGTAATCATGGACAGCTACTCGGAAATGTTGCACGAGATAGTAGATATTGTGGTGCGCCTTTTGAATCTAAATTCATTGCAAACAAATTTTCTCTTAATCTAGAGAAAGCTAAAATTGTAACTCCTAATTCGGAAAACATTTCAGAGAACGCACCTTTTCTTGGTATGTTGATTCACAATAAATTTTTCTTGTTGTCTTTTATTGTTTTCTTGTTGTCTTTTTTGTTTTTTGTTGTCTTTTTTGTTTTTTGTTGTCTTTTATTGTTTTCTTGTTGTCTTTTATTGTTTTCTTGTTGTATTTTCTTGTTTTCTTGTTGTATTTTCTTGTTTTTTGATGTCTTTTATTGTTTTTTTATGTCTTTTATTGTTTTTGATGTCTTTTATTGTTTTTGATGTCTTTTATTGATGTCTTTTATTGATGTCTTTTATTGATGTCTTTTATTGATGTCTTTTATTGCATTCTTGTTGTCTTTTATTTATGTCTTTTATTGCATTCTTGTTGTCTTTTATTATTTTCTTGAAATCTCAATATGACATCCTATTTCCTAGGCTGAGAAATAATGGAATGAATAATAAATCTAAATCCACTGCCTGCCGCCAATCTGTGTCCAGTGTCCATCGCCCCCTACCAAAACCAGCGTCTACCGCCCCCACAAAAAACCAGCGTCCACCGCCCCCTACCAATCCACAACACCACTCACCAAACCAACAGCCAAACCAACCTGTACCACTGCCACCAAATCATGCCGTAATCACCATCCCCCAATAAATTAATTTCCTCCATCACTCCTCCATTCTAGTGTATCTGTACCAAATTACAATTTATTTATGTAGCCTGTAAATAAATAAATGTCTTAATATATGTCTCCTTAAATTTTTAGATGTAACATCTGCTGACATCGAACCTTCAGAAGCAGTAGAGGAAGGCCGAGAAGCGGAAGCAACGGAGCAACCTTCCAGGAGCACAAGGTCATCTAGAAATCCTGGGAGAGTTTACAGACCTCCATCAAGAGGAAGAAACAGAAGTACAACTAGACCCACACCAATAGTTTGGAATGAGCCAGGTTCTTCTGTGGGGCCTGCATCTCGAGGTATTATTTCTATTATCAACTAGCAAAATTTAATTATCTGTATCTTCATCTTTCATGTCAGTATTTTAATCTTTCTAATTAAATTTTTATTCAATTATTCTTAGACTTGGCATAACCAGCGTTTTGTAAATAAACTCATGTCTCAATAAATCAAATATGTTGTTTCAAAAATTTGTTTGAGAATACACACATCTTCCATATAGGTTACTTTGAGTCGAAACAAATGTACATTAAATATATCTTTTCATCAGCCTACAAGATTACATTTACGTGTTACTTTTTTACATTGAATGTGCTGCATGGTACTACTGTCTGGATTGTAACTGTAAAGGTTTTTATTTAATGTACTAACTGAAAATGCTTTCATTCTTTATCATGTTCATTATACATTTATATGAGGCTAAAATTAGAATCTTAAGATAATCTTAGAAGGTAGAAAATATCAGATGAAGAAGTTGATATCATTGCCTGCAATATTATGTGTGATTTGGTAGTAAGGACCATTATTGAAGGCCTAGGTAAGATGATAAAGTCAAACCTAAACCAGTCACATCAGTCTTGCAGTTTTTCAAGTGGACAGCAACACATCATAACATATTGTTCAATCTAAATTGTAGATCTAGATTGATACATTTTATGCTAACATAAAGTTACAATAAATGTATTACCAGAGGATAATCTTTTTATCTTGTAAAATGTAGCCAGTTTCAGTTACTTAATTGTTATTTAAGTCTTAGTCTTAGATTTTTAATGCTTTTGAATACTTTTGTCATTTTAGGTAGGGCATGCATGATGCGAGGTGACAGTGCTCGTGCAGGGACTTTTTCCAGAACGACTGTAAGGGGTCGACGAATGAGAGGGAAACTGAAAGCCACTTTTACAAATCCTTATCAGATGAGGTTTTAATTTAATATGTTGTTAACGGAGATGTAAATATTGTGATTAGATATAAGTATTTGTTCAATAAGAAACTTTTAACTATATTTAAATATTAGGTAATTCTATTCATATTCCTTGCTTTGTGGGTATGCCCAACCAATTACTGGGAGTTATTAATTCTCAAAATAATTTCTTATTTTTATATGTAAAGTATTGTGTAATGTTAAACAAAGAATTGTATTGGCTGATATGATACATTACAACTTTGTAAATTGTGTAATTAAATGATATTAAACTTGATTATTACTTTTGCTAAACATTTATAACATGACATAAAATTGAATTCCTTAGCTTGACTTGAATGTATTATTTACATTGTCTCAGATTTATATGAAAGGACTTCTGCAACTATCAGAAATAATCTATCTGATATCAATATCATCACTATTAATAATGTTGAAAAATGATGGACTATTATTTATTTCTGAGGAGGTAGTAATTTGAAGGTGCTTAGTGTTAATGTTTTATTTTATGCTACATTTTTTATTTTAAATTATTGTATTTCTTAGGTGTGCATGATTATTAGACATATAAAGAGTGAAAATAATTTGTTAGTCCATATCATCTCAGTGGACTTCATATTCTTTAAGATACACTCATCCTTTTCAAGAAAAAAATTGGAGTAATGAAATTCAACAATTGAGTTCAAATGTTTGAACTACTTCGTTTTTTGAAGTAATTCAGTCCTCCTTCCATGCTAAAAAAATCCTGTTCTATGATGTGATCTGCAAAAACATTCATGTTAAAAATACAATGAGCAGGTTCTGTTCAATCTTTCGGTAGAAAATAACCAGTGCTATCTATTAAATCTGCATCTCATATTTCAATTATTTGGAATAATCATGTGAAATACAAATGACATCACAATAAAGGTAAAATGATCAAAACAATGATACCAAGCATACAACTGTAGGTGACTCAATCCTCACCATATTAATACAATGTTTTTTAAGTCTGGACCCAGAATTAATTTTATTATGAATTTTTTCAATTTTAATATTAAAAATTTTCAATGTGATTACCATAATTTGTGATGCAAATGATGATGTGTTATGTGAACTAGGTGAAATTAAATCTGCAATGTAGTCGGTTGTAGTTCAATTAAATGTAATGCATCTGTGATTTCCATTTGCTTCACATTTTTCCTTAAGCAATATACTAGATCCTCTAAGCTCGAAGCTGTCAAAAATTTGTGGGTAAAACAAAGTTTACACATTATGTAATGTAAATTTTTGTGTGTGATAGAATAATAAAATTTTATTCTATTTCTGTTGGTCATAACAGATATGTTCCAAGAATTGTTAATAAATCACACAAAGTATTCTCTTGGTAAACTAGTAACAATAAAATTACACCGAAGATAATAAAATGACATAATATTAATGAGAAATGATTGCCCTATGGTAAAGTTAGATTAGTGTAGAAGGATCCACAGACAATGTAATACTCTGAAGAAGCAATTTTATAGTGTAGCAGAAATTGTGACAAGAAGATAAAAAAAGATGAGTTAATTAACGCTCGGTAAAAACAAAATACAATATTCAGTAGATAGATTGCCAAGTAAGTTCCTCTGGTGGGAATCCTATGTAATGTATGGGATGAATAGGGAAGAATTTGGAAATGTAGAGCTGCTGAAGAGGTAATATTGGCCAGCCTGATTCTTGGTATATACAGAACCCAATTCATGTGTAACTATTTGTGATGGGTCAATATAAAATAAGGACAGTAAATAATAATTTTTATTAAAACTTAATGGATTGCATTCGTAAACTCTGGCAATCGGAACTTGTATGAAATACAATTTGAACTCTCAGTTGAATTTGTTAGGTTACATCGTAATGCTTGCAACCCGAGTACTTTTTTCCCCACCATGGTTCCTTCAAGCTTTTTGTCATTTCCAGATATTATTGATGATTTTAATTCTTGCAAAGAAAGAATTTCTCAGTTCCTACTCATGACTACAGAGATATACGCAATTAAAGTTTGTCAACACTAGGTAGCCCAGGAATTCATATTGATATAGAGAACACTCACAATTCTGAAGGAAGTTTCCCTCACTTAAAAATCATCTTGCACGTATGATGTTATATGTGGCTTCAAAAAAAGAAATCCTGGCTGCGTTTTACATCATGACCCGTTAATAATTATATAACGAATCCTTCGTGTCTCAAAATGTGGCCTATTAGTCTATCCCTTTTTTGACCAGTCTTCCATAATGTTCTACCTTCTCCAATTTTATTCCAGACTTCCTGATTCTGCCTTGATTTACCCATCTTTCAGCATTCTTCTGTAACAGTACATTTCATGGCTCTTTTACTTTCTGTTCTGTACTACTGATTGCCCAACATGCAATGCCACACACTACATAAACACTTAGAAAAGATTTCCTAGTAATCAAACTTATATTAAATTTAAGCTAATTCCTTTTTTTTTCAAGAGCACTCCTTGCTTGTGTAATCTGACTTTATATCTACTTTGCTTGCATCAATGGTTTTTCTACCATCAAAATATTATCTTTTAAGTACTATTTCCTAATCTGATATTAGCTATTGAAGATACTGAAAAATAAATAAACCAAGTCACAAACTACAAAAAAATTTGATACATCAGAAGATAACATTAGTATCATCTACTTGTATACGTATTGTACTTAAACGATTTGTATTTGATTTTATATTAATTTTTGAATTGTAGGTAAGTAATGTAATTTTAATTTATGATTATTTTCAGATTTGAAATTAAAAAATAAATTATTTGTATAAAATATGACTGAAATATTTTAAGTACTGTATATGTATTTAATTGTTAAAAAAATCCTCCCAATTTAGTTATATTTAAGTAAACCGTAAATTTATTAATTTATTTTGGGAATTTGATTTTGTTTGTAACTCAATGTATTTTATGATAAAAATTAAATAAATGAGAACAGAACATGTAGTGTATTATAATTTATTTCAATTAAGTTAAGAAAAAGTTGCTTATTTTTCAAATTATTAAAAAAAAATAGAGTGTATTATAAAAATACGAAAATATATCAGTTTTAAACAGCCAACTGGAGACTATCAAAAGCCAATCTCAAAGCAAGAAGATTAATTTAGAACCTTGTTGAACCTTTTTTTAAGGGCTAAATGAGAGTAATCCACAAGGTGGCAACTCCCCTTTAATAGCATAGGAAGGGATTTGAAAGGGGGAATGCGCAAGGATAGAGGAAGGTAGCCAAGGGCTAACTAGGGCCCCCGGGCTATGGTTTAAGGATCCTACCCGGCAATTCGCCTAAAAGTGATGCAGGGAAAATCCTGAAAAAACCTGCATCAGGTAGGTCGGGCATTTGATACTTGTCCCACGCCCTTCCGATGGCTGTGCGGCCGCAGCTTACCCCTCGCCATGCCTTGGCCAGTTTAGGAGGCAGCTATTCCAATAGGAATAGCGGACAACTCTTACCGTATGCCCAAGATCTGCGACCCCGGAACACACTCTCAAAACAGGCCATATATAAAGAGCTACGGTAATATTTAAATTAGTAGATCAAGTGAGAAGCATAAAAAGTATCGAAGCCCCCTAGTTCCGTATTTGTTGATCCTTTTTGAAGCAAATATGGCATTCAATTAAATATTGTCGACGTATTGCGCATAAATTGTTTCACTAGCGTGGTAAGGACGTTTACTTGAGAGACAGTTAAATGATAAGGTTGTGAAGGAACGAGCACGTATGCATGTCTGAAACTCGTACAGTCTCAAGAATGTTTTATTTCATGTAAGCGTGACTCTTCGTCATTTTCCCGTAGTTTTTAACGGAAATTAAGCAGACCACAACTTGAATTTCGTGTAAAATTATACTGTTTTGAAAGTGGGTTATCTTTGAGTTTACAACATGTTTTTCGGTTAAAATGGTTCAACTGTGATAAACGTAAATACATTTGGATTTTTACTTCACAGACGTTTTGTGAGCAGAGCAATGCGTTTCTTAGCTGCTCTTCTATTGTTTACTGGTATGTCTCTAAAAATAAAATATATTTTTATTCAAATGGTCTGTATGTAAAGAATGGCTTAAATCGTTAGTGGCGGTAGTACACACAGATAAACTGTAGAAACCAACTAAAAGTGCTTTATCCAGCGAAAATCGAGAATTCAGTTTTTGTGTATTGATAGTGTATTAAAGTCTGTGTGATTGTTTTGTTGAATAAACTGAAGAGTGTTGACTTGTTTATTTCAATTGTTCATTAATCCATGTCATCCCACTTTTATATATTATATATGTCCTATTTCCTCTTTGATGATTATTGTAAATAATTTTTTGCTGTAGAAGCAATTACCTTATATATACATATGACACTTAACAAGTGAATTTTGGTCCAGTGATTGCAGTTGTGCATGCAGGGTACGATGATGCACCTGGGGATGCAGGATATGTTTGTAGATTGAGTGCTGCCCCAGGCAATTGTTACGGATATTTTGAACGATACTTCTACGATTATAAATCAGGCTCGTGCAAGACATTTATTTACGGTGGTTGTGGCGGAAATGCTAACAGGTACAGTGCTATTCTCTTATAACTAATTTTCATGGCGCAACGTCTTTCTCTTATTTTTCGTTTTTATCGCATTGATTGCTTTCAGGATTTTTTATTAATTTATTTAAAGTCTCATTTCGTGACTGATTAGTTACAAATAATCAGTCATGTTTACTATTGAATAGATATTTAATTACATTTAACGTTGCATTACATTGTATTTGGTTAATAATAATAAATTATAATAATAAATATAATTAATTATTTCCATAAATTGTATTATTTCTTAGTCAGAAGATGATGAGAGAGCAAGTCATCGGAACGTCGCTCTACTTTAACCCATTAGTGCATAGTTTAGCAAATGTGCCACTTAACTTTAGTATCACTCCCAGAGACGTCTGTTGGTTTCTAAGAGAGCTAATTTGTGATGCAGTTATGAACTTAAGGAATTGTGAAATTTTTGGCATCCGTGAACAGGTTAAAACATGCCTGTCCTAGCTTTCTGTGAGTCAACGCCTTAAGCGAGATTTTTCTACCCGCCAATCAAACTTCAGATAATTTATTTTCTGTTTTTTTTTTCATTCTCATGGTATTTAACTGCACTAAAATAATAATTATCCAATAAATGTGACTTATTGAGAAATCAGACCTAATTATATTTATGTTGAATATGTGCAACATCGTTAGCCAAATTGACTTTCGTCACGTTTGATATTTTTTTGGTTATTTTTTTTTTCTGAATTGTATTCACAAAAATACATTTTAAAAATTTATTTTAAAAACTTACAAAAATTCAAGTGTTAATTCTATTCGGCCAGAAACCCGAGAACTGCTTATAAAAACATTTCACGGAGAAAAACTTTAATATTTATTTTATTATTTTTTCTAGTAACTTTGAAGCATCCACCATTTTGCGGATTTCGTTTCTTCTGAAATTATGTTATTAAATATTCATTTCTTTGTGCTTTATTTCTAGGCTTGAAGAGTAGAAACTATAGGAATATAATAAATATGTAATGAACCGATTTTTTTTTCAAACATGTTGCAATTCAGTTTCGTATTTTTTTCGCTAAGCGTAACTATCCAAATCATAGTATATATTATAGTTATATTTTGAAGGTATCAAACGTTCGGACACAAACGGAATACTACGCAACGTAACGAGTAAGGTGGCGTAGAGCCCTGTGCTTTCTATTCTGTGTGGGTAATTTCGTAACGTGCTAATATTGCCAATGCATTTTTCTCAAAATATATGCAGAAAAGTAATTTTCATAATTATTATGCGCATTGTGGTGTAAACGACATTTATGTAATGAAAAGTAGGTGTTGTGAAATTAGCTTCAATTTTATATTTTCGGCAAATATCTTCTTCAAGATGTGTTATGAAAATAAAAGTAAAATGAATCTTATAATTCGCTTTTAACGCCAAATTTTGGAGGCCCCAAATTTTTGAGTAAACGGAATTAAATTATAAATTATAACTTATTTGATTTTGTTTTTGTTTCCGATTTGTGTTTATTTTGAAGTATATTTTGAGGCTCATTATTTTGCCAGGTATATGCTGTAGCTATTGTACCCTCACATTTCGTACAATGCTGGATACATTTTAACTTTATTCATTATCGACGCCTTCATTTACAAATTTGAAATTAATTCGCTATATTCTTCTGGCGACATGTTTTAAGAGTTTAATGACGACAACTGCGTATGGTTACTTGAATACAGATATAGCTGTTCATTGGATATATTATAACGATTGAATACGTGAATAATATACTAGAATCTTTTGAAAACGAAGTGAAAACCTTTGTCTCTTTTCCCCAGGTTTATGACTTACGAAGATTGTGTGAAAAAATGTGGAAGAAGACCGACGGGGTACACTAGCTGATCGTCATAAGAAGTAAGAATTAATTCTAGAAGAATTAGTTTGGAATGGTGATTCCAGTAACACTCCTGTTTAAATATAGAAGTTTAAGTTTAGCGAGATCATGATTTGTATTTCTGGTATATTATGATTTTAAATAAATATACAAAATATCAGATACACTCACCACACCTGCACATAATTGATTCTCGGATATTGACTCTTTTATTGGACTTGTAGATTACTAACATATTTCTGTAGCAGCTTGTTATATCACACATTTTCCATGAAACTTCAAACTGGTAACAATTATGTCCAAAATATCACTTAAGTTATCACATTTAATTTTGTCGGTTTCAATATATTACAGTAATTGTTCTTGGTCTCAGTTAGTGTAGAAATTCATTCCACTTGGTACAGTGTCATTAAACCTGCCAAAAGTCTCTCTCCCGAAAATTTACGATTCTCCTCTCCTAATACCATTGGATAATTGGTTATGTATGTTACACTAACTTAAAGTTATCTTGCTATGTGATTTCTTTCCTGTTATCAAATAATTTTTTCCCCCTTCTATCGCCGTAAGACTTATCGATACTATTTCTTTTTGAGATATTTATTTTCAATCGGATTAAATTCTTAAAAATGCACCATGTTTCCATGGTGTGTGATATCGTCGTATCTTTAACACAAGTAATAGGTGACGAGGTTGGCAGAGCACGTCAAGGAAACGTTGTGTATTAATAAATATTTAATCTGCTTGCAAAACCCAGAATGTTTTATTCATAATTCCTATCGGGAAAGTTCTTGCTCTCTTTCTGTTGCTATCAATTTTTATATTCAGTTGCAGCTCTGTAATGATATTATTTTGCATCAAGTAACTGTTTGCCAATTTTTCAGCCATTTTCTAAAAGTTTTCCATCAGATTTATTCATTTTATTTCACTCGTTTTACAGTTCTTGCGTATCAAATTTATTCATATGAAAATCGATTTTTTCTTCATATCGTTATTTTTTTTTATATGGTTATCGAAAATGGACGTCAGTTATGTATATATATATATATATATATATATATATATATATATATACATATATAATATTGTTATATTACTTCGGTTAGCGTTCCTCAATCTACCTATTCAGTAATTTACCAAACTTTTAGCATATGCAGTTTAATGTATCGAACGTTTAGTTTGATAATTGTATCACTATGTGAAAATGTAAAATCACGATTAAATTAAATTAAATTAAATTTTAAAATATTTCGATAATGTTTTTCTAATATAGAATTATATATTATGTATATTTTGATATTGACAAAGTCTGTAGTCTGACATTATTCGTGACAAATTATTTTTCAGATGGCGGCCTAGGTCTTTTGCATCAATGAAGGCAGATTACTATAAAATTAAATAATTGAATTAATACTTGTTTTACGAAAATTCAAAAACAATTTGTCATTAATGTAGAAGTATTGTTTGAGGAAATAAATAATGTGCAATAAATGTTTTTGTCAGTACCGTTTTTTATATGGAAATGCAAGCATTGGCTATGGTCCTTAGCTATTAGCACAAATATTTTCCTACAGTGTATACTATTGATAGGATAAGGCGTTGATTTTTTCTTTTTTAACGCCATGCTTGTAGTACATAGTTTGAGCGTCATTTTTTGAGAATATATTCCTTGTTTATTCTACCTAATTATATTTTCTTGTGTGCTAATCTTGAAAATAAAGATTAACTATAACTAATGTGTATACATTAAATACATTTATATTAGTACAAGTCAAATTAAGTTTTCAATATTATTTATAATAAAGATTAACTCCGAATAAAATGCTCCGTAAGAAGGGAGAGCAAATTGTGCCAATTGAGTATTAAGTTTTTACTTTTTAAAATTAATATAGTCACAAAGTTCTTTACCGATTGATAGAGAAACTTTTCAGTCGCCGTTTTGTAAAGTGAACAAAATCCCTACCCAAACAGGTTTTGTAAAGCCCACCATTTAGTCTCAATATGGAGATTGGGGGTTTTAAAATGCTAAAACCCTTGTTACGCTTATTTATAACATCAATAAAATTTAATAAACGGTTTTACTGTTTTTTTTGGGGAAACTAGTAATTTTTTTGAACCGCACAACATTTTGGTGGCTGACAGTTTAATATCGGAAAGAAGTTTCTAATACCTCCAAAATAAGTTTCAAGGAAATCAGTCCAACAATTAGTTATCTTGTGAAATGTAACAATAGGCAGCCTGAAAGACATGAATGTAGGTATATTTTTCGGATCCCTCAAATCACTCGACTATTCACAGAAAAAAGTACTTTTTTTATTTATGTAAGTACATAAAATGGTGAAATTTATTCATCGCATTAAAATAAGATTGAACTATAATAAAATATAATATGCTTTAGTTACACAAAAAATATAATTTTCCTGGATGGCTTTGATAATGGTTGAAAAAATAGTTTTAATTCGACTGTTTAAACCCCGGAAATTTTTGAAAAGTACAAAAAAACGTCATACCCACTAATAAAAAGAAAATACTGTGCGGTACACAACTCGGGGTCTTGGTGTGGTAGTTGATTGACAGACCCACAGGATTTATCATGTTTGTGTGAAGGAATAGGCTACTTCCCGTTGCCTCAGAAATGAGTCTTAAAAATGGTCACTGACAGATTCTCTTTATTCGTATGTAATGTAAAATATTTTGGCTAAGCTGTTGTCAGAATCGAGAGACGGGTAAATCGGTTTGCATCACTGAAGTGAAGTTCCCGTGTGTGAAATTTTGCCCAGATTTGTCCCATTATTGCAAAGCGAGTTCACCGCTGGCCACAAAACACTTGACTAGTGCAGCGGCAGCAGCAGTTTTCGCCTGACTGATGGAAGAGGGGAGCTCAGTTCTATTGATCAGCTTACTAATGGTCCAGCTGCCTCTGCTCCCTCCACAGGAAATGGCAATGCTGTTAACAGCTGTGTTGCCGAGCCGACGTAATCCACGCTTCAACATTAACCGCTTCGTTAAACACAAACACTGCGTCTATGCAAGCACTTCGTCAGCGTCATTACAAAACACTGCAGCATCTGCAAATGGCCTGTAACACTCCAGCACTTCCGAATCACGGAGATAACTTATTTTTCATCGACGACAGCATTCGGACGTTGTAGCGTTTCTGGCGCTCGAATTCACGTCAGCTTGATGATATTTCTCAAGACTCTGGTGTACATTATTTTCTAGAGAATAAAATTACCCGGATATAAAACCGAACCAGTACTTGATTTCGGCACACTGCAGACAATATTATTTAGTTTTACTGACATAATCAAATTATGAGGTTACGTTAAGGGCGCGAAACGAAATTGTTTTTTGAGGGAAATATGGATATAAACTTCAAAATTTTATTTTACGAGCATGGGACGATTTAATCAGGTAATTAAAACTGACACGTAGTCCGCAGACTTATATAATGATTAAATAAACACATTTATTACATCTTCAGACAGGAATTTGAAAATATTGGTAATACATCTTTATGTACATAATCGGTTAATATCAAACATCCTTACCATTCACTGATAATATTTTAGGAACTATACATTAAGAAACTATACATTAAGGAACTATACATTAAGAAAATGAAAAATAAGCGTGAAAATGAAACTATTTTGGCTCATGTGACTGATGAGAATAATACTAAATCAAATGAATTTACAATTTAATGACAATGATGTAATGACATTTGTAAAGAACATTTTCCGGTGGTGTATAATTATCTGAAGAATGGAAAAGAGTAAAGTAGGTATAATTTGATGCAATAGAAATTAGGCAAAAACTTAGAGAAATAAGTTATTGATATATCAGAGAATATAAATTGAACGGATAAATGTAAGATGCAATTAAAAAATGTAGGCAGCTGTCTCTATCTTAGGCTAGAACGAATTAAGTATGTACGAGGGTGAATCAAATATAAACCAGACTTTTGGACCTGCGCGCGCAATAGTGATGGAAGAACGTTCCGTTGTTAGGTTGGTTTGGCAGGAGTGGGGGAAGCACTGACTCATCATCATAGACTCGCTCAGTGTCCATCGTTACGATGTCCGAGCAGGAGGTACCTCCCTCTATTGCGCAACGTATTGTTATCAAGTTTTTAGCTGCAGAAGGTGTAAAACCGGCCGAAATCTTGAGAAGATTGACTGCACAGTTCGGGGAAGAGACGCTGTCGCGAGCTAGAGTGTTTGCTTGGCATAAACAGTTCGTGGAGGGCCGTGAACGTGTTGAAAATGAGAGCCATGACCGCAGACCCCGCACCAGCATTACAGCGGGCAACATCGACAGTGTTCGTCAACTTGTTGAAGGTGATAGGCGTCTAACAACTTCGGATATTGCAATTGAGGTTGGAATAAGTTATGGGAGCACTTACTCTATACTCTCAGAGGAGCTAGAGTATCGCAAGGTGGGTGCCAGGTGGGTTCCTCGCCTTCTCACAGTTGACCAGAAACTGAATCGTTTTCAAGTGTGTGAGCGTCTTCTTGCACGATTTCGGGAAGAAGGAGACCCATTTCTTTCTCACATTGTCACCTGTGATGAAACGTGGGTGTATCACTACACCCCTGAGTCGAAACAAGCGAGTATGAAGTGGAGGAAGAAAGGAGAAACCGGACCAGTGAAAGCCAAGTCACGATTATCGGCTGGCAAGGTTTTGGCTACCGTTTTTTCTGACCAGCGTGGCCTGCTGCACCTTGATTTTTTGCATGAGCGCAGAACAATTAATGCGGCATACTACTGCCAAATTTTGACTGAGGTCAGACTTGCATATCGCCGCAAAAGACGAGACCTTCCGATGAGAAAAGTGATTCTCCTCCATGCTCGCCCCCATACAGCAGTCCTGACCGTACAAAAATTGGAGCAACTGGGTTGGGAGACACCGGAACACCCTCCATACAGTCCAGACCCTTTACCTGCGACTTCCATGTCTTTGGTCCTCTCAAGGAAGCTTTGGGAGGGCAAAAATTCCACTGCGATAATGAGGTTGAAGCATATGTGCGCAATTGGCTACAAACACGACCTGACTCTTTTTACGTGGAAGGAATTAAAAAATTACCTATACGCTGGGAAAAATGTGTTTATAAATCAGGAGATTATGTAGAAAAATAAACTATGATTTTTTGTGCGTTTAAAATCAAAATAAATATTTAAAAAAATAAGTCTTGTTTACATTTGATTCACCCTCGTATATGATAGATACTAAACCACGTAATATTATACTTTTAATACAATATTTTTAAATTTTTCCACGAATATTCTGAATGTTTGTGAGCTTGTTATTGCGTGTGAACATAGTACAATATCACGAATACGAGGCCTGCAAAATTAAGACCATTAAACACGGTTACTACCACTCGTGATAAATCGGTAATGCTGCAATATTAGTATTGGCTGGGAAACTGAATATGGTAACTCAGATAATTCAAAACTCGGCAGTCCCATGAGTTAGTGGACCAACTGTAAAATATTATGGTCTTGAAAAAAGAGCAGCAAACGACGAAAATATTAGGAATCAACCGTTGGTGAGAAACTGATAAAGCCATGGGATGAAGGCTGCCTAGGGGCATTTTGACGACAGTAGAGAAGACTAAGCAAGATCTCATATAAATTCCTACGCTGGACACTGGTAGGCCTATTTTATAAACTTAAGGAATATTTCCAATCTCAGAGTGTCTTATTATATATTCCAGACAGTGACTCTTAATGAATGTTTTGGTTAACCGATATAACGTAGAAAATTCTTCTTAAATACATGATTGCATTAAATATTAAAAAGGACAGCATATTACTCAGAAAAAATTTATTATTCTATTCAAAACAACATTTACCATACATAACGTTTCGTGCCTGATTGAGACCGTTACAGGTGTAAGTTACAATTAAATTGTCTAAAAAAATTAAGAAATAAAGTCTTACAGAAAGGATAATTTTTAATACAATTATGTATAAATATATAGTGTAACTTACAATTAATTACAAGATTTATAACGAGTCGCTTTTCCATACGCCGCGGCCGAAATGACTTACTGACACAGTAGTTACAAGTGTAATTGAAATTTTAGATAAAATTAGAAATAAAAATTTATATAATTCACCAGATACGATCACAATAATAAATAATCAGAAATTTTATTTAAATTATTTGTGTCATTTTTAACATTAACTGCCGAAATATGATATCTAATATTCAACATTTCTTTTATCAATATGGAATAATATCATACATTAAATTTTTATTTCTGTTTTAAATTATTTCTACCTGCTGCTACATAAAATGGCGTGCGATCCCATACTTGAACCCTTTACCTTTCCCGAAGAATTTTTTTTTACTATTCCAAGGTCTAAGGAACTCAGGTAATCTTAAAGATTTTCTGACCTTCCATAATCACAACGTAATTTATTCGAAAAATTCCTTGCCGTTAAGCAACGTCTGTCAGCTGTTCGCACAAAAGTCGTGACCTACTAGCAGAAGGCATTAAATGCCGTGTTTTGGTATTCTACTTTGTAATAATTCGGACTCCTAAAGACAAAGTTTGAACTGTCGACTTAACATTTCTCCTTCACCTTGGTTCTTCTATTTGCGTTCACTACCTCACTGTCCGCTTTGCTCTGTGATGAAAAAGACTATTCGAAAAATCGCGTTTCGGACATAGACACATCATTAGCATATGTGCGTGCAAAGTGAGTGAAGCTTACTTAATGCCAACAATTAAAAGCTCAAAGTCACTACACGGTTCAAGTAATTGATATGAATAATCAGTTTCATGTTTCTGAAGAAGCTAACAGCAATTTTTCAGATAATCAATCACAATGTTTGAAAATTGTACTTGAGGGTCTTTCTGTACGTAAGGAAACCGAAGGCCAAGTTTGAAACTTGGCTTTCACGAATCTTTTAAATGGTTCTCTCATCCTACTGATTTAATAAAATCATATTATTACATTCAACGGGCGTATTATGGGCCTTTCGGTGAAAACAAAGATTTTTATTGTCATCGTATAAGCAAGAAAAATATATCACGACAGTTCTTTACATCACCAATAATTCTGAGGACCGTAAAAATGAGGGCTGCGTTCACCGGTGGCGCGCAAAGATTGCAGGCAACAGCCATAAAAAATAAGCTGATCCGTCTGCAAAGTAGGCTGCAGAACGACGAAATCTGTAATTCGGAACTGCAAAATACAATTCAGATCCAATCCGCATGAAAGTCAAACTAATATTCAAATTGCATCCAATAAAAATACTTAAAAGTCTCCCTCAGACAAAATTTGTTTTGAGTTTACTATGCGGATGACAATTGCTTTCATTAAAGTACAAATGCGACTCCCTCGCCCAATCAAATTTTGATTGGTTGCTCTCAAAACGACAATTAAATTCATTCTTGCCGTCAGCTGTCGAAGTGAACAAAAGGTAAAAATGCTGGACTTGGAAAATTATCTCTGTCAATTAGGTATCTATAGCCACAAGTAAAATATAATACTATGCATTATTACAATATTTTACGGCAGGGGTCCTATAAAAAGTTTTATAAACCTATTCTACATATATTTTAGTGCAGAAAAATATTGTGTTTCTCCAATTTAAACTGTATATTGTATGGGAAGTGTATATAATACGTCAGTTTCAAAATATACTAATTAGATAAAATAGCCAAATAATAGATATAATGAAGTAATAATATAAATACCACACAATGTATGTGGAATCCTTGTTCCTTTTGTTAGGTGATTAAAAACGCATGAGCCGTTAATACGACACAACCGCACAATCCAGTTGTCGAAGTCACTTTTTTTTTCTGTTATTTGGCTATTTTATGTATTAGAATGTATATATTGTAACTTAATTATTTGGAACGTGTGTCATTACTATGATTGCCTCAAACAGAGTGAATAAATGGAAAGAAGACTTCTTAACCATCCGCACTGTTATACAATTCAATGGAGATAATGGGGGAAAAAATGTCATTCATCTACGTAGATCTTCCTCGAAGTTATTTTTAACGAGATTATGTACACACGAAAACATTTTATCACCATGCTTCGTGCGAACGTGACTGTTGCGACATTTACATGTTTTTCTTAATAGGAACTAACGACCGAAAACCTGCGTTCGGTGCAAAAATTACAGTGTTTTGAAAGTTTCTTATCTGTGAGTTACTTTAGAACGTGGTTTGTTTTATTATCTTCTAGCCTAGGCCAATGGCGTTGAGTAAAACATGTTAAGTATATAACTTGTTAGTTTATCTTGGAGGACAAGTTATCACAATATATAGTGTGCCTGATATAGTATTCCATTTATACGTAATAACCCTTAAACTAGTTCGCATCTGACTTCAGAGTTACAGGAGAGGAGAGAATACCACAATGCGCAACTTAGCTGTATTATTGTTGCTCGTCGGTAAGCGTGGATTTATTAAAACATTTATTTAGTATTAATAATTTTTTTGCGGTTGAGCACCAGATTCAGATTTCTTGACTTTGACGTTTCTGCGGTCATTCTCTACCGCTGCTAATTAACAAATGTCAGCGGGAAAGTTTACATTCATTAATATATTTATTATTTTGAACCAGAATTTATTTTAAGAAGAACGATAGTGAAAGAATGTGATCACTTCTAATGTACATGTGGCGTAAAAATAAATGTTGGTGACATTACATAATGTGGTTATTGGATAATAAATTCTCTGTTGTGATTTATATTATTTTGAACAACTATTTTCAGTATATTCTTTTATGTGTGGTCAAGCCCGTGAAGTATACGGTTTTTCATCCAGAAAACTGTGGGATTGTTCAATCATGTTAAGAGACGATCCATGGTTGAAATTCTTATGTGTTGGACAGTGCAAAGGCATTACATATATTTAAGCTGAGAGGTTTTTTTTCGAGAAGATAAGAGCTATATGACCTTTCAATGCATCAGGCCACCCAAAACACTATCCTGTGTTTCTCTCAACCTGTGAGACAACATGTGAATCCTCTTGTACGCACATTAACCTTGCCGCTTAGATGAAACGTTGATTCGTTGAATCAAACAGGATTTTAGGTAATCGTTTTCGATAACTACTCTTTCGAGAATATAAATTACAAATACAGCACGTCTCTGATAGTCCCTGTTTAGTTCGTCATATATTTTATTTTATTTTAAAGATACTAAAATCATATACGTAATATTTTATTCATGTTTTTTTATTTATACACGTAGCTCACAAGTCTTTAAAAATATAAGCTAATAATCTGCGTTAATAAATTTTAAAATCTTAATAGCATCTAAGAATTGAGATCTTAATCCTAGGTTATCCATGAACTGGGAGGTTACTTCGAGTAGTGGCAAAATTATACTTTACAATTTCGACCCCATAGACAGCTACACTGTAAATAAACTGCGGTACTTTAAAGAATAGGTTGTCTATAACTTTCTGTAGCTTCTATCCTACCTTCATAAATTTTCTAGGATCATCTTCTAGTGCCTTCAGTAGTTTTTATCAGGTCATAATTAATTTCTGAAAACTTAGAGAAGAGGAAAATACTGCTCAATCGCCGCGTTTTGTGTTTTTGTGACTAATCGCCTTCAAAATTCTAATTTAGTCACTATGTAGATCACATCGAGTAATTTCATTCCTATCTACTACGACGTGCGTATTTTCCTCTTACCATTCTCGGCAATATCTGTCTTCGTTGTCAAGGCACGTTTCGTACCCGGAATAAGAGGTACCGAGCTCAGGTAAATTCGAGAAACTTTCTGAATCTCGAAACACACAGGGCAATAAAAGTTATCCACAGGCGAGGTGTACACGATATGAACACGATACACGATACAAACGCCCATTTTAAGTTTTATCGACATTAACGTGAACTTTAAAGGCATGCATGTGAAGCATTTTATTGTCAGTAGACGTGAAGCACCACGAGCAGATTTTTTTTACGATTTAGTTGATACGGACGACTAGGCCTGGCACTTCTGTGAAAGTCACCAATTTTTCATACCGTTTCTTGATTGTCTTCACCGTTTGGAAGATCGCGCCCACAACAGCGTCGAAACCCACGTTTGACAGAAATGGGCGATTTACTTTAATGAAACAAGAGAACGAATTTCCTTCATCGCCATTTCGTAAACAATTTTTCTGTTTTACTATAAATGTAGTGTTTGTCGGAAAATTAATGACAAATCTTTGTATTGGTACAAAATTTACATCAACAAAGTCAACCATTTTGGTAATCATGGAAACACTGCGCTCACTCAGAATAAATTTTAGTGAATTCAAGAGAAACAGTGTGTTGAGAGTATCCGATTTTCGAAATGTGGAGTAGACAGTTAGGTTTAACTGTGTTGACTTTGTTTTTAAGTTAGTTATCAATTTTCTACCTACTTGATTTAGAAGTAAATGCATTAAGATTCTTTGTAAATGGTCTTCACATGTACAGTCTAACAGTATCAAAGAAGAATGTGAATCTAAAAAAATTAAAAGTGTTTAAATGGACAATAAATAGTAAAAGTTAATTGCAAAACCGATGGTGTTTTTCTGTATATTTATTAATTTTTTTGTAACTTATAACAGAGTAAATTACTGTTATTAATATTCTCATCATCAGTCCCTATCCGGCTACTGTGAGCAACTTTGAATTTCTACACGAGTGATGTGATCTACGACAATTTCAGTCCAATACAGAATCATATTTAACAAGGTGTTTCATTGAGATTTAAACCGGATGTTAAGATGAAATCTGTCTTCCTATAAATATCCTTATAAATTTTATGATTACATATAAAATGTAGTTTTACGGATATTATTTGTCATTTAAATATATTTTCACTGTAATGTAAAAATTACGCGCTCATTCATCATCATAAAATTATATTAACAAATTGTTTTGATAGCTGTTAAAAAAATGTTTCGTTTCCAGTTCTTGCAGTCACCATGACTTCTGCAATTGATATTTGCACTCTTCCGAAAGTACAAGGTCCATGTAGAGGCTATTTTCCCAGTTACTACTATGATTGTGAAAAAAGTAAATGCCTGAGATTTATTTACGGAGGTTGTGGAGGAAATGCTAACAGGTTTGTAGCTTTGAATTTCAATATAAATTAATAAGACGTATTGTGTATTGATTACGGTTTTAAATTATTTAACAACTTGCGTTTATTTACACGATTTTTCTTAATCTTGGAGGAATGCATGAATTTTTTACATCATTTATGGAATACAGGCTTCTGTGTGATTTAATTCTTCGTCGCATGTAAAGGATTTATTATGGACTACAATTTTTTAGTGGAAATAATTCAACCAGGTGGAGTGCGTTTACTATTTTTCATTTCTTAGAGTTAATAATCGTCTTGTGCAAACTATCATAGGAAATGTAGGAATAAGACATTGAAATTTACTTAAAATATATATAACTAACAAGAATCCGGTAAATAATGTTGTTTTACCAAATCATATTTATAAGTAACGAAGAAGAGAAAGGAGATTTTAATCAAACCGAAAATATATAAAAAACAGAACCTCTCTTTCAAAGTGCCTAATTATTAATACTTTGAAAAAGACGGAAGATTTATTTACCTTATTTGCCTCCGTTTTCGCATTATGTTTAGAAATTAACTCAGAATATGAAGCGACATTGAATGGAACGTGAAGAATGTCGAGGAAAGGTGTATTAAGGGAAATAAATGAAGCTTGATAATAAATAGAACATCGCTTGGGTTTGAATTTTCATTCTGTGCGGCCTTTGCAAGACTACAAAACGAGCTAAAGTCAGCAATTGTAAACAGCGAAGCTTCGGATCAGATAATATCTTATTAACGGTTACCTTTGTATCATTCCTTCAGTTGAGTGTTACGGTTAAAGGTAAATTAGGAACCATAAATAATTCGTGTTTCGGGAATCCGTGCGTTGTCATAGATTCAAAGTTTTTCTTCGTGATTCATCTCTAATTTTGTTTTGTATACAATACGTCTTACTATGTTTATAAATGTATATTATTACTAAATTTTCTCGACGTGGCTACTAAACTCGAGAAGCCTTTCTTAAAATTCTGGCCCCCATTATTCTTACAGACTATAAAAACTCTGCAAATCTCTGACGTTTGCTATTGGATTTAACGCTTAAGATATTTATTCTATTCTTCAAACAACAACAGAGCATCTTTAATTAGTTCTGTATTATTACTAATTTTCTCAATGAGGTTACTAAGATCTTGGTAGTTATAGGACCCTTTCGCGGAACTGTTAAAAATAAAGAAAAACAACAAATGAAATATAATGGCGATGTTATCGAATTTTATGTATTTAGTCGATAAAATTGGTACTATGAAACATGAAAAAAATTTTGCACAACACAATTTTTGTTTTATAGATTTAACAGCCGCGAGGAATGCATCGCAACGTGTGGACGTTGATATATAAGTCGCAGTTTGTGAACCCAAGATGTAAGTATTACAAAATTATTATACTGAAATTGTCTTTCAATTCTTTTAGACTCATTTTAAAGAATAATTTTTGATCGATCGATCTTGATTCATTAAAATCCTGAAACTAGAACATGAAAATAATAAATGAAATTATCATTACAAAATTCTCTTTCTCCACAAAAGTTTTTATGTTTAAAATATTATGGTGGTATATTATCCTTGCATTTTAACATTAAATGCAGGTTCTAATTGCATAATTTGCTTAAATTGTTAAAATAAGAGCCCTAAAATACAGGTTTTAACACTTATCAAAATGTAATGTACCGTTTCCAATCCTTTTGTTAATGCCATAAGCAGCATATATGTTTAGACGTAATTTTTTCAACCTTTCATTTGGAAAACTACATTTATATTTGTCTGTTATTACTTTAGGTGCATATATTATGTTTTTATGAATATCTCATACCAAAAGTTGCTTGTGACAGCGTCAAATAAATCATAAGTGATATTTTTAGTTCTACTTTGACTTCTCATATAGCCCACAATATGTTTGTTTGTACTCTATTTCTGTTACTCAATTATTCTTAATATTAATGGTTTATTTCACCATTTCGTCTATGTATCGAGGTAACAAACCAAATATTCCTTGTACATTAAACCATATTTCTGCGAATTCATCGGAGCTACGTTTAATTTTTCGATTAAAACAACTACTTTAATGCTTTATAACCTCAAACAATTATTGCTATTCATTTTTCCCTCATTAGATCATATTTGTATCGTTGGATATATTTAATATCGAATACATATTTTATAATACATGTTTTTTCAGAGTCTATTACGAATTGTCAATTATCAATTATCTATTATAGATATGTTTAAAATATTAGACATCAAATAAAAATCTACGCTTGATGTAAAAATTAATAAATTGAATTATTTTCAGGTGAATCCATGTAAAGTTTATCTACTTCTAGAAAAGAAAAAAAAACAGGTCTCTCAGTTAAAAATGATAAAAAATTAAATATTTTTATGTATATTTTTAAATATTACAAAATAAAAATTTGTTGTCAATATTTGTTCCAAAACCTTGGTCAGAGGAATGCTTATTTAACATTTACAAGAATTTAATCATAGTTGAGAAACCATTTTTCAGGTATAATGCCTTTAATATTGCGATAATGTCAGTTAATATACTACAGTTTATAGCGAATCGTAGTGAGATTTATGACGTTATATTATGACCCATTCTCATACTTTCGTCACAAAATTAAACGCTCCTTTCATGGATGCCACACACAACACATATTTGATCCTGTCTGTTTATTCAAGTACGATTTTCTATTATGGTAAATAGCTCTTCCCAATGCAAGGCGTCTAACAAATATTTCGCACAGTTTCCCAATTAAAATATTCACGTGTTTATATTATGAAAAAAAATACCTCTTAACTTTCAAATAATGTAGCTAATATAGAATAGAGAATTGTGACATAACTGATTTCTACATTAGCTGTGTCGTTCAACAAAGCTAAATGTTAGTTCGCGTGCTTAAGCCTAACGGCGGTAATAATTATTTTCGAAGTAAAATATATTAAGGAGAAATTAGTAGTCTTCAAAAGTCAACAGTGTTGTAACAATAATATTAAACGGATACTATTTGTTTGAATAAAAATTTAAAATGATTTATTATAACGAAAACCGACAGAAGATGTTTTATTCATTAATTTAGTTATTAATTAAATTATTTTAAATAAATAATAGAGTTTCGGTAGGAAATTCCATGGTTTGTCTTTCGTGTATTTTCCCTGCTTAGGTGTGTTCTGACTGCCTGGAGACGAATATCATATTCAGTTTAAATTAAAAAACTATTAAAATATACTGTGGAGATTACCAATGTGTAATGTTATTTTTATTTAATAATTTTTCTTTAATATTATTGTCGGAGCATTGTTTGGCGAAAGAATGCAGAGACTGTAAAGGTTGCTACGCGATTATTGTCGGAAAAGCGTATGTAAGACACCCAGAACATTCAGAGTGGTTTTGGAGCCTGACCGGAGTGGTCATAAGAGTGTGTTTCTGGAGCCAGACCAAGGTGGTCGTGGCGAAAGTGAGTGTTGGTCATGTAATATGAGTCTACTTGGGAGTACAAACGATAATGTTTTGAAGCTTCTCTTGGGACTTCAACTAATCTAAATAAGTGTGAACAGTTGTTAGAAAGGCGTCGGAATTTTGTGAAGTGAAACGATGTAGCAATCAGTGTTATGGCCTGAAATTAAATATTTTCTTTAAAATAAAATAATTGTGGAGTGCACAATACGGTACCAGAGCAGCGCTAAATAAAATGGTATGTAGAAACTTTATTTTGTACACCGTTATGAAAATAAAATTTTTCGTCAGGTTTCTCTAGTTTTTGTTATTGTAAATTTTAATTTGTATTTTCTTTTGTAACTTTTGATCACAATTGCAAATCACTATCATTATTAGAGGCCCAGTAAGCAGTTCTGAGATTATGAGTATCATTAAAGCTGTGGCAATTCGTTAAAAACATAAAAATGTACAAAGTTTAAAGTAAATCGTTATCGTTATCTTTTGTTATCTCTTTAAAACTGTTGTTTAAATTCAAGGTAAAATCCTATTAACTTTATTTCTTTTCAAAAAATTTCGTATACCACAAAATTTGTTCACAACGTGTTGGAATTTTTATTACTCTTTGCTTATTTGAATATTACATAATTTGGTTCTTCAACGTGGAGTTTGTAATTTTAATATGTTTTGAATATTCAATACTTAAAAGTTATTATACTTAGCCGGATCAAAAATAACTTCGTACACAATATGCGCTTGTAGGCAGCCTGGAGGTCGTAGTGATAAAATTATGAAAGTTAGTTAAAAAGTTTGTTAGTTATTTTGACCAGTGCTGTGGCTTTGATTAGAGTACCCGTAAGGGCCACAGAGAACGTGGGTTGAATCTCTGGTGGGCAACTTTTTACTTGAAGTTCAGTGTGGGGGTGTTGTGTTTGATTAAAATTATTATACTGTGCACAATTTTTGATCATGAAAATGGTATTTTTGCTATGCGGTAGGAAAACATTGTTGTCTACTATTTCTCTCAGACGCCATGGCTATCTGATAGCAGATATGAATAAGAGAAATTTCTTCCCCTATTTCGGATACAGTCCTAATATCTTCGTTAAGAAACCTGATGTTCCAAAAAAAAAAACATCTCAAGACGTGCGAAAAAAAATAGGTTATTTATTTGAAGGAAATTCGTTAGTAGCGTCATTGAAATGGGACGTGTTATTTAATTTGTAATTTAATTCTAACGTGGTGTTATAATTGATTCTCCTTGGCGCTGCAGTCAATTTTAGTGCAGTGCACCACCGGAACGACTGTCATTTTACATGACAAATTCTGGGTTTCGGAGTGACATGTGGTTAGTGTCGATTCTGCAAAACCCCAGTTTTGTAAGACGAACCCAGGGTGGGATTCGAATTCGGTGCCTCTGTGAAGCGAGGTGGTGACGCTGGTCGGTTAGTCTAGAATTAACACAATTAAATGAAATAAAATAATTTTAGAATTATATATATAATTATAAGGGTAAGAATATTTTTTATAATGAATTTTCAACGTATTGACAATGACAAAATTTTTTAAAGGAACTGATTTCTAATCTCCCCAAAATTCAGTGTTAGTGTAATTAAAAATTTATAATGGATCAACAACGAATTACTTTTTCTAAACTTAAGTAAAACAGATTATAATATCAAATAATTAAGTTTTGAGCGCTTTTATTAGATTTTTTATTTTTAAGAAATAAATGTCTCCCATAAGATACTAATTGAATTTTTTAATGATATACAATTATATTAGATATTTAGCTTATATTATTTAGAATCGATTACATTACTTTTTTAAACTATAACATGAAGTCAGGGTTGTATCGTGAAATCAGATTGGTGTCAACGAATCTAACATCATTAGATGTCGTTAATTAAAAATAAAACTAAAACAAGTTAAATATTAAGAAAATGGATTTATTAAACATGTATAATCTTTATATAGTTCTAATAAATATACAATTTTATGAGCAGTTTTTCTGAACAGTTGCTCTTTCTCGCAATTGCAAAATTGATTTAATTTTGGTTGTATTCTGAAACTGTTTAACGTAATTTAGGGGGATGGAGGCAAGTAGGACAGAGGACACTGTCACGTATAATGCACATTCCACGTACCGAATCGATGCGCATCTGTGGGGGACATACCTCTGCGTAATGTGGACGAAATTGTTCCCTTAGTAGTGGACTTGAGAGGGCAGCGGATAATTTATACGCAGTTGCTTCTAGAAGTCTTATTCAAATATTTAATATATTTAGCGATACGTAGTATTAATTGTACACTTTTCAATGACACATTCTAATGAAATTATTTTCCCCGTTGTTGAATCATGTCTTAAAGTGCAAACCTATAAAAAGTAATTGAAATTTGTCTTCAGGTGTAAACATTTCTTGGTCAAGTGTTATGAAATGAGACTTCCAAGGTATCAAGTGAAAATATGATGGTTTATGATAATTTAATTTAAGAAATTGTAATAGCATCAATGATGTAAGTTTTGCGAATTTATTTATATGTATATAGACATGTTTAAGGAAATTTAATTATAATATTTTTAATTAATATGTATTATCATGCCAATAATACATTAAGTTCCAGGAGTATACTCATATTAAGTACATACGTAACAATAAATATGAAGAATCTATCTAAAATTGGCTACCCTTAAACTATCTATTATTTATACGTATCGAAGTAACAAGTCAAACATTTCTTGAACATTAAACCATATTTCTGCGAATTTATCGGAGCTACGTTTAATTTAATGATTAAAATAACTCCTTTAATGCTCAAGAATTTTTGTTATGCATTTTTCCCTCATTAGATCATATTTGTATCATTGGATATATTTAATATCGGATCCATATTTTTTATAATACATGTTTTTCAGATTATTTTACGAAAACACGTTGAAAATCACCTAAAAACTATTTCGTAACGAAAATGTGCTAATTGGCTCCAATATCATGAAGAAACCCCATATTATATTGTCCACATTTGTATTTTAAAATAAAAGTCTAGCACAGGAAAAATGCATCATTTATTAAATTTTTTACCCAAAACGTGTTTCAGAAAAGGAAGTTATGAGGAGAAAAATTATTACCTTCCTCCTCTTTATGTTGCAAGAATTCTGTATTTCCTACAAAAGTACATCGCTACAGAAAAATAAAAAGCAGGGTTCTCCTTGTTCCTGAAGACAAATGCCTTTTATGGAGCCCGCGAGAAACTACAAAGAATAATTTGTTCTCACAATGAGTTCTAGGAAGATGATTTCTCTATTCAGACATTATTATGCATGAGTGGGTGGGAACTTAAATTTCAGGTTGGGTGAAACGTAAAGACTTTGGATATGATGGCGACCGGAAGTTTTCACATCTGACGAGTTCTGATGAAGTCAAGAATAAACGAATAAAGAATAAATATTAAACGCTCACATTTCAGAACTTTAAAAAATTATTAATAAAAACTTTCTTGGGTTTTCAACCGGGTTAAATATTTATTAATACACAACGTTTCAATAATAGTTAACGTTAACAAAAATAACCGCAATTCACCTGAGGACAGTGGAACAGGACGTCTTGGAAACGTTATCTATTAATGAATAATTAATCCGGCTCGAAACCCGAGAATGATTCATAATTTACACCGGGCAAGACCTCTCGTATCTAATAGAATAAATTACCTTATATTACGTGTGACACAAACTAAGATAACAAATGAAGGTCTTCATTACAAATTATAAGTAATGTTTACATGAAACACTGTTAAAGAAAATTAGCGTAATTATATTTGAACAATTGTTAACTGCAAACTATTAATTTTTATCTACAATTTTTTGGGTTAAGCAAAACCATTTTTCGTGTCTATTCACGTGCAGCTATTAATACTACGATAACTCATAAGTTTTTGAGCTAAACATTACTTTTAGGCGAATGCCGCGTAGGATCCTTAAACTATAGCCCGGGGCCCTAGTAACCCTTGGCTACCTTTTTCCACCCTTCCGCATCCCCCCTTTCAAATCCCTTTCCTATGCTATAAGTGGGGAGTTGCCACTATGTGGATTACCCTATACATAGTCTGTCTACACCAAAAAAAAAATAGCAGTAGAATTATTCTTAATGGTTATTTAGATCACCATTTCGTGAAATATCTCTAATATTGAACCCAGAATGTGGCATATTAGGAAGATAATTTTCGAAGACGTAATTATAAAATTTAAATAAAAAAAATCATAAATTAAATGAGAAATTAAGTTGCAGTTAAATCTATAAACCTAAATGTAAAATTAGAATTTAGCTTAATTTCTGACCGTCGGTAATAATTCTTGAGTATATATAAACAAGTTTCATTTTAATTAGTACCAATTCCAATTCTAAGTTTTTCCTTAACTTGGTTTACATTCATAATTAAATCGAGTTATTTGCAGTTGTTCAGAAATTTATGAGTATAAATATAGTTTTAATCGTTACTGATATATAGTCTGTCTTTATTTTCCTTCATCCACTAGTAGGCGTAAATTAATGAAATAGGAAATATTTTAGCAGGTTATGATAACGTTATTTATATCTATTAAACGTGGAAGCTAACTAGTATAATAACTAATGAAGTCTAATGACTGGCTTTAATTTTTTATTTTAAATCTAGAAGGTTGCGTGGTACTTCTAATGTATAAAAAATAATTGGTTTGTGTCTACATAATTTTATAATCCGGAAAAATTAGTTCATTTTTACATGGGGATCCGAAACGGGTGTCATTTAATTTCCCGATTGTCTGTCACGCTGATTTTGTTCGTTTTTCACATGAAAAAGGTCCGAAAAAAATTAGATTAAATTTTTTGTATCGTTATATAGTCATGGGAAGGCTTTTAGCGATGTCAAATTGCTATCCGTCAGCTTGAGACACAATAGCGGACGTTGAAATTCCTGATTTTAAATGCTGGGACGAAAATTTTTATCCTATAGATTTGCGGATATATATAGTTTTGCTCGAAAAAGGATATCGTAAAGTCTTTACTACCATTTGAAACATTATAACTCAAAATTTTTGTACATATAATTTACTTTTCTTTTCACAGGGCATGTTATTAGTAGGTATACGAAATCTTTGTTGTTAAGAGTAGGTGAGAAGATCTTAGACATAGAGGAAATAAGGAAATAAAAAGATTAATAAAAAACTTGGTACTGGAACGAGTTATTAGTAACGCGTTAAAACAAATAGATCCAAGCCCTATCCTATCAATAGGAGACAAAATCGTTATGCAACTGGTAAGTCTAACGTTAAGAACCCTGCCTTATGAAGGATGGAAAAGCAGGCAATTGTAAGCACGACGATGGGCAACTGTGAATACTTTTTGTTGATTGAGTTTTTTTTCGAAATGGTTAAAGTTAATTGATCGATGTGGTTTCCAACTAAATTATATACATATTGTTTCTGTATATTACATGGAAATGGTAATATGGCGACGCGGAGAGAAATCAATAACTTCAATTCAGCCCTTTAATGTACGCATGGAAAAATGATTGAGGAGAGGACGTTGAACGAAAAGTGTTGATGTATTTCGGAGCAAATTACGAAAATTGCTTCCGTATTGCAAACACGTCTCCCGTTCTCCGCTCCCACGCGGCGATTTCCAAGATTAAAATTCAGTCGCGAGGCAAGCAACTGGGGGCCGACATAGGACATAAAAAAATTAGCTCCCAAACATTGCGTAAACCGGCGACTCAGTTTGATCTCACCCCGATGTTTTTATATGTGATTTGTAAATAACGTTTGGAACAATTGAATTTCGCCCTTAACAGGATTAAAATTCCATTGTTATTTAGTTAAACGTAGGGACGGTAATGAGAAAAATAAACAGAAGGCCCGAAAATTATGTTGTAACTGTTTGGGGAGTTCCCGCGAGGCGTCGTACCATTTTCGGACGAGCTCTGCGTAATGAGCGCTCCGGCCCTCGACTCATTTGGCAAGGGCGCATATTGGCAGTGCGTATGTAAAATAGATGCGGTGACCGTACGCCATTTCGCTGATGGCGACAGATAAAACCACGCAGTCTCTGCGAGTATCTCCACAGTTAAGGAAATTTCTGTCACGTGCAACCAAGCACTAAGCACGTCCAGAAATACGACGCTCTTCCACAGTAGGTGCGGACGCTCTGTGATTTCACACTCATCCAGTAAAGCGTTAATGCAGTATTTATAATAAGAAAATTATATTATTATTAAATTTTCAAATTTAAATTTATAAAAAAAAATTTATCTTGTTCTCTACTTATCTTTTAATGATCTACATTTTATTGCATTATTATAAAATATTTTATTATCAACTCTCCCCCGCTCTATATATTCATCACGTCAAGTTTTGAGAAGCGTTTACACGTCACGATATCATAAGCACTTATTTTATATTATATTGCTGTTTTGAAGTTTTATCGAACATTAAAGAGTGAAGGGTTTCCCGGTTTATTTGATGAATAAACTCTTCTCGGGATTTCATCCGGAGGAACTCATTTCTATGGTTTCACCTGAGGTCAATGGTGGCGATTAAAGTGATGCCATTAAATTTTAAACAGTTTATTGTGTACCCAAAATATTAATAAAATAATTGAGATGAAGACTCTGATGGTTGTTTTCCTTGCACCGTTATTATGACAAATTATACATGTACATATCTCATCATTATTATTTTGTGTGGGAGAAGCGAGATTAAGTACGAGGCGTTGTAAAAATTCTCTAAAATATATTTTAAATTATTAACTAACTTACTTTTGTTTCTCCTGGTTACTTCTTCACGTTCTACACTGCTTCGGTTCATAACTGAACCAATACAGGGCCTTTAATTGATACGGTTTGTGAGTGTGGGTAAGGATAAATTTAGAAATAATAGTCATGGAATCATAGAACGTATTAACTTCTTTTTAATGCGAATTATTTTTTCTGTTACAATATATATCTATATATATTTAATGAGTCAGTTGTTCGAATAGTTTTAAGTAATACTGTTAGCGTATAAAAAGGACGTGTACAAAACTACGTTGTCTACACTTCTATAATTACATATTTTCTTACATTCACTGAATATTTAATTTTTGCGGGATTTGTTACAAATATTTGGAGTAAACGGCTAATACTTTTCATAATTTTTTTTTCTAACGATTTATAGTGGCAATTATCGATTTACATATGTTTTGTTTTTGCGTTTGCATTACATTAAAATACTTTATATAGATCAGTTTTGCTAGTAAACTCTAGTAGGCTGTAAATGGTTGTTGGTGAGAACTCCATCTTTGAATGGGCGGCTATTGTTGATCTTCTTATGTACCTAATTCTGGGGCATGGTTATGGTTAATACTATAAAGTTAACATTTTTGAATTTAAAAGTGATTATCTGAATACCCGGTCTTGCTCCAGTATACATTTTTACTTATCTTATATTAGTTTGGAAAATGAATTAATTTGACACTAATACGTTGTTAATATTTTCTAATTGGCCCCTTTTCACCTCGTTGCTTACAGATGGGGCTGAACACGTTTTCGGCCTAATGAGCGTCACTGTACATCGCAACAACGTTGAATACTATTTATTCCAAACTATCGGTCATTTTAGACGATTTTTTCGTTTCTCACTCGTATGCCTCTATGTGACTGAACGTAAACTAAATTGACATGTTGAATGCCAGAACTCAATTCAGCGACTCCGACAACTGTGGATTCCACGGCAGTCATGGTTGTTTTCATATTATTTAAATATTATCTCTTTTCACCCCTATCCCTACAATTTTTTCTTTCTAATTTATAATTCAACAAAAAAAATTGCGTCGGAAGCAAACTATGAAAGTAATGAACTACCTAAATTCTCTGGATCTGGATCTGATCTAAAGATCTGTCTATTTGTGCGTAGAATTAAATTAATCAACTAGTTAACGAAAAATAAAGAAAATTTTGAGATCTGTTGCTAAGAAACTGACTGTGCCAGCTTACATGTGCAGGGTTGCATAAAATTAATTATACCAATAGTTAATGTCAAAATGTTAATACTAATTCAGTGCGAAGACGAATTTCTAGTATTTTTTTGTCTAATATAAAAATTTATTTAGACTAAAGCGATTTATTGAATTTTTACATACGAATGTGTTTTATGTGTTTGAAAAAACCAATGCAAGCTTTGGTGTGTATTGGAGATGAGAGAATTTTATAAACGCATAATGCACAATAAGTTCTGAACCAGACTACGGTTGGTCTGAATTAAAGTTTCGTCAGGAGCATTTCCCAGTTTCTCTGAGGTTATTGCGCACAACAAAGTTTGGACAGTATTTCAGAAGAGCTGAAGCGAGTTTAATTTACCATTGTAAAGTTTGATGCAGTATGGACCGAGCAAGAAGTTGGAGACAACTAATTCAACTTTCTCTTACCGGCTGGCCGAAAATCCTTTCTTAATTCAGCGCCTTACACAAAAGAGATTATGACATAGTTATTTAAGGTCAAATGTGAAACGTTACGGCTCTTCTGCATTTCAGGAGAAATATTACAGTGTATTATAGTTTGCGTAGGCTTGCCTATATTACAAGTTACGGTTCTGTTTTGGGTAGAACTGCGACTTGGGTTTGTTTCATTTTTTTTTCACTCTAAGTTCTGTGAGTAAGGAATTTAATATTTACAAAATTTTTATTTCCAAGAAAGGAATCATACTAATATGAGAAGGAAGTGTAAATTTCTAAACAAATACAAAAATAATTATAGACATGATGATAAATATATTATGGTGACATAAATATCGAGTATTCAATAACAACAATTGTGATAATGATCTTTGTTTATGTCACATACTATTTAAAAAAAATTCATTTCTACATGTCTGCAATTAAATTCTTTATAATATGTTAAAGGAATACTTTACACAATTGTACCTGACAAATATTTAGTCAAGAGGTTGTAGACGTCTAATTTGATCGTGTTCGTACAATATATATATATATATATATATATATATATATATATATATATATATATAGAGGTTTTGGAACAACAATAGAAAATCCGGCTCTGTTCCTTTGTTGGAAGGTCCGTCAAAATGGTGTATGCGCCCTCAAATTGCGAGACGAGAGTTCAGTTCGCAGGAGTTCAGTTCGCAGTAAGATTTGGTGAGATACAGTTCGCAGGGAAATATTGAGAATTAGAATGAAACAGAGTTGGGTGATGCCTGAACATTTCTCAGGACAAAGTAAAACATTCACAATAGCATAACGTCGAAACCTGCTAAGTAAAAACAGTTTTTGTGTCCATAGCCGGCCAGAAACAGTAAAATTTTCGTTTTGACTTCAATGAAGTAAAGACTGGCAAATCTGCAAACCACGGAGTTCACCTAAGGCAAGCAGAAGTCACCTAGGGCGAGCGGTCAACCGATAGATGACGAAAGGAGGTTCATCCGAGTTCCGGATATCATATAAAATTTTGGCTTAAAAATTTGGTGTAGAATCTGCGAGTTTAGAAGCAGTGTAAAACCCCGCAATAGTGTTTTCGAAAATGGAAGGTATGCTGGAATGCTGGGCAGACGTGAGTAACAATTTACAAAACAATTAATTATGTAAACGTAATTGAAAGATAGCCGTCAGATTTCGTTCTCTTTTTGATGAATATTGTTAATCAGAGTCAATATTTTTACTTTTAATTTCGTTCTCATTTTAAATGTCGTTCTAGTTTAATTGACGAGTAAATTTCTTTTCTTTTAATTGTGATTTGTCCATTATCAAACCCAGTGAAGACCCTGAGAAATTCAATATTTTAAATTTGTAATTGTTTGAGTTATTGCCACAATAAAAATATTGTTTGTAAAGTTCATTTAAAAAGCCCATCATAAGTGATTATTACAATATATTTAAAACTTGTTACCTTAATATATAAATTTTTGGTTTGATTGACTTTTTTATGACAGTATTTTACTTGTCGACAATGTAAATGAATGAAATAATTGAAATATTTCTGAAAAAAAGATAGAACTGAGGTAGTTAATTCATTTAAGTTTTAATTTGATAAGGGCATAATAAAATAGAGCTGGCAATAACAAGATGATCTGGGTATTCTTATGCGTGTAAATTTAGCTATTGTTACGAACAGCAAATTCCCTGCTTGAAAATTGTAATAGAATTAAGAATAACATGTTGTTCGGAGATATTTTTTTAACTCCGGCTATGCAATTCGTTAAATATTTGGTATGCACTGATACAGACCAGGAATATGTTACATGTTAACAAGGATGATTCTGGAACAGGATAAATTAAACTCATTGTTTAAAAACTTTATAATGTGTAATAAAGGTCAGGAAAAAATTGTAAATAATTTTTAAAAATTGGTTTTAGTCTCATTATTCGCAAGACAACTAACAGCTTAAGTATTTTTTTTAGTTGACTATGCCATAGTGAATTGATGCAATGGACGATTATTTATTTCAGTGAATTGACAAAGTTAAGTTGAGTCACATTCCAAGAATATTTCCTTTTAGTACCGTATATCACTGAATATTAAACTCCGGAAATGCTTCCGTAAAGCGGTGATCTTCAATACATTGAGAAATAGCCCCATTTATCGTATGAAATGTGTGATCGAAAGCATCTGTTTACCGTCCCTAACCCGTAAAATGTAGAGTGGAATTGAATATCAAATATGAAAAATTGTTGGAATATCCAAACCAGATTATGATTCAGTTCACAGAAAAAGTTCTAAAATTTTATGCACTGTGCGAAACACAATGATTCTCCTTAAATTAATAAGTTACTAATGACTTATAACATAGTCGTAACCTTTTAATGATGAAAGTATCAGTGAATCGTATTTTCCATAACATCTATGTATACTTCCTTTAGAAAAAAATTAAGAATTTACTAAAAATTCATGACTAACGTTGCGTAAAATATACTCAGCTGACGTTAACTGTATTACCTATTCTGTATATCTCAGTATTTATTCCAAAAGAGATACTTGTCAGATTAGTTGAATAACAATAAATTTATAACTTCTTTCCACTAATTGCTATTACATAATATGATACTCTTGATATTCTGATTTAAGACCAGTACAACCGTTTTAAAATTATTTAAGGTTACCAATGTAAGTAAAATAAGGGAAGAATATACTTGGGAATTAAATATTCCAGTGGGAAAAAAGGTGATTTGGAAAGCTTAAATAAGAAATAAAATGTCTGAAAACAGTCGGAGGGAACGAAGTATATGAATAAAATGGTATTTAAAGGTAGTAAATACAAGAAACTGAGAATATAAGAATATAAAAACATATTTTATGACTGGTCAACATTAAATAATATTTTATAAACATTTGTTATAAATAAGAATTACAAATACTACATAGAAATATTACATTTCTTGAAATAATTCAATTATATCTAAAAACTGAACGAATAATTTATTTTCAATTTGTTTAATTTAGTTATTATGCAATTAATTACAAATAGAATAATCGTACATTGACGTAGAAATTTGATGATAATGAATAAATTACTCAACTTGAGGTAAAGTTGCTGCAAGAAGTTAGCAGTATAACTAATCGCAGCGAGGTGTGACATTTTCTGAGATGCATCACACGGTAACGAGTTCTCAGATTAGACAACCGGCTAAGGCTTCCTTCATTCGAGATGTATTTGTGCGCCAGTTTAATAAGCTCCTCAGCGTAAGAAGATTACGAATACCTAGAGCTGGGAAGTACAAGAAGTGAGGCTCCGTGCCTGCATCTGCGCCTCCTACACCTCCACGTCGATAAACGCCATTTTACCGTCTCCATCTAATTACGATGAAAACTTTATACAAAATATTCAACGTTTCTACTGTAACTGTTCAAAAATAATTTTTAGATAATAAAAACTGATTATCGAGAAATGATTAAAAATACTCGCAATAAGAAAAAAGTGAGCATCACTAAAAAAATTAAAGATTTCGATATAACTCGTCAATACACGATCTATGTCGATAAAATATTATGTATCATGCACACTAGTTCTATGATTCATTTTATTTGATTTTTACTTACCACATTCTACGTACGACTGTTATTACTGCGTAAAAAAACTGAGTTCAATTCCCCAAACAAATAACACTACAGTTTCACGTCAGCAATGCAGCTAGGCTTTTGAAAAGTTATACTCGTAGCTCGAAGTGTTATTTTTGAACACAGTTGGTATTAAGAAAACATATACGATTAAGCTTATTATTTAAAACCCTTTTTGAGCTTAGCGAATTAGTAATAACCTATCGTGGAACTGGACTAAAATGATAATAATATCCTAAACTATTATCCTATAATTATTAAATTCCATTTGAATAATTATCTGCAATAAAATTATTTATTTGAGTATAATTTGAATTCAGTCTGTTCGTTATTCGGATACAGGTGCAGTCACGTGGTACAGAGGACAGAATGTTCCCTGAAGGGTGAAAATATGTTTGCGCAAAATTAACAAGCACATTATATTTTTAACTGTTTTGTGTAGCTTAGTAGTTTATAACTTTTTAGTTCCACTTTCGAGCGCTGATTTATTTCAGTCATTGTCATATTCAGAATGTAGTCTCATCTTTAAGATCACATCAGGTGGTGAGTTCCAGTAAAACATCGGAGATCGCATCACATTAAATCTATAAAAATGGATGGATGTTCTAAAATATCACTGAAACACACGGAGTATACTTGTTACAGATATGAAATCCGGTGAATGTTGGAAGGTATCATAAAAATAATCTAAATTGCGAATATCTGCAAAATCTATATAATTCAGGGCTTATGATGAATATATACACAGCTGATAACGTTGAACTCCAATTTAAACCCTATCGAAATTGGACATGAGAAGGGTCGAAAAATAAAGTATCCTATATGTAGTGATATTTGAGTCGAATCCATTCATTTAGGCAGTAAGCAGAATTGAGACAGCCTCAATGTCATTTAATCCCTATTAAATATAATTAAAGGTATTTAAACCTTTAGAGTCTTACAGAAGATTGTGGAAATGAACAGTAATCACAGGGATATTTTATTAATTACTGGGGAGTGGATTTGACTTCACTATCTTTCTCTCATGGACAACTGTAGCTTGTGCAAAGGTCGATTCACCCAATAGATTTTCCTTTCTTCTGCAGGAAAAATTAAATTATAATAAATTATTTTGTTAAATTAATAGTATTGTAAATTTGTATAAAATTTTAACTTTATTGTTTGTAAATTTTTCTTAAACTTTGAAATACACATAAATATTATACCCCGATTTTACTCTATAGATAAAAGTATTCTCTATCCTTACTATAAGATTGGTATGTCGACCTACGTTTTAGTAATCATTGCACATACTGAAAAAAAAAAGAAAACCTCGTGTCATCTTCGAATGGTTCTTTTTTTTAAAAGGTGTAGACAGGCTATGTATAGGGTAATCCACATAGTGAAAGCTCCCCTCTTATAGCATAGGAAATGGAGTGAAAAGGCGGATGCGGAAAAGTAGAGGAAGGTAGCCAAGGGTTAACTAGGACTCCCGGGCTATGGTTTAAGGATCCTACCAGGAAATTCGCCTAAAAGGGATGCAGGGAAAACCCTAGAAAAACCTGCATCAGGCAGGTCGGGCATTTTGTACTTGTTGCATGCCCTACCGATGGCGAAGTGGGGTTTGCTGTGGGGTCGTAGCTTTCCCCTCTCCGTGCCTTGACCAGTTTAGGAGGCAGTTGGCCATCTATTCCAATAGGAATATCGGACAACTCTTACCGTAAGCACAAGGTCTGCGACCCCGGAACATACACCTCTCAAAACAGGCCGAGATGCCTCGTTGTGGCCATATAAATTCCACGTTTGTAATACAACTACATGAGTAAACGTAGCCAATGCCTTTGAATTTATGTTACGTATGATCAAATATAGCAGGATATGTAGTATTGGCCTTTAAAATTATTGACGTAAGTAATATGTTTAAATATTTAGTCTCTGCGGATCTTCCGGCCGTTCCTGGACTGTTTCTGTGAATAATTCAGGCGATATGATGTTATCTTGCCGGGAAGTTCTGAAACATTTACTTCGATCTAACTTTTCTGAATGATTGTGTGATCAAACATTGTTATAATAGGTTATTTTTCAAAAAACGATCATTAAAAAAGTGTAATCTTAGAAAAATTTTATGTGATCTGTGTCTCTGATAATTGGTCTATTTCTAGGTTGCATATTTAGAGTTTTAGTCCCCCAGAAAGGAATACCGCCATTTTTATTATAAACGTGCGAGTCCAGGGATTTTATTCAAACGTTTCCAGTTGAAATGAATTAAATACAAACCGTAAAGTTATAAAAACATTGACAGACCAAATATTGTAGTCTGTTACTTATTTTGCGATATAGGCATTGATCAATATTTGGACCATTCACAAGCGTTCCACCACGATTACCGACAGAGTTCATTATTTTTATTTTAGAGCTGTCCAGATGAAATACCTTAATTGTTGGCTTAAGTGTACTTTTATTTTTAAAAACTGTTATCAAATGCGATAATAATAAATATTTCAGATTGATAAAAGTAACTGATTACTATGTCTTTGAAACAAATTAAATCAATTAAATGTCGGAGAATGTTAAACATAGTTTCTGAGGTTAATAGTCTGAGAGGCTTTCTGTAAGACTACCGCAAGGCAGGCATGTAGTTGAGAGGACACTCAAGGACATCTGAAGTACGGTCCTCAGGTCTGCAAACTTCACTCAACAAGTCGTGGAGAGGCAGAAGCAGACGGGTGTCGCTGCCTTACATTCAGAACACTGAAACGTCGGAACAGAGAACCTCAGGGAAATGACGGCCAGAGAACTCTAATATTCCTGAACTGTAGTGAAAAAAATAATAGTTGGCATGTGTTGGTAGAAGAAACTTAAAACTTTAAATACCATGTTTTTTAAAAATAAATTCTTGTTATATACTATAATTAGTTGTAAAGTAAAAGTTTGTAAATAAGGAGTCTGTTGAAATAATTTCAAACGTGTGAATTAAACGGCAGTTCTGATAAGCAATATACAATTCGCCCTTTCAAATCCCTTCCTATGCTATTAAAGGAGAGTTGCCACTATGTGGATTACCCTCATGTAACCTATTACCCCAATGAAAAAAACATGCCGAGGCACCTTGACCTGTTTTGAGAGGTGTCTGTTCCGGGGTCGCAGACCTTGGGCATACGGTAAGAGTTGTCCTCTGTTCCTATTGGAATAGTCGGCCAGCTGCCTCCTAAACTGGTCAAGGCATGGAGAGGGGAAAGCTGTGACCCCACAGCTAACCTCTCTCCCGTCATCGGAAGGGCTAAGAACAAGTACCAAATGCCCGACCTACCTGATGCAGGTTTTTCTAGGATTTTCCCTGCATCACTTTTAGGCGAATTACCGGGTAGGATCCTTAAACCATAGCCCCGGGGCCCTAGTTAACTTCCTCTACCTTTCCGCATCTCTCCTTTCAGATCCCTTCCTATGCTATTAAAGGGGAGTTGCCACCATGTGGATTATCAGCATGTACCCTAAAAAAAATTTTTTTTTGTTTATTGAATGGGAGAATCTGTCTGCGAAGGCTATTCTCTCGCAAGCAGAACCTTGTAGGAGAGATAGGAAGTGGCTACCTTTGGGTATGCCTTTTCCACTCTCCGTTTTTGAACTAAGGTTCCCACAAGCCGAGGAACCTCGGCCAGATTTCGAGAGGTGTATGTTCCGGGGTCACAGACCTTGGGCATACGGCAAGAGTTGTTATCTACTCCCATTGGAACAGTCGGCCAGCTGCCTCCTAAACTGGTCGAGGTACGTTGGATGGAATTCTGCGTTCCCTCAGCAAACTCCTCTCTCGCTATCGGAAGGGCGTGGGACAAGTACCCAATGCCCGACCTACCTGATGCAGGTTTTTCTAGGGTGTTACTTATAGGCGAATGCCCGTGTTGATCCTTAAACTATAGTCCGGGGGCCCTAGTTAACCCTTGGCTAACTTCCTCTACCCTTCCGCATTCCCCCTTTCAGATCCCTTCCTATGATATTAAAGGGGAGTTGCCACCATAAGGATTACCCTCATGTAGCCTGTTACCCTAAAATTTTTTTTGTTTGTTTATATACTTTATAAGAAAGAATAATAATAATAATATATCGAACTATCAAATTAACAATAATATTACATATTATTTACAATAATATTAGATTATTTACATTAATATTACATATTATTTTGAGAAATGAAGTATGAAAATCTACAACACATAATATATACTGTAACATAATGGAAATCTTCGAATTTTTCCAATACTTCAAGAATAAATAATTTAAATACGTGATTGAAGAATTAAAAATGATTTGTGTTAAAAATCAAATGATGTAACATTGTTGATGTATAATATGAAGTATGGTTATACGACCCACGTATAATACATAACGCGCTAACGGGAATCTTAAAGTCACATAAAACAGTCATAATTTTGCTACTTATTGTATACACTATTTATGGTATATCCAGGTACACTATTTATGTTAACTCATTAGTATACATACTGACTGTCTTCTGTGAGTGCTCAGCGTTGAATATTTACCTGGTCCTTCTGGAAGATTCTCGTCGAATCGCGGGGTGAAAACTAAGTAATTCTATACGAATTATAGGTATTCGTATAGTTTCTGATAATCAATACAGGTGAAAGATAGCAAATATCTTGCTCACTTCAACACAAAACACATAGCGTTATGGAACAGATATTACGATAAAACATATAAAAATAGGCTTTTCAAGTTTATTTTTAAACATTTTCGGACTACTTGAATCAAATGATATTTGAAATCAATTAAAACTTTTAGTATAATTTAGATATCAATCTACAGTTACAATATATTTTTGTATCGTAACTATTGGGAAGAGTGTTTTCTAATAGTCCCAAAGTAATTTGTTACGCAAATATTGTCAAGCAAACATGGTTCCCCAAATATGCTAAAATATTGCATTTTTATATAGCAACTCTCCAATGGCGTTCAGCCCTGATTGATAAAACCTAAAAAGTGATGGTTGTATTTCGTTTGTTTATATGACCGCTGGGCGGAGGCATCAAATTAAAATGCAGGGGGTTTTGCGAATAATTCGGACCAGTAACGAGTGCCGCGAGCAATTAAGCCCTTTAGCCGGAATTCGTGTGCATTTTATTTTAAACCACTGCAGTCTGCTTACCTGAATTGACGAATAGCTCAGAAAAGGGGAATGTGTAATCACATCGCAGATTAAGATTGAACATTTCAATAAATTGTTAAATTGTTACAAAAGTACTTCAACGAATATTTGATAAATTCCGTAATAGCAGAAAATAAAGTTACATTCTTGCCTCGCTATAGTCACGATATGTGATTGAACGTTATCTATTTCACTTGACTTATTCGGGTTTAGCAATTATTTTTGTTAGATAACTGACGTAATATCACGTTCCGAAACCTGAAGGCCCAGAGCATAGTTTCTATACGTTGTATTAATCTGAATCATTACTATATATATTTATTTAATTTTTTTCTTGCTCCATCCTGATAAACACGTTCCTTGAAATTTATTTGTGTACAGTATGAAAAACGCCAATTTCCGTAAAGGAATTTTTAACTTATGCCAAAGTTAACTTTTTGAATGTGTAATAATTTTTTTTAAACGTGATTTTATCCACTATATTTAATTATGTGATTAGGAATAAATCACAAATAAGAATTGGGAGGAAATAACAGTCTAAAAGATCCTGCTATCTTGGAAATTTAGAATAAATCTGACTGCCCTGACGAAATTGAAGAAGAAAAATACTGATTTCAAAAGTTCAGATTTAAGTTGATAAATTTATTCATATAATTAAAATAAAGTAAGTAAATAGCTGAAGTTATTGATTTAAGTCTGTATAGTTTAAATTTAATAAATAAAAAATTAAAAAACCTTCATTCGATTAAAATGTTATTAATTCAAATTAAATATATTAATATAATTTCTTTTTGAAATGAGATTATAAAAAGCCTGTATAAAATATGATAATGAGATGAAATAGCCAAATACAGATACAATTAAGTGGTGATAGTAAATTACGTTCTGACATCACTTAATTTCGTCTGTATTTGGCTATTTCATCTAATTATAATTTATTTTTATATGTAAATAAGTGAAAAAGTTATTTAAATTTTAACAAATAAACTGTGATAAACTTTAAAAGTAGTAGTACGATTTTGTTAAGTTTTGAATACAGTAGTTAATATTTGAATTCAGTTGCTATTAAAACACGAACTGAAAAAATATTTTCTAAATACATGTAAAGGATTTATGTTCAACAATTTTTTCGATTACATGAAGTAAAGAAGAAAAATCAGAGCAAACTTCAACCAATATGTTTTATGAACTATGGTGCTAATGTTAAGTCCATAAAGTTTTAAAATTTAAATCACGGTTTCTCTGAAGTTTTTAAAGTACATTAACTGAGTTATAAACTCTATTTTATTCACAATTAATTGTTAACATGTACATTTATATAAAAATTTTCTTTTTGCGTAGAATTTGAGATCTCCCCTTTTACTAAGTTAATTATTCAAAACGTTTATGTAAATTGTGAAATAGTATGAGTTCATTGGTACTCGAGAGATTACGAAACATTTTTTTTTATTAAATTGTGACCTAAAATTATCGAAACGAAATATTATAATTGCGTAAGCATGCTTTTAAGTGTATTATCTGACGCTTTAATTAATATTTATAAATTAAAGATGTCACGGGGGAGTAATAAGTTGTTCTTGTTAATTGCGTCACATTGCAATCATCTGCCCTCGAGGGTATTCCGAGTTTGCAAATTAGAAAATAGAGATTAGCCGTCGGAATGATACCATCTCCTGCAAAGTGCCACTCCGTACTAATAACAATGAAATCCCATCAACGTTTTTTGCCCTCTTATTAGAGATAGCTCTCTGGTGAGCCATCCGAGAGCTTCCGTTCTCCGCACACTTCAGGAATGGGAAAGGCTCGTTTCATAGAGATAACTTGCTGTCACAATTAATCACCCCTTGCTCTTGTTTGTATATACGAATGTTGTTAAATTGGTCTGCTCCATGAATAAAAATTAGATACGCCGGGGATTTGAAGGTATAATTCACGGAAATGTAATGCGGACAAATAATTTAAATGATTTATTGTAGAATCGATGTAACAAAGAGCTTCATGGTACAATAATATCATGTAACAGGAAAGGTAGTAAAAACGATTGTCGGAATAAAATTCGTGCGTTTGTGCATTATTATTGCAGACCATCTATAGTAAACGTATAATAGATCAGTCAAGGCGTAGTTGTTTGAGGAATGAATATACGTTTCAATTGGCAAAAAATCGTGCACAGGAAAGTAGTTTGCGTTACGAAAATTCTGGAACCTGAAAATAAGTAATTCTGTAACTGAAATAAATCGTGTTAAGATATAAACTATTAATTATTGTGTAACATCTACATGTTATATTGCTATCTCTTTTCTGTTTGATGAGTATAAACAGAATTGCGCCAATTTTTACTATAAAATAATTGTTTGCATCATAATTTAGTTTTTACCTTTTAAGTTTCATACAGCTCCAATAGAATGCCATTTCAACGAAGTAATATCGTAGACAGAACTTTACTTTTTTTTCCAATTATACTCGAGATTTGTTATTTTTGTTAGAGGGAAGTTATATATGCGTGTTACTTAATCCAGAGTTCAGTGCAGGTTAACGTGCAACGAAAGATCTCAGTGGAGCAGTTTTTCAGTGTTCAACAATTGGTCTGGGGAAATAGGATTTTTTCATGTATTTCTTGCAGGAACAGGAAAATCAACGCTCCTGAGAGGCGATGGAGGTGCTGCGGGACGGTCAACGGCTTTGTGTCAGGGGTAATCTCGGATAGTCCAGCGCAGTGAAAAGCCAATCCAGGACAAGATGCTGTCCAAAACAAGAATACTCATCTTTGCATCTTGAAACGAATACAATGTTGTGATAATTTTGAAAATAAAAATTAGCAACTGTTTTTCCTTTCTGAACAATCTGGGGAACAGCAGATAAACTCCAGTTCGTACCAGAAACTTCTTTATTTTCAGTTTAGTTGTATGTATAAATTGAACTACAGAATAGTTACAAATTATTTTGCATGTTTACGGACTAAGGTATTTTCATACTTGATGAACAACTTGTTATCTCTTTAAGTCCCCACATCGGATGTGCGGTGCCCGCATATTTCATTAGACCCGGTTTATTGATCGCTCAAGAGCGCAGCATCCAACTCTCTGCGACTTTTATTGTAGTCCTCGATACGGGATTGTAAAAAAAACGAAATGACCTTTTTTGTGGACTGTTTGTAATGCCCAATGCGTATCGCTGGAAATGCATGTTTTTTATGACAAGAACAATGGTTCCCGAAATATAAATATATTTTGTCTAATTTTAATTTATACAATCTCAAATGAATAGAATAAAATTATGCTACATGTAACGAAATTGCGTTTCCTATTATTGGGTATAAGTACACGAGTACGCTATGAACGTTTTTATAACATAATTTAGAAGTATAAATATCACTATCGTCTGCAGAGCAAAGAGTTCAATTCTTGAATTCTGTTTTTGTTAGGTACCGACGAATTACATTTAAAATTCACGTTGCATATAATTCTAATTCATGGAGTGGACCATAGGAAACAACTATTAGAAAACCTTTTTCAATACTGGAGCACTGAAACCAGTAAAATACATTAACAATTCGTCGTACAACAGACTTCAGGGTACGTTGAACTAAGGACGTGTTATTCAGTTTTAGATTTCTTAGTTTTGTTTGATAAATATTCCAAATGAAACATGGCATTAATTGGAATAATAAGTACTCCGTGTTAACTATGTTTATCATTTTATATTTTGAAATGGATTTTTAACAATTAACGAATACGTCTTTTCAAATAATTTAGTTCACAAGTTAAAGAATGTGAAATATTTTATACAAATATTAATTACTTAAACATAAAAATACTTATTTCTTATAGTTTTGGCTGATATATACCAACTGGATTAATTCCCTCTTTTTTTTGCTGTTGATATAGTTCCTGTGAGGTGCCTGACGTATTGTATTGCAAAGACGTTTTGTGCAGGCCCATTTGTTGAATTTGAAAGATGGCCGAGGGTCATCGGACCGCATTGTGGTGTGTAGCAAGAAAACCGACAGCAATGTTTTGCTGGCCAAGAAGGGGTTCTCCTCTTTGTAATTGCCCAGGCGAGATTAAAGGAGCCTGACTAAATAATGCAGTCCATGTGGCTGCTGCACTAAACGCTTTACTGGCTCTCTATTATTCAACGAATCTGCTATAGCTGGTCCAGAGTCATTCTCTTTTAGTAAGTTAAAGATAATATTTATTTATGCACTATTAGTCAACTTACTATTACTGCAGAATCACTTGATGCATTAAAATACAACAATAATAATTATTAAATGAATTTAAATATTGTTATAATATTTTAACGATCACAATGTACGTAAAATAAGACGATGTAGTTTTATAACCTGAGTTTTTTTAAAAATGTAATAATATATTCACTATTAATACACACTTCATATAAGAATATACTTGAAATGTGAACTCTTCTTTTTAATAGTCCCTAATTCTAGTACGGCCACGTGGCTGTTTGCAGTTGTATCCTGTTACAGGGGCCGTCGTTTTTCACATATGTTGTTATCACGCTTCCGGCTAACGGCAATGGGAGCACTCAAAGGATCGGGGACTTTAAGTTACTGTTAAATCAATGGAGTGAAAATGTCTTTTGTATCATTCGTGTCTTCTGAAGAATCTCGGATTGTAATGGATATTTTAATGCTGACCCAATCACTTAAATTAGAACAACGGAGTAAATAAAGTAACCAAGAAAAAATATGATTCTTTGTATTAAATGGCTTTTACGAATAACATTTTTGAGTGCCATGTCGTCGTCTAGTCAATGATGTAGCATTACACGTTCTTTAACATTGAAATCAATAAAATTGGAAATATGTATCAATCTATAGCGATACGGAGGCACGGAGAGGGAAAAGCTACGACCCCACAGCAAACCCCACTTCGCCATCGGAAGGGCATGCAACAAGTACAAAATGCCCGACCTACCTGATGCAGGTTTTTTCTAGGGTTTTCCGTGCATCACTTTTAGGCAAATTGCGTGGTAAGATCCTTAAACCATAGCCCGGGGGCCCTAGTTAACCCATGGCTACATTGCTCTACTTTTCCGCATCCGCCCTTTCACTCCCTTTCCTATGCTATAAAAGGGGAGTTTTCACTATGTGGATTACCCTATACATAGCCTGTCTACAACTTGTGGGAACCTTAGTTCAAAAACGGAGAGGAAAAGGCATACCCAAAGGTAGCCCCTTCCTATCTCTCCTAAAAGGTTCTGCCTGCGAGAGAAAATCCCTCGCAGGTTACCTGCGTGAGAATCCTCTCGCAGGCTATTGTTATATCGGTTCTCAACTACTTATTATTTTTTTTAGGGCAACAGGCTACATGAGGGTAATCCACTTTGGGCAACTCCCCTTTAATAGCATAGGAAGGGATTTGAAAGGGGGGATGCGGAAGGGTAGAGGAAGATAGCCAAGGGTTAACTAGGGCCCCCGGGCTATATTTTAAGGATCCTACCTGGCATTCGCCTAAAGAAATGCAGGGAAAACCCTAGAAAAACCTGCATCGGGTAGGTCGGGCATTGGGTACTTGTCCCACGCCCTTCCGATAGCGGGAGAGGAGTTTGCTGTGGGGACGCAGCATTCCCTTCTCCGTGCCTCGACCAGTTTAGGAGGCAGCTGGCCGACTATTCCAATAGGAATAGCGGACAACTCTTGCCGTATGCCCAAGGTCTGCGACCCCGGAACATACACCTCTCAAAACAGACCGAGGTGCCTCGGCGTGTGGGAACCTTAGTTCAAAAAAACCAGAGAGATGTGAGAGCATCCCCAAAGCTAGCCCCTGCCAGAGCTCTTCGTAGGCTCCTTTCGACGATTTATAGCTTCAAAAAACCAAAAAACCGTAAGAGAAAACGCTACTGTGTTCATCCTAATTAAGCTGTGGTTGTCATATTAAGTCTAAAATTTGTATTTTAAAAGAACTTCATATACATTGCTTATATACAGCTTCCGTTAACATTCATTTTATAAGGCCTTGACGAAAGAATTTGGCCGCATCTCCGAACAACGAAAAACAGAAAAACCTAAAAATCAGACCCAACTATAATTATTCAGCGTTTTCTACCATTACAATATGTAGGAAAAAAACAGTAAAATATCTAATTAACTTTGATTTCCCGAAATAAATTATGCTGTAGAATATTCCAGAGAAGCATAAATTAATTATGTATTACTAATTTGTAGTAGTCCTAGATTTGTCTTTAGTATATTATGCTGTCTGTTGGTACGAACCTCGAGGAATTATCTTAATTCATACCCATTAAAAGAATTTATCTTGGCCACTTGTTATTCAATAATTTCGAAACTTATTGTTTGCTGTGAATGGAATGCTGATATTTACCTTAAAGAAAAATTAAAGTTAATAATAAGAAAAATAGCGAAATACAGACGAAATAAGTGATAATATAAATACCACACAACGTTTCTGGGATCCTTGTTCCTTTCTTCAGGTGCTAAGAAGAGCCTAGAGCGACACAACGGCACTCGTCAATTGACACAACTTTAAGTTGTGTTTTACATGAAAGATTTCGCTTTGTTGCCAAAACAGCGTCTTTCAGCACAATATTTGTATTCAATTTGACAGTAATAATCTATAACAGCCCCATGCTCTATCTCGGTTAATTCTCTAAAATAAATTTGTAAATGATCCACTAACTTCTTAATTTATATGGTTTCATTTGCTGTTATGAAAAGGAGGTTAAACATGCATAAAGTACACACCGCAAAATACAATCATTTTTTAGAAGATGACATATTGGTTTTAAGTTTTGCGTGACTATAGTGACGTGGAGAGTTCCAAGGAATGGCCTTGTCCGTGTCAAAATTATATCTCAGATAAGTAAGCTAGACGCCTGCAGCACTAACCCCAGCAATGTACCTGTAGCTCTGTGCTTCTCGGGATCAATGAATCGTTATCGAGATGTAATTAATAAGTGTTGGTAATGGACAGGCAACGCTAAGTAACAGCTCCCCGTGGTCGCAGAGCCCGGCCTTGTGAGCGCACGCCTAATTGATATTGATGATATCGTTAGCAGCAGCTTTATTGCACCATGCTTCGCTATGTATGGATCTTCAGCTCGCAGTATGACCTCCTTCTTCACAATACGCCTGAAACCTGAAAATGATGAACAGTTCAACGATAAATATTATACAAATTTGAATACATTTCCATAATAAAAATGTGTCTGTTGTATATGTGGGCAGGGATTTTACTTTGTCAATTAAATTGAGTTATTTGTGAAATTAAAGGTTTTTTTTCACAATTTCACGTTTTTAATTGATAATATAAAATTACTTGCAAGTATTTGTCAAGTAAAAATTTTATTTGATTTACATTAAAATTTTCAACCACTTACAAATCAATTCTTACATCAAGTCTCGATTACGTTTGTCAATGTTTTGTTAACAGAGTAATCAGACACTCGACTGTAGCTTCAAGCTTCGCGATGAGATTATATAATAGATTATAATAGTATTTTTCACCAATTAATTCATTAAATATTTTCAATCCTGACTTCAAATTTATATTTTTAGTCTCCCTCTCACGCTATTACCCACACGGAGGGAAAACCAGCGACTTTGAGGACAAGTTTACTTCGACATATATACTGTTTCTCTGTTCTCTAGCCTCTGAGCTAAAAGCTTCTAGCCGTTGCCTACGATTAGCTGTTTATTACATTTAATTGATCTTGTTTATGAGAATCGGCCGCTTTGAATATTCCCGCAGCGCTTTCAATGTGATCGACATTTCAAACTCTGTGTTACTAATTACTGACAGAATCTTATTGCATAGTTCCACTATACACGTTTTTATTAAATACAATCGATTTCCCGTTTTTCGTATTACACGGTAACCCTTTTCAAATCAGAATTAGTACTTTGGAATTAAAATTGTAATGAATTTATATCCACGCCATACCACCATAGGAAAATTGGCCGATAACAGAATTAAATAGAAATGGACCAGGTGAATTATAACACAGAAATATAATGAATTAATAATTTACGTAATTTTTAGTTCGCATCAATAATTTCAGACTATAAGCAATAGAACGGTTATTTTTTTTAGCAAAACAAAAAATGGTATTGGCAGAAGACGAAACAAACCCTTTAACAAATTTAAGAACATATGACAAAGAAAAATGAAAAAGTAACATAAATTCATAAGATTCAATTCAGCAGACCCATATATTAATGATATGAATATCGATATTATTAAAAATTATTCTTTAGAGTAGGAACTTTGTAATAAGGATTTAAAATTTTATTAAATTATAGAATAACAATAATGATTATCCTGACGTTTTATAAATTGAGTTTTATAGTTCCTTACAGAAATTTTTAAAAATTGAATGATATGAATATTTACTCTGTAATTTGAAAGACGAATGCCACCAACAAATTGAATACTGAATTATTTAAAATTTATTGTTGCGATTTGCTTAAAATTTTGAAATCCTTGATTTTATATATTTTCCAGTATTAGTATTACGAATGCTATTTAACCAATTTTTAAGATATATAACTCGTTCCACTATGTTCAGATAAATGCTTTTTATGTTCAAAGAATTTTCATCTTAAACGCATAAGTTTTGTTAAAAATCAAACTACAACCTGTTCACGATTCTGTATCAAATTTTAAACGGTAATACTTTCTCAAACATTATATTTTTATAAATATTTCTGTATAAAATATGCAAGTCTTAATTCAATCCGAAGAAACCCATGCCTTCCCTTTCAGACAAGAATAATGTAATATGCAAAGCAAAACAACTTAATTAGATTTACAATTCCTATCGAGTGTTCAAAACTTTTGTTTCTTTCAGAGGTTTCTGAAGAAATAAACAAATCGTCTTCGATTAACAGGCAGGTTCGATGGCCTACATAATTGAATTGAATAAGAACCTTAACCTTCAGGTAAATGTTGTGTGGAAATATTACGTTTTGTAATGAATTATTATGGATTGAAAAAACGTACCAGTATGTGTCAATTTGTTGATATTGAAAATTGACGGACACTTACTTTTAATATGTAAGTAATTATGGGAAATAGTGCTGATTAATAAGATAAGTTACAGAATTTTTAAGATTATAATAAAGTATTACATATTTTATTAAGAAAAATATTAAAAAGGTAGTTTGAGAAGTACAGTGTACCTTAGGTGTATATATATTTATTATTTTATTCTGAGCAAACTATAAGTCAAAGTTTCTGGTTCCAACAACGAGAAAAAATTTGGTATAAAATTTGAAATATTTTTAGAAGACATGCATGATAAAATGGTTTGTAATTAGATATTTTTTGCTTTATAAAATTAGTGGATTCTATAGATGTCCTTTATTCCAATAAATTACAGCACAATTATAGTCTACGAAGACAGACTCTTGAAATTTGAGAATAATGTTTTCAAAAAAGTGTTGTGTTCGCTTAAGATTCGGTAATTTCAGAAGTAATTATTTATCATTGTGTTTTTATATTTTTAGGAACTTGAAAGTTGACTAATAAGCTTAAAAGATTAGTTTTCCTTTTATCATCTCGGATCAGACAAAGCTAACATTTTATTGAGTACCCTTGTCATCCAAACAGAAACCTTGGGCAATATCAGGACTCCATCTCGCTTTGTTATCATCGCCATGGATTGATCCAATTCTGTTCAATATTATTGGGGTATTTTCCCTTTGTGACGCCATACAGTTCTTGCACCACATCACACGGAATTAGTTTCGCTAGGTTGATGAAAGTTCCTTTGTTTCAGAGTGAAAATTAAAGTATAATGTCTTTAACATTAATAAGCTTTGAAACGGCAAGTCAAAAGGATTCTGCCATATTGGACGAGAGCGTTGTGATTAAAATGCATTGCAAAAAATAGTGTTGTTAGAATACGAGGCCTCGAACTTCGATTATTTTTTACATAAACAGTGACACGTTAAAAATTATCTTACTGACACTTTAGTAGGTACAAAAGATATGTTTTTAATCATTGCATCCTACAATAAAAATAGTTTTCAATCAAAAAGTTTTGTACAGAATTACAAGGGTAGTTTACATTTCATTATTACATTACTGTTTCTGATAGAAGATTTTTCCTATAATACATTCTGCTGCTCTATCTTCATATTATTCATTCACGTTCTTTTTATATAGAATTGATAGGTAATTATATTTATTTAACTTAATGAGCAGTGCCTTCGAAGGTCGCTCATTAGTTATTTTTATTGTTTTACTAGCTGGGAGCCCGGCGTTGCCCGTGTACTTATTTATATAAACCAGAAAAGTATTTAATTCTCCATTAATCTTTAGTGAAGAAATTATTTTACTTACGTATGCAGAAAGAGTGGCAATTTCATCAACACTCCATCCCCGGTGCTATAAAATACATGGAATTTTATTGCATCAATCCCAACAAACATACCTCCGAATTTATTCTTAAATAACTCATTGCGTACTGCAGGATATAATTGTCCCTCAGTCTTCAGATATTACGAACGATTAAATTGATGAAATTGTTAGCTAAATTCACAATGTAAACAAATGGTCGCCATATTGGAGTCACTTAATATGGCACGAAAATTAACATACATAAAATTATAATTTTATCCAATGGAAATATTTTTGCTTTATTGCATTACCGAAAAATGAACTATTTGCTTTGTTCGTCGCGTAGTAACGTCTCTCTTTGTCCCTTGACGTCATGATCTCTTGACGCGCATTAATTTAACACAAAATTATCACGTTTATCAATTATAATTCTTTACACCTTTATGCTACGGGTTTCTCATCCCCACAGTACTGTTTTTCATTTCTTGAAGAATATGTGCACCAATTTTTGTTGCATTCTGTCCACGCGATAAAATTTGTATAAAGAACAACGTAAATACATACATACATACATACATACATACATACAAATATACATACTTTTTTATTATATAGAAGATAGAACTCAAAATTTACTTTTTATTCTACACGTAAGTGCATTGTACGAATATTCTAACAAAGTTAGATACTATCTGGAAATATATAAATATAACTAAATATTTATTTGTATGAAAAACGGTAATAAGTAATGAATTATTAATATTCGAATAAAAAACGCATTAAAAAATTAGAAGTATCCTTTATAAATCATTCATATGCTCTGTTAAATTTATCAGATAACTGTAGACAATAATTTACATAAAATTATAGAAATGATGAATTTTCAGCTTAAGTACAGAGTATGACAAAAATAATTATTTTTTATATTTATAGTGTGCAAAAAATTATTATAACTAATTTATGGTACCGACACTGCATTTAAGTATTTCTACAATAAATGAGCCAATTAGATATAAATTATCTAGATGAATTAAGGCTTAATATATTTTAATAACATATCCCTTTAATAAGTATGATAAGTATGACATAAATTAAAATGTATTTTTCTTTAAGGAATATGGGTGTAAAAATGACGAACGGACCGTGAATCGAAAACAAGATCTTCCGGTTACTGGATGGCTGCTCTGAGCTAGTCCTAGTTGACGCCCAGCCCGGTGCGACATTCCGCCATCCTTAACCTCATGTGGCTATTTTGTATTGTATTGGTATTGTTATATATTATTTTATTTTACTGTCTGTTTTACGGGTCATTATTTACTTGTGTTAAAATATTTTTTGTTATATACACCGCAAATTGAGAGGCGGTTCCATAACTCATGAAACGAATGCGAGAGTATTTGTATTTAAACTCTGTAGTATCTGTAACAGACTTGATCATGATGCAAATAAATTTCTAAGTCAGGTGATATCTGTGAAGTAAAATTAAAGAGAAATAATATTTTTATTCTGTATGACATTTAAAAAATGTTCACAATAACGATTGTGATCTTTTGTGCAGGAATGTTCAGAGCTTTTGTCGCTTCGACTGGCGAATCCGAACGATGCGATGTGACAATCGTTACAATCTGTCCCCTGGTATTTATACAGCTCGCCCTGTTTGCAGTACGTGAGTAAAAATATTCCACCGCTTTCCAATGTCTGCCAAAAATAGCATTGACCGATAACCAATTTTTACTTTCAATACCAAATCTTAATCCGTTGTTGAAATCTATGCTATTGAAAGTTAGTTAATAAAATATATCCTATAAAAATGAATTATTTCTATGACATTAATGATCGTTCATATATTGTCTATTCAGTTAGTCTTTTTGTTACTCACCTTTTATATCCTGATTACGATATCTCAAAAGCGTATTTTGTTTCTAAAAACTATTTCAAGAAGTTATAATACATAAATAATGATTCGAAAACTATAATAACGTATTTTTTTTGGTTTGTATTTGATGAACGTGATGTTCAACGTATCGTGAAAAACTGAATTTTGCACGAATACCTTAACATATTAATTTAGTGACTTATTTTGTACTAATTTCTCGTAAAATTTAGTTAAATTTATTTCTTATTAATTGTGGACAAATTCTGTCACGAAATTGTTTTTGTTCCACTTATTTAAATTATTATAAAGTAAGTACCTAAATTATATGTGAAAATTTTATACTCATATATTTCCAATTTCTATAATATATTTTCTTATTCAGGTTTGCATAAATGTAGTTCAAAATTGAAATTCTTAAAATATTCCTTATTACACATATTTTTCATTTTATTTAAGTCTTGCATTACATATAAACAGTTATGCATAAAATTTTCATCTGCAATTTGATATATTAAAACGCATTTATTATATATAATGTAATTTTATTTTCTCAGTTATATATTTATTTGTTATGCATTAATTAATATTTATGTCGTGTTCTATTACACAAAAAGAGGCCTTACGAAACCAATAAAATCATATCGACCTATTAGTATAAACAATTTTTACAATTAAATGATATAAATTATTTTATCATTGTAAATATTTACAATTAAATTAAATATATATTGCACATTTGTGAATTATTTTTTGAAATTTATAGGTAGTATTTGTGATTATATTAAATGTTTTTTTCTGTAAACTCAATTTTTCTTCAAAAATGTTTAAATAAATACATTTTTTGCAAGAATATTTTCATTTATCTTCGTAGTATGGAGACAAAATTTAATTTTCTAGAAAACTATATGGTTTGTATGAATTTGTCTATTTTTAAAACGAATATATTGAATTTATTTTATTAGTTTTTTCATTGCTGAATTAACACGTTCAATTTGCGTCATCGATTTTTCTGTTATTATTTTAATAAAGAACCGTTATTCATATTATTGTTTTTCTAGCGTAATTTTTTATACGGACAGGAAATTCAGATTAAAGACAAAAGAATAAGAAAATCCGTAGGGAGATTTGAAATGTGGTTCTGGAGGAGGACTGCAAAAGTCGAGTGAAGAGACGGAGGGTGACAAATGAGGACGTTCAAAGAAGTGAGGTCAAGATGACGTCATTATTCAGCGCAGCGCTTCTAAAAAGACTTACGTGGATATGACACATGCTCTGACGGAGCTGCGTACTTTCTGACGAAGATTAATAGGAAATAAACCTACGAGTTTTGAAACAGGACTTATTAAGTTATTCAGGAATTTAGAATAGAAGGAATCTCTGATTCCTGAAAAAGGAAATGAAGGGTCCAGCAGATTATCAATAGATTGATAATTATTAATAATAATAGTGATAAGATAAATCTTAATCAAATGAATCTTTGGCTATCGAAAGCAGAGTTTTCTAAAATTACGAGCGTATCAAAAACATTCTCATAATTACTTTACAAAACAGTGATCAAACCTATATGGACGTACGGAATAGAACTCTGGGGATGCGCAGCCAAGTCTCACATCGCTATTATGCAACGAGTACAATCAAAAATCCTGCGCACTATTACAAATGCTCCCTGGTATGTATCCAACTTCAGCTTACATACTCAATACACCATATGTAGCATACGTCTTCAAAGATAAAAATCGTAAACACCATACTAAACTTCAAACCCATCCCAATCGACTACTAGAGCCGTTACTACAACCAACTGACAACCGAATACTGAAGAGATGCTGGCCGATAGACTGCAATAGAAACTGAGGTGGCGTTGTTGGACCCTCACCTCTCCACGACATCAGTACAAGACACATTTGTTAAATTGTACATGCTGTCAAATTAGCTTAAAGATAGTATTTACTATCTTGCACGAATATTTGCTATCTTTAAGCTAATTTGACAGCATGTACAATTTAATAAAAGTGTCTTGTACTGATGTCGTGGAGAGGTGAGGGTCCAACAACGCCACCTCAGTTTCTATTGCAGTCTACCGGCCAGCATCTCTTCAGTATTCGGTTGTCAGTTGGTTGTAGTAACGGCTCTAGTAGTCGATTGGGATGGGTTTGGAGTCTGATTGCTAATAAAAATGTATTAAAAAAATTAAAAGAATTTTTTTTTCACATTTTTGAAATTAGTCATTCGTTTTACTATTAAGATAAATACAGTAAGTTTTACTCTAAGCTGATTCTTTCCGCAAGTAATTTCACACATCAAAACTGTTTTATCCACAGAATTAAAGTGAAATGTGTTTCACCTATACATACAGGCTGCTTAAGATTAGGAAATGACGGAAAAATTAACATCTCAGGAATTTTTAAAACGTATGCAGACCAACAATACTGGGAGGATATCGCATCATGGTTGGTAGAATAAAATTATTGTTACAGTAGAGTAGATTATAATTTTAAAAATTATGTCGAAAAATATTCGTTCTTCCATTGGAAAACCCTATTGAGAGAAAAAGTGTATTATGTAAGATGACGAATAGCATTTGATATTGTTAAAAACCTCCTGAGAATTTTCATATAACATCGGAAAATAAAGCCGTTCAAATTGGTCTGACGTTTTCTTGTGAAAAATGAACAAAATCATCGAGGCAGACGAACAGAAATTTAGATTACATTTTCCTCTGATCCCCCAAAGCACGAAGCGGAAAAATAAATTAAAATTATTTGATTCTAAGCCGCGTACATATTGAACTATCATTTTATTTATATAGGTTAACTAAGTTAAAACACGTGTGGCCGACGGAGACGTCTAACAAAAAATGGAATGAGGCAAGGCTCCACACGAGAGTCCCAAGAGAATTGGTGGGGGTTGTTGGAAGTTAGTAATGAAATGGGTTTGATGTGAACATATGTTCGCGCGTTATTTAGGGTGGAAGTACGCTGGATTTGAACTACGTGAAGTTATGAGGGACCTAATAAACTTAGAAAAAATGCAAATTATATTTTATTCGATTTCGCTTCGCTCAATACAGAAATTCACGCAGATCTACTACCATGACCTATCATTGGTCACGACGATTTATATAACTTTATCTTAAAACATGTTCCCGTTAAAAATTAGTTTCTGATTTTTTGTATTGAGCTGGTTTGGATAGCAAAGCATCAGATGGTTGAGTTTCAGAAATGAAAAAAGAGGTTTATTTAAATGAATCTGAAATAAATTTTCAAGTCTAAATTGAAGGAAGTTTTATAGTGTTATGAATGGTTTAATCTGTAACAAGTTCTTGTTTCACTTAGAAACGGTCTACGGCCGTTTTTAGCGACTTTGCTCACCCGTTAGTTTACAGATTAAATCTCGGGATTCCAGTGAGCAAGCAAGGATGTGATAAAATAATTTTTTGTCTGCACCAAACGCAATACACAGGTAAGTTGAATTCGCAAATGATGATCCTCGTCCTATAAAGCACAGAGAGGGCAGCGAGAGACGAAGCGAAGGCAATTCATTGTGAACTCTGAGGAGCTCATTATAGCAATTCAAAGGACTTAACGAACCTTTCTGATGTGGAGCGCCCTGTCATGTACGCACTCAATCCGCCGCCGTCGAACCCAATTACTTCGCTCAAGAGATTCGCCTCTATACAAAACATCTGTAATAACCGGGTCGTTTTAAAAACTTGCACCATTACGTTTGGAAAAGTACCTATAAATACAATTTTCACCCTTATTCAATATTATATTTGGAAATTCGGTTTGGGATTTTGCTATCTAAGAATGACTGACGTGACACTACCCTGTAAGTCGACATTACAATGGCTGTTAGCTTTTCCGTCGTTGACTGCCTATTGTGAATTAAATGCATAAAAAAGATTTATGTAATAAAAGGCTAATATATTAATTAAATTGATGTAATAGTTACAAAACGAAAGGAAAACTTCCACCGTGGCTGGTGGCCAGCCAGCAATTATGATTCTTGGAAAACACGATTGTAGAAAATCGTGACAAAATGCTCGGGAACCACAATTATATTGCCGCATTTTCAAGAGTGGAAGGAAAAAAGATGTTTATGACTCTACAATAGCAGCAAAATGCGGAATTTCCATCACTCCATCTATTTGAAAACATTCTACCAGTTGTTGGTAGATAAGCCACAAAGATCAGACTATAGAAAAAATAAAGTAAATGCCATAAATTATACGCTCGTATATAAACTGTTCTATTTAAATGTAGCATATATAAAAATGATTATGGAAATAGGATTGCCTCGGAAAATGGAGCTGCCGCTTACGATAAATAATTCAATCTGACCTGAGACTGGTTGGTGAAAGGTTTTCTAGGAAAATTATAACAATGGTGCTTTATCTCTGCCTTTCGCCGTAGATAGAGTTTTAAAATTTTTTGTACATATTTGTGTGTTTTTAATTGATTAATATTTATTAAAATTTATATATTTATTTTAAATATTGTATTGTTTGTTTCTTACAACATTTAGGATAGAAAAATTCTGTTTTTCTAATTTTACATAATTTGTTTCTTATATAAATTTGTGATTTGATATTTTTTTCCACTTGAGAAAACGTACTGTTGTTTTTCTTTTTTATATCTTTTCATTTTAAATTATTTATATTAATTCGTAATTTGAAATATTGTATAGTACTGATAATTTATCTGATTTATTAACAGAAGGAATTAACGACCCGTATAACAGACAGTAACGGTTATTAATTTTGAACAATATAATTTAAAAGTCATTAGACGTTTCAATCAACTGTCTGGCGATGTTGTTCAAAATTTATTTCTGATATTGTCTGTAATACGAGTTGTTAATTTCTTGTGTTATTTGTCTTACAACGTTGTGTTCTTTTATTGGATTTATTACTCTAAATAAAATCATATTGTGTATGAAGGAAAAGCATACATATAAATTATTTTAATGTTTCGTTACAGAGATTTTTCTAGTAATATTCATAACAGGCTGAGGTAATAATGTTCATAACGTCAAAACACATCTTTCAAACGGCCCTCAGCCTGAAGAGGGCTGACTGTTAAATACAAAACTTTATAATATTTTTTTTATTATAAAAATGTCTGTAAATTGGCGGTTAAATTTATCTCATTATAAGAGACATTGAAATAAAGAAGTGATTTATAATTAAAAAAACAAGTTACGATATAGGAATGAAGAATTTGAGCGTTTGATAAATAAATTTAATAAACTTTAGAACTATACACCAATTAATAAAAGTAAACAAAATCAACTCGTAGCAACTTAATTATGTATAAATAAGTTAGTATTTGTTAGTCCTCTACTATTCTGAAACTACAAAATGTAATTTGTAAATTTTTCCGCTCAACTTCACGTCTTTCTCAATTTAAAATTGTCGGAAACATAAAATCATCGTTAGAGCAAATGTTTGCGTAGTGCTATATATTTGTTTCAGTTTCGATACGTCTCACTTGAGCTTGATAAATGTGCCAATATATTACGGTGCCCACAGCTATTAATTTCACACCAATGACAGAGATATATGAAACAAAGACTACAGTTTTTAGGCGTATTTTTTTGTAACTTAATTGTTGGCCATTAAATGAATAAACCATGCTGAAATAAAAAGGAAACAGCAATATAATTGTTTAAGGATTAAAAAATTGTAAGTATAACAATAACATTCTCTAAATAAGACATTAAAGGGTTCTTCTTATGTAGAATAATCTGATGAAAACGAGACTACGAAATATAAATGTTATAATTACCTAAATACAGTAAGGATAGTTTTAACATCCGCTAAATAAGACATATAAAGGTTCTTCTTACCTAGGATATTTTGATAAGTACGAGAATATGAAATATAAATGTTAATAATGTTTATGTACTCGATTTGAGAATATAGAGCTGTAGCCGTAAAGGCCATTCGTTAAATTGAATTTAAGTATCAGTTGATCCTACAACAGGTCTTAAGGATGCAGGAGTCGACAGGGAATGGTCAGATTGGTAAGAGCTTACATTTTTCCATCCCGATACTTTAATTCATTTTTTGTACTCGTTATAAATTTATAATGACCATTCTTTGCGCGTTATGTACTAAGTAAAATTACGTTACGGGACTAATTTTTAATGTTATGATATTTTCATAAGAATGATTTAATTGTGAATTAAAAATGTTCATATAACAATAAAATTAAGAATTTATTCTGAAAAACAAAAGATCTGATATTAAAACATATGATATTTAATTTATTTTCACACTAAATATACAGTTGACTCTATGTCAGGCTTAATCTGAAGGTACTGATATGGAACAGTAATCATTTAATAACTTCTGCACATTAAAATTAAAAGGAAATATTAAACACTGTGAGTAGGTATATAGTTAACAACTCACGGGAATCTTTTTCGTAACCAGAAATTTTTGCCATTAGACATATGTGGCTGTGACTGTGGGATATTGTGTTTACCAAAATGAGTCCTCTGTCTGTGTGGATACTGGATAACTTCATCTCCTCGGTATTAGTCCATTTGATAATTAACCTCACTTCCTCCTAATTACATTCAACAAATGTTCATAACATTGTTCCAGGTTCTTCTTGCCAAAAAGACTAACTATTATCTTTTTCCATAGTGATAGGTGTAGGTGAAGGTTGCTTGTTGCTCAAAAACTTAAAACTTCATCTATTCTTTTCAATTTACTTATTTTTTTCCTTCTAAAATACAGCTGGTTTATGGTTTTAAACTGTTAGCATTTTATAGGAAGCCATTAATTTTGGTGCCAAACAGCTTACAATTTCTATTGATAGTTGAACTATGGTCAATAAACTTCCAGCAGATTCTGATTTTTTTCTTTCTATTTTAATACAAATTAGCCACTTTGTTTGTCGGCTGTCAATGATTACCGTCTCGCAACGGCGCTCGTCGATCAATACAGGTTTTTCATCATTTCTGAGACATTTCCAGCAGCCAAGGAAGTAATAAATATTGACCGTCATGATCCTCTCTCTTGTCTGCTGTCCATCATCCTAAAGGTAATTTAGTTACACATCTTTTGTCTCTTACAACTCAAGTTTCCGACCATATGCACTGCCCTTGGCCCAAAGTTTGCTAAAAATACTGTATACATAAAATAATTGTTTACAGAAGACAAATCTCAGAAGGAAAATATTTTAGGGCACGAAAAGAAAATATTTTTCCGTTTTTCCCACACTTTCAGAAATGAAGTTTGGTATTTAATAACGACCAGGGTAATTCAATTTGTACAGTTATTAATTATTCCATATCTCTATACTGCAGTTTAACGCGTGCACTAATAGTAATTACTGAAAAACTTTGAATTTGTTAATATCAGCAGCATTAGTGGCTAACCCTTGTTTACCACGCCATGGATGACAGGCCGTGAAAGCCTTATTTACATCTCATATCACACACGATTTACGGCTTAATTCCCGTCATTAAGCTCGTCAATTAAAACCCTGATCAATGACAATATATGAACAGCGATGCGCACAGGCACTATGAGTTTATTTTGCAAGTTATATTCCATTCAATGTAATGTATGATAGCATTACGATACTAACATTACTATTAAGATCAACTAAGGTAAATAAACATTTTATAGTTTGACTAACGGTATCTAGTGTACAACTACTGAGACATGAAATTCCAATGTTCTGCACTAACCACCACTAAGTTAAATGGAAAAAATGGATACTCAAACAATTCAGACTGCATACCGTGTGATTATATGTTGTTACAATAATGGATCAATGTTGTGCTGACATAATCAGTGCATAGTATTTCCCATAAATTATGTTCAGTAAATAATATTTGTTTTAGGATGAATTGTAAATACTTATGTGTAATAATAGTAACGTGTTATTTTACATTAATTATAATCTTCATTTAATCTATTGTCTCTCTGGAAAAGTAATGAAAAAACCGAAATAAGTCAAGCTAAAAAATTACTTAATTTATGATAAACCACATGGGCATGTAATGAAATTTTAACGTAGCTATTAAATTTTAAGGTTATTTTAAAAGTAATACTACTACTTCTTGGTTCGACACCCCATTGAGGGCCTTGGCCTACTGAGATCACTGTCAGATTGTCATATTATCTTTGTCATACAAGACAATTTTTAAATTAATAGCAAAGTTCAATTGTTAAAAGATATAAAAACAAAATTTTAAAAAAGCCACCATACTTGAGTAATAGGTTATATAGGATAAACTACACGTATACTTGAAATTAGATTAAAAGAACACAAATTTTGTGAGTATTCATAATTTCGAAGAAATCCTTAAATTTGATTGGAATTATATTGAAATTTTAGACATTGAACAAAATTTACTAAAGCGTAATTTATACGAAATATGACGTATTAAAACAACAGTGGACACACTCATTTCACATAATGGTACCTTAAAATTAAGTAATATTAATTATACATTATTTTTTTAACTTTTGATAATTTTGTGTATAAATTTGTGATGTTGATTTGACAAATTATATTTTTCATAATCCATTTACGATTGAAAAACATTATTAATAAATTGAAAGAATGTTGAAAATTTATTATTTGATTTTAGATATGATATTGTTGATAATTAATAATTACTTTCTCACAGTATTTCGAAAAAATGTTATTATATAAATGTTTATATAATTTTGTAATTTTATATAATATATTTTTCACTTGCTCCATTTGAATTTTCACGTTTTATTTATCTGAATTATTGAGCTAATCAAATCGTATTGTTTATAATAACTAAAAAACAAATAAATGAGTTTGATGTCCGGTATCTTAGTAATATTATTATCAAAACTTGAAAACGGTGTAAATATGCACAAAAACTTTGTTTTTAATTAGAAATTTATGATTAAAATTTTATGTAATTATATAAATGTTAATAATCACTAGTTAAAGTATGACAAGAAAACGTAACATGAAATCAGGACATTGAAGGCTACTTGATTTCCATATCCGCGGTAACGTGATAGTGGTTGAGAACATGAATAATATTCCTCTGTATGAATGCGGAAATCCCAGTATATTAATAAAATACAGACTTAGATATTGTAAAAAATATATATTTGGCATAGAATAAATGTCAATTCATGCAGCGATATGAACTAAATGTATATTTTTGTATGTTCCAGCCAAACATTGTAGTAAAATTGATATCCAAATATTTTCTGTAATCTATTATTAATTGGTGAAACAAATTAAATTAAATTATCTCTGCACGCGTTTCTACGTAATTAGTAATAATTTATTTTCTTTGAATTTATCATCGTTTATTTGCTGTAACAGACACGTTCTTTACAAAATTTTTAATAATAATATTAATTCCATTCGTTAAAATTATTGCACTTCTAACTGTTCAAAATCTAATAAATAAAGCAGTGTGTTTTTATGTATGTATGTTTGTTTGTATGTTCCTTATCAAAATATACACCGGTGGAAGAAATTTCACCAAATTTCGCACCCGTGTTCATTGCGACAAAAACACTATCGGGGTTAAACACGACTACCACCCCCGGAGCGGTGGATGACGGGGGTGAAAATATTCCAACATGCTAAAACAGCAGATATTTGAGTCGGATAAATATTTTTATGGGTAAAAGAGATTGATAGTGTTTCTATCGATGTTATATGAGAATAATTTCAACCCCTTACAGTACGGAAAAATAGCACGTATAGAGGTGGGGAAGAACTTGCGTAACAAGAAAATACCGTTAATACATACATACATACATATATATACTAATTAATAATTGAGGATTAACATTTACATATTAAACCATTTCCAGGTTTCCATTTTGTATACCACGTGTCACATAAAGTCGGATATACGGATGGCGTATTACTTTTGTGACGTCAGAACCCCCTTTTACTTGCTTACAAGGTTAAGGCAGCTTCCCCGTGTTGAACCAGCTTCCCTGCAGGACACATCGGCTGCGATTCAAGCATACGCGCACTATAGCAGGCGGTGTATTAGTATTAATTCCCCTATCGAAATATTAAAAAGTTTTGAAAGTGAATGAATTGTTATTCTCTCTACTAAAATATGATAGTCCGCTTGCTTTTGTTTTCCTTATGCGAGTATAAATTATTTATCTGATAGCACGAGTCTTTAGTGACTTTTTGTGGTAGTCCTTTGAAAGTTTTTATTTGCCTTTCGAAGCCTTTGGCAGCTCCTAAGAAGTGATAGGGGATGAATTTTAAATCATGCTATATCGGCTTATATTATAGTTGATTGGTTACTTTTTGCGGTCCATGTGTTAAATTAATTCATTTTTGTGTCGAATTAACGAGATTTATAAAATAACTACATGTTTCCTGAGTATTTTTGCAACACATTTCGGGCTTGGTATGGGAGTACTTTTATGGAGAGCAGTAGAGGGGCTTTACATAAATTTAACGCAAAAGCAACCCAGTCAAATCGGGGTTATGGATGTATGACAACCCGGTCAACGCCGGCCACCCAGCTAGTCTAATAAATAAAGCAGAGTGATTGTAAGCGTGTTTGTATGTTTGTTCTTTGGGACCAGGAAACAAACACTGTCGGGATGAGACGCGTCTACCACCCTCAGGAGCGGGGGTGGACGGGTGTGGAAATATTCAAACTTGCTAAAACAGCCGAAATTTGAGTGGAATATATATTTTTAGGAGTCAAAGAGATTTATTGTGTTTCTACCGATGTTATCTGAGTATAATTTCAACCCCTTACCACTTGGTAAATGAAGAAATCTTAGGGGGTGGTCGACGGGCGTTACAAGAAAATTACGCGAATACAACCGAGATTAGTGTCAAATCCAGAGTTATAAATGTCACAGGGGCGGATGTGGTCGGTGCTGAAAATTTTGAAACATGCAATCAAGTTGCTTTTAATAAATATTATAATGGGTTAATTAAATTGATAGTATTTCTACCTCTTTCGGTATTGGAGGGCAGCACGATTAAGGGTGGGGTTGAGGGGAGTTACAGAAAATGACGCTAAAACAGCCGATATTCGAGTGATATGGGGGTTATGGGTGTCGTGGAATTTATTTAGCACAACCTGTGTAACGCGCGGTGGGGGGTGGGGTTCGTAGGGGATGGGCGGGCGTGGCCGGGGGTAGAAATGTTCAAACATGTTAATCAGTCGATATTAGCGTCGAATAAATACTTTTCGGGATCAATGAGACTCTTAATATTTTTTAATATATTCTGTGTATAATTACAAATAACCCTATCGGCTTGGGAGGGGAAAACAATGAAGGGTAGGGTGTAGTTGCCTAACAGAAAAATAACGCAAAAAACCGAGGCTGGAGTCGAATTCGGGGTTATGAATGTTTCTGAGATTAATTATGACTTTAAACTTGCAGTTTAACCCACAAGGACGGAGCTGAACGGGGGTGGAAATTTTTATACATGTTGATCGGACGAAATTTGCGTGCAATAAATATTTTTCTGTATCATTTAAATTCATAATATTTTGGTAGATATTATCTTTGTATAATTTCAACCCCTATCGGCCTGTGAGGGGAGTGTGCTTAAGGGTGGAGTTTGGTGGTGCGTTACATGAAAATAATGCGAATAGATCGATATTCAAGTCAATTCTGAGGTTATGTATGTCGCTGAGTTTCGTTGTGGGTAACATGCGGGGTGGGGGTCGGGTCTGGATGGGGGTAGAAATTTTCAAACAATATAACCGGGTGATTTTTGCGTAAAATAAATGCTTTTTCTTTAACCCAATGAGTTCAACCACTTTCGGAATTGTATGTGAACACATTTAGGGATAGGGGTCGAGTTGACTTACATAAACATAACGCAAAAGCTATCTAGATTTGAGTCAAATCGGGGGTCATGGAAAAATGTCATCTCGGGTTACGCCGGGCAGGGTAGATAGTAATTAATAAACATGAGAATGATATAGAGAACAGTTTGCATTTGAAAAATCCGCAATTTCGTCTTAAAAGAGGGCAGTTTATCTTCAGCAAAGTTCGACTACTTGTGGATCCCAGGAAAGAATTTTCTATTTTCGTCTATTCATCCTCTGTTATTTGTGCGTGTGTGTGTCTGTGTGGGAGAGGGGGGTGGTAGGCTTCCAAATATGTCAAACAAAATGTTTCACAGAATGTATAGACAAAGCAACCCATATATTCTTCCTTGAATCACTGCTGTATATGTTCTGTTAAAGATAATTTCATTAAAATAGCAAAGAAAATTTTAATAATTTTCTAATGAAATAATGTAATCAATTTGTGGTTAAAAGTTTTTGTTCAAGTATACAGTTTAATACTATCATGTTCGTAATAGTTAGAATTAATTATATTACTAATAGGAAATTCGTAGTTTATGTTTCAAACTGAAACCATTCTTTCTTAACTACTTGAGTACAATTACAAGGATTGACAGAATTACGTAGAACTTCGGTTCACCTATAAGAACTTCACCACAACACTTAATTACGACCGCTTTAATGTTTCAAATAGTCAATACAGTATTAAAGATAATGTATTATAATCTCAAAAAAGATTCTGTCTGTTAAATACATCAACAAATTAGCCTACTCTATTGAGTTGCATGATAGTCAGATCATGGCCGTAGTTGAGGCGAGCGAGTGGACTGGGGCCACTCCCTAAAATAAGAATACAACTTGAAATCTCAAGTGGTCCTAATTCCAATCATAGGGTCCTTTGTAAGAGACTTGAGCGCTTGAAGTGCATTCGAGGCAGTTGACTTACTTAGAAGTGCGCTTCAGGCGAACGTAACGACGACGAGAAGTGAATCAAGCAGTTGTCTCGTGCTCTCCTGCCTAAACCAACAGACGCTGCAACAAGATTACGTCATTAAACACACGACCAGCCGTAATTGCGTTTCCGTCGCACCCTGCATAACCTCATTATTGCCAGTATTTCGTCAGGGCTGCGTAGATGGAGCTAGCTGCCATGACTAACCACCTCTGGCTTCTTAGACAGCAAATTAGACAGTCGTACAACAAACTGTTGTATTTTCGTCCTAAATTCCCCCCCAGTCACAACATTGTTTCCCTGTGCGTTGCTATGTATTCTTTTAGTTCAGCAGGAATGAGCAACGCTTAAGGCATTACTTCTCGTACTTATACACGACCCCACAACAAGAAATGCTTCTGAACCAGTTATAATTAACTTCTGAAGACAATCTGTACTCGTCTAATTTGCTGTCAGACATAAATATCTGAAAGAAAATGAATCAAAGATAGGTTATTTATTGTTGAAGTTTTCTCCTCCCAAGTATTTATTCTCCTACGACCCTGAAATTTATTTTCAGTGTATAACGACGTCACAATTACATGTACATAACAACTGTGAGCCCAAAGAATTGTGTTTGAACAACGGGTAGTTTTCCTCCATGAAGGAAAAAAAATCTCTTCTCTGACTTCATTCCAAATGTAGGATGTACCTACTATGTCTTTACAACAAACGAAACGGAAATAATGGATCGTCAATGGATTGATTTGGATCATACGTAACGTCGACGGGAAATTTGATAAGTACAAATAGACATATCAATAATGAAGCAGAAGAATAGTCGCTCAATATAAATGTTTGGTACATGTTTACCAAAACATGTGGAATTCTAAGAATTTTTAATAATTTGTCTTTTCAAACGGAATTTAAAGCTAGTATTTTAATGTTTATCAGTAAAATAATTTAAATTATATTTGGGAAATTATTTTATAGAAGACTGCCTACTCCTTTAATTTTCTTTAAGGCGTTATACGAACACTATTAGAAAGTTTCTATTGTTAAAAGTAATTAAGTTTGGAAAAGCTACTGCCGAGTACAGACTCAAACACGTTTCTGTGTCCGATTCGTACTTTTAACGCAGCTTTTAGTGGAAAGGAAATCTGAGCCGGACTTTATTAAATTGTACGTCCTCGTGACTTTCAACGCTGTGATGTCAGGGTTTATTAAAAAAATCTTGCAGGGAATATTTATATCCGAAGGAGAAAATGAGGTTCTTTCAAATAACCCAAAGAAAATCAAATTCGCTGAAAGAAACAAAACACATTTTTTTTGAAGATATGAGGAATTTTGTTGTGATTAACATGAAGCTTCTTTTAATGCCATCACTTAATGGAGCTACAAATTTTAATTTTCTTTCACTAAAAACAATTATAGTAATGTATTTAAATATGAAAATAGAAAAATACAATTAATGAGAATAATATATATATATATATATATATATATATATATGTACTCTCCAAAATTACTGTGTTTATGTGGTCTGTTTGAGGTTGGTTATTACTTTGCGTTTCGATTGCAAATATAATTTTCATCTGAATAAAAATATTTTTTGTACTATTTAAAGTTTGTTTAATTTAATAATCAAAGAAAAAAATAGCACTTTAAATACAAACAAAATCAGTTAAATGAAAATAGGCCTTTATAAAACAAAGGAATTTTCATAACCTGTTCCTTTATTGTCAGTGTTTTTTTCTCATTAATGATTAAATGTTTTACATCATTTTTTATTTGTTAGGTCACTTTGATTCTTGATGTGTAAATAGCCATTAAATGATAGAAATGCTTTAGATTGTCAAACGCAGGGATATTAATAATTTTATCATGATTATGAAGAATTAAAGGATATCTTATTAACTCTCACAAATACGCCATGGTTCTTAATGTTTAACATTTCAATAGAAAAATTAAAATCACTTAAAAATTAATTTCGAAAATGTTGAACGAAATACTAGAACAATTACATTTGGTTATTGTTTTGATGCAGACCATTTACCATTTCTGAGTAATGTGTCAGATTTGAAAATATATTTAAGTAACTGTGAAAATAAGGCAATAACTGATCAGTCTTTGAAGTTATGATATTTGAGAAGCGTTGCATATAACTAAATACAGATAGTACGAAATGCTTCAAAACATCCATTCTAAACATTATTGTAGAAATGGCTTGTCCTGTTTATGCCAATTAGATTCGGTTTGTTGACTAAAGTTACGGATGACTGGAAGCACTGAAACATATGTAAATTACAGGCCGTTAGATCCATTAGCTCTCTACTATGAATTATATTTCATATTTATGATCAGTTGATCTCTAGGTCTGTAGATTTGTTGAGAATAACAATGAACTTACTAAACCCTGCCATATGTACAAATTTTCACTTGAATATGGCAACAAATTCTAAATTCAGATTCCGTCGCTCGTACATCGGTCATTAATGATGGCAATATGTATACGAATAATTTCGTTTCAGGAATTGTCTTCAAAGTGTGAAAAGCGAAACATAGAAAATCAAATATTGTCGCGCAGTATGTGTTCAGTTAACATTAAACAATTTCTTCCACTCCTGAATTATATTTCTGTTTATTTTATTCATATTTACTGAATCGACGCAAAAAGTTTTTAGATGATCACTTTTTAGAACGTTCCTGAAAGTAAATATAATTTATGTTTTTCTTCAGGAACAGAAGGTTTAATAAATAGAGCTGGAAACATTAAAACGAGCAGTAATTAATTTAAAAAATTTACTTTCAAGAGAGTAGACTAGCTAACTACCCGTGCCTTACTAAACGTATGAGAGATTTTAGTAATTGACGCTAAATTTATATATATGGTGATGATAGTGACGGACATTATTTGTTCAGTTGCAAGAGATGTGATGGGGATATTTTATTTATTTTGGTCACTAACGAATTTAGAACTTTACAGATGTTCGGAAACGATGAGACCCTTTTCTAAATTTCCGGCATGTTGACTCTGGGTTTGGTGATGATCTTTTTGTAAATCTTTAATCAACATCTTTCACCTTCATCTTCCTAATTTACTCTTATCCTCAAATTATTCAATGGAATACAAGAAAAAGGTATCATCAAGTTAAATGTCTTACACAACACACTTGCGTTAATGTCACTGTTGTCTGAATGAAACAATAAAAACACCCGATGAACGCGGCCCTCGATTTCGTAGATCGAAACGGTGCCATAATCGTCCAAGATATCTATGTGTAGAAAATTGTAAAATGTTCCTGAGAAACATGACCCGACCGATTCTATTTTGTAACTCAGACAGAGCAGTAGGAATTGAAAAGGCAGTGATCGAAGGGAAGCGGGAATGTTTGTTCAGCGTTCCGTATGGTGACTGGAGTACGACGGTGTCGTACAGTAAGGCATTAGTCGTTAAGCAGGCGTCGTCCATCAGGCGCTTCGCCGGCGACGCCCTGACAAATAGGCAATCTAGGCACTGCGTCCTAACTTCGTCGCACACCGGCCACCGCAAGGTAACTCACTGTTAACTTCGAAATGAGGTTGTGTTAGCTCAGAGCGCAAGGAGCCGTCCTCAGGTGATTTACAAGGCTGTAGCAAACAGAAAACGCAACAAAGTTCAAGATAAAAGGACTCACTTGACCCTAACTTACTCGCCGGGAAATATTTACTTCGTTTTTTTTTATTCAAATTTAAATTACACTGGATTATTGAAGTAAACTCTCATCGCCTTAAGTTTATCTTTGTTAATTTTAAAAGAAAACGTAGTAATTCAATTACCTAGTAAAGAGATTTTATGTAAGTTTGGACAAAAAAAGTTTTGTGGTTACAAAAAAATGACATGTGAACAATTATTTACCTCGAAGTCATTGTTGGGTGTGGCCAAATTATAAGATCCGAAAGTGTATTGGATACATAATATTTGAATGTAGAGTAGAGATAGAAGGAGGAATTTTACTTAACGAGTACTTATCGAGAGTGAACGGAAAAACTAATCTTTTAGTAGAGATTCAGAGGTGGAAGTGAGATCATCAATGAGAGTTAAAAGAGCAGTAGGATTTGACAGATTGAAATTAATTTATAACTAAAAAGAAGAAGAACATGTAGACAGGTTATATATAGAGTAATCCACAAAGTGGCCACTCCACTCGTATAGTATAGGAAAGGGACTGAAAAGGTAGAACAAAGTATCCAAGTGTTATATAAAGGCCCCCGAGCTTTAGTTTAAGGTTCCTACCTGGCAATTCGCCTCAAATCACTTGAAAAACGTGAAATAGGTAAGTAGGGCATTTGGTACTTTTTCCACGCCCTTTTGATAGCAGAAGAAGAGTTTCCCTTATCCGTACCTTGACGAGTTTAGGCGGCAGCTGGCCGACTATTCCAATATGAATAGTGGGCAGTGGGGCAGCAGATGAAGTTATTCGTTTGAGAATTAAGAAGCGAGAAAATAATTAATTTACGTCGCTGAAGAACGAGAATTTACGTTTCTCTTTGAACCTTGGAGTTATGAGAACGGGTAATATATACGTTATCTCCGCTACTTGCTTAATTAACCCGGGACTGCACTAATAGACACCACATCCTGAGAAATTTCTGTAGTCCATTTGCTGCAGCGTGCCGTAAGTTGTATAGTCAGTTGGAGCTTAATGTAACGCCGAATATCGTGGAAAGAGCAGGCAACGAAGATCTATGACTACGTGACAGAAAGTGAATATGTTGAGCTTCTCTAATATCAGAATTTTCTAATATGAATAAACAATATTCAATGATGAAGTTATTGTAAAATAGCATATAAAAGTATTCTTGCGTTATCGGTATATTAATTGAAGGTACTGATACAATGAACTTTCATTTTATCACAGATGAGATTTACTCTTGGTTTAAAAAAATATACCTCAGTATAAAGGAAAGTACAGGAGTTTCAGAAAAAAAATGGAAAGCCCTCCCCTGAATGCGTAACACAATTAGTGCGGGTGGGTTCCAACATTAAGGGCGCAGCTTCCATTACAGGGCGACACCCGAGCCCGCCACATAAACTTGGTTGGGAGGCCAACCGCTCTTCTCACAACGCACACATCCTCGGGCCATTTCACACAACATCGTCACAAGTTCGTTTTACGTCTCTAATCCTCACGTTTGAAATTCCTTAAAATAACCAATGATGAGTATTAACTTTTCAAAAAATTTAGATTCTGAACAGTTGATACATATTTAATTGAGGTTTGAATAAGAATTAAATCAAGAAATATTTCGTGATTTAATTATTGTTAGGCTTTCCCATAGCTAGCACGGACGTCCTGTTGGCAACGTCGCATGGAATGTAGAATGTAGAGACCGAAACACCCAGGGAATTTAATAGGGACCTAAGCCATATTCAAGGTATTAGGAGACTGTTCACATGGCAACGCAGATCAATGCCCGTAATCCTACTGTACCACAACTGCAATTACAATTCACTGGGTGAAAATAGTTTATAGAGTCAAAACTGCAAAGGATGCGCATGAAAGATACTTAAAACTGACTTCATAGAAAGGAAATCTTATTTGACTGAGAAATCAGGGAACAAATGACTGTGCATTGAAATAATGCAGTAATATTTAGCACCTGTGGGGTGAAACTTAATAAAATAGTTGCTGTAGAATTAAAGACTTCTTGGTGAAAATTATAAATTGCAAAATATTTCTCAGAATATTTTAAAGATATTATACATTATTTAATATTTTTTCTATTTCAAGTATTGATATAAAAATTTATTGAAATTGTAGTTCCGTAAATACGACTGAAAGTATTCGTCACGTTGACAAAACATTCGCAAACTCTGAGGAAAATACTGTACACAAGAATATTCTAAGGATCCTATTTTTTCCCATTGTCTGACAATTAATAAAAATATTATTTTAACTTAACATTTTGGGGTTCTCTTTGTCAATGAAGCTTCAATTTTATTGATTTAGGTAATAGCTAACACAGGGGTGCAGATTTTTGTGTCAGTATACTGCAATATACGCAATAGAAGAACCGGAATCAATGTAACAGATGCTATTCTGTATGATTATCGTAATTTGTTGAAGAGGGGGGGGGGAATTAGATTGTGTAACTTACTTTATACGAACAATTTTGAAGCATTTGTTTCGTAATTTTTTTGTTACTTCCAACATTCACGGGCACTCACCGTGACTACAATTTCCTGTCTGGCTGATCTTGCATAAAATATTTTCCAGTAGAGAAAAGGGATTCGTGCAGAAAATTTCTCGGCGCTCAAGAGTTTTTGTTCACATCTTGAAGTATATTTGTTGCGAAGCACAGAAGTTTCAATTTTCCGGATACAATTTAATAGACAACGAACACCTTATTATTGCCCGATTAGTTATTGCAATGTAGTAGACGTTAAATATTTTTTTTTAAACAATTTCCTTATAAAAACTCATACATGTTAATACACTTAAATAGCCGAACTGTTAAATATATATGGTTTCGATACGTGTAAAGAAATAATGAATGTTAATAATATTTAATAAAAATTGATTTTGGTTCCGCATAATCTAAGTGACAGAAAGTACTGGGATGCCTGATAAGGATTACTATTGCTGTTTTTAAAGTTTTATGTGGAAATAAAATGATAAAAATTAAAAAAAACTGGTTTTACATATTCACGTTATTGTTTATTTCTTGATACCGTTATTATCACATCCCGCAATGATCCCAATAGTTGTTTTGAATACGACGTGATAACTGTAAGAGTTTTAAAAATTACAGAGAATATTAATTACCTCGTTACTTTCCTAAATAATAATTTAATCTAATATCATCTTATTTTCACGTCAGTTTTTAACATTCAAATATATTTATCATCCATTAACATTTTTTATTATGAAAATTTCTCGTATTTATATTAAAACCACATAAATCAGTTTTATGTTCCGTTTCCATAGAAACGTAACTAATAATATTCATAGAGGTTGAGGAAGCGTTTCCAACTCAAAAACAATTTTTCAGTGAGACAGCCTGAAAAGAGTACAAATACGTGCAGAAACGTTGTTGGGATTTCAATTAATTATTTTATAATTGATGAATAATTTAAGCAGTAGACAAATAATTGTTTGTCACGAAAATCCTAGTCGATATATCGATCTACCAGGAGCTCTAAAACTATGCCCCTGACACTGAAACCATAAAAGTTCAAATATGAAAGGCATCTGGAGTATGCGGACGTGTACGGCGGGCAAGGCGATCCTAATGGTCGCAGTCTCACCTCGAAAACCCCCGTAGTTAATTAACGTTTCAAAAATAGCGTCATGGAGCCAGTTATACGGTAATTAGTTTTTTCGTTAACCCTACAAGCTTTTCATCCCGTCCATATTTGCAACATGTGATGAGGAGGGGGATACGTAATTTGATTTCATGCTCGATAAACTACAATAGTTGCTAATAAGGTAATATTGTGACATCGTAATTGCACTTTATTGGCCAATAGTGTTGAATTCTCTTGTGATTCGCAAATTTGATTTCTCTATTTATTTTCTGAAGTCGTAGGAAGATAAGGGAAACTGTTATTTTACAGTCATGATTAATTTTGAGTGAAAATGTATGGTTTATAGAAAATTAATTCAATGCGTCAAATGAAGTTTGGTTTCTGCGTAATTGGTACATTATTTTTATTTCATCAGTTTAACTTTTCTGATACGATATTTTGTATTTAAATTAATGTTTACATTGTTTATTTCATTTACCTGGTCGTTATGTGTATAATGTTTTGTGTTTTTTCACTATCCTTATGTGTTAAAATGTGCAATTGTGATTACGCTATTTAAGAAATGCAGTTCACACGATGTTAATAACTATTGCTCATTGTCAGTCCTTTGTTCTCAAAATTAATTGAGAGAGTAATGTAAAATAGTGTAATTTATTATTTAAAAAGAAATTTATTTCAGAAGCTCCATTTTGCTTTTTTAAACGGTTTAACAGAAAAATTTTGAGTGAAAATGTATGGTTTATAGAAAATTAATTCAATGCGTCAAATGAAGTTTGGTTTCTGCGTAATTGGTACATTATTTTTATTTCATCAGTTTAACTTTTCTGATACGATATTTTGTATTTAAATTAATGTTTACATTGTTTATTTCATTTACCTGGTCGTTATGTGTATAATGTTTTGTGTTTTTTCACTATCCTTATGTGTTAAAATGTGCAATTGTGATTACGCTATTTAAGAAATGCAGTTCACACGATGTTAATAACTATTGCTCATTGTCAGTCCTTTGTTCTCAAAATTAATTGAGAGAGTAATGTAAAATAGTGTAATTTATTATTTAAAAAGAAATTTATTTCAGAAGCTCCATTTTGCTTTTTTAAACGGTTTAACAGAAAAATCCATATAGTCCTTCATTTAACAAATATTAGAGGAATTTTGTAATAAACGATAACCATCGGGAATACTTTTTGATCTCTCTAAAGAATTTGACAACCGTTCACGATATCCTACTAGAAATTTTATACACTTACAAAAATTGTCTCATTCATGACCTAATTTTTATATTTCAGACAGGAAGCAAAGAGTAATAATACTAAATTCACCATTTAGTTAAGACTGGGTAAATATAACTGCTGAAGTTCCACGGAGTTATATTTTAGGTCTGTTATTAGTCTTAATACATATAAATGACGTACCAAAACTAATGAATGTAAACTCTAACGTTACTATCCTTGCAAATGATACAAGCCTAATAATAAAAACCAATAGAGATACTATGGAATAAACTGCTAATAACTGTTAAACAAAATGTTTTAGCCTCGCAACACGGAGGTCCCGGGTTCGAATCCCGGCGAGGGCATGGATGTTTGAGTGCATGAGAGAAACTCTCATCACTTAGACCCAAGGCAAAAATGAGTACCCAGAATGAGTCACTAATAACCTGAGAATATATAAAAATGTTTTAGCTCTGAGCTATAATAAGAAAACTCTGATACTTCACAAAATAAATTCTACATTTAAACAAATAACTTTAGAAATTTATATGATTAGTGAAGTATTAAGTACAAAATTCCTAGACCTTTCACTAGATACTAAAGATAATTGGAAAGAATGTCAATATATTAATAAATAAACTCAGCAATATAATATGCCAAACTTATGTTAAATTACAGTGAAAGAAAAACTGCAAAACTAATATACATATATTGCGTATTTTCTAGTCTTTATAGTCGAAAATAGTATAAATAGGATCACGTGTCAGGAAACTTCTAAGACTTCATGCAGAGTGCTAATCAAGATATTAGTATTAATTCTCTCTATAGTCAATTAATTTTCGCATTAATGGTATATGTGATGAATAATTATGATAGATTTAGTACCAACTCGTAGATGAATACATTTAATGAATTAAATAAAAATAATATACATAAGAGTCTTTCAAACAAAAAAAAAAGGCATGGCGAGGGGTAAGCTACGTCCCCACAGCAAACTCCTCTCCCGCTATCGGAAGGGCGTGGGACAAGTACCCAATGCCCGACCTACCCGATGCAGGTTTTTCTAGGGTTTTCCCTGCATTTCTTTAGGCGAATGCCGGGTAGGATCCTTAAACCATAGCCCGGGGGCCCTAGTTAACCCTTGGCTACCTTCCTCTACCCTTCCGCATCCCCCCTTTCAAATCCCTTCCTATGCTATTAAAGGGGAGTTGCCCAATGTGGATCACCCTCATGTAGCCTGTTGCCCTAAAAAAAAAAAAAGTCTTTCAAAATGGGAAGCCTGCGAGAGAATTCTCTCGCAGGTAAACCTTCCCAGAGAGCTCTGGCGGGATGCCTTCACATCTCTCTGGTTATTTTGAACTAAGGTTCCCATATCCCGAGGAACCTCGGCCTGTTCCGGGGTCACAGACCTTGGGCATACGGTAAGAGTTGTCCGCTATTCCCATTGGAATAGTCGGTCAGCTGCCTCCTAAACTGGTCGAGGCACGGAGAAGGCAATGCTGCGTCCCCACAGAGCAAACTACTCTCCCGCTATCGGAAGGGCGTGGGTCGAGTACCCAATTCCCGACCTACCTGGTGCAGGTTTTTCTAGGGTTTTCCTGCATTTCTTTAGGCGAATGCCGGGTAGGATCCTTAAAATATAGCCCTGGGGCCCTAGTAACCCTTGGCTATCTTCCTCTACTCTTCCGCATCCCCCCTTCCTATGCTATTAAAGGGGAGTTTCCCAACGTGGATTACCCTTATGTAGCCTGTTGCCAAAAAAAAAGCTTTTCAAATCCCTTTCCTATGCTATAAGAGGGGAGTTGCCACTATATGGATTACCCTACACATAGCCTATCTATACTCTCCCAAAAAAAGTCAAAAAAATATACGGGAATAATTTTTAACAGAGTTCTTGATAACATTAAAGAGTTTTTATATCCAATTTAATACAAGTGAAAATTTAATGTTAAAATAACCTTTATTCCTGTCAATATATAAAATTTCATAGATATAATATATCCATTCGTTATGATTTTCTAACAGATTTTTTGGACATATGCTTTGAGGCTGAAGGCCCTTGTCGAAGGTAAACGACGAAAGATTCTGTTAAATAATTATAAGGAATGGATATATTATATCTATGAAATTTTGTATATTGACAGGATTAAAGGTTAATTTTAACAATAATGGTTTTTTGGAAAGCAATTGTATTGTATTTATACATACACTAGGATTATTAATTCAGTGGGGGTAAATAGGTAGAATGAACTATTAGTTTCTAATTATTGAAATTTTTTATAGCAAAAATAATAATATTGATTTTATGTTGGATAAATTTAATTTTAATCCTTTTATGGGAATAAAATACATAATATTTTTATTGATACTATTATATATGATTTATATATTAATTAATTTATTAATTATAGCTCTTTGAAGATTTATTTTTCATGAGAATTAATTGTTATTTTATTCGTTGCTCATGCACCTGAGGTGTAATTTGAACCGGCGTGTGTGTTATTGAAGGGGCATCGAGTGCTGGTACAGAATACTCCAAAAATCAGAGAATAACCACTAAGAGCATCTTGTTGCACCGGAGCACCATACTAACAACATTGATGTGGTAGTAGAATATGAAACCCCTATACTCGTTCAGTTTGGAGTCAAGATTATTCAAAATCTACTTGACCTTTCGAATATTTGCTTTATGTTCACAACACAACTTAAGAAGTTCCGATTTATACGACTTCACTCTCCATTAGCCATAAATAAAGTAGCATTTTTATTTTCTTATATTTAATTTATTTTATTTTAACTTAACGCTTAACACATTAGAGAATTAGAAATCGATGACAAATAATTTCATATGTCTGTCATGATTACCTTTTTTCATTTTTTCATTTTATATAGTAGTTATAACGAGCCGTAATAAGGGTTTTAGCAATATAAAACTGTCATTCTCCATCTTGAGACTACGTGGTGAACTTATCAAAATATGATTTTAATTGCTGAGTCTGAGATTTGGTTAGCTTTGCAGAAAACTTAAAACTGGTACAATGAGTCACAAATAACGCGTTGAAGAAAAAATACCGATTCCAATCAGTATGCAAAGTAGAACATATTAATGTCAACATGTTCACATTTGTTTATTATTTATTCAACACAAAAAGCAGGAATAGACGTAATCACTTGCAAGTAATTTTTTTTGTAATTCAGTGCATCATATAACGATTGAGGATTTCGAATGATTGAATATTCCTGCAAATGTAGATGAAATGGTTACGAGATATTGAGGTGACTTAAAGGAAGGGTTGTTTAAATAATTTCGTAGCGGTACGTATGCTGATTATTTGCACGCAAAAAGTTTAGGAACTTTAGGAGATTTCAGAGGTAGAACAGCGTAAGAAAGCAAATTTACCGACGGTGTCGAGTGGGCGTTTTCCGTAGCCATATTGAGCTACTAGTCAGCCAGAAGATACCTCAGGGGGCTGTAACCTTTAGCTCGGGGAAAATAAGAAGTTACGCCGAAGACGTCTGGGCTCAACCGACCACTATTCGCAATACACGTGACTGTACGCCTTAACATTGCTGCAAAGTGACAACAAGCCATTGGGACCTCATAAATTTCGAGCTTAGCCCTATCCCGTATTTCAAACTATGCAAGGGAGTTTCTTTCGACCACGAATAATAATATGCACCACTTATCAAACTTAAAATTATATCTAGTTGCCGTGAAAGTACACAGATAGCACTTGTATTTTTTTGTTTTGTCTATTATAATCTAACAGTTTGTTTGACCGTAATTATTTTACTCGATGTAGAATTAGGACAATATTTTTACTCTGAAAGATAGAGATTTTTATTAATTTATTATCAACGTTGACTGTATCATCTTCGTTTACGCCCATCATATAAATAGATGACGTTTTTGTATTACATATGATAAAGGTTGCTAATCTCCCTAATGACGGAAGCTACTTACGCATTTATAAAGTGCTTGGAAAGCTCCCTACTCCCACACTGTCTCAAAATTTAATATTTTAAAAAATAAATATTTTAAAATTTACAAATTTTTATTTTATAATATATGTTACAATCACTAATTAAATATATCTATTAAATTATTATAAACTTTCTACCTATGTATCCTAATTAATATTTTAAATTGTAGAAATTCTAAAATTAAATTCACAACAGTATGAGAAGAAAAATTTCAATTCAATTGGATGCATCACTGGCCTTCTCTGCAACGAGTTTGTCTATGTCTGGTGAGAAGGTGGTCACTGCCATTCAGGCGCAATTATCGAGGTGATTGACAGTCACTGTGTGTCTGTATTTTTTTGTTTTTATCAAATTCATGTTCAAAAAAGCAGATTCACACAGGTAGATTGAGCTGAATCATGCCTTTCATCTCAGTGCCACATGGTGAAACGATGAATATTTTTATTTTGGTTGAAGTTGCCATATTTAGTCTTTCGGAATTGATTTTAGAGTTAAATAATTTCGTTAATCTATTAATTTTAGTACGAATACTGATTTGTATTTGTTAAAATTTTCAGTCTCACAGGTAGAAAATTCTTCTGCATTCAATTGCTACGAAGGTAATGCAGTAAATTGTGCGAGGAGTTCAATTTCTTGTCCTTAAAGCGGTGATGAAATTTTTCACTTAAAACGGATGTAACTTGTAGCATCATTCTGGTCGAAAATTATTATAAACATTTGTAGTTGTCAAGATGCTTCTTGAAGACAAGAAAAAAAAACGATTGACTTCTCCGCTTGTTAAGTTTGTCTCCTAAAGCTCCAATTCAGGGAATGTCTGTTATCATTTAGACTAACTCATTTTTCTTCCCCAGTAATTTGAAATTTAATACATTCACAGTAGTGTTTTGTTGTTACCAAGTCATGTAATAAACACTTTTATACAGACGAAAAACAAAATTAATGACTTTGATAACTGAACAATTCAGGGATTTCGTATTCTCTCTTTTGTCTTCTAGCTTTTCACGAGAAACCACAAACACGCTCGCGAGCTACCATTTGGCGACCCCTGACATATGAAGATTTAACACAGAAAATAAGTAGATCTTCATAAGATAGACAAAATAAAACATATTGAGATAATTTAATTTGTGACCATTCCAATAACAATTTTTATAAGATAAAACGACTTCCATGTGAAACGTATGGACTACTGATGTTTTAAAGATACTTCGAGAGGAATGGAAAAAAAATTAACCGTAAAACTTGAACTCAATTTGTATTAATAATAAATTTACGTTTCCCCTTTCTAAAAAAATAAATTATATCATGTTTATCACTAAGTAAATAAATAAAACATGAACAAATGGTTGTTTTTCAATAAACGAAAATTTATATTAATAATTATGAGGTACAAAAATGTTTAAAACGAGCTCATCTTTGTATAACGTCGCATAACTAATGTTATACAGCTGTAGAAGTGATAAAAATGCTAATTGATATTACAAATTGTCAAAACGTCTTAAATACCTCATTATAAAATGTATTTAAATTATTTTTCACGGTTTTTATTGACTACCTGGTTCAAAACCTCCGATTAAAATACCACAATGTATCGAACTATTAGAATTTTTGTGTCTTTGTTTATTTATGGAAAAATAAACGGGCTAGGGATGACTGATGGACAGATAAAGTCCATTTGCCCTTTGAAATATTGCTTGTCTCCGTTGGTCATTTAATAGTTTAATTCCAAGAGAGGAAAATGTAAATGCCTCTGTAGTTAATATATCTTAACAATAGAAATGTTTTCCAAGAAACAACAAAGGCCCCGCCATGAAAGCAAACGCGCCAGGAATTAATGAATGTCCATAACTAAAGGAAATTCAGCTCATAAAGTGAGAAACTGTGACTTGGCGCCACGCACTTGGAACTTATAAAAAGAGTAGAATACAATTGGGGGAGCAAAAAGTTCCAAAGCTCATGGTGTAGTAGAGAACAAAGGCGAAAGCGTGCGAATGAATTTTAGATTCAAGGCGATGGGCAATTCAGAATAAAATTAAAGTTTATTCAAGTATACAGGAGAGCCGGAACGCTCTCTGCAGAGAAGTGCTTAGATCCGAAAATAAATACCTGATTATACATGTAAATAAACTGTAAACATTAAAGGGGGCGATGGAAAATCGTTCGTCGGTCGAGTTGCAATTGTATCTATTCAAACCTTAATTTGAGTGAAATACTAACACAGAAAAAAATGTGTATAATAAATGATAGAATAACTGTGGAAGAAATTCTTCTAATGTTGAATACTTATTGATATACAGAAAAAAGCAGGAAATTGTTTAACGTACAATTTCTTGAGTATAAATACATCAGTTTATAGGTATAGTGCATGAAACAGATGAAAAAAGGCCAAGACTCCCCAAAAGCAGAATTATAATTTATGGAGTAATCTGGTACTAATTCTGCTTCATAATTTGTTAAAGATTCGGACATTTCTTTATGGAGTAATATATTTAATAAAAAAGTAATATAAAATTCATTGTATGTCTTGATGTCAGTGAAATTATATCTCAATCATATATATATATATAAATATACACACACAGATATATATATATATATATATATATATATATATATATATATGATTGAGATATAATTTCATGTATAAAAAATTAAACGCCTTGTCGTACCAACTAAAAAATTACGCTGCGTACTTCGTTCTTTGTCAAATATTTATAGTAAAATTTTTAATATTTAATGTATACATACGGTTTCAAAATCCACATCCATAATATTATAAATGAGCTGCGTTCGAATGTGAGAGATGTCGAAACTCGTATTTAGTATTATCTATGTTACTACTTAAGTTCAGTTAAAGGAAAAAATAAAAGGGATAATTTAGTTGCACCAACTTGTCAATATTCTAGGACAATTTGTGAAGCAGAGTTCCGAATTTTCTTAAGAAATGAAGCAGTTGATTGCCAGTGCAGAATGTTGCCAGGTAACGAGTTCTTCGAATCAGAATCAAGGACTACGATTCACTGCATGATCTCTGTTAATAATGTACAGGACTCCAACATCGAACTATAAGGTAACATGTAAACTATCCGAAGCATACAAACCCATATATTTACATACAAATTCAACGCGGTGCCAGTGTGAAAGTTGGGCGACACCTCTGGGCTGATTTATACGATACGAAATGCTTTTGTGAGATAGATATTGTTTGCTAGAGATTGAAAGCGAGCTCGTGTTATCAACCCCACCTTAGAGTCTGGCACCACAGAGGATCGTTCGAAGTAGTAGTAAATTAGATGTAGATCGCGCAGATGTTGGCTGCGGAAAAGTCGGACAATGTTTGATATCCGAACTAAAATTAACAATAACAGACGGAATTGTTTTCTTTTCGTGATATACTTCCATTTTCTACTTAACCTCCTAATTATAATCCAACTCCATTAGGAGAGATGGAAATTCAGAGGAAAGGAGACGTAAACAAAGAATGATCCAAATGGATGAAACAGCGAATAACTAACAGCTCATGACAGTAAATTTTAAATCGCCTCGCTTGCTTGGTTTCTGATTTTTCAGTTACAATGGACCAGTTTCATTTAAACTCACAAACTTTTAACAAAATTAACAGTGAAACATGAAAATACAATACAAAAATCTCATTGGAATATTAGGTTTTCATGCGCCAATTATATATGTTAGCAACGATTCTCTGTTATCTTTAGCCTGAATAAGCTGCTCTTCACTCTGATTTATGCTTATACATACTGCACTAAAATTGCTCGATCCACCCAGCACAGACTTCAATCATATATTGAAAGCAGTGATACAATAACCGTACTTTTTTTGCTCGTGTATGCTATTGCTTCCTGGATTTAAGTACATCATAAAAAGTTGAAACTTGGAGAAATGTCACTGAACGAGGAAGCTGTTCCTTCTGCTTCGGTGAATCTTCTAATAGCTTCGTGAAGAGCACATTCCAAGAAGCTCGTTTGGCAGCGAAGAGCAATTACGACAGAGCTTGACTGCAGTTGCCGTTCTGAAAATACATTATAGACCTCAACGGCATCTAGACTTCTGTAATGTCCATACAACAGCGTTCTGCTGCAATATTTTGTTGTCTTTAGCAGCCAAAGTAAACGTAACGACCCGTGTATATAAGCTTGACGTCGTTGCCAATTGTAAAAATAAAAAGGAGGCTTTAACTTTTCATGCATGCTATCAATTACTTAACTAAGGATTAATAAGATTACTAAAATCGAAACTGTAAATATGTGATTTGGCAAATACATGCTTAAAATTTTAACAAAACTCTTAAGATAAAAAGGTTTAGAAATGAAAATTTAAGAAATAAAATTTTAACTACTAATAGGTACGTGTTTGTACCTTCATTTATTACCTTCATTTATAAGTTTTCCGAGGCACTTATTCACAAGCTACACAGTAGTGCGGTCACAGTCCAACTTATAAATTTTGTGTTGTTTTATTAATATCATGTCAAAATAGTTTTTTTTAACATTTAGTATATTTTGGAAAGACTTGATGACGTACAGAAACGTTTTTTTAATTCAATAAATAAATATTGTCTATAATTGGTCAGAAAACTACATTATCTATTTCATATAAGCAGACTTAAAAAAATCCTTTAACTACTAACGTTTAATTAATATATTTGATTATGAATAAATATAATTTTTACATTGCTGTTTCAGATCATGTGAGCCATGTGTTTAATTTAGTTTACATCTGCGCTATAATGTTAATATTAATATATTTGTTTTGAAAATCATTATCAAATAAAAGATGCCCACTTCAAGGAAATATCCTACGTTAGCAATCTGTTACGGAGACAGCAAGTGGTTGTTGCTAGAATTAGAACTCTCCACTCTAACTTCACACACTCCTATATGTTTTATAGGTCACCGCAACCTACATTTGATTTATGAAAGGCTGCCCTGACGATCCAGCATGTCCTCTACGACTGCCCAAAGAACGACAGGATTAGAAAAGCCACAAAAAATACACAAGAAGGGATATATGTACCTCAGAAGCCACTATAAATAAATAAAAAAGTAAAGGTTTATAAGGTAATCAGCATTCAAGATATAATCTAAATAGACAATGAATCTTAGGCTAAGAATAATATGTATATGTAATATGAATCAAATGTAATAATTCCACGTAGTAGGTCTGTAAAGTCGCCATTGACTAATATGTTGATGCGACTATAAAAAAGTGACGCCTACTGTTACGTTCTACTCTTCAATAAATTTATTTTAAATGAACAATGAGTATTTATTATGCAACAGAATTTTCATGTTGACTACGACTGCTTCCTCTTGTGACAACATATTGACGTCGGATACTTATAATGGTCTCTAAACAACAACAACAACCATGCGTTCGTAAGGGAAACAACTATAACTCATTGCCAACGAATAATATCATTGTCGAAGAACAATGTTCGTTCAATTTCAATTCCCCTAACAATTATGTACAATGAAAAAATTAAAACCTAGCGTATTTTATGTTTAATAAAAATAATAAATTAGTGTTAAAATTAACTGAATCAAATTATTTAACCATATAATAATATTTGTCAAAATACGTTTTACTTTACTGAGTAATGCAGTGTATTGTATCCTTTCTCTCATTTTATTTGCATACTATGATATTTGCATATTAGTCTATGTCTACTCTCCTATTTTTAAAATATATACTTATTATTATCTTCCATTTAATAAGCTTCCAACGTGGAACCATTTTGTTATTAAGTCATGTTTATAAGAATAAAAGAGTTACATTTTAATTAAAAATAGTGCTATTTGGAAAAAATAAAATTTATTCGCGTGATAATATAAAACAACTGTTTTTCCAACACAATATTTTTGTTATTTTCCTTTAAAATATGCACCAGCGCTCCAAATTCTCCTTCGTTGCATAATTATTTCAAATCAAGTCGTAGTGCCACTAATATTATTTTAATGAAAATTAAAAAATACTTTCAACTTCGTAACTTATATTAATTAGCCATCTACGAAAATAGGCAAGAGAATAAAAGTTTTGTGTGGACAAACAAGTTTTTTTCTGTGTTTCACATTTTGATAACTGACTGTGACTGAAAATAATAATGATAATAATAATAAAGGTTGCGGTTAATTACCATTCACGCTATCCATACACAAATTTGAGAGTAAAATTATTAAAAATATTATTAAACATTCGAACATTACAATTTTGTAGACGAATCATTGCCTCTCTACTTGAGTCCCATATTTATAATTTTAATTATAAATTCCCCGAACATTCTACATCCGTATTGATTACTATTCAATTAAACGTCGAAAACGGTCCACAGTTAATTAATATAAATATATTTTTGTATAAAATGACCACGGAGAAAATTATTTTTTAAAATTAATAGTAATTTTCATTTATTTACCAAAATATATGTTTTAACTTGGATAAAATTAAGGAAAATATGTAACTTGTTGATTAATATTATTCTAATCAAATGTAAAATATTGTGCGGAATGAAACACAAATTCTTAACTTTATTCTTCTGTAGATTGTTGACTATTGTAGAAGACTGAATCTACAGTTTCCTCAAAAAAATTGTATATATACGTACTGAATTGTTTGTTATTTTTGTAAAATTCGGTCAATATGTCACTGGTAGCTGAAAGAAGACCTTAATTTCGTAAATTATTGTACTAAAGATAGGCTTCTATTCGAACAAAATAAATAATTGGTTTTCAATTCTTGATGCTTTCAACTTAGTGAAATATCCATATAAATATATTGTAGTAATTAGTAATTAAGACATTGTTCTAATTGGAAAGTTGGATTGTAGAGGACTCATTATTAGTGGATAAAGCGGACGCCGCAACAAGGCGGCAAGGCAAAGAATGTATTGTTGATCGGCTAAGAGAGTTTACGCGCTCAAAATCTACGAGACGAAGTTAGGTCAGTCAGGCAATGAACGGCGAGGCATAAGGACCAGCAAAGTTTTTGTACAAAAGTAATATAGTCGGGCAGCGGACAGCGAAGAGTTTGAAAGCTGGGCAGTTGGGCAGCAGACGGCAAATAGAACAGTCGAAAAAGTTTTATAGTCTCAGAACGAAAGAATGTGGTCCAGTCACAAACATGCTTTAAAGTACTAAAAAGTAAAGCAATCGTCAGTAGGGAAGGAGAGAGTGAAATTAACGTCGTAATCGGTGGCCGAGCGTAAATTCAACCCGGAGAACCACAGACAAACCCAAATGAAGTACATTTCCAACTAAAGCTACGAGATCTGCAAATCCAGGTTGCAGCAAAGCATCGAGAACCTACTAATGTTTGTTAGACCAACTAACAAACTACGCCAATTAAAATTCGTTGACATTTAAAGCCTGTGAGTATTAGAATCAGTGATATCCCCAAATCTTGTGCACGAAAAACCTAAAATGAGACCTGGGCGGCCGTAAGTAGAAAACTTTAAAATCATATTGTAAACCACTTTTAAAAGATAAAAGTCAGATCGTTCTTTAATTTTAATTATTTAATTATCGATAACATGAGACGCATTAACTTCCAATACAAAGTAAAATGTAATTTGATTGTATAAATTCACCAATTTATCAAACCCAGTTTAAGACCCTGAGATCCCAAATATTATTGTGTATTTAAAATCGTTAATAAATTTGTTTAATTATTTTCCCTTAATAATCTTTTTATTTTAAAAGACGCTTTTTTATTACAATATGTTAATATAACTTGGTATATACATATGTGTCAGTTGAGAAAAATATATAAGAATTTTGTTTTCATTTTATCAGTTATGAGAATTCAGGAAGATCGTGTCAAAAGTGTATCTGATATTTGTAAAGAAGGAAATTTCTATAATTTTTCGTTTGTGACAAAATACTCTTGGACAAAATTAAGAAAACCTGTATTGAAACATCACAATATTTTTTGTTTCCTCCACGTGATAACCTCATCACGAGTATGAAAGAGTTTGAATGAAATAACCTAGAAAAAAGAATAAAAGGAAAGTAAATTTCATTAGCAGTAGCTTGACGTACTGAGAGAACCAATTTTCTTACATATAAATAGCTCTTCCTTCCCGTTTCTTCCGGGCAATCTAAAATTTTCATTAGGGATGGTTCCGATCTCCAGGACAAATTTAATTTCCAGACGTGCAACGTTGCTCGCATGAACTTCAGCGAAATTCCAGAGGGAGGCGTCTCATGCTTAGAATGCAAAGCGAAGAAATTAATTATAGAGTAACAAGTGCTTTTCCTCAGTTGATTGTGTTTACTCTCTCCATTCTCATGCAAATTTGATACTTGAATAATTTATACGGCACGCCACTGCTCGGCAGCGTGAGCACGGCTTTGCTTGGAACCGGTGACAGCTCAGTCACCTGCTGCCTGGGCTCGACCAAACTCCCTAACTGCGTCTACCAACTTATAAATGAATTTCACGTTTAGAGTTAACTTTTCTCTAGATGTGATGTTCCCTTCGCGGCGTCTTCTCAATGGATATGCTAAGCAGAACACCACGAGAAGTTGGGCTGCGTCTCGTCCCAGATCGGCCATCCCAATTGTCTCATTTTTGTCACACCCTTCACTGGCTTAATCCCTCGTGAGCCAGATTATGCAGAATGAAGTGAAATGAGTGCGAAATTATAGAGTTAGTAGGACAATGGTTTTTAAAATGGAAGCCTGAATAATTTGAAATTTTCTTTCAGAGGGGACGAAATAGTCGTGGTTTACAGCACTTCTAACATTGTTTAGGAATATATTTAACGTCTTCGTCGAATATATGTGCTTGGGTACTGGGTTTAATAAAATAAAATACACAAAAATATTACTTTCTTAGATTTTGTCTAGAAGGTGAAAATGAAGAAAATTATTTTCCCTGAGTGCTGATTGTCAAAAAACAGCCAGAGTTGGTCCAAATTTATAAATAATTAATATGAAATATTATTGAATCATTGATATTTCTGTATATGACCGTCGGTGTTAAGTGTGAGATGACTTCTACAGTAGACTATTTATCTCATACATTACTGTTTAATTGTCAACTTGCGCAATCCAGACCACGGATGTTACAAAAATTAATGTTTATCGTGTTAGCTGGACATTATTATTTATGGGATAGTTTAATGAGAATACGCGTGCAACACTAATTAATTTACTGCCTATAGATACTGTATTTATGGGATTATTTCTGTCGTGAGATTAAATAAAACTCTCGTCGAACCAAATAAAAACATGATTATTCTGGAAAATTTTGATTAATTGGCATTCACGTTCTGGATATTATGATTCTGAATCGATGTGATGATAACAAACATGCTTAAACTAAAGCCCACGTGACCACAGTTTTTCTGTCCAATAACAATTTTTCTGTACAATGTCATTTTAAGCAAGCCTCCAATAATACGGACTGTCTGAAACATTAAAAGAAGGATATTTGGAAAGTGGCTCGTTTTATTTTCTGTTTATTTTTTTAATTTTTTTGGGGGGCAACAGGCTACATGAGGGTAATCCACATTGGGCAACTCCCCTTTAATAGCATAGGAAGGGATTTGAAAGGGAGGTTGCGGAAGGGTAGAGGAAGGTAGCCAAGGATTACCTAGGGCCCCCGGGCTATATTTTAAGGATCCTACGCGGTATTCGCCTAAAAGTAATGTAGGGAAAACCCTAGAAAAATCTGCATCAGGTAGGTCGGGCATTGGGTACTTGTCCCACGCCCTTCCGATAGCGGGAGAGGAGTTTTCTGTGGGGACGCAGAATTCCCTTCTCCGTGCCTCGACCAGTTTAGAAGGCAGCTGGCCGACTATTCAAATGGGAATAGCGGACAACTCTTACCGTATGCCCAAGGTCTGTGACCCCGGAACATACACCTCTCAAAACAGGCCGAGGTGCCTCGGCTTGTGGGAACCTTAGTTCAAAAACGGAGAGGAAAAGGCGTACCCGAAGTAGCCCCTTAGTATCTCTCCTAAAAGGTGGTGCCTGCGAGAGAACATCCCTCGCAGGTTACCTGCGAGAGAATCCTCTCGCAGGCTTCTTCCTCGAAGGGTAGACCCTTTTTTTTTTATTTTTTTAATTTTTTAGGGCAACAGGCTACATGAGGGTAATCCACTATGGGCAACTCCCCTTTAATAGCATAGGAAGGGACTTGAAAGGGGGGGATGCGGAAGGGTAGTGGAAGGTAGCCAAGGGTTAACTAGAGCCCCCGGGCTATGGTTTAAGGATCCTACCCGGCATTCGCCTAAAGAAATGCAGGGAAAACCCTAGAAAAACCTGCATCGGGTAGGTCGGGCATTTAGCAGAAAATATTAATTGAAGTAATAAATGTAACCGCAAGCAAACAATAATTGCGTACGTGACTGACGACGGTCCAACCGAACGATTTATTAAATAAAAATATGTCTTTGTCTGTAAAACCACTACTCACACAAAATAATACACCCCCCCCCCCCACACACATATATATGTATAGTGTTAAAAAGTTCGAATCCTCGAATGTATAGAGAAAATCACACTTCTAATGGCCTGGAGAGGGGTTTGCTGTGGGGTCGCAGCATTCCTCTCTCCGTGTCTTGACCAGTTTTTGGAGGCAGCTGAAACATCGGAAAACGCATTGAATATTTTCTGAAACCTTTCAAATGCTGGTACATACAAGCCGGCAACATTTCCCTGAGGGAGTGGGGCAATGGTCACCTTTAAAATAACTGAAACACCTGTTTATTTTGTACATAAAATAGTACGAGTTGACGTATTTGTTTTGTGCATTCGGGGTAGATGGCGCTGTAGTCGACAGAAATGAACACATGTACGATTATTTCAAAACAGGAATATTTGAAGCGAATAACCAATTAATTTTTAAATTAGAATTTAAAATTTCAACTCCAGGGGGGTTTAATTGAGAGTTATTGAATAAGACTAAAACTGAATTATTTAAGTTTATTAATGTTTTTGCTCCAAAACTTTATTGAAACATTCCCTATAAGCGAGTGGTCGTATCGCAGTTATCGTTTATTAAAATTTAAATTTCTACACACTTTCACACGAATATATTGTAATGCCAATTAATTAAGACATTAATTGAGAATTTTAAAAAATAAATTGTTTGAGAAATCTATTCTTACGGCGGTACAGAACGCAGCAACAATGTAGCCAGGTATTTTTTCCTTTGTCGGAAGAAGCAATGCGCGCTCAAAATTACGAGAGAGTTCAGTTCACATTATGATATGGTAGAGTTCAGGTCGCATTAGCAGGAAGGTTTGGTCGCAGGAAGATTTGAGAAGTTAGAGTTGGCTGGAAGGTTTGGTCAAGTACCGGTCGTATTAAAATAGACGAGATATTATTTTAAAAAGTAAAGTTAAGTAGAAGCAGTGGGCAGTCAGACACGACAGAAATTGGTCGAGTTGAAATAGATAAGACAATTTCAAATATTCAAAGGAAATTTGCAGAGAAATATCGAGCATTACCAACCAACAGAGTTGATTGGTCCATGAACATTTTGCTCAAGACGAAATATTCACTTGAGCAGAACTACGAAACCTGCTAAGCACAAACAGTCTTGTGAACATAGCCGGGCAGGATTAGCAGAAGTCAACCGAGGGAGAGACGAAAAGGAGGTTCATCCTGGTTCCTGATTTTTTATCTAAAAGTATTAATTTTAGAATCTGTGAGTTTTTAGAAGCAGTGCAAATCCCCGCCACAGTGTTTCGTCAAGTACAAGGTATCCTGGAATGCTGCCGTGAGTAATAATATAAAACAAATAATTATGTAAACCTGATTAAAAGATAGACGTCAGATTTCGTTTTCTTCTTTTGATTAAAAATTTGTTTATTAGAATCCATCTTTTTAGTTTAATTTTGTTGACAAGTAAATTTCGTCATAGTTAATTGGCGAGTAAATCTTTTCTTTTTTAAATTGGAATTTGTGTTTAAGTTTTGAAATAAATTGATTCGCCTTTATCAAACCCAGTAGAGACCCTGAGATAATTTTTAAATTGTGTAATTGTTTAAATTATTGCTAATAAATATTTTGTTTGTAAAGTTAATCATATTTTCATTTAAAAGCCACTCCTTTTTAATTATATATATATATATATAGGTATATGTTCCGGGGTCGCAGACCTTGGGCAAACGGTAACAGTTTTCCACTCTTCCTATTGGAAGATTTGGCCAGCTGCCTCCATGCCTCCAAAAGTCACGGAGAGTGGAATTCTGCGATCCCACAAAAAAACCACTCTCACGTCAATCGGAAGGGCGTCGGACAAGTACTAAGTGCCCGACCTACTTAATGCAGGTTTTCCTAGGGCTTTCCCTGCATCACTGTCCACGCCATCACGTGAGATTTACTTCGAAGTGCCTCCACGAGGGGTAACCACGTCGTCGTCGTGTTTATTGCGTGCTCAGCTTTCGAGCAGTCCACTTGCGTCCTTAGAGTGTTATTGTGTGTTTAGGCTTCGAGCAGTTCACTTGCGCCGTCAGTGGTTGTGTTCCCAGCTTCCAAGGAGTTCGCTTGCGTCCTCTAGCTGACCGAATCCGCTGCTTCCGTCTGGTTAGTACTTTTACTTACGAGAACCTGTGATCAAGTGAAGCCTCATTTTATTGAGCATTCGTCGTCGATTTCAGTGTTTGGAATCAGGTGATTCAGTTTTCGGCAGCCGTTCATTCTGAAGCGCCTGAACTGAGTAAGATGTCTTCGCTAAGGGGTGAACGGCCCTGGTGTTTTCATAGCGTTTTGCTATCCTTATTTGCGCCTGCCTCGAAAGTCCATTGCTAAAGCTTCCTTCCTGAGCTAACAATCAGTTTTAGGTGAACTGCCGGGTAGGATCCTTAAAACTACAGCTAGGGGACCCGAAATCCTTGTTTATCTTGCACTAACTTTCCGCTTCCCACATTTCAGTCCATTTATTATGCTATAAGAGGGGAGTGTCCATTAAGCGATGTAGCCTGTTTACACCTTGTTTTTCCATATATATATATATATATATATATTGTAACATGATTGTTGCGAGATACGGTCGAGCGCCCTTGGCGTGGGTGACTGCAGTGGTTGTGTTTATGCAGGTGCCGGAAATGCGATGTTATTTTAGGCCGGCCAAAGGGAGAATCGTAATGGTCAGTTCCAGGCTGGACTCGACCAAGGATGGACGTGCTCCAACTAGATTACAAAGTTTGATAAACCACGCCTTGAAGTTAACTTGTGCCTCATGTTCGATTAAATAAAAGTAATAAAATATTAAAAAGTTGTTTTGATGATCTTCTCCCAAAAATTACCTGGCGCCCAAACATGAATAATCAACGAAAAAACGCAAGGAGGGTAGCGGAGCGGCTACAATATATATATATATATATATATATATATATATATATATATATATATATATATGCTTCATGTTAAATGATCCCAGTTGCAATTATATTCAGACATCTGGTAAAAAAACAACTTTACGGAGTAACTAATCGAACCCCGAACCACTGTTCTAATCCGTCATGAAATATTAAATAATGAAAAATAATTAATTAGCAATATTAACTACTTCATAATAACCTTCCAATCTGGCTTCGATTTACAGTTACATTTACGTATGGCCTAAAATTAAAGTCATGATAAGAAACCGTCTTGCAAATTGATCTCGGGTCTTAAGAGGTTAATTTTTTAAAAATTTGTGTAAGAAGTTACCCCTCACCATGAATGGTGCAAACGGTTTTCATTTAGTGCTATTGAATATCACTCAAAACAATATTTAATACGTTTTATTTTTCCTTCAAATATTTTCCGAATTATTAATATGTACAAACGTTTGTATCCTTGTTTTGTTTTTTGTATTTGCATCTGTCGTCGGATCACTAACTTCTTATGCAAAATTTGAGTTTTATGTGAAATATAGGGTGGGTTTAAAATATGATTTCAAAGTTTCTCCCGCCCTACCTATGAAATATGGTGTGTTCCAAATAAGATTTCAATGATTCATCCAGGGGAATATGGCGACTTACATTTACATTCAATAGCCCTCAAAAATATTCAACAAGTGTTTTCTCATGTTTCAACCGGAGCGTATTTTTAGATATTATAATTTTATTCCATTTGTTTGAGAGAGGTTATGAAAATATATTACATATGAGAAACAAATTCGTGACTCGTCCAATTAATGTGATTGTATGGAGCGTATCGTGGTGTAAAGCTTGTTCAGTCGAGAAGGTTGTTCTTGCTAATGCGACGGACAAACTTTGCAGCGCCATCTGCCTGCGGCACTGGGCAGCTGTTGGCGATTCGTTTCCCTACATGTTAATGAGAAGAGAACTTAGGCTTCACAAGTGGTTAATCCAACTCTGGCGGCGTAGCCACAACTTTACAGATACTGAAGCTTGCTTCTTCAGCAACAGCGCAAACGTGCAACAAAGTTGGCCTAGTTGTTATTTAATTACAGTTGTGATGTTAAGAGTTTCTGAACCGCGACGACCAGCGCATATGTAAACGTCAGTAGAAACAGATAATTCTTGAATTATTTCATTGTAAATAAATATAATGGTACTCTGTTCAGCAACTACAGAAATAGGAAAAATATGGAAAATTTAGATTAGGTTATTGTTAATATAATTGTAAGGCTTTCAATGTAAATCAGTTAAACGATTTTGTAGGTATGGAATCATTCAATTTAACAAAAAAAAACGTGTAGAAAATCCGCTAGAGATCCATATACCGTATTAGTGTTAAGAGAATATTATAAAAACAGCAAGATTTTTAAATTACAAAATCATTTAGTTTATCTTCAATCACTTCAATCAATAAACTATTACGTTACTATTGCTACGTTTCTAAATCAACTTTTTAGGGTTCGATGGTGAAATATAATAGACAATAATCTACGTGGGGCGCTTTGAACGTGAACGTAGTCTGATTGTGTTTTATTATTTTAAAATGTTGTCCGTGTAAAAATTAATTATAAACACTTACATAATCTTCAAATACCGAAACTAAATGTTTGGCGGTTTTAAAGTAATTAATTGATTGCAAAAGTCGAAAATGGTCATAAAAAGGCAGTTTCAAACGTAATTTAAGATAATTTATGAAGTTTAATATTTCACTTTTAGAAGTTTTTTTATAAATGCGTAAGGATAAATGATCCTTAAAGATTATCATTAGCCGTTACTGCGTTTATTTCAGCTTTAAATTTAAAATTTTTCAGAATAAGTTGAAAGAAATTAGTACAGTGATTATTTATAATTGAAGTTGATTATATTTATTTTATATTTTGTCTTGCCAGGTATTAAACATTATCTTTCTTAGAAATACAAATTTAATAATTGATTATGTTGAGCAGAAAAAACAAAAAACTGTCTCAGAGTTTTTAATTTTATTAAATAATTGATTATAGTATATATAATAAGAATTGTAACCAATTCAAGTTGATTTTTAGCTATCTATGTTGAGGTGTATATATTTACATGCATGTATAATCATATATATATATATATATATGTATGTATATATAATTAAATAATAACTAACAATATGATAAATCGATACTATAGTATCGTTACTATAGTATCGATTTTCGATTGTAATTGTACACACTGAACCACCTAATGGAGCAGTTTAAGAACTGACCTTGTTGAATAAACTGCATAATTTTATATTAGTGACTAAGTACCTATGGGTACTAATATTTTTTAAAGTTATTGTGATTTTAATTATAGGACAGGAAGGTATGTCATGCTGAAGGTTTTGAAATGTATTCGTAAATTGATGTTTTTTTTATATAAGTAGTATCGTTTAATGTTCATTCAGGATGATTATAACAATAAAGTTAAAAGCTTCCAACTAATTATTTAATAAAATTAAAAACTTGGAGACTGTTTTCGGTTTTTTTCTGCTTATCAACGTCAACAGTCCTTTTTACCATAATGTGTATAATTGATTATGTGTTAAACGAAGTTCGTTTATGAACAGAGATATATAATGATTAATTGAAATAATTTTTGTCTTCGTGGTCAAGTGTTAATCAATTATAATAAATAAATAATTTTTAATTTATACATAGACTTACTTATTTAAGTCTATTTGATGATTACCCGGGTATTATTTTGTACCAATATAGTGGAAATATAGTATTAAACCGAAGTCATTTAAATCGTAAATCTGAATCTTTTACAAACTTTACTAAAAAAGGCTAATAAACATTCAAAATTGATAATGGAAAATATTTCTACTTTCATATATAAATAAATTGGTGTGCCTTCCTTTGAGACACACTAAAGTTTCCCATGGGATAAATGACGCAGGTTTTATTGGAAATTACAGTCTGGTAAAGTTAAAAGGGACATCCGTCGGAATGAATTGAATCCCTTCGACGCTTATGTTTGTCATTGTGGACATTTTATTATTAAATCCTACTCAACTACCTCCCCGATGCCATGCCAATAGAGGCTGAAACTGACAAACTGCATCGGAACTGTCACCCTTGAACTAAGAGATCTTAAAATCTATACATTCGACATGAATCGGGGTCACTCTGGATGTTTTATTATTAATACTTCTCACTATACTCGTCATGCACTTAATTGAAACCCTCAATGTTTTTCCTAGGATGATCACATTATTTGTGCAAAATATGAAAGATATTGCTTCAGATCGTGGAAAAGAAAGTGGATATATTCTTATCTATATACAATATATACAGACAAATAACTTGCAAAATTATTTTCGAAATTAAAGATTAATTTTATAAGTCGCTTTTTAAAAAATCTTTGTAGTTCCTTTTCCTTATGCTAGCGTGCGTTTATAACGAACATTTATGTATAATTATTGTTTTATTTAGCCATGTAAGAAAATTTTGGTTAGAATTATAAGCTTCAGATTACCTAGAAAATTTGATCATAGATCGAGGAAGGTATCGATGTCAAGCGTGTAATAATTTTAATGTTCCCTTGGGCGAACTTTTTGTTAATGTTTGATATGTGAGCACAGGTGGTATGTCGTCACCTGAAGGCTTACGTGGCGAGCACAGGCCGGTGATATTTCGGTCAGATGGACGTTCGTATTAATTACCTTTACAGCGCTACAGAGGCACTTTGAAGTGACGTATGAGCTGTGTTCGCGTCTACCGCAGACGTTATCAATTGCACACCACGTTGATCGGCCAACCAGAGTAACAACATTAGGGCCGGTCTCCTGCATCGACGCTTGCCGGTATTGCCTTCGTAAAACTTACACGAGGTAAACAGTTAATCAAAGACGATTTAGTGCATGGCGATAAAGCTTACTTTCAGCCGGTCCAAAAGCAGAAGCGAGACCTGAAAATTACCAGTTACTGTTATCTCTGTCGCAGCCGTCATTCATTTTTGGAAAGCAATTATTTAACAGTCGATGAAGTTGCTGAAAAAGAATGACAATAAATTTTTAACTAGAGTCTGTTGAAGTTAAAAAATGCAATACTTATGATGGGTGGTTATGTGAGAATGCGTTAAATATTATCTTATAAAATATTATTGATTTTATTTAAAATTTAAATGATTTTTAAAAATATATTGTCACATTATGCCATTTAATTTCTATTTTTGAGTCGAAATATTTATTTCAGGGTATCATGGGAATAATATGCGCAACATGTTAAAATTTCGTACAAATTACTGTACATCTTGTAATGTTTAAAACGCGAGGGTTCGAATTTTTGTGATAAAGCGTTGTCGATTGTTTTACTGTGTTTCTGAACCAAAAGTGCTATTACTGTTATGCTGCTGTCGACCACTTGTTTAAGACTATATATGATGACTTTAATATTAATTAATATATATAAAGTGCCTCGTTACACTTATGAGAATGTCGATTCAAGAATAAAGAGATTAATTTTAGAGTTTGATTATGAAAAATAAATCAAATAAAAAATATTATGTTTCTTGTAGCTCATTATGCAACAAACATTAAAGTATTCTCATACGTCAGAAGTATCCACCATAGAATGTCGTAATATCAATAATAACGGAAATAGTACAAGAGAGAAAGCTTGAAATAACCAGAGCTATTCGATATCCAAATTGTGCTATTATTAATTCTCAGGCACGTATAAAGATAATTCATCTATAAATATTAAAAGTAGTACTTTTCAGGGGCTTTGAAAATCATCTATAGGATAATAATGATGAAAAAACATCTGACTATTAAAATATTACAATATTACAATAAATAAATAAATAACCTTTAGTATAAAATATTACAAAATTTATTGGCAAAAATTTTTATATTAAATACACGTGGCTCCAAAACCTCATGTTGCAAAGTTTTATCCTGAAGTCTATCCTCAAGTGACATTATTTTACTTTGACAAATGTCAAACTTATTATATAAAGCAAGTTATTTCAAAAGCTCTGAGATCAACTTTTCTACTCTTGAAGGAAACTTTATTTTACATATTTAACGATAATATTCATACCTAATAACACAGTACCGTCGTAACAGAAATGAGGTACATATTGACGTAGTTTATTTTACGACCATTCTGCGTTTGGGAAATTCAGTATTTCCATGATGAGATACAGAGATTCCTGTCTGTAATGGAAGACTTTTTTAATTTGTAAGTTTTAAATTTATCAAAGGAAATGTTCCGTAAAAGGAGGAACATATAATTAACTTTTTATTAAATCAGTTCAGTATACAAACGAAACAAAATAATTCGTTTCAGAATGCAATAGCGATAATTGCTAAAATATGAGACGGTGATCGGAAGTTCGAAACGCACTGTTTAATTTCAATATTCAGGTGACCAAATATATGCCGATGTAACAATATTTAACAAAATTTAAATTCAAGTTTAATTGGTACCGTGGTTTTGCATTAGTCGTTATTAACCGTATGTGGGATCATTTATATCTCCATAGTCCTTGCAATGAAACATAATACAGTGCCGTGGTATTTAACGTACCAGTCTCCATAAGCCTCCACTTAACAATTAACTTTTCCGGGAAACGCGACGTTGAAAGGGAAACTCGAAAGGGCTTAACTTGTAGAATAGCTTAATCCTGCTCTTAGTAGCAATCGAGTTTGGAATTATAATCTACAGTACTCTGAGGTTTACGACTCACCAAATTTTGGTTGGCTATTCCGAGATCCTTTTCGGAGCTGATCTTCTCGTGTTCTGCTCATCAGTACGACAGTCTGATAGAATTGTTCGACGGTCCGTCGCTCTAATTTTGGCTTAATACCGATGCCCAATGAGAAAACGACAGCATAATGGAGGGATGTAAAACAATAAAACCCTGTCTGTATTAGTGGCATTCGCGCAGTATTCGTTACTACCTAAGAATTAGAATTTGTTATGCAAAGCTCTGGCATGGTACCAAGATCTTCTTTATTTGAAAACCAAATTGAATTTTTAAATAAATCGAAATTCCTTTTGGACCTCCTAATAAAGCAGCGATTAACGGAATATGATGTGCTATACTCCTTCGTTTCTCAATCGCTATTTCATAAAGGGCTACTTGATTTGCGTTAGTATATTCTCGTTTTTGTGTAATTACTAACCTCACTAAATGTGCACACTGTAAATAATAATAGAAATAGCAGCGTGAAACGGCTGTCAACAATATAGATAGGCAAGGCTTAACGGAAATTGGACGGCTATAATATACATAAATATGCGGAATTACAACAATGAGAACTGTTCAGTATAAAATTATTTAAGTTGCATTATTATATTATGTTTTGATCTTTACAATATTGTAGGTCTACGCGACTTTAAACCATCCATAAAAAAATTACTTGTATTTTGTGAAATGCTTCGAACTTTCTCGATTATTTATTCCTAATCCATTCAGGTCAATATTTATTTGTAAAGAATTAAATTATAAAATAAATTAAGAACGACAGTTGTTGAATAAGGATACATGTGTGAGAATGAAATTTTTATTTCGTCCATTTCTTATTTACGTAAATATAATTGATATACAAAATTTATGAATTTCTGTTATAAGGTCTGATCAATAGCATTCACTCTATGTTTATGCCGAAGGAATTGTTTATAAATTTACCTTACATATTGATAGTGAAATAAAAAATAATTATAACCCAAATAAGAATGTCTTTATCCAGATAATTTTATATTCAAGTAACAAACTTCCGGAAATCTTCTTCCATAACCCCCTATCTATGCATATATATATAAAGTTTTCACGTTTAATTGTCATCTTTTCCTGTTACACTTTAATAGGGATGCTTTTAAATCCTACATTTAAGCTTAGTGTAACTGTTACAGAAATTTAGTAAACTAGTATCTTTGTAAATTATTAATAAATAATTTTTATCAGTTTCCATTTTATTGAGTTTCCATTTTATTATTGTCATCCTGCAGTGTTACTCTGTAAGAAAATAGATATATTTCTTACTGATATCGTACTTATGTCGAAAGTGAGACAAATTATGTACATTTCTTAATGTATTTTTTTTCCGAGGGAGAAGAAACCGGAGTCTGTGAGCCCAATGAGTCTGTCTTATTATAAATTTTAATAAACATTTATTTATATAGTGATGAATAATAAATTTATTTGATTATTGTAATATTTATCGTATCCGATAAACACAAATTCATGTTATAAAACCTGTTGGTAAACAACTATTCTTGAAAATATATGGGTATTACTGTATGTAATTACAAGAGAACAAATAACGTAATATTATGATATGTTATATTTGATGCAAGAAAAATAAATTGTTTTAATTTTTTAGAGTAATATTTTACGTGCTTCTTTAAAAGCAATAGCATCCTAAACCTCGTCAACAGCATTTGATTGGTATTTTATTTGTCACTGGAGCGGCCTTTAATTTTCTAATATTGGACGCATTCTTGTGAGCAAGTTCACCAGTTCTAGCTCTCCTGTTTTTGAATATCCTCTTGACACGACGTAATGAATTCCTCGCTCTTGTAGTCGCATAGTTGCAATGAGTTTCCCACCACATACTCCGGCTAATGTACGTTCCGTAACATTTGTAGCAGCCGTCTTGTGGTACTGAAACCACGTTGAGACATTGGCATCGTCTCAGTCACACGAAGGCCTATTATTGGTTTCATTACATTGCATCATGCTGTAAGAGCCTCGTGAAATTTTCTCTTTCAATTATTCGAAATAACGTGTTATATGTAGGTGAAAAGGAAATTTTAACAATGTCATCTGAAACTGGTAATATGAAATAAAAAAATATAATATTGCATGATGTACCTATTTTCAAAGTTGTATATTGTACCAGAAAATTAAAGACTCCTATTCTGTCGGAAACAGGCAATTATTCTGTGTTTTATCGGCTCTGAAATACTTTAAACACAATTATAGTTTTTGTTGATTTAAGTTCCAATAATTTTTAATTTTTTCCTACGATGATAATTGAGTATAAGGCGACGATACTTTACGATCGGATTTATTGCCCGGGGTCTCGTCGGGCTTTGTAGTAAGGTGTCTTTGTCTAAGAATAATTTTGTGATTATCGCATCCAATAATTACACAAGAGCCTTAATTAACCTCAAAGTCGACAGGGCGAAAAATGAGAAGTCTGTCTAATGACACGCGTCATTAAACACCAAAAGAAGATTCAAATTACTCGTCTATGGGGATGTCTTGACTTTTAAAATATCTACGTCTGCAGGAACGCCAATACGAAAAGAGTAATATCCACACACGTGTGTATATACATAATGCAAATAATTTTGGCATACGTTTATGGGTTAATATTAATCGTGTATTTTTATTACTCAATCTGGGTAAATACGAAGGTTTTGGGTGTTGACAATGACAATTTCTATTTAACATGTATATAACTGGATGATGAAAAATTATACTTTTGACTAAGCGCCATTAAAAAATATGCGCACTCTGTTACTCAAGTTGATTCACAGTGAACTCAATAAATATTTTTATCCAGAGCTAAGTGACAAATTGTTAATCTGAATTAAATAGTTTATTACGACTTTTCACCTCCACAAAAAGTTAATGTTTCAGTTTGAAGATTATACAAAATGAATTTGAGAAAGAACAAAAATTTGTTGTTCTATTAATGGCAAAACGTCCTCTTAAATTATTTACACTCAGGTTCATAGAGTTTTTTTGAAACAGAAATTATAGACAGTAAACATTTTCGAACATATTTATCTAGTCATACAATATTTACTGCAGTAGCTGTTTCTTTCACACGAGAGAACGATACCATGTACACATATTGTTTAGACTTTTCCTCTTTCAATCACTGTGATTCATTCCGTGAGACAAACTAAATTTAATAAGTGCATTTGGAAGGTAACATGAAGTGTGCTACACACGGGCGAAGAGTGAAGCAGATGGAAATATTTCGACGGTGATTGCGAACAATTAACGCGGTTGGGTTGATTTGAGGTCTGTGGAATATTTAGTAGTTAAAGTGTCTTTTCAATAAATTGTCGCAAAATGGTGTTGTATGAGTAGAGTGTAAAAGCATTATGTTTCAAGTATTATTAAAATCTCGCAATCTTCAATATTTCGTGTGACAGACTATTTATTTAATAGTAATTTATTGACGGATATTTTTTCATCGTTTCCTGAAGTGCGTAACAAACATTTATGTTAAATATGGTAGGAATAAATTAATAAATAAACATTGAAGTTGTTGGGTGCTAGTTATAAGAAAATGTTAAAATATAAAAAAAATTATATTAAAAAGAACTTTTATGTTGATGGAACTACAGGTATTTAAGATGGAAAGGAAACTGAAATATATTATTTTTTCAAAAAACAACTGTATATAAGTTCAATTCAGCGGCTTTTTTTTATATATAAAATTTATGTTCTCATAATTTGGTGTGTAATTTTTTGACTCTTCACGAGGTTATATAATTATATTATTTATATAATATAAATATATGTTTAACGCTGAATATATATAACGAAGTAATGAACCCTTAGTTATTTTAATTTTTTTAGGGGGGGGGGGAACAGGCTACATGAGGGTAATTCACATGGTGGCAACTCCCCATTAATAGCATAGGAAGGGATTTGAAATGGGGGCGATACGCAAAGCCTGATTCAATCCCCGATCAACTCCTTACGTTGACTATAAAATACGTAGTAGCAATTAAGGTTTTAAATTATCCACTTACACCAATCGTTAGTTAGGACATTTTTCATTCTCGGAGCAAGCTTGTAGCATGGGTTAATTGAATGATTACATATATTAAATTGTTTAAATGTTACTATACTTTTATAAAATCATTAAAAGTGCATAGTATATCAATATTTCTTTCTATCATATTGATGTTGTTGAGTACCGTTAATTAAAGAATGTTATTATTGAATATATTTCTTTCGGTAAAATTATTAAAAATCAATATATGCACACTATCACAGATATATATATATATATATATATATATATATATTTACACACACTACACGACGTAGTATTAGTAATGTCGAGTAAGCCTGCGAAAGGATTCTCTCACAGGTAACCTACGAGGGATGTTCTCTCGCAGGCAGAAACTTGTAGGAGAGATACGAAGGGGCTACCTTTGCGGATGCCTTTTCCTTTCCGTTTTTGAACTAAGGTTCCGACGAGCCGAGGCACCTCGGCCTGTTCTGAGAGGTGTATGTTCCGGGGTCACAGACCTTGGGCATACGGTAAGAGTTGTTCTCTATTCCCATTGAAATAGTCGGCCAGCTGCCTCCTAAACTGGTCGAGGCACGGAGAAGGGAATGCTGCTTCCCCACAACAAACTCCTCTCCCGCTATCGGAAGGGCGTGGGACAAGTACCTAATGCCCGACCTACCTGATGCAGGTTTTTCTAGGGTTTTCCCTGCATTCTTTAGGCGAATGCCGGATAGGATCCTTAAACCATAGCCCAGGGGCCCTAGTAACCCTTGGCTACCTTCTACCCTTTCGCATCCCTCCTTTCAAATCCCTTCCTATGCTATTAAAGGGGATTTGCCCAACGTGGATTACAGCCTGTTGCCATAAAAAAAATAGTTTTAGTAATGACTCATTTTCCATTTATTTATTTATTTTTGACAGGTTAACGATTTCTCATAACACTTGTAACTTATTTATTAAAATGAATATGTGATTCCTAAAAAAGAGAAAATTAAATAACTGTACATACGAATATTTGTTATACTGTTTTTATTGATTGATGCTAGTATATTTTTAAGTTATACTATATTTACGTAAAGTCTAAAGGATATTTCATTACGAAAAGAAACAAAAAAAGTTATTTATATAATATCAATACAGCAATTTCAATTTAACGTCAAGTTCATATCTATCAGAATTAATATTTAGCAATCAGAACAAGGCGGGAATATTACAAAAATATATTCAGAATCATGATTTAAAGTTAAAAATGAAGTTACATATTTTTTGTAATTTCGGTAAAAATGCAGACACCATTCCTTACTTGAAATTCGTACCATTTGCTGTAGAAGTTTTGAATACCCAATTCAGACTGCTATTATTTTTGTTTTCATTTACAGTAACAATGTGCTCACTGAACCACAATTTTGCTTTTCGGGATCCGCTCACTTAAGAGCTAAGGCAACACTTGGCCGCGGAAAGGCGGGAGGCAGTTAATTCTCGAGGGTTTCCGGTGTCAATGTGTGCTAGTGACATTATTAATGGTCTCTCTGGAGGATAGCCAAGTGGAACTTCATTGAGCTACAGATAGCAGATTCTGACATTCGCAATATCAGCTTATCACTTTTAGCTTTCTTCTAGATGAAATCCATCTCTCGCTGGATATAGTTCCTGTCTTCAGAAACTTTCTACCGGGTTACGGTACTCTGTAAAATGAAATTTCGTCGAGAGCGTCTCCACAATGCATCATCAATGGAACCATACAGAAATACGCATCTTCCTCACGGAGGTAAGTTGATTTGTCCATCTTTAGAAAAGTAGAAAATTCAGCATGGGGGAATATCTAATTTGACTTAGTCATAAGTCGTCAATTAAGTAAAAGCACTTATTAGATTTATATACTGCAACACATTACTTTTCGCTGCTGTAAATAATCTCAGAAACACTATGAAAACGTGTCATATTGGTGAGAAGTTTTAGTTGACTTCCAAGAATTTCCTCTTTCTTTCCTCATAATATATTGTCAACGACTGTATCAGTTAACCACATTCCATAGTCCAGAAATATTTTGCTAAGGAACTTAAGAAAATGCCTTATATTTATCTTTTTTATTATTCCAATCATATCTACGTAACAAATTCCAGACTTAAGACTGCACTAAATATCAGACGACACCGTCAGTGAAAATAGCAAAATCATCTCTCTTGATTCCAAACAGCGGTTTCCTTCAGTTTATAAATAAAATGTCTTTAGCGCCCTCTCCCCAGAACATGGAAGTCTACGATTCCCACAGCCAAATATAAAAATCTACTTCCGATGAAAACAAACATAAATACGTAGCTCCATCTGTATTATCTGTGCCTAAGAGCAAATAACCTTTGCACATTCATGATAAGAACTTAATAAATATAAACTATTGCATATTTAGCGTTTTATCTGATACATAATATTTATCGGTTAAATATAGAAAGAAATAATATTTAAAAGATAAAAAATACAATAATGATTAGGAAAATAACAAATACGATTTTTTAATTACAGATTAAATATAATACATACATATGTGTATGTATAGAAATTGAGAAAATGGAATACCTTAATTTATAAACAAAATTATATACGAGGAAATAAAATACAGAAATAGTAAAATATATCTGAATAAAACTTTCATGAAAAGCTGTGGTAGTGTAATACAAAGATGAAAAAAGCAATTAAAGTACATGAAATTTGTTTACAAATGAACGTGTATGTTGTAATTACAAGAGTAAAAGAATACGAGTATTTTGTAGAACAAAACGCAACACTGTATTGTAAACAGCAATAATTTCCTAAAGATAAATTTTCTAAGTGTATAAATAAAGACATCTGAAAGTGATTCAATATTTTTTTAACGGAAAGATATTTCAGAATTTTTAATATATTGATATTTAAACATTATTATTTGGACTTTATTAAGATTTTGAATTTCAATAATTTTTGGACTTTGATTAAATTTCCCAATTTAGTTAATTTGATAATTAATGATTTTTCTAGTTAACAGTGTTAAATAATTTAAAGAATTAATAACTTTGCTGATTCATTTTGGGAATTAATAATTATTTTGATTAATTTGAAGGTAAAAAATTTTTTTAATTAATTTTTCATCTGATTAACTTGACTTTAAGAATTTGTTTACAGAAACTTTGAATGATCAAAAACTAATTCAATTGAACAATTTAATTGATTTAGATTAATTTTAAGATTAGATTAAGTGTTTGATTGCCTTTGGACTTAAATGAAACAACTGATTTTGATTAACTTGTTTTTTTATTAATAACTTCAATTTCATTAAATTTAATTATTTTCTAACTTTCGATACTAGCTTTTGTATTAATTAAAATTTTATACGAATTATAAATTCATATTTATAAATTAAATTAAATTTTCAAGCAATATTAAGTTCAATTATTTTATTAAACGTACCTAACTTTCGTACCCAAGGCATTAATTTTAAATTTCATAATTTTGTGTATTGTAATTTACGAATTTTTTGTAATTTTGTTTGGAATGCAATATTAATTTGAATGTTCAACTTTAATACTATCTAATGGTAAATAAATATTATAAAGTTGAGTTATTTATTAAATATTATTTTATTACAACCATTTATATGTCATGAGTGTATCTTGAGAATTAAGTTATTCAAAACTTGATTCTGAACTATTGCAGGAAATAAAATAATTAGTTGCAGAGTGGTTAATTGTTTCTGAAATTGAGTAGAGGTAAGTAGCTATGGGTTTATTAAATGAGAGAAATAAAGCCAAATTGCTCCAAATCAACTGAATATCGAAGGGAAAGCCAATTTTGGAAACGGGTTATATTTTGTTTGTATGCAAATAATGATTTCTTATTCCTCTTATTATTTTGCCAAAACTATTATAAATGATTATATATACAGAAAACGACATTTACAGTCTCAAAATATATTTTTTATTTTATCAACTTTTGGCATAATTATCTAATTTCATCTGTAGCAAGTTTTTTCTGTTAAATTTATTTGAAAGCTTTTGAATTACGTTTGGTATATTGTATTTGCCTTATAATGGCTAATTAATCCGAAATATTAATCAAATAAATAGTATACTACATATATATTATATTTTATGCATTTGGGTATCGAAAAAACTCATAAATTAGAATTAGATTTTGGATCTATAATTAAATTTATCGAAGTAATCTACGTTTAATGTTGATCTGTATCGTTAGTGGTTTCATCTGGAATGAATTTTGGTTTAAGTGTAAAAGTAAAACGCTCCCACGAGTAATAACGTCGTTAATTACAATGTTTCTCATACTTTATGGTACTATCTTAAGTTGGTCGGGAACATATTTACCTTTCCGTAGCTATTAGTTGGACGCCGTCGCGTATATCAGAGTTAGTGAGACCGGCTTAAATTCATAATATATTTAGTAGTTGAGTGTCTTATATAGTATAAAATAGAAAATGTTTGAAAATAAATATATAGGTGCAGTGCCTTGAGATGAAACTTCTTGAATATTCCAGCAAAATAAAAGAGCTGAGGGCAACAGCTAGAGATAAATTTCAAAATGTGCCACGGAAATGAATTATGTCCACAATTACTTCTTAGTAAAAGTAGTCCCTCCATGTACAACTAAGACTTTCTTAGAATGTTAAAGTACCTTTTCCAACGTGAGAATAAAACATTACAAGCAAAACACAATTAAACTTTCATAAAATGTCATTACAGAAGTTTTTAATTTTCAAACTTAAAAACTCGAGACTGGAATTTGCTGTAGTCGCCATCTGCCGCTTTTTTAATTAAAGAGTGGAGGAGGTTTTCTGTAAATTGCTTGTGCACGTACGGGAGCGTAAAGATCGTCTGTGTGGAGGGCGTGGCGTGGTTTCTCGCCCTTGGAGTCGCGACTCTGGTCGCGTAATTATCTCAAAGCTTCACTCAACCGGAGCTGGCTGGCTCTCAGGTACACAGGAAAAGAATTTATTTCAACAAATTTATCAACACCCCATGGTTGTTTCAGCGCTTTTAAAAGATGTAACTTCCCCGTTTCACGATTTATTTATATTAAAGAAACCAACAATTTAATGAGGAAACATCTTCCTTTCGTCGGTTTTCCGCGCTGGAGACCGAAACCCTAGCGAATTTCCGTGCAGAGAATATAATGCGGTTGCCAGGCCGTCGCACGGAATGTTACGAAGACTGATGTGGAAAGTAATTGTGTGCAAGAGAATTCTTAGTTCCCCACAACACAAATTACGTTTAATGAGACTGTACTCATGTCGTCATTAATAGTTACAAAGTTGACGTTTACCACTTTTTGTTTACATATTTATAAAATTCAGCTATATTAAAACTACGAGATTTCAAAAGTTTTTCATGGACTGTAATTTTTTTTGCCTCATACACAAAGATGAGTGTCAACTCAAATATCAATTAACAATTATAATTTTTTTTGCCTAATTGGCTGTATTTTATTCTTTAATTAAAATATAAATTGTTGCATTCTGTATAGTAAGTTTTGACTGAGGGTTGAAGTGAATGGTTCACACCAAGGAAACTTGTGAAGTCAGTAGAATATGATTTAGATTTGTTGTTTCAATTATTCCACTACCTCACAACACCAAAGATTGCAAGAAAAGCAAAGATGTACCAGCTGTATGTGCTCTATGTGGAGGAAACCACCCCGCTAATTACAGAGGGTGTGAACACTACAATAAATTAATGAAAGGGAATTACAAGACCAGAAGCAACCCACAACAAATATTAACTGCTCCAATCAATACAAAAACCTATTAGAGTAACATACAGAGCTCAGAAATAGTTGAACAGAAACAAACAAGAAGTTATGCAGATGAAACTAGAGGCACAGAAGCTCAAAACAATGATTCACTCGCGTTATTAACACAATTCCTTGAAGAATTCAAGAGCTTATTCAACCAATTACTTCAACAAAACAGCATGGTACTCAACATGCTTACCATGTTAATGAACAAGCTCCACTAATGGCTACGTTTATAAGAATAGCTGAATGGAACGCGAATGGACTGCAGAACCATAAGGAAGAGGTCAAATTATTTCTCGCTTAAAACTATATTGACATACTACTAATTAGTGAAACACACTTTACTAACGAAAACTATTTTAACATACCAAGATATAAAGTATACTGTACAAATCACCCATACGGAACATCGCAAGGAGGGACAGCGATTCTTATAAAAGAAACCATAGAGCACTATGAATTGTTGAAATTTCAAACGAATCATATTCAAGCAACATCGATAAAAGTAATAGGAATACTGAATACTGAAAAGAATCAGAGTAGACAGCAGTAATCAAGACTGGATCCCGGATCATCAATTTGGTTTCCGACAGTCGCACTCAACAATTCAACAATGCCATAGAATTGTGGACGTAGTTAACAAAGTTATGGAGAACCAGCAGTACTGCACAGCAATATTCTTAGACGTAAGCCAGGCCTTTGATAAGGTTTGGCATTCAGGTCTACAAGATTAAAAGGACTCTGCTTGACCAATACTTCAATTTATTAAAATCATACCTTGACCAAAGAGAATTTCTTACTTACGTAAATGGAGAAAGTTCAAACCGTTATCCCATTCTCTCCGGGGTGCCACAGGGCAGCATCCTTGGCCCCCTATTATACGTCTTATACACTTCCGACTTGCCAACCTCAGTGGACGTAAGCACAAGTACCTTTGCTGATGACACAGAAAATCTGTCAACACACACAGACCCTGATTTCGCATCACAGAAACTTCAAGAACATCTACAAAAAATAGAGACCTGGCTAAAAATATGGAAAATAAAAGTAAATGCATCGAAATCATCCCATATAACATTTACCCTTAAAAAGGAACATTGTCCGATAGTAAAGCTCAATCAGGAAGAAATTCCAAAAGCAGAATCAGTCAAATATCTTGGTCTTCACTTAGAAACCAAGCTGAAATCGAGGGATCACATCAAGAAAAAGAAAGACCAAATACAAATAAAACCTAAATTATTAAACTGGCTGATTGGACGAAAATCAAAATTATCAGTGGAAAACATATTACTTATTTACAAAACAGTGATAAAACCTATATGGACGTACGGAATAGAGCTCTGGGGATCCGCAGCCAAGTCTCACATCGCTATTATGCAACGAGTACAATCAAAAATCCTCCGCACTATTACAAATGCTCCCTGGTATGTATCCAACTTCAGCTTACATACTCAATACACCATATGTAGCATACGTCTTCAAAGATAACAATCGTAAACACCATACTAAACTTCAAACCCATCCCATCGACTACTAGAGCCGTTACTACAACCATCTGACAACCGAAGACTGAAGAGATGCTGGCCGATAGACTGCAATAGAAACTGAGGTGGCGTTGTTGGACCCTCACCTCTCCACGACATCAGTACAAGACACTTTTATTGAATTGTACATGTTATCAAATTAGCTTAAAGATCATATGTAATCTGATTGCTAATAAAAATCTATTAAAAAAAATTATTCCACTACCGACAGGAAAAAAGTTGATTGATAAGTAAATACACAAGTAGGAACTTGCAAAGAAGAAATTCACGTACAAATAAAAACTTATTTGTAAGCTACATACACGAGAAACTGCAAAAGTGTAAAATAGGTAAAAGAGAATATATAAGTGAAAATACACGAAGGATAATAAAGCGACAAGACCAATAGAAAGTATACTACATAGACAAATAACAGACCAAATTAAGTGATAATATAAATAGCACACAAACGTTTCTGCAATTCTTGTCACTTTCGATAGGTGTTTCAAAAAACGAAAGAGCACGAAACACCACACAGACCATGTGACGAACTCAAAAGCAAGACTGCTGGCTAATTGATTTTGAATTTTGCCATGTGTTTTACTCTTACTCTATTTGGAAAAGGGGAGACAACAATGGAGATTATTATGCAACTGGATTCCTTAAAGCCGAAACTCAGAACCTGTTTATCGTTCACGCCTGTTGCATGAAGTTGCTGTGTACGCCACCGACGGCGCTGGGGTGATCCATGGAGGGTATTTTCACCCCAGATGGTATTCCCGATTCGGTCTGTTCTCTCTCGCCCGTCCCATTATTCCTCGGTGACTTTACGTGTATGGCAACCGTTCATCCCGGAATTGCTGAAATTAATAGGCAGTTCATGACGGGTTCGACCCGACGTTTAGAGTAAACTCACGCCTTCCCAATAATTTGTTTCTTTAAACCTTCTTGATCAATGCACATGGCGTTAGTCGTTTCTCCCAAAAAACAAGTATTTTTTTAGACTAATAGGATACATGAGGTTAATCCACATTGTGGCAACTCCCCTTTAATAGCATAGGAAGGGATTGGAAAAGGGAGGATGCGGAGGGGTAGAGGAAGGTAGACCCCCGGGCTGTAGTTTAAGGATCCTACCCGGAATTCGCCTAAAAGTAATGCAGGAGAAACCTTAGAAAACCTGCATCTGGTTGGTCTGGCAGGAAGAACTTGTCCCACGCCATGCCGATAGAGGGAGAGGGGTTTTCTGTGGGGTCGCATAATTTACTTCTCGGATCCTCGACCAGATTAGGAGGCAGCTGGCCGACTATTAAGTAAATAGCCAAATAACAGAGGGAATAAATGATAATATAAATACCACACAACATTTCTGAAACCCTAGTTCTTCTTATGGAACACATTTCTTCTTAAACGGAGAAATTTCACCATTTCTGTGTCTTTTTTCAGTAATGGTCATAGGCAGATGTGTTGACTTTAAAAATTCCCAAATAATACTGAGATATGTAACTCGAGTGTGTTTATGGTTGCCGTCATGAAATAACAGCACTTGCTGCAAACGTATTCGTGAAAGACGTGAAATTTTGTGAGAAAACGCTAAGTTAACATTTAACTGTCCATTATAAACTGAATTTTGCGTTGATAATATTGCTTTCTCTGTTATGGACATTGTTTTGTTGAACAATAACCCCCTGAATAGCCAGAAAATGAATTAATGCTACATTACTTAACTGACACTGGGAGCGTCACTGTTTATCGACACTGAAAACTATTGATTAGGCATTAATGTTTACCCTTTTGGACCATTTAGCCCCTAACCCCTTTCCTCATTCATTGAGGGCTGAAATGTCAACTTAAACGGCATAAAGAGTGTCAAGATCCAACTCTCCGAATTCAACACCAACCTCGGATCATTTAAAAATTCATAATTAACCTGTCCTACAATCAGGGGCTTTACTACAAGTGAATGTCAGTATTCAACTCACCGAGCTGCTAAAACGTGGTCAGTCGTTTTCCAATTTTTTTTTTGTGTGAGCCCTTTATGCTTTTCGGTCCGATTCACATTTCTACTGTTATTAGTCTCTGGATTGTTGTTCTGGTGAATCTGTGTTTCATAAAATGTTATTCTATAAAACTCGCCAGGAATTTGACGAACAATCGCCATACCATGTCATTTAATCGACCACACAATTACGTTTTTACTTTATTACGAAAGAACACGGAAACAATTTTCCAGATACTATTTTCAGACAATACTTTGAGAATATATGTTTTTGTTTGAATGATAAAGATTACGGATGTGTTGCAGATACAACATCCCTCAAGTATCAGTAGCAGTTATCTGGAACACAATGGAGGTCATATACAAAGCGCATTCTGCTATAATCACATTTATTCCGATACGCCCGGCTCTATTTGAAAACTCGCTTTTTTTTAACAACGATCGTTGCGAAAAAAGTTTAACGCCGCACGCTGCTAGAACATTCTCCATATCGACTGCAATAAACAGCAATCATACGAAACTGGAAACCATTGGCGTGTCAAGAGGAGCGGAAACAACAAATTCTTTCAACGAGCCTTTTCCTGCTTGGGGAGTGAGTTCAAACGTAACTATGATGTAGATTGGATTGAGACAAAATCACAATTGTTGAAACTATTAAAATAAAATAGGATTCAATGTTAAATGAAGTATATGGCACTATTTGAAATTATAGAAATTTTATTTATATTTTTCTCGTTAGAGACAGTGACAGGCAAAATGTTATAAAACGGCAATGTTACACTTGCTAATACGATTAAATTAATTGATTTGTGACATTTAATTATTAATTTTTGAGGAAACCACCGTTAGTGATTTTACACATAATATTGGACTCCGCTTACTTTCAGGAGTCCAGTCTCTTAGTAAATCAAACGTTTCCAATTCCTCCTCCTCCTCCTTCGGCTTTTTCCCCTTTTACAGGTTTGCCGTCTTCAATTTCCATTTCTGTCTGTCGTTCCAATCTCCCTCTTCCAAATTCCTATCCTCCATTACGGTTTTCATATGGGTTTTCCACTTTAATCCGGGTCTGCCCCGTTTAATTTTACCAGGAGGTGACCATTGATATATTTCTTTTGGCCATCTTCCACTTTCCATTCTTTGTACGTGACCATACCATTTAAGGGTTTGATTTTCAATCTTTTTAACGACAGACGTGATTACGTTCAACTCTTTCCAAAGGAGCTTATTTATAATTTTATCCTGTCTTGTTTTTTGAAGACTTCTCCTCAGATAATCGAATTCTACTGCTCTATTTTTGTTCTTTTGTAATTCTGTCAGGGGCCAAGTTTCACTTCCATAACATAAAATGTTCTGTATTCTTATAAATTTTGATTTTTGTTTCCTTTGTTTAATTTTTATTCCAAATTATTCCGTGTAAAATCTTGGTAGCATTTTTTGCCCTTGCAATTTTAGTTTGTATATCTCTTTCACACGTTCCTACATTTGTAATTATTGAACCCGAGTATTTAAAAATTTCACATTTTTTTTATTTTTCCTGTTTTGAGTGTTATGTCTTCTACATATTTTTTTAAACACATGTGTTCTGCCTACGGTAAATTTATGTTCAGTCCCCATTTTTTATATTCTTCCATGAGCTTATTTCTCATGTATGTCATGTCCTCTTCATCTTCTGCAAATATTACCTGACCGTCGCTGAAAATCAATGAAAGTAGAATCCTTTCTCCTATAAGAATTCCCGTTCCAGAACATTTTTATACCATTAATGAAGTGCCTGATCTAAATAAATATGAAAAAGTATCGGTGATAGACCGCATCCCTTTATTCGCTCTTAATTCTTCTGTTAGTTTATTCTGTATTTTAACTTTGACTTTTGTATGATTATAGATTCTCCTAACAATATTAATCCATTTATCATGGATATTCATATTTCTCATTGCCGACCATAATAGATGTCTAGGGATACTATCATAAGCCTTTTCTAAATCGATAAAAGCCATATGTAGTTCTTGATGTTCAAACTATAGCCCGGGAGCCCTAGTTAACCCTTGGCTACGTTCCTCTACCCTTCCGCATCCCCCTTTCAGATCCCTTCCTATGCTAATAAAGGGGAGTTGCCACCATGTGGATTACCCTCGTGTATCCTGTTACCCTAAAAAAAAATCTTTTATCACCTTTTTTAAAAATATGATATATTCCAATCATCTGGAATATCGTCTCCAGTTTCAATTTTATTAAAAATTTTCGTTAAAAGGGTTACTAACATTCCTCCTGAATATTTCAAATGTTCTGTTTGGATATTTCCCGGTTCTAGTGCTCTCCCATATTTTGCTTCTTTAAAAGCTCCAATTAATTGGTTATATCGTGGGAAAGCTTAGGTCTCTTATCTCTCCTCAGTCAGTACCTTATATCTCACAAGATATAGATAGTCGTGGCAGCCTCACTACTTAGTGTCTTGCTCTACTCAGACTAATATAAAAACGTAAACATATCCGCCTTACCACTCTTTTTGAATCCTAGCTGTCAATCGATTTTGATGTATCAGCAGAAACAGACTGTGCGACAGCCCGTGCCATGCATATCTGTCATCTAATCAATCAAACTGTGCAGGATTTTCTCAACTTTGACAAGATGAATTTATATGGTTTGTGTATTAGTTGGTATCATCTTAGACTCTGAAAGTTAGTGAATAATTGCTTATAAATATGTTTGATGACAATAGCTAAATAGCTTATTAGAAATCATTATTTCAACATTCATATTTCTTCGAGTCACTTAAAAATTTTGGGAGATTAATGAATGTAGTAATATACGCTGTAGTTTGAGCAGTATTCACAAGAGGTCTTAACACGTTCTAAGAAAATAATATTAAATGAGCCAGAAATGGACAAAAACGATTCCGAATCGAAAACAGCGACACAGGCAATTCATACAGTCCGAATATCAAGGAATATAGCCGAAGTACATCATATTCCTTTAGAAGACTTCGAGTAAGTTACGCTATTATTATACGATGATAATATTGTAGAATTTAACTGTTGACTTATTTTCTATTTCATGTTCGACGGGAATGATGTAAGATTTTTTATTGGGAACACCATCGAATGAAAATTGACGATGAATTAAAACACTTATCATTTCTTTAATTACTAATTACTGCTATAATAATATCTTTAACGTAGTTTTAAAACATATATTCTTTTGTAATGTTTTTTAACTTTGTATGTGTAATAATTATTATTTTAATGTAAACTTATATTATGACGTATCCTATGTCCACGACCGAGGAATAATGGAATGTATAATAAATCTAAAGTTTACAGCAACATTGACGTCAGTAGTAAATTAAACATTCAAGACCCAACAGTACCGAATAAAATAATAAAAACTAATCAAAGCAACATAAGATTCTAAATATAAAGAGAGACTGAATTTGACGCTTTGTAGATGTTTTAGACTGTTTCCTTACCATATATACTATTCAGCGAGGTGTTGTGGGTGGCGAAGCTATTCCTAAGATACCCGCAAACCGCAGAAAATTAATTGGAAATATTTTTCCTTCATGAGTTGTGTTTTGGCCAATCGTTATGTGGTCAATTAGATATTTTTTTATAATTTACGATTCTGGAGTGTGATTTTTTGACAGAGACATTAAAGAGACTGTAAGGATTATCTGGACAAAAAACAGCACACGGTACAAAATAATAGAGAAAAATGCGTTTATGCAATGTAATTACAGTAAAATTTTATTTAGAAATTTAATGTATTCGGGTGGGTGAAAGTAAGTTATTGTTGATGTGTCTTCTTCCCTTTGATGACTGAAATATTTGACGTCCTTCTTTGTTCATCAGCATTTTCATGTTTACAAATATTTTGTGTGGCAGTAGTGAATATTTCCTAGATATAAGAGGAAAAAGACATCTTAGACATGTGTCGATTATGGGCAAGTGAACGAAAATAACAGAAACGGGGCCGCTAGGAAGTTGTGAGATGATTAACTCCCATCGGCAAGACGAGGCTGGGCGCTGTTGCGTACCACAATTTCGTCTCTGAAACGTGCCAATTTACGGAAACAAGTCACTCCGCCTTCCATCACAAGAACGATAACTCTCCTTTTCTTCCACAAAACCGGTACTGTGAGAAAAAGAATAAACGCGAAGGTCGAAAGACAGATATTTTATTAATACTTTTATTTTTTAAATTTGTTTCAAATAATAGATACCGCATGAAATATTTTTGGCAGCATGTAATCGCCTATACAGAAAAGTTCGCAGTTATTTCGTATTAATTATAAATACCAAAACGTGGCATTTTACACATATAAATATTAATGAAAGAATACAGCACATTTCATAAATCATCCATTAACTGCACTTTAATAATTACAATACAGTCTCGTGGAAATATGAATAAATAAAAATCTTGTATAGTTTTCATTTCAAAGTTTTACACTTGTTTGACAGTGAACAGGAATAAGCTTCGCTTACTTAAATATACTGTCAAAATAGTATTCCAGTATGGTATAAGATCATTTTCAGAAAAATGTTTTGCAACAGGCTCCTATTTAATATATATTGATAGATTCTTGCAGTTGACTTAAATAAATAAATGTGTTTTATCAGTTACCATATGAACCTTATAGGAGAGATACGAAGGGGCTACCTTTGGGGATGCCTTTTCCTCTCCGTTTTTGAACTAAGGTTCCCACAAGCCGAGACACCTCGGCCTGTTCTGAGAGGTGTATGTTCCGGGGTCACAGACTATGGGCATACGGTAAGTTGTCCGCTATTCTTATTGGAATAGTCGGCCAGCTGCCTCCTAAACTGGCCAAGGCACGGAGTGGGGAAAGCTGCGACCCCACAGCTAACCCTTCTCCCGCCATCGGAAGGGAGTGCGACAAGTACCAAATTTCCGACCTAACTGATGCAGGGTTTTCTATGGTTTTACATGCATCGCTTTGAGGCGAATTGCCGGGTAGGATCTTTAAACTATAGCCCGGGGGCCCAGTTAACCCTTGGCTACCTTCCTCTACCCTTTCGCATCCCCCCCCTTGCAGATCCCTTCCTATGCTATTAAAGGGGAGTTGCCACCATGTGGATTACCCTCATGTAGCCTGTTACCCTAAAAAAATCCATCTTTGTGTTCGTGATTGACAAATTTTTATATATTGGGTTCGATAGTAATCATAATTTCAATGCGTTTAAAAAGCGAGATTTCCTTATTCCACTACGATTGCATGCACGAATTAAATATGAATATAAATTTGAGGATTAGCGTGGATTATACTTACTATCATTTGTTTGTACTTTTTACTGCTTCATATTATTCCTCAGGACTTCGTAGTGTCCTTCAGTTTCTAATTCACAACTCGACGACATTTTTTAAACTTGCTAATTTTAATTCTTGTCAAATGATAGTGTCATAATGTTTTAGAATTATATTTTTCATTATGCGTTGTAGTATTTCCATTGTCATATCTTTAATCTAAATTCAAAATTGTCAGAAACACTGCTCTAGCAAAACAGTAGGATATGCATGAAATAAATAAACGTAATCTTCATGAAAACTTCAGTTATGTTTCTTTTATTTTGTGAATCGGTTTGTTGAAATAATATTTTTCCTTAGTTTTAGCTTGTATTGATTCATATCGCAGAAAGTGCTAATTATATCGGTTTGGGCCATATATAACTTTGACAGAGATAATTTTTCAGAGGTGAGGTATTATTATATTTGATTTATTGTCAGCAAATAAAATATTCATTTCTAAGAGGAAACAAGGAACATGTTTTTGACTGAGGGAGTCGTATATTGTTTGATAGATTGAACTGCTCTGCTTTCATTCGTGTGACTGGTTTCGATCTTCGGTAATCTAATTTGCAGATGGCTAGATGGAATTCTGATCAGCGTGAATTTTATGATGGTTTCCTCGAATTTCTTTCCAAGACTGTCCGGAGACTACAGAGTAAATACCACCTACGTTTATGTGAAGTTTTGGCAATATAAACAACTGCTGTGTTATATATGTTGACAATAATAACTTTTTTTTCCATATAAAGACTAACAATAGGACACTGAGCACAATGTGTGTTAATTTCAAGTTATATAAAAACAAAAATGCTTATTCTTTGTTACTTCATAGGATTTAATTTGCTAATTTTTATTTTCAATTAAGTAAAATGCGCGCTTTTATTGATTTGAAACTCGGGGATTTCCAAATGTTTTGTCAGTCCCCTGTAATATTGTTTCACCTGCATGTTAAAATGTTGAAATTCTGTGCAGTGTGTAGAAGTGGTGTTGTGACATGTACATGAACTTTTTTATTCATTGTGAATACCAGTGACACATTTACACTTCCAAACTGTCTGTAAGAACACTATCATAGCGTAGCACAATATGTTGTTTATTCTCAATGGTATATAGTTTAGGCTCTGGTTTGAAAGGAGGTTTTAAAAGCGTAAAAATGTTTGGTAACGTTCTCGGGAATCTCTTTCCTTGAAAATATCCCACATGTCGGTTTAATAAGTCGTACACGGGCTAAGACATTCTTGATTTTGAAAATAAGACAGTTTTGACAAATAACGAATTATATTCTGAAAATTACGAATCAGTTAAATATTCCAATAATAAAAGTTATTTTACAACATTTCAGAATATTGTCAGGAAATCTTTTCATACTTATGACAACTAACTGTAGTGAATATACACATTATTTTATTTAAATACATTTGTATACTGTTTGTCATGCTGATTGTTTCTTTAAAACTCGGAAAAAAACAGCGCATTAATGTTAACGAAACATGTTTCAGATATTATTAATTTTTTAGTTACTCGTTTACAATTAGAAATATTTAAATTAGGTATTACTATGGAACATTACCATACTGTGAACTCATATAGCGGTAATTAAATACAAACAATTTTTTTTTATAATTAGTAAACCCCTTTATATTCTGAACATGGTTACGGCAATTTTCACCAACACCCTGTCCCGTCTTCACAGCGTCATAAAGATCTCAGAGAATTTCTAATGGTATGCATTTTTTTCCCCAAAACTGGCGCAGATGCTCGCGGTGTCCATTAATAGTGTTGTCGGAGGCTTATAAATTTGAAGGGCGTTTGTTTGTGTGCTGTGTTGCACCTCCCAGTCGTAAAGTTGGCGCCAGAGTTTACCTGGCTCCCACATCTGCAGCGAGCTATTAATGGAAGCCTTTTATCTCCACACCTTCTCTTGGGCGTCTGTGTTGTCACGGAAACATACTACTCCTGTCAATATTCTCACTACAATACCCGCTTTAGCCAACACAAATCTCCGCGCGACTGCCAATGGAATAATAAATTTAGCAAAGGGCGGAACACACGAACCCTAAATACTCCACTTTAATTGCAATTTACTCGTAGAAATCTTTTGATTATATAATAATTAATATAAAATTGTCTTCATTAAGGAAATTAGAAAGCTTCAATATTTTTTATTGTACTTAATATACTTAAAGTATTTTCTTTCATTTCTTTATATTTTTAATTTAAGGAATAGTTAAATTATTTAATAATATTCGTCAAGTATGGAACAAATTAAAATAATTTTCAATTTATAAATCTAGGTGCCCTATAATAATTTTGGCGCAAATAAATAATTCTAAATTTTTTAATATAAACCAAGATTTTTAATCAGTCTCCAGAATGATTGAGGCTCATCAAAAACTTGGGTTATATTACAAAATTACCAAATTAATAATCAGTCATACTAAATTTATAATCCTGAAGTAAATATTTCGAAATAAATTCAATACATTTTGATTTAGTTTCATTGATCAATGCGACTGTTATTTTATACTTGAAATTAGTAAGTCTAAAGTAATTTTTAAAGGGATTATAGATATATTACAAAAATATATTTTCTAATGTAGTAAATGCAGAACGTATATTTTTGAACCGAAAATTACTATGTGAAAATGAAAAGGAGTTACGAATGAGTTGCACATTTTAGTTGCAACGTTTCCTTCTGTTATAGTAATAGTTTTTATATTAAGTTATTAGCGTTCAATTTTTTTAAATTGAGTGCGTATATTTATGTAGCAATTAATATAAAGACATTAATGAAATGACATTAGGCTTATATTGCTATATATTCTTGATATATTTATGTAATTAATATTAAAAATTAATTTTTACGTTTCACATAATTATATAATACTCTTCATTACTTTTGATTTACTAATTTACGAGTTTTAATTCTGTTTTAATACCAGTTGTTTTTGGTATTAACGTAGGTAGTTAGTGACGCGAGCACATTATTTGATTAAACTATTTTTTAATTAAATATATTAGACGATTATAAATATTATCTTACACATTTTTATAATTGCTTAGATTAGTTTTAAAAATAGAATATACATCCTAACCATATTTGTTAATTTCAAAACTATTAAATTTTGACTTACTCAAATATATTAGTTTTTAAAAAACAATTGTAACTTATGTATTTATTAGTTTTAGCATGCCTGCTACTATCCTCAATATTCACCGCACGACAACAATTATTTTTAACCGTAACGTATACGTTTAAAAATAATTGTTTGTGAATATGTACACGTGAAAAATGTTACCCCGTGCTTGGAATAAGAAATTTAAAACAAGATTTTATTTTATTCATTAATAGGGTCGTAAACAAGCAATCAAAATATTTTTAAATAGTTTTAAGATTCCACTTCCATTATACTATTATATTAATGTAAAATAATTAATATTATTCGAGCGACAAGAACTACAAGAAAGTACACATTTTATATTCTACAAACAAAAAATGCATCACATAATTGTTGTAATAAAGTTGATTTAATTATGTATGTTTTTTTAAAGAAAAATTGTGGGGTTTCAACTATGGTTTCTTTTAGTAGACGATGACATATTTATGCAATAATGCTAATAATATCATTTGTGTGTAACATATTGTCGGCTATCACAATCTCGTAGCCCGGTGGGTTATGCTTCCCGGCGCACGGGATAAGTGAAATTGATTACTAATAATAAAGATAGCACAATACCGACAAATTAAGTGATAATATAAATACCAGTCGTTTCTGGGATCCTTGTCCTTTTTTAAGGTGCTAAGAAGAGCCTAGAGCGACACAACTACACTCTTGAGTTGACAAAACTCAAACTTTCTTATAATTAATTTTCATTCAGCCGTAAATTTTTTCATTTTAAATAGATTATTTTTGCAAGAAATAAATAATTGAAAACGGAATTACAAATAATATAATGTTAGTAAAATGACGTTATAAAATTCATTAGAAATATTTCGGCTATTTTACGAGTTTTTAATTAAGCCAAAATAAAACATTCAGGAAGAATACTTCTAAGTTTTCCTTGACAATTTATGAATTATCTGCTAAAAACTGTAATGAAATATTTACATTATAAGCGTCAAAATTAAATCTGAGAATTTATAGATTAGATGAACATATATCACGAAGTTTTTTACTTAAAACTATCATGAACTGTTTAATTGATGTAAAGTTTCTGTCATGTACTATTGAATAAGCTGTAATAAAAATTCTGTAACTGTTTCCTTCACAACGAACATTACATTACTTTTAAATGCAGTTGACCTGCTACTTACACAGACATTATTCTGAACATTATCTTAATCCAGAGAAATGTAGAATTTGTGTTTGGGGCCTGGATTAAATTTCAGGATAATTCCTCGTATTTGACTTTTATGAGCGGTTTTTATTAAGCATTTCAGTCTCTATCTCTGAGAGAGTCAACGAATAAAAGAAATGAATAATGCCAATAAGTCGAGATTCATAATTATGAAACACAACATAAGCCAAATTAATGCGTCAATCCTGATTAAATAATAACAGAAAAAATACGTAGTTTTCGATTCATAAGTTAAAGAAAAATATGATAAAAAATTATATTTAAAAAAAAAATTTTGGTATATTAAACAAAACCATTTTAAAAGAATGTATGGAAACAGAAATTAATTTAGTGTTTGTACAAATGCTTATATAAGAGTTTCGGGGAATGTTTCCAGGAAATGATAAAGCGTGATCTCTGTGTACATCACCGCAGTAAATCGAGGCGGTCCAACAAATGCTCTGTTTCTGGCACCCAATCTCCCACAGACGCTCTTCGATGGAAGGAATAAGACTTTAAATGGCAGTCATTGGGACAGAAAATTGGATTTCCCCAGCACCTGCCTTGATTACAATAGAAATAAGCCAAGAAACAGGGAAACACAACAAGCGTCTTGTACGCTTGAGTACATTTGTCGTGTTTGTGGAATATATTAAATCTAAATGCGTGTTTAACCAATGTTCGTAATATAAATAAGTATAGAAAGATTTGGTTTTACGGATACTATATGTATCAAATAATTACAAACAACAGTTTTAAAGAATAACTTTGAAATTGGAAAGTGGAAGACAATTTTTTGGAAGAAATATTATTATGAATGTAATACTAAAGCAGAGCTGCTAACAATAACTCATTTGGATATTAAATGATTTTTCACTTTCCTTAGTGAACCACATCATTTGTTTAATATTTATCACAAAAGTAATTAAACCGAATAGTTTCTTTTATTTAATTTTATTTTTAGGAATATTGGGTATTTATAATCGAATATTATTGCAAACGTAGTAACTAATAATCACCATAAAGCACTTCGCAGTTATCTAGGTGAAGGAAGTGACGAAATTTATGAGGATAAAATTGTCAAATAGTTGTTTCTAAGGTTATGAGCCGTACACAATTATACAGTTATATTTAAATTATTAAAAATTAACTCGTTCTATTACACCGTACAAATTAACACTTTTTTTCATATTTCATAAATATTCACTTTTTTCTATTTTTTTCTATTTTACTACCGATATATTAATGGAAGGCCCACTTAAATTCCAAATCAGTAGTTATTCAATTAACATGACGTTTATAACATATATATGTACATAAAACCATTATTATTATTATTACTATAATGATTAAATAAGTGTATTTCAATTGTAATGTTTTATCTATATATGTTTTTAGTTACTTTTAAGATATTGAATTTTATTTAAATTTTATTAAACTCTGAAATTATTTAATATCAGTTAAGACTTCGCAGAAAGATGCAATCTCACGTAATTCCTGGAAATGGGTCACGTAGATGGTTCCTATAGGTGTTGTCAGAAGGACAGCTCAATAATCACCAAACAAATCTTGAAAACAACTTCCTTCTCACAAACAGATTAACTTATTATATCTCCGAACAGTCTTCCGCTCCAAAACTCAAATCTAACTCCACATAATCCAAAAACCAGCTTCTCCAAACTAAGATAGAACTTCTCAAAACTTAAATCTCACTTCTGAAAACTAAAATCAACTTCCCGGAAACTTTGGTCTAAATTCTTGAGAACTAAAATCGAACAAACTTTCGCTTGCTCTGCCAGTTCTCTGTACACCTCGGTTTTTCGAAATTTACATACAGGGTTTTGGATTCTACAGTTTTTACCCAAAATGAATTATATTTGTGTCCCCACGAATTTCAATTAGTTGATTAGCCACACCCCACTACGAGGTTCATATGGCCAAAATCAGGGTCGTGGGAAGACATGCTCGCGGCGGCGCCTATCTGGTCGAGCATCTTGTGTGAGCGTGATAAAATATTGAGACTAGAGATTAGTCTACGCTCAGTATTTTAATCTCTCCGCGTCTGGGTTGTTTTCGTTTTCTCTGCATACCTAGGAAGCGAGAATTGTTCCTTGCGCGACCCAAGCAGCGAATATTAACTTCAAGATATTTTCTTACGTAAAAATATTACATAAAAAATATAATAAATTAACCACAATTAATTTCGTTTTTGTGCACTACTCAATGAAGAAAGTTAACGAACAATAATACCAGTAACATGAGAATAAAAATCAAGGAATTGTATATTTATGTTAAGATTTTCCGTATTGTGGATACTTTACAACGAAAAATTAAGAAGTAACAGTTTGTTTATTAAATACAATTACAAATATTCCTAACTTTCTTACACTCACCCATGATTAAAATATAACAAAGTTTTTTACTCACAGTTCTAAATTTAAACTTATTAGCGTTCATAAAAAAATTCAAAATTGTAATGCGGTTGTTAATATTTGAAAAAACCATCGCGACTATGACGCACACCCAATATTTCGCACTTTTGATGTTTTAAATTGGTAGAAATATGGCGTTTTAATGACGGCGCTACCTTTCTGAATATCTGTGAAATAAGAAATCCGCGGCTGTGACACAGATAAGAACGCGGCCACCGACATAATAAATCACCCCAGAATTTTCGTGGTGTTCTGGCAGTTTCCCAGCGCTGGGCCTCGTTAGCCTGCACAGGTCGGTCCGCCTGCGTGGGATCGTTAATTCGGGACAAATTCCTCAGCTCACAACTCTGCCTCGCCATTAAACCCAACCCTCAAACTCCACCATAGACAATAGTGCAATGCATTTCACAAAGATGAATAGACACGTTTAAATAACAACGTTATATATTGTGCGCAGACTAAAACGAGACGATTCCATATCATAAGAAAATCTGATTTAGTTTCCCTTGGTTCATCTCAAATATTCAAGTAGGCAATATTAAATTTATTAAATTGATAGGTAATTAAATGTCGATCAAAAGTAATCAATTTTTGAAAATATGAAAAAATTTAGGAATATATTGATGAAAAAGTAATATAGATTAATTTCCTAGAGGACGTAGAACATATTGTTAAGAAACATCGAAGTCCATAAATTAAGATAATTCATTAAAAAATAATTAGGGTTCATAGCTATGTGGAATTTTAAGTAATTTTTACGGTTCTCTTTTCAGCGTCATCACAGACGCCTCAGCGTTAACTCTTCAAACCATTATATTTAGTACTAGTTATAAATAGTTAATATCAGAGGGAAGTATATGAATTTTACTATTACGGCAGGAGACTCAGTATACTAATGTAAAAACGTTTCTCTTTTGGATAAGAAATTTCTTCTTTAAAATTTCAAGAGATTTAATCACTTCGATTTTAATTTTAATTTCAGTGTAATCGGAAAAAAATATGAAAGACTTTTCTTCTTTCTTTAAAATAAACTCGATGGAAAAACCATGTATGAGCAGGGTGAAAGTTTTATTCATTAAATTAAAGCGTTATTTACAAACATTGAAAGTTACGATTAATTTTCAGAGGTAGCGTGAAACTTGTGGGAGTCGGAGCCATATTTACTCGCTGTGTATGCAGGATGTTATTGGAAGTTATATCCGATATGCCTGCATTAAGAATAGCTTCTTGCCTAAGTCTCAGAAACAACCAAAATCTCAGTTTCAAAGGATTGTAGTCTCGTGTTTTGGAATAATTAAAGGAGACTTCAATCATAATGTACGTAGGACGATAAACCTAACAAAAAATATAGCTTCTGTTGAAACAAATAGTCGTATCGAAACGCTTATTAGTACGTTATTTCAAATTCTTAGTTGAAATAATGTTATAAATAATTGGTGACTGTAATAAACGTGAAATGTCATGTAGAAAAGTAGCTTCAGAGACTGCATCATCTCAATACCTTGCACTTAAATATTTCTTATTTCGCGAAATAAAAAAAGCTTTTTGACTGAAGAATTAACCCATTAGTATATAACAAATTTATGGCTCAAATAACAAAATTATTCCAGAGTTTATTTCACATAGGAAGAAATCACAAATACAAGCATTCCTATTTTTTTCTTCGAATGAATATTAGTTTTCAGCAGTTTCCGAACTAGTTCTATAGTTAATAGTTATTATTAAATATAATTATGATACATACAAATTAATATAAATTAAAATTTCTGGAATACGTTATGATAAAGAATAATCTTTGAAAGCCATTGAACAAATATTTTTTACCATGTTTGACAATATCCTATAGTGCTTATTTTAAAAGAACATGATTCTAGTTAAAATAAAAACAGTAATGAGAAGAAAGGTTATTCGATCCTCTTCTTCATCGAAAGTTTGACTCAATCAAACGTTAACGCAATTTTACCTCTAATGTAATTCTTGTTTAATTTCCGCGAACAATAAATAACATAACTTCGCAGCTCAAAAATTAATGACCCATGCCGTGATCAAGAACAATGCAACTAATTGCCCATTATAAGCTCAGTGGATCGTGCATGACCCCAAATGAAGCGTTTGTCCCGTGAAAATGAAATATGTATCCTGGTATTATTGTGCTAACAATACTATGCAGTTTTCATGAACTTTCTATTCGATTTGTTTCGACCACATTTGAAGACAAAAACAGTTCTTTTGCATTTTTATTGACTGTGCGGACCTTATATTTTTCCTTTATAAATTTGTTTTATTCTGCCAATACATGCATCGAGAAATATTATTGGGTAACTGGTCTTACGCCCATTACAAAGTTAATGTTATACATGCATAAAATGTTTCCGTTCTATATGGGTTACTGTCTAATAATACTAATAATTAATACGGTTCTTAGATATTACAATAAAACGCAGAATTGTGATTGTTACATAATATTCTTAGCTCTTTAGATATTATTTAGTGAAGTTTTTGTAAAACTTCTTTTTCATAAATTTATATAAATCAGAAAGTTCATAATATTTTTAAATAATCTTATAAAAACAGCATTTAAAGTAAATGATATCTTTTCAATGTATTGTGGTGTTTACATATTTAAAGTCTTTTATTTTGAAGACTCAAGTTATCTAAAACGTAGATTAATCTTATTTATATCAAAATTATACATATATAATATTACACTTTTCCTCGTAATATAAGTGCAACTAGTTTATATTTATTAGTCTTTCTCCACTAAAATAATATGGATTCACCGTGAATGCATGATTATTATTTATGATTTGTTTTTAAAAAATTGTCGTTTAACTTTCTTTTCCATCAATTAGACTGTGACATGTGATAGCCGATTGTCAGGCATCATGGCTTCTGAGGAGTGTTTCTTATTCTTAACTTTCTACGTTTAACGATTTTTTATCTTATAATAATATTCTCTTATACTGATTTAAAATAAATTTTAGAGCCAATACAATGTATTCCGTTTCGAATTTTGATGACTAGTAAGTTGTTCAATTAATTTTGAAGACTTTAAAATAGTTTCTATTAAATTTTCCAATTATTTTATTAATTCTTAAAGGGACAGTTGTCAGACCTTAACATGTGATCTCCTGTAACATAACCTGGAACGTAGATGGGCCAATTTTAGTTGAAAATTAATCAGCGTATATTAATGGTCCAATGTGTTTTACAATGATTTAATTACCCACTGTTTTGTAAATTTAGGGGATTTTATCTTTTTAGTTTCGTAATCTGGATTACTATTAATTATATTCTGATCCGATTTCATTTATGATGTGGTTTACATTATCGCGTTTTTGTATTATCCTTGTTGAATGTCAGTTTAACCTCATTTGCTGTATTTTCTATAAGTTTAGTCATACTACATAGCATTAAGACTATTTACGGATACATGATTATATTTTTGCTGTATGCACTGTGATAAATATTGAGTGTGAGTGTAAATGTAATTAATTATTAAAAATTATGTAAATTTTTAAAGAAACTTATTAAATAAAAATTAAATATTACTTTACATAAAGGTATTAAATTTATTATTATATTTAAAGATGAATTCTAACTATTCAGACAACTAATAAATAAATAATTATCAGCAAATTTTAAGTCAGAAAAAATAATTTATTAAATTAACAACGTTTCATCACTTATCAGTTTTTTTTATACTTGATACTAATGAGGTCTCAAATTAAGCGATGAAACGTTATTGATTCAATAAAAAATTTATTCCGACTTAAAATTGGATGGTGTTTATTTATTTAATTAATTAAATTATTAACTATCTAATACTTACGACTCTTAAAACTCAAGGCGCCTCAAGTGTGGTTTTTATTTTGGAATGAATTAAAATTATACAATTAAATTTAATTGAACATTCCCGGAATTCAACAGCTGGCTATTTCAAATGTACTCTTATAGAATAAAAACTATAGATGATTAAACAAGGCACCATTGTTTCTGAGAGTTTTTTTTTAGTAATTTAACCACATTATGCGATCAGCTGGAGCAGGATAGATGTGTCGATCAGTTTAGAGCTACGAAGACAATTGATTTTTCCTGATCAGTTTGCAGTTTTGGCTGTCAACCTTCAATATAGAGTAATGGCCGTAAACTCATATTTTATATGAAGAAGCTGACCTGTAATTTTCATGTCCTCCGTGGCTGCTGGATGGATTCACGTACATTGGGTTCAATGACAACGCTAAGTTATTTTTCTGGCTCGAAACAGTCATACGCACCATAATTTTTTTTTGTCAAGCCAGCGTTATTGATTAACTATAGTCATGATGGTTCGAGGACTTACTCAAAGCCCATTGGCTTTATGTGTCTAATTTTACCTAATTTGGTTCCTGTCAATCTTTGATTCATTTAGATGGAGGGACTGAATTTCCTTTCATCCTGAAAATAACAATTAACTATGGACTTTCTGGAAAAGACCTCGATAAATCCTGACCTTCTGGCCTCCCTTTCTTCTCAAAGCGTGACAGACATGTTTAATTTCTACCCCTGACAGGTTTTACAAATCAATGCAACAGTCAACAACCAAGTGGCTTTGTTCCTTTATTTTGTTTGTTTTTATAAAGGAATATAAAAAGGAGAATCAATCTACTATTCTGTTCGTATAAAATTTTATTTGGGTTACTTCTCGGTATTCCTTTTTTAAAATGTTTAAATGAGACTCCAAGCTACGATGGTACGGACGCACTTCGCAACTTCTGTCCGAAAACGGGCGATGACTTGTGGTAGAAGGACGACCGCAGTCCTTGTGGGCGAATCGTCATTGATTGACTCATGCATAATGGATGGCGAGTTACCATGAAAGTCGACTCCGCTACATTTGACTCACTTTCACTTCCAAATCAAATAAAAGGGGAGCCGTAGTCGTCCTCACAGCGCTCTCAATATCAGAGCCGAAGCTCAAATTTTGTTAGCTCTCGATGTGTCTTTGCCGAACTCACCCTAAATTATGTATAAAGGCCGTTCTAGCAGACCCGTTTGTTGGATACATTTCTAGAAACTGAGAACGACACTGAGTGTAATACCTACGTTATTACGTGAAATGTTTGTTTGTGAAAGTATTTTCTTGTTTTTGTGCAAATTGTATGATTATTATTTTTGTTGATTTAGTTGTGGAAATTAGACGCAGTCACTCGAGGAGACAGTCAGTTTTACATCCCGTCCTGGAATTCTCAAGACCAAAATCTCCGAGCTTATTAAAAAGTTTTTACAGATTAACATATAAAGTGAACATAAATTTAAAAGTAATATTATAGTAAAATATTAGAGGTATCTGTTAAAAATGAACTTCCCGACGGGTTAGCCCATTTATTTAAGTGAAGTATAAACGACACTTTCATAATTTTATGTATAATTAGTCAGTACGACAATACAATTAAATTCCTATGGAAGTCATTAATTTGTCAAGGGAAATTGTCTTATCTCGCCATACAAATTCCTATAAACCTATCTATTAACTACACGAGTACTACTTTCACACCCATATTATCCCTTCATTCAATCATACCTAAGAAATCGCACTTTTCAAATATAAATTCCAAAATACATTTTCTGAATTTAGTCCGATAATGGCAGGATACCACAAGGGAGCAAGCATCCTTGGACCAATACTGCACGTATTGTTCTCTTCCGACATAGCAACAATAGAACACATCATAATGGCCACATTTGGCGATGGCCCAGCTATTGTAGTTGCCGACGAAGACCCAAATCAAGCTACGAAATTCTGACAAGTGTACGAGGACCAGATAGAAGGTTGAAGGAAACAATGGAGAGTGTCTATAAGCAGGACAAAGTCTCAACATATTACTTTTTCACTACGAAAAGACCTATGCCCAAAAGTAAAACTAAATTCGACTGAACTCGCGGAAACAACGCTAGTAAGATAACTCGGTCTATATTTAGATAGCCGTCTAACCTGTAAATCTCATATTGAAAAATAAAAAGGAAATAATCACAACTCAAAGTAATCAAATTATCATGGTTGATTAATGAAAGGTCTAAGCTCTCCTTATACTGCAAAATATTACAGTACAAAGCAATAATCGTTCCAATTGGACATACGGCATAAAACTATGGGGCACAGCCAGCAAATCCTACCTGGAGAAGATTTGAAACAAAAACATTAAGATACTTGTGCAAAGTGCCGTGGTTCGTATCAAACAAAAATCTATACAAACATTTGGAAATTTCAACTATAACAGATGTTATCACCGAAGGAAGTAACCGGCACCAGAAGAGATTGAGCAACCATCCGGATCAACAATCGGTCAACATGATGGACGATAGTGAACATGTGTTTAGACTAAACCGACACCATATTCTAGAGTTACCCTTTATATTCCCTTAATTGTGACTCATACCTTGTACATCATTTACTAGTTGTTTCAAGTGAACGTATTGTAAATTAGCAGCAAATTAAAAAAAACTACACGAGTTACAGCGGCGATAATACATAAAAAGAAAATTAACGTACATTATCATATAAGTGAGCCTAAGTATGTAAACATTTTAAAACAATTTTTTGAAATAGAATTAAAATTATAACCAAATTTAAATATCTGATGATAAATATTGTTTTTCTGGCTGTTTTCGAATTGAATATTTTCCCACGGACGACAGCGAGATCTCGCGGATCTCACCAGAAAGGTTAAAGATTCCCACTTCAAGTTCTTTCAGAAAAAAGAAAATTGGATAAGAACTATTTCTGCGGGAATTTTAGATGTATGTAAGGTCGAAATTAAATCAAATGAGTTGAGACGACTTGAGTAATAAAGAAATTTTAGTCCTACTACGTAAAATCACAACTGTTAAACGATTTAGGTTGATGATCTCAAGGTTGTATAACATCAGTATTGATGGTATCTGGAGAGAGTATTCTCCATTACCAATATTCCCTAGGAAAGATATGTTTGTCCATTACTCAGAGATTTGTCTTTCTTATAAATGATCGAACCTTTAGGGTTTGGTACTGTTACGCAAAATAGAATTGAAATTAAACTTGGTGTCTTAACTAAAGTAGCCGGAATTATTGCTTATCTTCCTCCAAAAATTAGAATATTATGGGATCAGACGCAACGCTTTGGCACTCTTTGAATCATACCTCAACAATCGGAAACGAGAAGGTGGCCTTAAAAAACAAAGCTGGTGACGTGCACTTGTCAGAATGGGAAGGCATTTCTTGTGGGGTGCCTCAGGCTCAATATTAGGTCCACTGCTTTTTCTTTTGTATATTAATGATCTTACAGAATATATGGAATCTATAAAGTCAGTCATATACGCAGATTACACTAATTTGTTAATTACGGACATTGATTTAAATAATCTCAATGCGAATATTGAGACTGCATCTAGAAACCTAAATACTTGGTTCGCCGCCAATAAATTAACGCCCAATGTACAGAAAACTAAGTTAGTTCGTTTTACAACAGAAACCAACAACATCGTAACGGATAAGTTCTCAGATTATGCGACTTTCCTCGGCTTGCAGGTCGACAGTAAATTAAAATGGAACTTGCACATTGATCGCCTCGTGCGCAAACTTAGTTCTGTTTGTTACTGATTGAGACTATTGATCCGACAAGTTGATACCAAAACTGCTTCACTAATCTATTTTGCCTACTTTCATTGTGTTACAGTATTGCCAACTGGGGCAATTGTTCTCGTAGTGTGGATGTTTTCAAACTCCTAAAACGAGCCATTAGAATTATATCAGGTTCAGATGCTAGAGAAAGCTGCAGACCGCTGTTCAAAAGACTTCATATTCTGACTCTACCTATATTAGAAATACTAAAATTTGTTAAACGCAACATGAACCTTTTTTGCAAGTAACGGGGACAATCATGGCTACGTCGCAAGAAACCGTTCAGTTCTCAGGTCTGACAAGCACAGCCTCAGTCTCTACGAGTCTAACGTTCATTATTTCGGTATCGCACTATTTAACATCCTTCCTGAACATGTAAAGAACATCAACAACTACAACTCATTCGTCAATGAGTGTAAAAATTTTCTTGTAAATGGAACTTATTACTCCGTACACGAATTTTTGAATCGGTCTCACATTCCTAAAACTGCCTTGCCTACAAAATTTCCGAATATGCTATAAATATGTAAATAGTTTGTCCAGTTTTCCTCTTTTGGTTCTGTTTTCCTGACTCTGCTTTCTGTTTTAGTAAATATCCAAGACGACATCCCTCCGTACCTAGCGACAGGAGATGAATACCAGGAAGTGATTAGTGTCGTGTGTGTGTTTCCTAAAGATAGTGTGTATGATTGTAGTGAGCAGACAAATGTATCACATATTAATTTTTTATGTGTGTGTGTGTAACCTATTAATATTAATTCTGTTTATATGTAATTTATCTACTGTACATTTCTGACGAATCCTATTTCCTCTTAAGAGGGCTAATGGTGAATAAATCTATCTATGTGCCAGAGACGAAAAATTATTTATCGTCCTATATGATATGGGAGATCAATTAGAATCTCTCTTAGAGCCACAACTCTGATATATCGTCTTGTCCAAGGTCGACGGCCTTGCGTACCAATTTATAAGAATATTATTGTACTTAAAAAAATTCTGGAGACTTTTATACGGATGTATGAAAGTGTAATATGGCTTTGACCTTGATTAAGTTGGTTTTATGACACGTATTGCACTCTTCTTTATTGAATTATTGCAACCGTTTCGTGGTAATATTAGCTACAGTTCGCCTTCACCAATACTACTTTTCTATTTTTCGTTGTTCAACAACTCATCTTAACAAAAATATTACATCAATATAACATAAAATAGTCTATATAAACAGACAAAAATAAGTGCTAAATAAATACCATACAACGTTTCTGAAATATTTGTTTCTTTCGTCAGGTGATTCAGGAAACGGAAGAACGACACACCAAACATACCAGGTGATGAACTCAAAATGGTTTTGAGCCTTGTATTACACGTTTGCATGAACTGACCTGCAAAAATTATCAGAAACTAATTAATGAGTAGAAACAAATTTAATATGTTTATAAACATTATAATAAATGAAGTATTAATTATTAGTGTATGGAAGCCCCCAGAAAGATCTTAAGAGCTGTCTCGTACACGGGCACGAACTTTGCGTTCTGGAGCATGAAGTTCAGCTATCGTTCGGCCATTAATCTTCTTCCAAGCCATTTACTGGCGTGGCTGCTGAAATATGTCAATAACTGTTTCCTATCTCGTGGTATCATTTATTAAAAGTAACAAAGTGCGGCATAAGGTATGAGTCTATGATAAATCATGGATAAGGGCTTACGCGGTTTACATAATTTGGGTGCAATTTTCGTCTGAAATTACGTTTTGATTAATAAAGTTTGCGTGACATTGCTCCATTATTAATGATAAATAATAAATAGGCCACCTTGTATAAATTTGTCTCCCAGGAAATTAAGTATGTCAGATTATATCACATATAAACACCTAATATTTACCATTAGTTCATATCTGGCACATAAGTTTTTACTACTTCGTTCTTCGGGTTTTAATATATATAGCTCGGATTCGATACTACCATAAATTGTTTAGATCTACTCTTTAAGATATTGTGGAGACAAATTCCCGTCACTTTCATTGTCGACTCAACTATATTTCAGTTAATAATAGAAAGATAGCCAAATACAGACAAAATAAGTGATAATATAGATACCACACATCGTTTCCCCGATCTTTGTGCCTTTCTTCAGGTGCATAATAATTTTGAGTTTTGTCAACTGACTAGTGCAGTTGTGTCGCTCTAGGCTCTCTTCTTAGATCCTGAAGAATGGGGCAATGTTCCCAGAAACGTTGTGTGGTATTTATATTGTCACTAATTTTGTCTGTATTTGACTATCTTTCTAATATTAATTTTCAATCAGACCTAAATTTTTTCATTATATTTCCGTTAATTAGAAAATGAAATGAAGCACTCGATTGCAATAATCTCTATTTAATCCAATCTATCAAGACTGTTTTAAATCCGATATTTTATCATTATTACTTTAAAAAATGATTGTTCTGTCTGTCAGAAATTTATGAAAGCAACCCAGTTTCAATATTACGTCTGCGTTGTATCAGCGACCATCAATTTGCTACTAATTTCCGGCGTTTGTTAACATGATTGATTTTTATAATTGTCGTAAAGCAAACGTGGTTATATAGAGGGGCGTGCTAAGTTACACAGATGAGATATTGCTCGTAAAGTAGCCGCCGGTGTCTCTCAGCTAAATTAGTATTTTTATTGTTGTTGGCGGCGGCTTCCGAAAAGAGCCGTGCGGCCAGGATAATAAAAAAATAAACCTTATATTCTCCGCGACGACCGCATCAACGAGTGGTCGTAATTCTTAGCTATTTGAGGACGAAAGGGTCGTCTACGTTACCTGCTTTTGAGCCCCACATACCAAACCGGAAATATTAAGACTATAATATTACAAACAAATTTAGCAATTACTTGTGTGATACCCGGTTATTAATACTTAAACCGGTCTCATGTCCATTACACATATATACTGATAAATGCATAAAATGGTTATTTTACATATGGGCTATTGGAGAATAATACTTGATATTTATACGATTCATATATAACACAGAATTGAGAATGTTTATATAAAATTCTTAGTTCTTTAGATATTACTCAGTAAAATTTTTGTAATCTCTTTTTTGATAAATTTATATATAGGAAGGAAACGTTTATTAATAATGTTTTTTTAAAGTAAATTATATATTTTTCAACAAATTTGTTAATAATATTTACTTCAATCTTAATCGGTTTCTTCTTCCAATTATATATTATTTTATTTATAGACTGTATTATCAGTTCAGATTTGTCATTTGAATATTTTTATTGACGAGCTAACTATATTTTAAGGTGTTTTATGGTAATCATGTTCAACAAACCTTAAGACGAATTTACAAAATCCACTTATTAATTAAACTAGTTTCAAAATTTTAAAACCATATATATTATTCTGCCATAAAAATAATTGAGCTCATCTCCATTTGTGTGGGTTAAGTGACAGAATTTGAATTAAAAGGAAAAAAATCATTCTTAAGTGCTGAAAACAACTTTAGGGAAAACTCTCTGAACGCATCAAAACGTGGCCTATTGGATATTAGAAAACAGAGTGGCGGTGGACATTGAATTGGAAATTAAATAGTTCGTGGATCTCATTTCACGTAGTCAATGCCGTGATGTTTGGAATTTAAAATTAATTTAGATAGCTCAGAAGATAGGAAATGTAAATTATTTGTAGCAACCAACTTTTGTAAGATGTTGCTTGCCAGATTTAAACAAAATTGAGAAATACTCATGATCACTCATATGAAATACCCAAATAATTTGTCACCAGTCTTCAGAAATGAAAATGTTTAATAGGAATATATATATAAACCACTGTGAACAACAAGTAAGGTGAATTTATTTATAAAATATAAATTCTTTATTTATTCTTCCAAATCAATTTCGTCCCCTTCAAAGTAATCCCCGTCCGATAAAACGCACTTTTTCCAACGCTTTTTCCAGTCCTCGAAACAGTCGGAATAGTCTTTTTCTGGCATAGCCTTCAAGATCTTCTTCGATTCGGTTTTTATCTCCTCAATCGTGTCAAAACGACGTCCCCGCATTGGCCTTTTGAGTTTGCTGAATAGCCAGAAGTCGCACGGAGCCAAATCAGGCGAATACGGTGGTTGCGGAACGATATGAGTCGAGTTTTTGGCAAATAAGTCTCGAAGAACCAATGCAGTATGACATGGTGCATTATCGTGATGAAGGAACCAAGAGTCGTTCGCCCATAATTCCGGCCGTTTCAGACAAATAGCTTCACGCAAACGACGCATAACGCTCAAATAATATTATTTGTTGACAGTTTGGCCGGGCTGAAGGAATTCATAGTGAACAACACCACGATAATCAAAGAAAACTGTCAACATGACCTTGATTTTCGATCGACTTTGCCGTGGTCTTTACGGTCTTGCTTCACCTTTTGCACGATATTCGCTGGATTCGTCGGTGGTTTAAGGGTCATATGCGTAAATCCCAGTCTCTTCACCAGTAATGATGCATTTCAAGTGGTCCTGATAGTCAGACAGAAAAGTTTCACACACATCAACGCGACGCTTTTTTTTTCCAAAAAATTGAGCGATTTTGGCACCAATCGAGTCTAGACGTGTTTGAGACACAAAACATTCTTCAAAATGGTTTGGGCTGAGCCAAATGATATTCCAACACTATCAGTGAGATCTCTAATTGTCCATCGACGATTTTCAAGCACCAAATCTTTGACTTTTTGGACGTGGCCCTCGTCGGTAGACGTTGATGATCGTCCAGAGCGCGTTTAGTCTTCAACGCGTTCTCGGCCCTCTTTGAACTCGTTGTACCACTTATAAACGTTTTTTTGTGCTATAGTTTGATCACCAAAGGCCTTCCGCAACATTTTCAACGTGTCCGCACAAGAATATTCGTTCCGCAAACAAAATGTGATGCAAGTTCTTTGCTCAACAAAATCACCCATTGCAAAAATCGAAAAATTCACTTTTGGTTGTTTACAAAAACACGTGTAACTCGGAGATAATTAAATCTTTTAACAAACAGTCGCTTGGAAAATATTATAGACAGTCCTACCAACCTAGGGAAAAAATTTACCTACCTTGCTTTAAACGACAATTTCACCTTACTTTTTGATCACAGTGGTATATATATATATATATATATATAGATGTAACAAGTGGATCGTTAGGGGATGATTCTATTTCATATATTCGGGAAGTTCTTATTTTGTTGTTAGTGCAGTATGCATTATACGGATAAAATAATTTTTTCTATGATACCATAATTTTTATGGTTTAAATATGATAAATCACAATAAGCAGTCAAATATGGGAATTGGAAGTCTAATAAAATTTAAGGCATCTCTTTTTACTATTTTCGGTTTTACGGTACAATTGTACCAAAAGACAAGGATTAACATTCACATCGACCAAGTATTTAGTCGAAACCATTACGCTTTCGACGCTACATGTGTTGAGAGTAGGCAGAACGTAGGGCATGGATGCAGAAGACATGAACTACCATAGTTTCGTAACAGTAACCTTTACTCTGGATTATCATTGTAACGTCGGATTAGCATTTTGTAAAAAATAATCAACTATATACACCTTTGTAAGCCGGAATAATGAAAAACGGCTAAAAACATATTCACGATTGCAACTAAATTTTATTTATCTTGACTCACTGTTTCTTGCGACGCGTTGCGTGCGGAATACATGAATAAAAATACCGAAATAACCATTCCAGCTTATTTTCCGCTAATACTCATAATTGTAGATTTATTGATCGTCGTTCAGTTACAATTACGTGCGATTGGGCGTAATGCCTGTATTCGGATTTGATGGGCTGTAAAGCGGCCCGGCAGAGATAGAGCTCCATTTTACCTCCGCGTCCTGCGACCGTCGCCTACACTCGCTCACAGTTTTAATTAAATCGGATACGGCGGTGCACAGTGTTCGATATTGCAGGCGCTGATAACCAGACGAACTCGATAATCCAACCTTCCATTAGTAAATGGCAAATTAACATTGAAATTTGACCACGATTCACTATGTCCGGCCGTCGTGACTATATAATGGCTGTCGGGGACATTCTCAGGTCTTATCATAAAGTAAATTCCACATAAATGGCATCTCTTCAATTTTTAATAAAAGTTTTATACTATTTATTGTCAATCTTTACGTTCGTAATGCAAATATAAAGCCTTCGAGGTAGAATAAGGTATGAATAAGTTTCTTAGTGGTGGGAAGAGTAGATGAAAAAATTGAAAAATAGTATAAAATGAAAGGTAATTGAAAAATATTCAGAAGTTATAACAAAGGGACCTTCTACTGATTTATAGACGCTGAAAATTACAAATATAATACTGACTGCATTTTGGTACGGTACCTACTACTTTATTGCTGAATTTTATATGACTGATCAACAATCGTTATTACTTAATAAAATTTGAGACTATTTTAATAATAATGTCTTTGATAAGACAATTAGTAAATTAAAATAAAATTTCAGGTCAAGATTATACGTATTAATGGTTAGTTATTATGCATTAAATTCATCCAGTTGGGTAATTTAACAGAGGAAACTACACTTACGCTACATTTTTAATGCAATTATCTGAGTTTTTTACACGATATAGTGACGAAGTTTTATTTTTCTTCGATATCCTTAATGTGTCTTGTATTTTCCTAGTTCTTTTTAAGATTATATAGCTTTCTAAAGAGCTGAAATGATTCAATTTGGGAAGAGTAATGAATTTAACTGATATTATAATTATACCATATAATAATAATTTATTATACCATATAAATTAAATTACAATTTTTGGCATGAGATAGATTATTTACAGAAGGTGTATTGTCATATGAATATAATTCTGTATATTGAAAAAAAATTGGAGTGACTAAACAAAAATGTAATTATCTTTTTCTAATTTGATTTTATTACTTTCTAACTGATTAATGTTTCCCAGGAGTTAATGAAATATAGTAATACCACTTTAATGAATCACTTTTTCAATTATTGATAATTAAAAGCATTAAAAAACCTCCAAATCATTTTAATTTATTTTAATAAAAAATTGTCTTTATCAGTCTGTAATTTCATATAAATGAAGTTGTCGTATATGCAAGTCAAAGTGATTCGAAATAAAATCTGAGTTTAATGTATATTTTGTCACGCTTCTGGTGGTTCGTCAGCAAGTAGCTTTTTTTTCTTATATTAAAATTGTGCATATCTGATTTTGCTGAAAATAGATAGCTATTAATAAAAAACATTGCATTAATGATTGTATGTAGTGACATGTACGAGTACGAGTGTCATATCTTTTTGAAAAATCCACAGAAAAATATCCTGGACGTACAGACATCATAACACTGATTTTAAGAATAATATTTTTCCCTTTTCTTGAAACCGTTTCCCAGAAAATTTTACCACATTTTTATTAAAGTTAAAAAAGTAAAATTCTTTTCATGTATTCCGAAGGCAACTGTGCTTAATTTTTTTGACAAGTGCATTATTTATTTATCAATTTAGTATCCACAGATAATTTTGACTCTAAGTATACACATTTTAGTGTTGCATGTTTGATTTGAAATAGGGTAAAATGTATTTTCTCATAATTTACTGTTGTGCTATCAGCTGAAACCCGACGCAGTACTTGCTTAAATGCAGCATTGGATACTTATGAGACTTAGAACCTGCTAAGGATGTTCTCTCGCAGGCACAACCCTTTAGGAGAAACGGAGGGGGCTACCTTAGGGGTTGCCTTTTCCTCCCTCCGTTTTTGAACTAAGGTTACCACAAGCCCAGGCACCTCGGCCTGATTTGAGAAGTGTATATCCCGGGGTCAGAGACCTTGGGTATACGGTAAGAGTGGTTCGCTGTTCCCATTGCAATAATCGGCCAGCTGCCTCCTAAACTGGTCGAGGCACGAAGGAGGAAATGTTGCGTTTCCACAGGAAACTCGCCATAGGAAGGGCATGGAACAAGTACCCAACGTCCGACGTACCTGATGCAGGTTTTTTAGAGTTTGTCCTGCTTCACTTTTAGTCAAACCATAGTCCGAGGTCCGCCAGTTAACCCTTGGCTACCTTCCTCTAGCTTTCCACATCCTCCCTTTCAAATCCATTTTTATGCTATTAAAGGGGAGTTGCCATCATGTGGATCATGTAGCCTGTTGCTCTACAAATACAAAAATATAAAAACTTTTTGAGACTTTATGTTTATTTTTCATTAAAATTTTCAAACGCTATAAGATATTTATGTTAAAAAATTTAATTTGCCGAGAATAGACCCTTGTGGAACACTCACTTAATTGAATCCAATAATAATGGACAATTTTACTGGAAAACATATATTTCGGCAGATTCTTGCGTCCTAAATACAATGAGAATGAAGAATATTAGACTCAAAAATACCTTATATTTAAAAAATATTGCATGTTGCACTTTTTGTTAGAAATATTTGTCTTATATGGTCCGTTAATATCAACAACTTTTACAAACGTTTTATTTAAGTTATTAGAAATTAAAGGATAGTTTGTATAAATTAAATTTGAAAAAAAAAACTTTTCTGTTTTATTATCAGGATCTTTAACTTTCTGTTTTTACTGTTTTGATGTGTAATTTTACATGAATTAACGTAGCTCAAAATTTTATGAGGTCCACAATTCTCATTTCCGTAACCTGAGTTTTTCAATTATCTTTTCTTTCGTGAATGTGTTGTATTAGTTTGACTTACGAAGAGGTAAATAGCTTTGGCCCCTGTGTATGGTGCTTCCAGAATAAGAATGCAGAACTCCTCCACTCGTGGAAGTGTATGTTTCCATTTCACTGTTACAAGAAGATGAAAAAGTTTTACTGGATCTTTGTCTTTCGAGGAAGTTTGCTCATGTTCCGCACTGCATTTGGCGGTAGACAGATGCCTGGGGGCGCAGTTGTGGCGTGTTCATGCCCCACTGAAAGACGCGAAGGCATCACGAAATTACTTCACTCTTGACGGTGTAGCTTCCTTATTAAATTACCCGCCCCTCCCCCTCGCGGCGTCTGGAGCCTGGTGGAGATTTACACAGTGTTCTTCGGCGTCGCTATCGGGTCGCGTTTCTCACGCGGCACAATGGCCCACGTTATATCTCCCGCCTGCCTCTGTCAGCACGACAATGCCTAGGTGCGGTCACACATCATCCGCCCCCTCAAATTGGCACCATTCCTTCGCACTCTCACCGAAAGTGGCACCTCACACTTCCCATTTAATAATGTTTACTGAAATATTCAAGGCGTGCGTAGTTTCCCCAGTTTTAACGAATAGGACCCTATTAAGGACCAAAGTTCATCACCATCTGTGAAAGTGAAAATTATCTGACTTTTTAAAAATAGAGTATTTTTAAGCTAATTGATATCTGAGTCCAAATTAATAATATACCTCTAACTTATATCAAAGAGCGAAGAATTTCACGGTATATTAGTAGCTTGAACGATTCTTGAGCTTCCAATCAGGCAAGAATATCCTTAGGCCACGACGTTTAGATGGCGGTGACTGCCATAGTTGTCAAGTGATAACCACGATGGCATTGATCACCATCGAAACGTCGTGGCCCAAGCCTATTCTTACCTGGTTTGAAGTCCAAGAATCATTCAAGCTTCTAAATTAGGGGTTGTTAAAAATAGCATAAGGGTCGTTAGAAAATTGCTCGGCCTGACAGCGACATGTCTGTAATATGTACAAAGGGAGATTCATAGTTATTGTGCTAGATGACAAATTTCAAGAATCTTTATCCAAACATAATCAAGAGAAGTAAACAATTGTATGTAATCTACGAATGGGCAAGGATTACTGCATTGATTCCAAATAAAAAATAATCGTATTTTTTCCGTCCTCCCACGTACCGTAATCAATAACCAATTATATTAAATGTGCAGTAGTGGTAAAAACGCTACCGGTCGCTCTGTCTTCAGACGGGATATAAAATTTTTGTTTCCAGTGGAAGTATTGTTTGTGACTTGTTTAGAGCAGGAGCAGACACTTGCTGTTATTGGTTATAGATGAATAAATCAGTGTGCCGCGCTGGATGAAATTCCGAGCGACCTGGCGATAAACAAGCTCAAGTCGTTAGCGTTTCACGTTTGCAAAGTAGGAAAGCATCTTTATTAATTGCCTCGCTGACTGGCAGACCTGAATTCTTAGAGTAAGTCAACTGAAATGTATAAATTCTTGTTCTTAAGACTCGTTAACTCTGCACTCAGTTTGTTGAGAGTGATAGGCAATATAAGGGAAATACACATTGTGGCTACTCCCCTCTTACAGCATAGGTAAGGAACTGAAAGGGGGGATGCGGAAAGGTACACACGACGGTAGCCAATGGTTAACCAGGTTTTTTTTTAGGGCAACAGGCTACATGAGGGTAATCCACTTTGGGCAACTCCCCTTTAATAGCATAGGAAGGGATTTGAAAGAGGGGATGCGGAAGGGTAGAGGAAGGAAGCCAAGGGTTAACTAGGGCCCCCGGGCTATATTTTAAGGATCATACCTGGCATTCGCCTAAAGAAATGCAGGGAAAACCCTAGAAAAACCTGCATCAGGTAGGTCGGGCATTGGGTACTTGTCCCACGCCCTTCCGATAGCGGGAGAGGAGTTTGCTGTGGGGACGCAGCATTCCATTCTCCGTGCCTCGACCAGTTTAGGAGGCAGCTGGCCGACTATTCCAATGGGAATAGGCAACAACTCTTACCGTATGCCCAAGGTCTGCGACCCCGGAACATACACCTCTCAAAATAGGCCGAGGTGCCTCGGCTTGTGGGAACCTTAGTTCAAAAACGGAGAGGAAAAGGCATACCCAAAGGTAGCCCCTTCGTATCTCTCCTAAAAGGTTCTATCCTGCGAGAGAAAATCCTCTCGCAGGCTTTAGGGTCTTCTTGGTTAACCAGGACGCCTAGGTTGTAGTTTAAAGATCCTACGCGGCAATTCGACTAAAAGTGATTCAGGAAAACCCCTAGAAAAACCTGCATCATGTTGGTCGGGCATTTGGTATTTGTCCCACGCTCGTCCGATGGCGGGGGAGGGAATTTCTGTGGGGCAGCATTCACTTCTCTGTGCTTTGACCGGTTCTGGAGGCAGCTGGCCTAATATTCCCAATAGGAATAGCGGTCAACTCTTACCTCTCACACCAGGCCTAGGTGCCTCGCATTGTGAGAACTTTATTTCAAAAACCGAGAGAGAGGAGAAGGCATCCCCAAAGAACTCTTTGTGAAGGTTCACCTCTTGCGAGGGAAGCTCTCACATGACATAGAAAGTTTTTTTTAGGGTAACAGACTACATTAGGGTAATTCACAAGGTAGTAACTGCCCTTTAATAGAATAGGAAGCGATTTGAAAGGGGGGTTGCGGAAGGGTAGAGGAAGGTAGCCAAGAGTTAACCAGTTAGGTCGGGCGCTTGGTACTTGCCCCTCCCCCTTCCCCTTCTCCGTGCCTCGACTTGTTTAGAAGGCAGCTTGCCGACTATTCCAATAGGAATAGCGGACAACTCTTAGCCTATGTCCATGGTCTGCCACCCCGCAACAATCACCTCTTAAAACAGTTCGAGGTGCCTCGGATTGTGGGAACTTTTAGTTAAAAAAACAGAGATAGATTACGGCACCCCCAAAGGTAGCCTCATTCAGAGCTCTCTGGGAAGATTCCGGGGTATTATTTTTACGTAGTTGTATTACTACTATAAGAAAATAATCCCCGGCAGATTAATTTTAATTTCGATTCAATACTCTGCCATAAAACAACTTACCGAATATACCAACAAATAGAACAATAGCATATTTATAAGTATGAACATCCGAAGTTCAAAACAATTTTTACGCAATTAGGAAAGTTTATTAAGTGTAACCGACCGTCAGATATTGAAATTGTAAGTTGTCTTTTATATGTCCTAGTTAAAAAAGAAAGAACCAGATAAATGAGGGGATTTAAATTTGACGACACAGAGAATCAGAATACGACTGACTGAAGAAAAGCAGATTTTCTTTAATTAAAAATCGTATATCCATTAATCTTTCATTATGTTCGAACAGACGTAGGTTGCTTCGTTAGCTACTAATTAAAATAATAATATTGCAGAAAGAATCAGAGAAACCACAATCAGTTCCCCGGATTATTTTTTATCAAAGGGGCGAAAAACTGTAAAGAAATGTTCAAACGCTTGTCGAATGTGATAATTATTTCGCTCGTTAATTACCAGCGCGTTGTATTTGTTCAAGGAGTAACTTGAAATTTGAATCTTTGCTTCGTAACCTTTGTAAAAGTACGCCGACGACGATGAAAAGACATACTAATAAATATTACAATTGTTGATATGTCCTTTTATTATTCGTACTTTCTGTGGAAACTGGAAATTATTCAACACTTATATCACGGCGCATGTGGGACAATTGTCGTTTGATTTATAGAAATAAAGAACACGGAGGAAATTTTCCGTTTTGGGTCGAAATTTCTGACGTAACATTTTTATTCTTGTTCATGGCATCAAATGATCCTCCACCAGTTGCTTCCTTGTTGTGGATTGCGTCACGAGAGAATTGTTTTTCTGTGTTATTGTGTGTGTAACTTCCGTGCAGTTCAGTTGCGCCCTCGGAAGAGAGAATCTGATTCTTCCCGTTTAGATTGAGCGTTGTATTCTGAGAACCTTGTGTCCATATTGATTTCAGCTTCAAATTGAGTGAAGCCTGATTTTCTTGAGCAGCCAGCGAAGATTTTCGAATTTAGAATCAGGCGATTCGGTTACTGGCTGACGTTCATTCTGAAGCGGCTAAATTGAGTAAGTCTTCACCAAGGGGTGAACGTACCCTGCGTTTACGTCAAGTTTCTTGATCTGGATTTTTTTTCTCTTACGCATACACGCGTTTGAATTTAAAACTATGTGATTGTGGAATTTGTATGTCGAGTTTCCACTACTAAAGCTTCCTTCCTGAGCGAACATATATATTTTTTAAATTTTTACATAGTCTGACGTCACTATATAACGATATGCATGTGCAAGTCATATTTCAGAAATAGTTCATTTCCTCCCACGCTTGATGACCCTATTGATATCTGACTCACAATTTTCCCACCATCTGTAGAATAGGTTCTAATAACACCGATGGTTATCACAATCCTCATACTGCCTCAATCCAATATTTAGAATTGTTGTTTTATTGGTCTCGAATAATTTGGTGGAATTCAGTTTAAGACACACTTAGACTCTTCAACCGGCAACCATTTCACATTTATCATGTACAATCTGAGCGCAACGGTCAAGAAGAGACCCACGGCGCAGGTCCCTCAAGCCTTGGTTAAAGTTTAATTCTTGTTGGTTTTTTTTTTCACGAGACTTGACAAAAAAAACTTCTCCATAACTAACTACTCGAAAGATCATCGCTACCCTTTAACTCAAGTAACTACGGCTTTAATTTGAACGATGAAACGTCACACAAACACTTTGGATACACAATAAGATGTAAAAAAATGATTTGGCAGAACAAAGATGCATTTTTATTATTTTAAAAATTTAATATAATATGCTATAGAGAATAAAAGCCAAATTATCCTATTTTCAAACAAAACCCAGTAATAAATAAATAATTCGAATTATTAAAAAATTGAAACTTGATGTAACTTCTGTAAATATTCCATCATAAATTTTAACGCAAATTTTATTGTAATAAACACGGCGCAGCTCCCTCATGGATTTATTACTATTATTCTTGCTTCTCGTGACGTCCCACAAAAGAACTTTCCGTTCAACCTATTAAATAATCGAGTCTTCGTCATGTCGAGAATTTTCTCGTATCTAACGATCTAAGATTCTTACCCTATGACGTCACAGAACCATTTTTAAATAGTCAATTAAATGTGAATATCAAGTTATCAGGCAGTCGAGATCTTTTTTGAATTCTTTTTTAAATATTAGGTTTGAAGGTATTGAGAATTACCGTCACTTTGTGTCTTACAAATATAACATAAAATATCAGCTAAACAATTTCTTGAGTTAGGTACACTTGAAATACAGTTGTCTTTCCAATTTCTGCTAATAATTGTTTATAATAGACGACGCAATTGTTAATGAACTCCGCCTGAATGCCGACACGGATGCTACACGTCGAGTGGATACGTCACTCAGAGAAGCTGGCTCAACACGGCGCAGTTCCCTCATGGCTGTATTACAATTATTGCTTCTCGTGACGTCACACAAAAGGACTTCAAGCTCCTAACTATTAACTAATCGAATCTTCGTCATTTAGAATTTTTTCGTCGTAACTCAGGCGTTATGATTCTTGCACTCTGACGTCACAGAAGAACTTTCTATAGTCAATTAAATGTAGATATAATTTTATCGGCTTGCGGAGGTGGTTTTTTTGATTTTTTTCTAAATATAACATTTGAAGGAATTGCGAATAAAGGTATATTTTTCCCGTATTAAATGGACGTAAAATATCAGCAAATCAATTTCTATACTTTGTTAGAATTGTAATACAGTAATACGCTTCCAAGCTCGTAATTCATAGAAACCACGATTCCAAATCAGCAGCCTTCAATCAAAATGCCTGTGCTTGGAGGACCACAAACCAGTAGTGAAACTCGATACTTATTGTAATATAAACAATTATATAATTTGTCTCATTATTTGCATATTTTCCGAAGCTCGAACTTCAGCATCACGCCATTTGGTTATATTGATTCTTGATCACAGTGTCAACAAATATTTACGACAGTAAAAATTTGGTTATCATATATATTATTTTGTATTAAATTTTTAATAACGTTTACTAATCATTATATTGTAATTTTAATATTAAGAATGAAGATTTTTTTTCTATCGGTCATTATAAAACTTTGATGAAAGTGAATTATATTACAATGACTGGAGATAGATTCGAGAAACAAGAGAGAGAGAGAGAGAAAACGAATTGCGTGTCTCATTCGTGTGCAACTGTTGCCTTCAGCATGATCTAATTTATTAATTTATTTATATATACCAAAATATATACTTTTCTGATATTAAGTACAAATAAAATAAATAAATCAACCAATATAGTCAGAGAAATATATATTGTTTTATAAAATGACTAACATTCTTACCAACCACAAAGTTCCTCAAAGTCTTCTAACAAGCCAGAGAGTTGATTCGAGCTGTTTCGCAACCGATTTATAAATAATTGTTATTAAGAAATATTGAATTAATTGGTATACAATGAATAAATTTGTGTACGTGGGCACCCCGCGAAAAACCAAGATCTCTGCTAAAGACACACTTCATCCACAACCTCTTCACCGTAAACGGCTCAATTGCCGTCGCGGGAGTCGCGGCAACGGCTAGTTGGATGTTATCAAAGTCAGTGTGATCGTGTTACCAATCGCAGAAATTCGTTAATTTTAACTGAAAATTATTATTTGTAGGGAATATAACGCGTTTTTGCATTTGACAGATTTAGTTTTCCATATTCAAGCTAATTTATTACTGTTAACCCATCCTTATTTGTAGTTAAATAATTACAGAATACCAAATAGCCGATACAGTAACAATGAAAAATTGTCCATCCTTAGATTACAAATGTAGTCCTGTTGAGTGACAAAAGGGAAATAATAAATATGATTTAGGAACAATATTGCGGCTCATCTGTTGGGCAAACCAAATCTACTGTTTTACGTTTTTGATTAATATAAATTAGCCATAATTTTATTTCATGTAATATTCTTTATTGTTGAAGGTTGTTCTCATTCTTGAAACCGTTCTGTGGAAACGGCCACACTTTTCCTGTTATTTGGTATAGAAAACATATCTACAGGAAGTTTAATGACACAAATAGAACTGTAAACAGGCCGAGGGGGGGGTGGGGACAAAATGTCCTCGAATAATTGTTTATAATAGATGACGTAATTGTTTATTTACTCCGTCTGAGTATCTAAATTGATGCTACACGCTGAGAGGATGTGTCACGCAGAGAAGCTGGCTCAACACGGCGATCTCTCTCAAGGCTGTACTACACAAAAGGACTTGCCGCTCAAGCTATTAACTAATCTAGGTCATGTTATATGATATATCAATGATTAACTTGGTAAATCCGGACCGAACAGGTTTGTAAATCTTTTAATATTACACATTTTGTCATTAATATGAAAGAAAAACCGTTAGTGGCTGAGAGCTATTAATAAGTTAATTATCTTAATGTTATATCTTCAGCAGCTATCAATTGTATTTTTAAGCAATTTTACATATCTGAAAATCATCAATTTTATGTTTCAAGCAGCTGTAAATTGCGTTTTTAAATCAGCTGTTAAGGCTATTTATGTAGCTGTACGTTTTTAGGTTTCAAACAGGTAACAAGTCTGTGTATTTCAAACAGCTGACAAGTGTGTGTTTCAAAGCCAGCTGTGATTTCAGTGTATTTTATAAATCTGGCATTTGTGTGTTTCAAACAGCTGATAATACTGCATATTATTTGTATATATAACACATGAAAGTATTTTCCGAAATTGAAAATTGTAAAGTTTTTTTTGAATCGTCATGATGTAAATAATGGATATGTCCAATTATGTTCGTTTGTATATTCTATTTGGTAATGGATTGTTTGTTTGGAAAATTGGTTAAATCACAGTTGTATGGTGATTGCTTTTCTTTTTATTACTATTTGAAATTGGTTTATAAATTTTTTGATATAAAGACGTGGATGATCAATGTTGCTTTTGTAACTTTTTATTTTTTAAAGTTGCAAAAAAAAAAGGATTGTCGTGTAATTATGGGCCATCAAATTTTATTCCTTTTGGTGGGGGAATAATGAAACAAGACAATTGGTCATCGACGGGCTCATTATTATGTTACGTTTTCTTTGTTGGCACCCTTTGTTACGTGCAGTGACGGCTTACGTCACGTTTTTGGCGTCAGTTTCCATGTGGAACTCGTGAAAAACGGGCCAATGTTTGGTCTCAGGAATTACATCTCTAAACTAGTCTTGCATGTGCAAGAGAGATCACGGAGCTACCAGTCATAGAGGTGTCGCATTAGATTAAAACCACGTCCTGAGATTACTATAATATCTCAATGAAGTTGTTATGTTAAATTTAAGTTTTGATAATTTCTTTATTCAAAAATTATCTGGGGCTGTAGAAAAGAATTATTCTACGTGAGAAATAACCCCTAAGTTACATAATATCGCCATATCGTGGGACGTAAGGCTTCTTTTTGTTACAATATATATATATATATATATATATATATGTATGTATTTGTAATTAAAAGGAAATATAATTAATTAATAAACAAATATTTTGGACTTGTATTGTTGGCGAGGTAAACACACGACTTGTGTGCAAGAATATGGGTCGATAATGCCTGCTTGCTGGGGTATTGTCGATAATTCAGAAAGTGTGTGGTAGGAGACGGTGGAGAAAGGACAAAATCAGAAAGTGTATAGACAGGAGGCAGAAGAATTGCAGTTCGGTCAAAATTTCAGAAACTGTGTTTGGAGAGGCAAGGCTGTATGTAGGCTAACAGCTCTAATATTCAGAACGATCTATAGTTTCCAGTTTTGAACAAAATAACTGCAACGATACAACGCCCACAGTTATTATCCCTGATGCAGAATAGTCCCTGATGTAGAAAAGTTTCGGAATCTAGCCTAAATTCACAAGTTAGACATTTCTTCAGTTATTGGGAGCGAGGTTATTGTATCCAGTAAATAATCACATTTTGAGAATGGTAAAAGGTTTTTGATAGAGAGGACAGTGAAATAAGTGTTATAAGTAAACTTAGTAAACAGAAAGTTTTGCCTATTAAATTCTGTGTATAATGGCCTGTATTTTAGTGTTAATAATCGCGTGTGTGTACGAGCCCATTCCTTAGCACAACAAAAGTTTAAGGTAAAACTGCAGTAAATGATATCTTATAGTCAGATTTCCGATTTCATATTTTATATATTGTACTGATTGTTTAAATTAATGCTTTAATAACTTTGTTAGTTTAATTTTTTAACATAAATATTATTTATTGAAGGCCCCGTAGTCAGCCCTGAGATCTAGCCGTGGTATATTGTCAAGTTTTAATATGTAATATGATTTCAATAATTTGATTTAATAAATTAATTTATTTGTATGCTTTAACTTTTGATCATTAATTAAATCATCCGATCACTTAATTTTAATTTTCTTAGCATTTATCTTTGAATGAAAAACTATAAAATTGATGCTTCAACGTGGCGTTTTAACTGTGATTAATAGTTAATTATTACAATATATATATATATATATATATATATATATATATATATATATCGTTAAGTATTCGTACACTGCGTGATCCGAAAATCAAATTAATTAAGACAAATTATTTGCATATGAACCATGCCATTAACAGCGGCATATTAATTTTTCAGCGGTTCTAATTATGGCTACACGGCACTCATTTTCCGTTATTGTTGGAAATTCTATTTTAATTGGCAATGTTTATTTAATTTTAGTTTGCAGCCACAGCTCTTTAATCCTGATGTTAACAAGCTGTTCAACGAAAACAATATACAAGTTTTGATTATTGCGTGTAACTGTTAACATGATGGGAGGTGCTTCACATTTTAATATATTTGCATTCATTGAGCTGCGTCGGATGGTTTGGATTTTTCCGCGTGACATTCATTTGGTCATTACATTGCATCGCAGTCTTTTTAAGTGTAATTTTGATAACTGCTGTAGAAGAGTCAATTATGGCTACTTTAATTTTTTCGTAACCCAGTTAAAATGATTGTATCTTTATTTTCAATTTTCTGAATTAAGTAGATTAAGGAAAAAATTTAAAAAGCGAGAATTTTATTTCATCAAGGGGAAAATCGATGAAAGGTTTGCTTTGAACCTAATTTACGAAGTCAGTTCCTGAGAAAAGACACAATGGAATGAAGATTTCTACTGATGTTAGTTCGAATTAAATTAAATATTTTACTTCAGAAATATTACACTATTCTGATGGTCCAAATTTAATACATTTGTTCTTATCTTATCTTTCTTTTATTATACTTCTTTCGGTTTCCTTCTTTCCCGGTTATATTAAGAGTACCTGAAAATTGTGCCATCAGATAAATTATACACATATCACTCATTCTCTGTCCCTTCTCTGTAACACAAACATACATTTTATGATAGCGTGAGTCTTAATACAAATATTATATTATATCTTGAAGGAAAAGAAATGTGTGTATATCACATCACGATAATAAGTAGTTGCCATTACAATTGAGCGCCCTTACTGAATAAAACTCGCCAAAAACCTCTCGGTTCAGATTTTCAATTGAACTAAAATTTGGAACGGTTGAAAATTGGAATACATATAATGAGTTTGGCACTTTTTACACAGTTTTTGAATTCGTATATTCAGATCTCTACCTTGTTCTTATTTTAAAGATAAGGATCATAAATGATAACTAATTTTTCTCTATAGTTATTTGTTTCTCTAACTGGAAAATGTATGACGTTCTAACAAAGGCTACGAGTCATTCGATTGATTTGTTTAAGGCATCTATGAGGATAAACACATTTTAGCAGTTTAAATATTTTACTGCGGGAATAAATATTACCGAGTTAAATATACTGAAGCAAAATCATTGTTGTCTTTAAAAATGTAATTATGTTGTAACACTAAATGGAAATATTAAATGAATATATTTGGCATGTTATTCGCTTCTAGTGAATTAAGACTAAATACTGCTGTTGAGGACACGGGAAACGATGCCCAATGGAAAATATATTGAACGCTATGGCCTAGAAATAGTAATATATAATCTTAAATATGAAAAGCATACGAAACCAGCAGTTAAAATACTTTTGATTCAACTGAGAAGAAAGATTTGCATTATATAAATGTTTAATAAACTGCCAAATTAGCAAGTACTGTTTCCTGATGAACAGTTACATTGTCGTCGTCTAAAAAATAAGTTTACCGTACAGATTTTTTCCGTGATTTAGTATGAACATAACTAGATCTGCTAAATTAAAAATTTACGTCTAAATGAAAATAATGAAAAATAAAGATAGCCAATTCAGAAAAAATATAATATAAATACCACACAACGTTTCTGGGATCGTCAAAAGCTTCGAGTTTAGGCAACTGACAATTGCATTTGTGTCTCTCTTGGCTCTTCCTCGCACCTGACGAAAGGTACAAGGATCCCAGAAACGTTGTGTGGTATTTATATTTATATTATCTGTTGTTTTTTTTCGTTTTAGGGCAACAAGCTACATGAGGTAATCCACGTTGGGCAACTCCCCTTTAATATCATAGGAAGGGATTTGAAAGGGGGGATGCGGAAGGGTAGAAGAAGGTAGCCAAGGGTTAACTAGGGCCCCCGGGCTATATTTTGAGGATCCTACCCGGCATTCGCCTAAAGAAATGCAGGGAAACCCCTAGAAAAACCTGCATCAGGTAGGTCGGGCATTGGGCACTTGTCCCACGCCCTTCCGATAGCAGGAGAGGAGTTTGCTGTGAGGACGCAGCATTAATGAAGCAGGAACTGTTATAGCAAGTATTGCAAATATTATGTGCGCGAAAAATCGATATGAAATGTGACTAAAGCACAAAGTGAAATTTTCGAAATGTAAAATAAAGACGTTTCTTTTAGTAAGGATTTAAGATACAATTACTCTTAATAATTAAGTTTACTGACAGCAGACTACGAATAATAAAATAAAATTACATCGATTAAATTATGTTCTACAGAATGTAAAGTCGAGAGCCGACAACATCAAGTATATAACTCAGGATTTTCTCCACTCTCGAAACATTTTCAAGACGGATTGGTAGTCTGAGGTCTGCCCACAAATCTGGGTTTGCCATTGAGTAGGCCACAATTAATGGAAGGAGGCGGCAAGAGGACGCGGCTTCTTGCGCTCCTCCCTACAATTTCTCCCCGTGGCAGGGCGACTTAGTCCACGCCACCCTGCGGTTGACAGGTTCCTTCCCACAAAACGTCCTGATTCCTCCTTGGAGCTTAGTGAGAACTCTGCAGTAATCTGAGGAATACAATATTCTCAGCTAGGAGTGCGTGTCCTCTCACACCCCCAAGCAGCCCTCAGATTGCAAGACAAGATTGCGCACAATAAGCCTTAAATGGACGATGGTATATTGTAGAAGTATGTAGTACACGCGATTTATAATTCTAGTAGGTAATTAAATTTATATGTAAAAAATTTTGATTTAATCAGAACCAGAGACGGAATTTTTATTCACGTATGGTATTATAATATTTCTACCCTTACAGTTCCACCATGTATCCGTAACAGATTTAACTCTCTTCTCTCTCTCTCTCTCTAAGAGACGTCTGGATTTGTCAATAGTAATTTAGGATATGAAGTAACGACGAGATGCTGGTAGATTACAATTCATAAACCGATGTCATACACTTTTTTTTCTTTTATAAGTAAGTTTTGTATTTTATTACCAATTTTCCACGTCTTCATATATGCCGGAAATTAATTTGTCCATTACCATTTTATCTTTCATCAGATTTTTTTTTGCTTTAGTTTTAAAAGTGAATTTTACAATATGAGGTTGAGTATAGGAAGATCAATGAATTTTGATGACAAATATCATACCATTACACAGAGATGAATAGTTTTCAAAATTTCTTACGTCTTTTTGTGATAAATACTATACTGAGCCTTTGACCCTCATAGCACAACTATTTGGTATCAGCCTTGATCTTGTCACTCCTTTTGGACTAAAATATAACCTGGAAGTAATTCGCGAGATAAAATAAGAATGTTTCACTTTATTTTCTGCAATATAATTCAAGCTGGATGTCAAAAAGAGATAAAATGTATAATAAAACACAGACGCTAAATGCACGCAGAAAATTCTGTACACTAAACCGCTTGTATAATAAAAATTGAAATAAAAATTCAAAAAGACTAAAAGAACAGATACAGAACAGAATTTATGAAATGTTATTGTTTGAAATATCATACAACACAATATTCAAGATATATCTCGTCCTGTGGTTAAAAACGCCAGGTGTATATGAAATATCGTGTAGCTTAACTACATCGGCCAAACAATCAGGACCATTGAGGCGGGGAAAAACGAACACAAACGTCTCAAACAGCCCTCAATATCAGCAATTGATGAACACTCAATATACAAGGGACATAAGATCTGTTTCGACGATACGAAGGTTTTATACAAATTCACTGGGATAGCATACTTATGGAAGCAATTGCCATAAAAAACTTTCTCAAAAAACTTGATAACCTTGATCAAGGCTTCCACCTCAGCAAAGCTTGGGACCCATTAATATCGGAAATCAAAATACACAATAATTCAACTTCCGCATATATGGACGAAAAAAACGTAAAAAATTGACAAATTAGTCTAGAAGGTTCGGAGACAGGCTTGTGGACAAGAATTGTTTAATTATCATACATAGACTTTGTGGTAAAACGCTTTGGCACTTCACTGCAGTGTCACTCTTGTTTTTTTGTAAAAGGGACAGATAAACTAATAGGAGCATCGGAAAAGAATATAACTTTAATAATGCTTTAATTATTTTACAGGGATAAAATGAAGACGGACTAAGGTACTGGAAATTTTTTGTGCATGTTAATTCATAGCTTTATATCTCTTTTCTATTTTAAAAAATACTGAAACTGTGCGATAACAACTAATCATTTATTAAGTTCTGCAGTCGATCAAATTGCCTAATACGATGAATATGTCAGTTTTCCAAATATCTGTTATATAGGATTATGTTGGTAACTGCTGAAGAACCAATGAACGAGATTTAACATTTTTTGTTTTAAGTTGTTGGTTAACGACAGTAAACCAAAGTCTCAACTATCAGAACAAAAATAAACTATCAGTGGCTTCTTTTCAGTTTCCACGGGAATTATTGCGAACGACGGATAAAAAATGTTTTATTCTGGCACATATGGCAATTTATAATTCACTCTCTGTAATGAAAACAACATTTGTCTTCTTGTTACGTGATATCACATTTAGCAATTAAAGACAATTCCGCGAGTATGGATATAAGTGAGAGCTACTGTGTACCGGCCGTTGGTAAAAATGTAAATCCTGATATACATATAGAAGAGCCGTATCTTGGGCAGCGTCTCATCTGTTATTCATGCGGCCAGGAAGTTGTGAGGACTATATCAGCCCTCGGGTTAGCCAACGAACCGCTCGCCGCAGCCTTCAATTACGACAGATAATTAACGGAACAAACGAAGGAAATCAGTGTGCTGCCTCAAACCTCTCACACATATTGTTAAAACTTTGATTGATATGAATATTGAAACGATACTTCAAGTTTCGCGACAATTACGTATGTGTCTACACCCGATCTACTATCAGAAATTTGCGATAATTTGTTTCGACTTGACACTTATTCTTAAAGTGTGGAACGTGAGAAATGTGGTATTAGTTATTATTATATGGTAAACATATTTTTATAGTGTGTTTGCGTCTAGATATGGGGAACGGGCGCCCTGCTCGTAATGGACAGGAAGGAGTAGCTAGTTTTTTAAGTGGAAAAAACGACATTTGCTATCTTAAGAGCTTTCTATTACGACAGTCGACTTTGTCAATTTAAATAAATGTTGTGAAATGCAGACAGTTAACATCAACTGTATTTACTCATATTACTACTAAAAATATTTTTTCTGTAGTTAGGACTGAACCACTGCTTTATTTACCATCGGTTGGAATTCCCTCCAACTGTTATCAGGGATGCAAGTCTCGGGGGAGGGAGACCAAAACAGACCTAAATATTTAGAATATAATATATTATAGAATTCCCAGTATACAGGCAGAATTTTGAAAAGTGAGAACTAAGTTTTCAAAAACCATATACATGCAAGCGTTATATTCGTGACACGTAACAAAAAAGGAGGGTTTATAATAAATACAGCAGTAAGTCAGAAAATTGGCGCGTGACAGGGAGATAATGGGACTGCTAGGAAAAATAGTAGTATAACAGTTACGAGTAATAAAGAAAGAAGAAGAAAGTGTATATACAGGTTATATATAGGGTAATCCACATAGTGGAAACTCCCCTCTTATAGCATAGGAAAAGGACAGAAAGGGAGAATGAGAGAAAGGCAGAGCAAGGTAGCCAAGGGTTAACTTGGGCCACCGGGATATAGTTTAAGGATCGTTCCCGGCAATTCGCCTAAAAGTGATGAAGGGAAAAGCCTGGAGAACGCTACATCCGATAGGTCGGGCATTGGGTACTTGACCCACGCCCTTCCGATGGCGGGAGAGGAGTTTGCTGTGGGGTCTCAGCATTCCCCTCTCCGTGCCTTGACCAGTTTAGTAGGCAGTTGGCCGACTATTCCTATAGGAATAGCGGACAACTCTTACCGTACGGCCAAGGTCTGCAACCCCGTAACATACACCTCTCAAAACAGTGTCTTGTCTTGTTGGAACCTTAATTCAAAAAACCAGAGAGTGGAGTAATTTGAGTAAGTTAAAGATTTAAAAATTATTTCGTAATGTTAACATTTAATAGCAGAATTGCGATAGTATTACAGATATTTGGGTGATTTAGTGTCTAGCATGTTGAAAAAGTTTTGTCATAATTAATGCATTTCTACTTGTGCATTGGATCAGTGGAAATCTACAGCCAGCTCGACTCCGCGAAAATTACAATAAATATTTTTATTACATTAGTTTTGGTTTTTCTCTTAAATATAAATTGTAACAAACCATATTGTTAAATATCTTATTATCAAAATCCAAAGTTTTAAATAATTTTTTAAAAGTATCAATTAATAGATTATTAACTATTATACATTTAATCAAGTTTAAAGACGAGCGTGTATCAGTGAATAATCGACTGAAATAGTCTGACAGAACTATCACAAATATATTCGGATCCGTTGAATTATAAAAAGAAGTTTAAGTGCCATATATAGAACCATTTTCTATACTGAAACTGTAGATTTAGTTTTCTTTAGTTACCGCCATCCCTTAAACCTCCATAACGAAAATGAACATATTTCAATACAGTATTTATTTATTTTATTTTATTAAATTTTCTCTAGTTTCATAATTTATTTTGGTTAACACTGTTCGGTTTCGATTCTTCATGTTTTAGATTCTAATTATGCATAACAGTTATTCGTTCAACCTATATACGTTGCCTAGATGTTTAAAATGCGTCATAAATAAATTATGCGAATGAGCTCAACACTCAACTCTAGGGTATAATTTAAATAAAAGTGCTTCAAAACAGACTGAATTCACATACAGCGAGAGCAGGAAGATTATTTCTATAACGCGAAAAACATTTATGGATATTAAATCGGATTATGGGCTTCTAAAACTCTTTTATTTCCGATTGTTTGCTTTTAATAACATATTTATAGTGCGCACAAATGTGTACATTTTACGTTTGTTTGCATCACAGCTGCCTGATTTTTCGTAGACGTTTAGAGTATAAATACTGTAAAATGTTTCCATTATGTCATTTGAATCGATTCTGTTTTCAGTTGTATTGAATTCGTGTTTGATAGTAACAGGGTGGTTGGAAAGAGTCTCAGTATTTAATCCCAGTTTGTATTATAATTAACTAAACCGGAATGACAATCTTGTAAAAGTAATTTGCAACCACGATTTCAGAAAATCAATTTATTCAGTCCTAATTCGAGAACCCAAAAGTCAGTATCTGTCGCAATTATAGGAACGGGTTCTCCATTTAGGAGAAATGCTACAAAATTATGTTTGCCCTTTGAACTTCGGACCACAATTTTTCCTAAGTGATCTAATGGAGAAAAGTATTTGATATAATTCATTGGAACGTTAAAAATTATCTATGAAGATATTTAGAGTATTTGATGAAGTAAGTCAAGATCCTTCAAGGTTTGTAGAGCCAATGAGAGAGAGAGACAGAGAGACAGAGAGAGACACACAGAGAGAGAGACACAGAGAGAGAGACACAGAGAGAGAGACACAGAGAGAGACACAGAGAGAGACACAGAGAGAGACACAGAGAGAGAGACACAGAGAGAGGGAGACACAGAGAGAGGGAGACACAGAGAGAGGGAGACACAGAGAGAGGGAGACACACACACAGAGAGAGAGAGAAATAGATAATGAACAGGTAAAAATTTGTATGCCCAATTTGTATCTCTCAAATATTTAAAATAAAAAATTTATTCTGTTCCCATTGGAACAGTCGGCCATCTGCCACCTAAGTTTATCGAGGCGCGGAAAAAAGAATGCTGCGTCTATCGTAATCCGAATATGTCTGAAAGTCACAGAATATTGTGTATGGAAACATTCCACAATTAAAATCCATTAAAATCCTATCAATAAAATTATTAAAAATAAAACTAATGCTTTCGAGTTTAAAAGGAAACCAGTCCTACTGAAAGTGTCTTTATTTGTCATTCTTCACATCTCAAATCTGAGACATTTCGGACGACGGTGAAGAAATAGAAGAAAATATGTAAAATTTCAAAGCGCAGATCTTCGCAGTGCTGCAACCTGTCACTAGTAGGAGACAGCTTGGCACAGTTCCATTACCTGCGAGACAGACGGAATGAGAGGGAACTATATCCATTACTCTCCCCGCGGATGCTGGAAAAGCCTTCCAGGTGGCTGCACAAAGATTTTTTTATCTTTTAATGAAAATGAAGCAGTTCGTCTTACAGAATTTGCCTAAATACATTACATAAAAGTCTGCAGTTTTTAGTGTCTGGGGAATGATCTAATTTTGAAGACACAATGTCGGTTCTGTTAGTTAATCCAATAATAAGAGAGTGGTTACCATTTCCTGTAGCACCAAAGTAAATTAGTCTACCGGCGATTAAAATTCATTAATATAAAATTAACTCTAATTAAAAATTTGATTAAACCCTCATTGTTAGTAACAATTCTACTTCTGCTGTTAATCTGTAGTCGTGCACGCTGTAAACATGCAAAATGGGCATTACTTAATTATTCTTAGTGAAATTATATTCACACACAAATAACAAAATAATGAAGAGGGCAAGTAATTTTTTTTTATAGTTAAGAAAGTCGTAGTAGAAGGCAGATTAGAATTGTCTCTGTAAAACAAAAATAACTGAATCCTAATGATTTCTGTTTATTTATTTTTTAGTTTTAGTCTTACTGTAAGCTTACCCATATCACCCACATTGAAATTACTCTTCTATTTTTATTTGATGCAAGAGCGGAGTAAGAAACAGATAGGCCTCAAAATTTATAACCAATCTCTATACTCACGATTGTAGAAATCAGGCGCGTCTAGGGTGTTTAAGTAAATAATAATTCTGGTGTACTTTGTTTAATTCTAAATAAATTTTAGATTGAATATGAACACATCCAATCACTCTTTGGACTATTATAACGTTCCGTTTAGTACAAATTATTCCTTGAAATTTCGTATTAAAATTATTATTTTATTTTTATTTTTAAAAACGATTAATTTTTTTCCTTGCATATTTTAAATAACTGGTACAGATCACATAATCATATTTCGTGTCGTATGCGAATTATGTATTTAAGCAAAAATTATTTAATCCAAAAGCTCTGAATACTACAAAAATATCGTGATTTACTAAGATTATTCGAAAGTTAAAATGAAAAAAAATTACGTCTGATTGAAAATAATGAATAATAAAGATAGCCAATACAGACAAAAAAAGGTAGTATAAATACCACACATTGTTTCTGGAATCCTTGTCCCTTTCGTAAGGTTCTAAGAAGAGCCAAGGATCCCAGAAACGTTGTGTGGTATTTATATTACCTTTTTTGTCTGTATTGGCTATCTTTCTTATTCATTATTAGAAAGTGTTATTGGAAAAATAAGAAAAACATAACATTTGAAAAATCAAATTAACGAAGTAAGACAGAAAAAAAACTGAGCTTAAGAATAAACATTATGGGAATTATATCAAACTTAATTTTGACTTAAGTGGGTTTCCGAAAGATGAGACACTTTGAACTGGAAAACAATCTATGAGCATGGTTTCTATTAACAAATCACATTTCGGCTACAACATATCGTAGGGCGCAGTCCGTGGGTATAATTAATATTTTTATATATATATTAAAAACTGTATATTAACTAATTACCTGAAGAAGTCCTAAACCTGTTGACGTAACGTTGTATTGGAACGATTTTCTGATTTAATCATTTAATAAATTTTTCTGACATATTGACTGTATTGCTTACTTTTTTTTTATTAAATGATAATTGCTTGTTTCTCTTAAATATGAAATTGTATATCGTCTGAAACACCAGAATAATTTATGTTGCGGTTGCCGCGTGGCATAGTGCTTTTTCTCCACGCAACCCACTGTGTTGAATGTCATAAACAGCTTGCTATGAAATACACGGACAAAATGATACATTGTGAAATAAAAGTTTTTAAAGTATAATAAAATATTTGGTCCTTTCTATGTTGCGTTCATAATTACAATTGACATTTCCATTTCGATGTTTCTAATTACCTGTGTACAAAAGTAAGGCAATTAAATGAAATTTATTATTTAATTGTAAAAAGGAAGAGAAATAATTTTTTAACATTAAAAATAAATGCCGTTTTAGTATGTAAATGGATTAGCCTATAAATGATGAGTATTAAAGAAAATTGGGAAAATAGTCATGCTACGTGTCTTTAATAAAAGCTTATATATTGAATATTCATCCACTCAAATTTTATTTAACGACTAGGCCAAAATACAGAATTTTGGTTTTTGGAAGAAATAAGCCCTTGACATTGTGGCAAATGTAACGCTGCGGATGCTGTCAATATATCTACAATTCAACGAGCCATCGTACATAAAGTTCCGCATTTCGTTATTTTCGTTCTACTATGAACACTATACACGCCACAAAGCACTCTCACTAGTGGCAGTTTATGCAGCAAATACCCGGTGGTTGTAGTAGTTGCTAAACAATGATGATGCGGCCGTTGGACCTCAATGTTTGGCGGGGTATTTGGCAAACACGCCAACAAATGGGCTCTCCGAATAGCCTGGCCGCAACAGAAAGATCGTATATTTTTATGAGAAGGAAGCTCTACACATAAATTAGACGCACCATGCAATACCAGACCACTCCGGGGTTTTCAGGCTTCTACGAGGAACCAATCCTGGTGCGGAAAGGGAACCCCCACTTTTCGTAATACCCTAAATTGTTTGTGTATTATACAGGCGCTTCTTTGAAAAGGAACAAGGATTCGAGAAACGTTTCGTGGTATTTATATCTTCATTTCATTTTGTCCTTTGTTTGGCTGTTTTATCTAATTAGAATTGTTCATCCTCACTCCCTTTACACCAACAAGGTGATTATCTACGACCTTATAGGGGTCGTCAGCCGATAACGTGCCACTAATGACCTCAAGAAAGCAATAAGGGACCTAGTACAGCGATAGTAGTTACTGGGAAACGACCAATAATATCCTAATACACTTGAGTGTACAAAATATAATAAAATATTTGAAACATGCAAACGCTCAAGATGTAATTAGATGTGCTTAAAAACTAATATTTATTTCGTTAGTATGAATTATAAAATAATACTAATTTTAAACTCAGTATTGTAAATTTAAAAGGAAAATTATGCTTTAAGATTCGGACAGTATCATCAATTCTTACGTTAGTTTTTGAAGTTGAATATATTTGTCTCCAACGGTGAAAGGTGAAGAAAATCAAGATGGGAGATTAAAAAAAGACTCACGATGCTCAATGCTTCCGGAATACATTGAGGGAGGCAGCTGGATGTATCCATTATTGTAATATATATATTCTATAAATATCCCATTGTAACTGAATTTCATGTAAATTAACCTTTATATTACTGCTGAGCAGATTATTTAAGACATTAAGGTTTACAAGAATAAATGCGGAAATTTCTACGAAACCTGAAATGTTTCGACCAATAATATCCTAATAGAGGAAGGTAGCCAAGGGTTAACTAGGGCCCCCGGGCTATATTTTAAGGATCCTACTTGGCATTCGCCTAAAGAAATGCAGGGAAAACCCTAGAAAAACATGCATCAGGTAGGTCGGGCATTGGGTACTTGTCACACGCCCTTCCGATAACGGGAGAGGAGTTTGTAGTGGGGACGCAGCATTCCCTTCTCCGTGCCTCGACCAGTTTAGGAGGCAGCTGGCCGACTATTCCAATGGGAATAGCGAACAACTCTTACCGTATGCCCAAGGTCTGCGACCCCGGAACATACACCTCTCAAAACAGGCAGAGGTGCCTCGGCTTGTGGGAACCTTAGTTCAAAAACGGAGAGAAAAAGGCATCCCCAAAGGTAGCCCCTTCGTATCTCTCCTAAAAGGTTCTGCCTGCGAGAGAAAATCCCTCGCAGGTTACCTGCTAAGGATGTTCTCTCGCAGGCACAACCCTTTAGGAGAGACGGAGGGGGCTACCTTAGGGGGTGCCTTTTCCTCCCTCCGTTTTTAAACTAAGGTTACCACAAGCCGAGGCACCTCGGTCTGATTTGAGAAGTGTATGTTCCGGGGTCAGAGACCTTGGGTATACGGTAAGAGTTGTCCGCTACTCCCATTGGAATAGTCGGCCACCTGCCTCCTAAACTGGTCGATGCACGGTGAAGGGAATGCTGTGTCTCCACAGCAAACTCCTCTCCCGCTATCGGAAGGGCGTGGGACAAGTACCCAATGCCCGACCTACCCGATGCAGTTTTTTCTAAGGTTTTCCCTGCATTTCTTTAGGTGAATGCCGGGTAGGATCCTTAAAATATAGCCCGGGGTCCCTAGTAACCCTTGGCTACCTTCCTCTACCCTTCCGCATCCCCCCTTTCAAATCCCTTCCTATGCTATTAAAGGGGAGTTGCCCAATGTGGATCACCCTCACGTAGCCTGTTGCCCTAAAAAAAAAATACAAATGATTTGTAGTTGTTGCTGATGGTAAATCCGTTTGTCGATTGGGCTGTGCCATTCGAAGCTCCTTCACATACTTTTTTTTTATTATTTATTGTTTATAGTCGCGTCAAAAATTTAGTCATTACCGACTTTCCTAACCTACGACATGAAATTATTACATTTTATTCATATTATATTCAGATATAATCCTTAACCTAAGATTAATCGTCTATTTAGATTACATTTTGAATGCCGGTTTCCTTTCTTAACCTTACAAGGTTATTATTTGCCACTTCTGAGGTACATATCTCCCTTCTTGCAAATTTTAAATTTTGGATCTTCTAATCCTGTCGTACTTTGGGCAGTCGTAGAGGATATTCGTCAGGGCAGCCTTGCATAATTCACATGTAGGTTGCGGTGACCTAGAAAACAGATAGGAGTTCGTGAGGCTAGAGCAGAGAGTTCTTATCCTAGCAACAACCAATTGCTGTCTCCGTGACAGATTGTCGGCGTAGGTTATTTCCTTGATGTTTTCGACTTCCTTATGAAAAATTCCATCATTCCTTCCTTTTCTACACTTGTTTCATTTTTCCTCCAGAATTCCGGCATAGGAACGTCCCCCGTCCTTTTTAGTACATATTGGACGATCACATACTTCAGTGGAGACTTTCACCGGTTTGCTGGGCGAGGTTTTACATGTTTTGGAAGCACCTGTGAGAAATAAATGCACCACAAAGGATAATATATATTTGACTATTTTTTGAATAAATTGTCTGTTAATAAATAATTTGAAGTAACGAAAAGTGCTTTTCTACTGAAAAAATATTTTTAATCGAAATCAATTAAATACCACCATGTTTTGTTTGTCATTTGAGCAAATGAAATCGTTGATATAGGGCGTTGTTTAGAATTTGGGCTACTTAACTGTTAGTGTTGTAGTTATTATTGGTGATTTAAGGAATACGTATTATCTATTTTCCTATAAATTCTGATACGTAGAATCTTTGTACATTAAGTTGACTCGTAAAACGAAACGTCGTTAATTTATAATTTATTTCAATCCCAGTTGTGATTTAGAATAACAGGCAGGCTTCATTTATTTATATTTTCCTGTTAATACCCACCATGACACTAAAAAACATGTTTTTCATTAAAATTGATTAATTTTAGAGCTTAAATTAAATAGGAACTGTTTGTAAATAAGATCTGGTGCGTAAATGAGCTTCCCCGTTTCGTCTTGCAGGTCATTTAAAGGTTTCATTCCCAAACTTCTAAAACTGAAACTTTATCCGGATGAGTAATAATCCTTCAGTTGAGCCTAAGGGAAGAACTATTCACAGTGCTTCACGTATTCTTTTAAAGTGTCACGAAAATTTGGATGAATTCCATAGTTAACAATTTAAAGCAGAAACTTCTTTGTTTAAATTGAGAACGCAGTCTTGAGACTCCACACACATTTAAACTCCCACTTAAATCAAAGGAAACAATAGGAGGGGTTTCTTTGTGGCTAAATTCCTCTCATTCTCGTTAAGTGTTGGGCTTCAGTAAATTTTGAACAATGTAACGTGATTATGGTTAAAATTAATGCTTTGTTTTATTTCTCACAGTTTAAATATATTTGAAAGAAGTCATCCCCCCTTTCAAATCCCTTTCCTATGCTATAAGAGGGGAGTTGCCACTGTGTGGATTACCCTATACAAATATATATATATATAAATATATTGTAGTGAATAACATCGGTAAGTGGCCGCCCTTTGTCCGCGGGTTGAGAAGGAATAAATTAAACGGCCACGTGCGTCCGAGAGGCCCTAAGAAGCCGCGGGTACGCGTCCCTTTTTTTTTGCATCGTTTGAGGGGGCGGAGTACGAATATATACTCCGAACCCGGGTGAAAGTGGACAGACGCAGGCAGACAGACATAGTGAGGACTGAAAGTGGAGTGAGAGATTTTATACCCAAGCCGGAGCGAATGATAATATTTTTGCAGACTATATGTATATCTGTTGGCGCCCAATAAAATATTTTAATGTATTTTTATAAATATGTAATAAAGTTTTTTTATGTATAGTAATAAAGTCTAATCATTACAATATATTATGGAAACGAAACTTATCAATCACATCTCCCGTCTGTCAGTCCAGCAATGTGAAAATTTTCAAACTGAGTGACAGATAATTAAAATAAATATATCAAAATTTGATTTAATTTATTATAATATTTTAGTAGTACATGAGACTCTATCTAAACTCTAGGAACCGCACTTTTTTAATCTCCTCTCTCACCTCTCCTCCAAACATGTATTCCCCCCTCCAAAACAAAAACAAAAACCATTGCCTGGCAACAAGCCTTCCTCTTATTCTATTACACCAACACCACATACACATGAATAAATATGACATTGTGAAATTACTTAACTCATTTGGATAGGAAAGAGGACAGAGAGCAGCTGACCTTCCTTAAAGGGAAAGTTGGCGTTGCCAGGTTGGTGAGCAATAATATGTGAAATTTTCGAGGGCATGAATAAATGCTGAATTATTAAAAAGTGTTCATGTTTAAAATTAATGATATGTTTTATTCAGAACAGAAGGACTGAACGTGCTGCCGGGCGACCACATAGTGTTTAATTAAAACGATGGTGTGCTAGTCGGTATATATATTTCTCTTTTAGTTTCAGAAAAGGTAATAAGTTGTAATAACTCGGCGATATTCAGCACTGTGTCTCAATTAGATACGAAACTTCTTCACGCTATAGTTACTAGTAGTGATTTAAGAAGCAAATATCATCTTAAATTCTGACGCGTAGGATATTTGCTTATGAACAAACGAAATGTTTTTAGATTAGAAAAAGACGTGAAAAATATTCATAATGTATCGATAATTTCATTTATAGGACCAACAATGTTTTACTGTAAGTCGTCTTCAACCATCATGTACGTAGTAACGCGAATGTTACGATGGCCTGAAATCTGTATTCAAATATAATTTATTCTTATAAGTGGAATCAATTATATATATTAATCAACACTATTTGCTAGATTGAAACTGATAACGAAGAAGAATTTATTGACACGTTTCTTCAATATTGACTCAAAATGGATGTCATGGCATGTAAACTCCTCTTCAAAAAATTGAGCGGATATTCCTGACTGCAAAAAGCAATACACTGTTTGTTCGGAGGGTATATTCAACTCTTGTTGGCTATGAGAGAAAATATCACCTTCCATTACAAAACAGCGGGTTTCGGGTCTCTTATTGGCTCATTTATCATACACTAGGAATGTAACTCTCCCCACCAACTGATCGTTCCAAAATCTGAAAACTGTATATTCTCAGATGCAATTTTTACCGCCGAAATATAAATTTATGTTTCTAAGTGAAATACATTGAAACAAACTTCTTGCTGCCTTTAAGTGACAAACGTGTTGTAACATTAACGAAATTATAATAGGGAAATATTTTGGATATTTTTTTATAAAAAACACAAGAATTCTATTGCAAGTAAAACCAAACGAAGAGGCTTTATTATAAATTTTAAAAATTAAATAAATTATTTGAATTATTCATTGAGACACACTCAATTTATATTAATTAGTAATTGTGTAACGAATTAAATTTATCGAGTAAAATAATAGTGTTCCGCTAAGATGTGTTTTGTTATAAAACACAAATTTTACTCGTCCTATATTACTTTTCTTTCTCCTTGCTTTCGTATATTTTTCAAATGACTATTGAGAACATAAAGTTATCTTTCATGTCCTTAAGCTATTAAATTAGTCGCAAATTTCATCATTAGTGGCGACAGAAAGCTTAAAATTTATTTTCGATAATCTTTCGCAAACTGTAACTTGGAAGGGGTAGAGATAAAATTATGAGAGTACACTCAGAATAATGAAAGTTATTTTGATAAGTCCGGTAGATGTACGTCTAAATAATTAAGAAAAATTAAAACGGAAACCGTAGATAGAATTTTTTGGTGCGTCATGTAAAATTATTATTTAACTGTATATTCATTGTTGCCCACAAAGGGGCAATATGAAGACCATCATTTTCTCAATACAGTGATTCTTGAGAACTGGAGAAAGTCCTTAGAAAAAATAGAACTGTCTACATTTGCCGTGATAACACTCGATGTGTTAAAGAATAATTTCAATGACAGGAAATTTATGGTGAACAATAAATATGGTAAGCACTAAATTCTGAGAACATTGATGAAGAACATTTAAACACATCAAAGTTAAAGCCTAGCTTAAAATCAATTCTGTATTTGCAGAGAATCTTAAATTGAATTCCTTAGGTAGTTATTTTCTGAATTCTTCGTTTCCAATTAAAAGCTTTTATCGTATGCAGATTCGATGTCAACTCAATTATTGAACACAGAGAAATTCAAATTAGAAGTATTGGCGAATTAGAGAAATGTAATTATTTTAAGGGGTTTGTAAATTTGATCATTCAAGTTTAAGACTTTTGAATTACCATTCTTGAAAGTAAGAAATTAAGAATTTAATAGAAAATAATTTATGAAACGATATAACTCAGAAACTCAGTGTTATTAATATTAATAACTAGCTGGGTGCCGACGTTGCCCGTGTACTTAATTATGTGAACCCGAATAAGTACTTAATTCTATAATTAATCTTTAGTCAAGAATTTATTTAACCGAAATCTTAATGCTCCTAGTCCGGTACGTACTTATGACCGATAGTGCATTAATTGCACACGCTATAAAATACATTAAGTTTTATTTCTTCAATGCCAAAAAACATACCTTCGAATTTATTTACGAATAGAATCCTCAAATATACTCCTTGAATATTGCAGAAGATAATTGTCCCTCAGTCTTCAGACATTACAAAAGATTAAATTGATGAAATTGTTAGCTAGATTCAAAATGTAAACAAATGGTCGCCAGATTGGAGTAACGAATATTACCTTACATTTTCCGCAAGTATCGTAAAGTATTACGTATTGTTCTTTATCATCATTCGATGGAGTTTTATGGATAAAATTATATTTATTTTATGCTTTATTTCATTACGCAAAAAGGAACTATTTCCTTTGTTCGTGGCGTAGTAACGTCTCTCTCTCTCTCTCTCTCTCTCTCTCTCTCTCTCTCTCGCGTGACGTCATAGAATATTGTCGCGCAGTAATTTAACACAAAATTAAAATGTTTTTCTATTTTAATTCGTTCCACATTTATTCTAGGGATTTCTCACCACTACAGTACCGATTCTTGTGTTTTAATAACATGTGTACGAACTTTCGTTGCAATCTGTTCATTCGTTTAAATTAGTATAAAGATTATCGTAAATACATACAAATATACATTCTTTTTTATTATATAAATAATAAAAATTTTAATTGTATTGTTTTCTATATCGTTAAGGTACTTAAGTTCCCCCGAGCTAATTCTATTATAACATATAAGTTAGAATTATTTCGTATGTGCGTTGAGTTGATCCCTCGAATTTTGTTTTATTCGAATGTTAATTAACGGAAACATGGGATGAAAACAATCCATCAATATGTATTCCTCATTAATTTGAACCGAAGAAGTTGCGTGGTTACCGAAAAAAGGATTTAAAGAATTTTTAATATTGATGAAACATTACTTTATCAATAACAAATCTACCTTAAGGCGAATAGGTATGAGACTTTTCAAACCGTTTATGAAGTACGTTGTTAAAGTAGTCTTTTTTTAAAATGGTGAAGTTATTAGTTCTGTATATTCCACGTGTTCCTTTTTGGGGAGTTGAGAGCGCTGATCAATGTGGAAGAGCGGATGAAAAAGTGCAGATCTGGTGGTGTACGTAGAGTACTCGTATATCGATACGAGGCAGAGGCGGCGCGGAGCAGGTGTAAGGGCTGTATCGACCTGAGGTGGCGGCCATCCGTGAAATTGTCTGCTGCTCTCGCCCAGACTCCCCACAGCAACCATACTGGTCAACTGCCCCAATACATATGCATGTACCGCAGCTTCGCTCAAGAAAATTAAAGCCAACAGCCATAAAATTTAACAGAAGAACAGCAGCAGGTGATGTAATGAAATGATGTTGCCATATTGAAAAATATTATGCGACTGAGTCAATACGACGCTTATTATCACTCATTTGTATACTACATAGCCTTAAATGTGTAGAATCGGTGATTTTTCAAAAAAAATTACTCAACAAATTCTAAACATCTTCAATTGGACTCTGATCAGAATTACATCTGGGAAGGAGGAAACAAACATTGAATATGCGAGTGGAATTTGAACTAGAATTGTCTTACTTGATTGATTATTGATTGTAGATGCCACTTTGTCATCAGTGTAGCGGGTGATTTATTGAAGTTCTCCATCTCGAACAATCTTGGACCAGTATTTCCATATAACACTGTTTGCTACGCGCAGAATTTATAATTTTATTTCAAGTTTACAGTAGTCGCTGCTCTGACCTACTCTTCGTGTTCTACACTGCTGCAGGAATTTTATTGATTTCTTGCATTGAAAAACAATTTCGATAACCATTCTGATCGAGACAACATCAAGATTCACCGTTGTTACATGCCTTCTGAAAACAAACGACAGTTTATTGTCAAATAGTCTTATTCACTATTTATTTTATTCTTTTTCTAACATTATATTTTATTCTTAAAGTAGACGGAAAGTCTCTAGACGGATATGGCGTGGTTAATGTTACCTGATAGGTCGACAAGTTTAAGCTAGTTTTGGGTTATTTTGTACACTTCGTAGAAACTCGGTGTTAACAGGTTTGTAGGGGCCCCGCTGCAAACCACGATGACTGACTTGGAATCTTTAATTGGCTGTCTTTCTACATGCTGGAAGAGAGAGACTCACTCAGACCCTCGGAAGCCATTCTACTTTCTACCTCTACAGTTTACACTTTTAGAATTTTAAAATTTTTATCTTTAATAAAATGGAGATTTTTGATTTGTTTACTACTATAAATACCGAGAAACCACACGTTACCGTCTTTCCTATTTTCTTTCCTAGATTTCTTGCTCTCGACGTACAAGAAGAGACGGTGCTGGTATTTCCTCCGTCCTACTCCCATTTAGTCTGATCATTTCTGAACCCTTGATCAAATCTATAAATTCACTAACATATTCCTTTATTTGGTCTTTCAGTATTAGCGGGTTAAATATTATATTATCATTAAAAATTCACTACGGAAATGTATTGCGAAGGAGTGGTTTAGAGAGCTAAAATGACTTATAACATTAAAATAGGATTAGATTGAATTTACGTTTTACAAATGTGATAGTTTAAACACAAAAATATTGGATATAATGATGAAAATAGTTAATATTAATATCTAAATATAATAAATGAAGGAAATTTTAAACGCTGTAATTAGGGAAATATAAAAAATAGCTTGAAACAAATGTGTTGTAAAACTATATAAAATATCTCAAGGTGTTAAAAAGCTGTTAAATATCTACCAAACAAGAGTAATTCATGAGACGAAGTCTATTATAACGTGTATGCAGTAGTCTTTATTGAATCTTACAAAACTTACAAAGTTTGCACTGTCCCGGAGATTTTCAGAAGGCGAGAAAGAATAATGATGTTTCGGCTGGATTTTTGGGGTTGGCAACAGTTAGCGACCATAAATACGACTCGATTTCTCGAGTCGTATCTAGAGATTCAAAACGGGAAATTATTTCGCTTTTAGACGTAAATAAATAAGTTTATAGCTCACTCCTTCTCAAGAGCTTTAACTAAATCCTGAAACTGTTTTTCCTTTCAGTCTCTACTCTTTTCCCATCTCTGTATCTCTACTGTCACAAACTATAGATAAAAATTCCCTTCTCTTAACCTAAATTTTTGAGAGACCATTTTTTTTAGAGTAACAGGCTACATGAGGGTAATCCACGTGGTGGCAGCTCCCATTTCGTAGCATAGGAAGGAAATTTAAAGGGGTATGCGGAAGGGTAGAGGAAGGGTTAACAAAGGGCCCCAGGACTATGGTTTAAGGACATTCGCCTAAAAGTACTGCAGGACAAACCATAGAAAACTTGCATCAGATAGGTCGGGCACTCGACCTTTCGATGGCGGGTTTGCTGTGGGAACGCAGCATTCCGTCCTTCGTGCCTCGACCAGTTAAGGAGGCTGCTGGCCGACTGTTCCAATGGAAACAGAGGACAAGTCTTACCGTATGCCCAAGATCTTCGACCCCGGAACGTACACCTCTCAAAACAGGCCGAGGTGCCTCGGCTTGTGGGTAACTTAGTTCAAAAACGGAGAGAGGAAAATGAATCTCCAAAGGTAGTCCTCTACATCTCACCGAAAAGGTTCTGCCATCGAGAGAATAGCCCTCAAAGACCAGTCAGAGATTTTCTCTATGTTTTTAGCGTTTAAATCGGACCTCAACTCATAATTGCCTTTCAGCGCGACGAACGCATACAAAAATATAAAAGCAAAATATTTTTTTGTAGAATTAGTATGATTGGCAACTATCTATCAGACTTTTATCGTTTACGGTGGTTCGTAACACAGAATATATAGCAGCTGTTCGCCCTTTTCACTTTCAAAATATTCAACCTATCTATACGTTAAATTATATTTTATCTATACAATAATCGTTTCTAAAATTACGAGTTAATTAAATTAACAATATTTCAGGATCTTACAAAAATTATGTACGTACACGTCTTACAGCGGAGACCAGTTAACGTTTATGGGTGATATTACCTTAAGAATTATTTCTATGAAGGTTATATGTAAGTAAATATACATATTCTTAGCAATTGGATAAGTGAGTATGAATCAAGTTCCTAATTATTGGTTGTTCTCATATTTTGTTCATCTGGAAATTAAATAAAGTAAGTTCTCGTGTACACTGTAACCACTCTGCCTTTATCTTTGTGAGTAAATTTATTACCTGAGTACTTTATTAAAATAGTCCACGACATATTTGACGTTTATTTTTCTAAATCTAAGATTGATATTTATTTAACCAAATAATTAACTGCCCTATGTAAGAGCAGTCGAAATGATTCTAAATTAATACCGTACCAATTCAGCTAGGAACTTGTGAATATTATTCCGGATTTCATAAACCCCGTTCTCCGATGTACTTCTCTTGTGTAGTAGGCACTGAATCGAGTGCTACAACAATGTCTCTGTTCTACTCCTCTTACCCATTCGATGGGTATTATTGTTAGTCAGGACTGTGTGTGCTTAATTGCGTGTAAATGGCAAAGCACTCCTTATATACCTGAATGAAGCCGAATCCTCTGAATGTAATTGCAGAGCTTAGAGCAGGAATCTGCGTCACATAATAAGAGGAAGCCTATGCCCTATTCATTGTTAGAGCTCGGAAGGTTTTTCAGGAGTATTAATGCTGCTCATTTGTTGTCCAAATCGGACACTCAAGAAGACGATTACCGCAAACTAAGCGCATTATCTTACCTTTGCTGCATGGAGTATTTTTTAGCAAATCTGTAAGAACTTTTAATTAACCCACTGCATCAGCTCAATTAATTAAAACTTTCCTCGAAGTTGAAAATAAAATATCATGATTAAATAATATTTCACCATTTCACAAGTCTATACCATTTTTAATTACTAACATTATATTAGAAATTATAAAATTTAAAACGTATACTAATTGTTATTTTGCCTCTTCTTTATCTAATTAGTGAAAATGATTTTTGATTGAATAACTTGTGATTTTTACAAAGTGTCATTCATAAAAGTAAGTATTCTGCGTATTTGAATACAATAAATAGATGTAACTATTAATGGTATTGTGAATTTCTACACTTCGAAAATCGTGCAACCATTTAAAAAATTTCGAGTCATTACTGTAATATTTGATTATTGTTATCGTATCACTTTTTATAATAAATAATGACCCAGAAGTCAGTTAAGAATTACGTGCATAAGTGTATTAAAAATTTCTAAAACACTATGTTTCTTTCACAATCCATTATATACTTCGGATACACAATTTCAGACTTTCCTGAGATAGTCACGACGAATAATTGCTTTCCCTACCGCATCTCTTTCTATGATGTTAAAGAAAAGAGGTCAAGACGTTGATGACCTTCATGTAGCCCATTACCGAAAAAAGTTCGCACCGAAATTTATATTCTGTGGAGAATACACTACATGGATGACCCTCATGTTGACTATCTCTAAAACACAATTCGAACCTTTCGGGAGAGTAGGTGGTGGCTTCCTGCGGGCTACCTTAGAGAGGTCATCTTCTCTCTTTGCTTTTTAATTAAGTTTTCCATTACGACTCCTCGGCCAGTTTTCAACGGTGAATTCTTTGGGGTCGTAGAGGTTGGGCATAGATGAACAGTTGTCTTCTGCTCCCATTGAAACAGTTGGCCAACAGGACCCAAACATAGTTGAGGCATGGTCAAAGGAATCCCCTCAGAAAACACCCCTCCAGTCATGGGAAGAGCGTAGGAGAAGTACTGTAAGTCCCATCTACCTTATGAAGGTTTCTCTATGGCTTTACCTACATCACATTTAGGCAAATAGTAGGGTAAGGTAGGTTAACACTTGGCTACCTTGCTCTCACTTACGCATCTCTCTTTTCTATCTCTTCCTATGCCGTTAATCTGTAGAGGCCACAACGTGAATTTCCCTCATGTAGTCTTTTACGCAACGACAAAATTAAAAATTTGATTAATAGCTGTAAATATATATTTTTTATATTGTACATTATTTGTTTGGTGAGAGAGTAGCCTCGGTCTGTTATTTGTTCCAATTTGTCGACGTAAAGGTTTTTTCGGATCATCCCTCCAAATATTGACTCTACATTTTCACATTGTATTTTTATCTTTCGTTCTGTTGTTACAACTCACTCAGATCAATTCAGTGAAATTAATTACCTGTACTTATCGTGATTATAATAGTAAAGTCTCTTTTGGTGTAATAATATTTCACTTTATTATTAATTCTGTTTCTTTATTTTGTTTACTATGTGATAATAATTGTGTTTAAAAAATGGCTTCTGTGTGAAACTGCGTAATTGCTAAAAATTGTGTTTATTGAAGAAATCAGTATTACTCCTTTGCATCGCCTCAAAGTTATTACGTACGTTATTTATCGAGTATTACAACTTAAATTTACTTAAGTGGCATAATGGCTACAATTAAACTATTTAAAATTATATTTATTGTAAAAGTACGGTTCTTAAGTAAGATCAAATCGTTAAGATTGCATTCTGAATCTGCAAACACCGTTGGTAGGTGTCTGACAAAGCACGGTTTTTAATTAAATAAAGGTGATATATGTCTGACACAAAGGATGTGACAGGCTTTTGAAGTTAATATCAAAGTGCGTCAGGTCAGCTACCTCCGTATACGGGCAAGTGCCGAAAAAAAAACTTCCCGATTTTTTTACTAGTATTTTCCCGACAAGTCAGACACCATATTTCAGCCACCAATTTGTGAGCGTAATTTTGTCTCGTGTGCTCTTCCAGTAAATTTATTAATTATCAATACGACACTTAGGTCTTACTGAAATTAAAAATCTGTAACGCCTAATCTGTACGAATATCAATTCCATCCTTAAAATTACCAATCTTTTATGATCAGAAATTTATCAATTACTCTAGAATTAATTTACTCGATCAACTATTAAATTTACGTCATGTATGGAGGAAAATGTTGTAAATCCATGTTACATCGGTTGCAGTTACATACAAAATGTTCTAAAAGTCCAATTGTACGTGTTGAAAATAAATAATTATTATAACAACATTATTTTATTTATAATTCTTTAACTTCAGTTTAGCGCGTTTGTAACCATATTATGAAACCGTTAAATCATACTTAGTCTAATTTAGCAACATTATTATATCTAAATATTGCAGCATTAATATATCAAAGGCCCCTTGTCATTTACCATCGGTCAAAAGTATTGTATTGCTGAAAGTAGTTTTGTATAACAACGTTTTAAATTTATTAATATAATAATTTGATAAATATAATAATTATTAGCCATTTAACTCAGAAACGCATTATGAAATTAAAGTTTAAAACATTATAATGGAAAAAATAAATTATTAAATTGTCATTTTAAATTCTACAATATTCTCAACAGCTGTGTAAATTTAAAATTTATTTCGGTCTTAACATGTGTGTAAATCACACCTTATAAAATTTTGTTTCTCTCCATTTCATGTAATTAATTGTAAGCAAACTTTTACGTAATTGGATTATAAATTTTCATGTTTTTAAAAAGTTATTTTGTGGAATTTTTAGAATAAGAATTTGAAATAATATCGTTTCATTGAATTTTACAAAACCTGTAGAGCTCCCGAAAATTAGAGATGAAAAGTCATGTCCGTTTGATTGTCTTTTCAATTACAATTTTTTAAATTTGTATTCGGACTTAATTGGCAGATATTTTTTATTTCAGTTAAAAATTATTTTAGAACAAGATAATAGTAAATGGTGAATCAATTTTAATTGAGCAGACCTCGATTGAATCGAACAAATTGGATCCACGTCATAATATTAGAATTTAATTTTAGGAAATTAATAGGCTATTAATGCAGGACAGTTTTTTATAGAACATTATTTTAAAATTATTTTATTATTATTATTATTTATTATGTTTTAAACCTGCGTGCATCACAAACATCCACCGCATAAAATGTAATTCTCGAAATAAAAAATGTTTAGAAAAAAATAAAATTATGCATGGAGCCATATAATTGTAATCCAGGTGTAAACTTTACAAACCGTATTAATGTTTTGGAAGAAAACATAATTTAATTAACAGACAGGGAACACACCCAACGGCACTAAATCAGCCTGGCAGTGGGATGGTGTGCTGAGAAGTAAAGAAACCTGTGTTGATCCCCAAGAGAATTTCTGGCTGTCACTACTGCAGCTCTGTCTGATATATGGAATCTCTTGAAATAAACCAACAAGAAACGTCATCCTTGATTTTTCTCGCACTGTTCCGTCAGTAATCCTTAGAGGAGGAGAAAGATTACAAACAGAAACATGGGGAAAAATAAATATCCGTAAAGAAGCAAAGGTTTAATGATGCAGAGAAGGATATTTCTAAAACAGATCATATTAGCGGAAAACGGAAATGTGTTAGTGTTTTATGCGATTGAATACACTTTTTACCATAAAATGTTTGAGGTACCGACACAAAAATTCTCTTGATTCAAATCAAACAAACATGCGTTCGTTCTATAATTAAATAGAAGTTATTTTGTGGACTTTTTAGAATAAGAATTTGAAATAATATCGTTTCATTGAATTTTACAAAACCTGTAGAGGTTCAGACACAAAAATTCTCTTGTTTCAAATCAAACAAACATGCGTTCGTTCTATAATTAAATAGAAACTAACCGTTTCTACATATGAATTTTTTGTTTATTGTTGCGTCAACATTTAAGTCATTCGCGACTTTCCATATGTACTTAATGAAATTATTACATTTTCTTCATATTACATATTATTTTTAAACTAAGATTCATCGTCTATTTAGATTACATCTTTAATGTCGGTTTCCTTACTTAACTTTACCAAGGCTTTTATTACCGCTTCTGAGGTACATATCTCCATGATTGTGTATTTCTCCAATGTGGCTTTCCTATTCCTGTCGTGCTTTGGGCAGTCGTAGAGGACATGCTGGATCGCCAGGGCAGCCTTGTATAAGTCACATGTAGGTTCCGGAGACCTAGAAAACTGATTGGAGTGCGTGAGGTTAGACTGGAGAGTTCTTATCTTAGCAACAACTACTTGCTGTCTCCGTGACAGATTTCCAGCGTAGATTATTTCCTTGAAGTTGTCAACTTCCTGATGAAAAATTCCTTCATTCCTTCCACATCTACACTTGTTCCATATTTCATCCAAAACTCTGAATTATAACACAATAACTTCGTATTTCTCATAATTCTGATCCACATTTAATCAAATACGGCCTATTATAAATAGGGAAATATGACAGCATATTCCGCTATTTCCCATTTCACTATTACCTTCTAACGATATATTAAAATATATATATATATACATAATATTCAGAGAATGTCAAATTTAAATATATTTATTCAGAGATTTGAATGCACGTTTTTTAAGTTTTATCAGAAAATATTTTGGAATTTTTTATAATTAAGACCCACAAATTTGAGAATTTCATTTTGGAAACGATGCTAGTATCTTTTATCATTAAAATAAATATTAGAATAACATTTTTTTGTTTAAAATGAATAATTCGGATTGAGTTTTTTTTCATTGATCAATATATTGAATAACAAATTAGTATATTATTTATTTACCTGAATACAGTTATAATTGCATATTCAGCAAAGTAAACAATTATAAAGAAGTATAATTGCATAAATTATTTAATGATTATTTAATTTTTTTAAAATATACGCAGACGTGACTTGCCCCAAGTTCCTTCTTCATCGTGTCAAGTGGAATGTCTTTGGAACGGAGCGCACATTTGTGTAAGATTGATCAAGTTCTTGTTCGTTGTCAGAGGCATAATTTATTTTGAGCAAATTAAAGAAATGAATTTTAATAGAAATTATTTATTTGGAAAGGTGATTAGTTGTTTTCTACTCGGTCCTGCGTAAAATAAGTGAAAATTGTCTTGTAAAATGACTGAAATTGGTTCACCGTGGGAAGAAGTTGCTTCCTTAAAATTGGAAACAATGGAATACGATTTTCAATACAGTCATTTTATAATCAAAGGTAATTAAGTAAAATTTGGAAAATATAAATAAAAAATCTGAATAGTTAAACTTTTAAATAAATTCCATCGTTGATTTGTTGCTATTTTTTCTAGTTGTCTTTGTCTCAGTAGTAATCCTCACTTTATTTTTGTTTGAATCAAGGTTTGTTAGTTTTAGACAAAAATAATTTTATAAATTTAACTAGTGCTAATTTCCAGAACAAATTGTTACTTAAAATTACAGAACTTGTGTTTTACGTTGATTTTCAGTTATTTTCATGGGAATATGAATTAATTTTTAAAGAGTGCTAACGAGCAGTCAATAATAATTCATAGATGCGCCGGTTTTGTGGTTTCAATTAGACACATTGAGACAATTTTTGTTTTCCTCAAGTGGACTAGAAATTAAATAGAATATTTACGTCGCCAAGGACAAAATTATAAACAACATAAACAATATCGTACCTATAATTGTGTTTAGCGGGGATAGTCACGAGTAAGTCTTAAATCATAAATAAGAAACGAAGAAAGTTAAAATTTATAATATTTAAGACTTCCGGATTGAGATTCAGGTTGTTAGTGGCTCCCTGAAATGGAAACATTGCGATGGAACATCTGTCGCTTCGATTTCGATCCCTTATAACATATTCTGAACGGGCTCTATTATCTTGGAGAGCATTGCCATCTCCTACGTAATCAGGTTGTTCGTGACAGGAATAGGTTTCGTGATCCATTGTCGAATCATCTGGGTGAATTTCGTGGTACATACTTGACTTCTTGTACCCAACTTGTTCCGACGCTTTCAGGACGCTTCACCGTTTAGTAGAAATACCACTGTGATCAAAAAGTATGGTCAAATTGTTATTTAAAACTCCCGAGTTTTAGGAAAGCAGGTAAATTTTTTTTTCTAGGTTGGTAGGACTGTCTATAATATTTGCCAAGCGTCTGTTTGTTAAAAGGTTTAATTATCTCCGAGTTACACGTGTTTTTGTAAACAACCAAAAGTGAATTTTTCGATTTTCAAATGGGTGACTTTTGAGCAAAGAACTTGCATCAAATTTTGTTTGCGGAACGAATATACTTGTGCGGACACGTTGAAAATGTTGCAAAGGCCTTTGGTGATCAAACTATGGCACAAAAAAAAGTTTATAAGTGGTACAACGAGTTCAAAGAGGACCGAGAACGCGTTGAAGACGAACCGCGCTCTGGACGACCATCAACGTCTACCAACGAAGGCCACGTCCAAAAAATCAAAGATTTGGTGCTTGAAAATCGTCGATGGACAACTAGAGATCTCGCTGATAGTGTTGGAATATCATTTGGCTCAGCCCAAACCATTTTGAAGAATGTTTTGTGTTTCAGACGCGTCAAGTCTCGATTGGTGCCAAAATCGCTCAATTTTTTGGAAAAATAGCGTCGCGTTGATGTGTGTGAAACTTTGATGTATGACTATTAGGACCACTTGAAATGCATCATTACTGGAGACAAGGCTTGGATTTACGCATACGACTCTGAAAACACCGACCAATCCAGCGAATATCGTGCAAAAGGTGAAGCAATACCGAAAAGACCACGGCAAAGTCGATCGAAAATCAAGGTCATGCTGACAGTTTTCTTTGATTATCGTGGTGTGGTGCACTATGAATTCCTTCCGCTGGGCCAAACTGTCAACAATGAATATTATTTGAGCGTTAAGCGTCGTTTGGTGAAGCTATTCGTCTGAAACGGCCGGAATTATGGGCGAACAACTGTTGGTTCCTTCATCACGATAATGCACCATGTCATACTGCATGGGCTCTTCGCGACTTTTTTTTGCCAAAAACTCGAATCGTATCGTTCCACAGCCACCGTATTCGCCTGATTTGGCTCCGTCCGACTTCTGGCTATTCAGCAAACTCAAAAGGCCAATGCGGGGACGTCGTTTTGACACGATTGAGGAGATAAAAACCGAATCGAAGAAGGTCTTGAAGGTTATATCGGAGAAAGACTATTCCGACTGTTTCGAAGACTGGAAAAAGCGTTGGAAAAAGTGTGTTTTATCGAACGGGGATTACTTTGAAGGGGATGAAATTGATTTGGAAGAATAAATAAAGAATTTATATTTTATAAATAAATTTACCTTACTTTTGGTTCACAGTGGTAGGTAGTTACATTTGCGCGTACCTGACCAATGTTCTGTTCCTTTGATATTTCTGTATTCTCCTTGATTTAACTACTGTGTTCCCTAAGGCGTAATTTTAGCCATAGAAATTGATTTTAGAGTAAGAAAATTCTTTATACTATTTTGATACTAAATTTGTTGTGTTTACATGAATTAACCTTAAAATTGTGTTTTGAATGTCTTCATAAAATTTGAGTTAAAAATTATGAGCATTATAGGAACATCTATTGCTTCTAAAATTGTGTGAGTAGAATTCTAAGTGGAATATACGAGGCCATGGGATACCTAGTGGGTGGGAATTTGATATGTTGTAGAGGGGCATTAAATAGACAACCTGGGCTAACAGGATTAAAGCAGCCAAATGCAGAGTAAAACGAGTCGAGAGAATATAAAGTCCTTAAAGGATTACACCAACGGTTATGGGGTTAAAATATAATTATTACTTTGACGGATATAAATAAATTTTAATATTTTCGTGGTAGCTTCATTCGTTATTTTTTTTTTTCGAAAAATTCAACACAGTTATGATTTCGAAAATGATCGCTGTTTCCCCCACGATGGGGTCAGTTGACTAAAATTATATTCATTTCGGCCGAACGGCTAATTGAAATATTAGCATATGAGGTTTACGGAAATAAAACCAATCCTAATACAACGTATGTTAAGTAATCGATACCCGCTTTCACCTATGACTTACTGCTAAGTGTATATCATGGCCAAAAGCCGACACACGCAGGTGAAATTAAGGAGACACGTGACGACCTAATAAATCGCGTCTTTATGTCGGCAACATTTTAATTTCAGCCCGGGATATGCTCGCAAGCACTAAAGCACTGCTGCCAATTACATCTGTAAAATGTGTTTTATGGGACGCGATTTTATGAAACGTATAAATGCACAACAATGCATTGTCTGTCCGGCGGGCACCCAGCAGTTTGATTTACATAATATGCTATCTCCAAATGTATAACTACAGCCATTATCTGGCTCATATTTTCGGGTGTTAAATAATGTTCCTTTCAAATAAACGCTGTTTATGATGTTTGGAGATTTAGGGCATGGCATGAACTGGTGTTTATTTGCATTGAAAACCGCAGGATTAAGCGCATTTTACGAACCATTTCCATTCTATAAATATGTCAGCTGAATTTTCACATCACTACTTGAACAGAATAAACATTTTCATATATTGACTACAATTTATTCAAATTTTAAACCAAGCAACTTTTAATAGAGGTATTCAACATCAAACATATTGCATTAAATAATTAATTGAAAATGGGACAGATCGCAGTGGCACCTTTGTCGACAATTATGTAATGAAATAATAATAATAATGGAAATAAATAATAAGTCATTGTTAAATGTTATGAAAAATTACGTAATTCTGTATATAATTATATAATGAAATAATAAAAATAATAGAAATAAGTAATAAGTCTTTGTTAAATGTTATGAAAAATTACGTAATTCTGTAATAAGAATACATGCATCTATTACGTGGAAAGATTACATAGGCTTGAATTACCTATCTGAGACTAGTTTAAGAAAATATATTCATGATATTCATATCTTTATTCGGGCACAATAAAATCCCAGTTCACGTCTTCTAACACGCATCTATAATTAAGGCTGATGGCGATTGTGTCAATATCAGGGGATAAAACCAATCAATTGGACGAGATCTATCGATTCTGCCCTAACTAAAAATATTCGGGTGTGTCTGTGTCACACGTACGAACAAATGACGCCAATTTATTGTTAATTATTTTTAAGAACGGATTTTTATTATCATTCTAGTTCAGAAGAAAATTAAGTTACGTATTCACTTCGATAAGTCATGCCCCCTTCTTATTTTTTTAGAGTAACAGGCTGCATCAGAGTAATGCACATGGTAGCATAGGAAGGGATTTGAAAGTGGGGTGCGGATGGGTAAATCTAGGTAGCCAAGACTCAACTATAGTATAAGAATCCTACCCGGCATTCGCCTAAAAGTGATGCAGGAAAACCCTAGAAAACCTGTGTCAGATAGGCCGGGCATTGGGAACTTGTCTCACCCCCTTCCAATGGCGGGAGATGGGTTTCTGTGGGGACGCTTTCTCCTTGTCTTGATCATTTTAGGAGGCAGCTCGTCGACTGTTCCAATGGGAACAGCGGACAACTCTTACCATATGCCCAAGTTTTCAACTAATGGTGCTAATGAATGAAATTGACGAAGTTCTGTCTGGGGGAAAGTGAATTTAATGCGAATGTAGAGTGATTTCCGAACAGGGAAATGTGTAGGATCAAATTCTAGTGTTTAACTAGTTAAGTCTTACGATACTCAAACGTATCAACGGCCTGATTCGCTTAACCGTTTAAAATTTAATTATATATATAATGTGTAATTATTTTTTGGGTTTGGGACGCAGAATTTACACGAGCGGACCTCCCGGCGCGTCGCGGCTCTATTACGCGCTCCGCAGGTGGCACCTGGGATTGGTTCGAAACGCACTGCCTCCGAATAATGGAGCGATTGTTACCACCTGTAATTGATTACTAGCATTAGCCGCAGCAGGCGATATCATTGTCCGCCAGTCGAGATCTCCATCTGCTGCGTCTAAAAATACGCCATGGGAACATCTGCAAAGTAATTATTCGATACACGAGCTGGAAATAAATGCTACACGCCAAGCACACGTGCTCTTGCACACAGGCGTTTCCGCTGCTGCTGGAATTAGTTCCGTAAAATAACCAAGGAACAAATGTAAAATAAAAATTCAATGCGAATGTGAATCGAATATAGATGTAAAGGTGATATGAGTTTGATTTTCAGACTTTTTTCTTTGTGAAGTGGACCAAATATTTTGACGAAGGAGTAGAATTAATTTCAAACGCTCAGTCTTGTGGTTGTATCAGTTTAAACTGGCAATTAAAATGGAAAGCTGAGAAACAACCTTGACAGAGATAGTGAAGCAGATTCTCCAGGTTTCAAAGCTATTAATTTCTTTGAGTCTTTAAGAAATGATTAAGCCATATTATGTATAGTGTGAATGGTGTCTGTTGGTAAATATTAGTGCATATCCGTATACCCGTACTATGATAAGGTGATTCATGAAATAAAAATATTTCTTACTGCGGTTCCGCTTAGAAGGTGAAAAAAGTAAAAGGTTACTATTCCATGCGCTGATTGCCATAGAATGGTCTGATTGTTGCTACAAAAAAGCAAAGAGTATAGGTTGCGAGAAATAGCAAGTCGTATGAATTGCGCAGCAGGAGAAGGGAGAAGATGGAGGGGAATATCGTCATCAGGGGAAAATTATCCTTCGAGACAAGCTGGCGGAACGCTACTATAATGTATGGCAGAAAAAACATAAAAAAGAGCTACAGTTTGAGTCACTGGATTGTAAAGAATCATTTTAATGGACTCCAAATACCGGCTGCAACTGAGCGGTGAGGTTACGAGCGTCATATTTATATACATTTTTTGTGGGGGATATCAGCGAACCGTCGGTCCGTCCCAGAGGGTAATTCTTTCGCAACTGTTGCCACATTAGCGGTGACGTTAATGAATCGAGCTGAAGGCAGAGGCATCAGCGTTAATCACTGACAGGCAGGCAATATCACTGTGAGTTGGGAGTTGCCAGTTAATTGCTGTTGCGCTTCAGCTTTCGCTGTCGCCCGCTACAGTCCCCGAGGGCTCTGCAGCAACAGTAAACAGTTTTGATAAACATACCCCTTTATCACTCCCTTCTGCCCCGTAACAAAAAGGAGAACGTCTACTTCAATTTGTGCACTGGTTCATTTCGGCTTCCTTACGCGGTCTGAGGCAAAGTTTCCTGATCTGGCCTACTGACGAATGTTAACACATATTCTGGATTATTATTATTATTATCCCTATAATTTCAATTTTTATTACGATTAGTAAGTACTCTGCATTACATGTAGATCGATTAGTTTTCATAATTTAACTTCGGTTTACTCTTTAAAATATTTTCTTCTTTCCTCCAATTCATCCATATGCCTGGACATCTTTCATTCAGATCATAAATAATTTTTTATAATTATTTCATGAAGCAGATAGTTCATTATTAGAATGTATCCAACCCAGATTACTTTCTTCAGCAAAATATTAAGAATTCTTATTATTGAAAATGTGCTAACAAGAATATATTAATTCTGTTTTACTTATAAGTCTACTTAATTATTTCCATCCTGTTTCCGTGCCACATCGAAAAGGTTTCATTTTGTCTTGAGTGTCCATAATTCCGATCTGTGGCAAAGCTTGAAAAATTAACACTTTTTCCAGTTTTTACAGATTGCTTGTTAGCAATAATTTTTGTGTACCATGGATTTTCGTACGTTGATTAATTTGTACAATAAATATTATTTTGACTAGCTGTTTGGGGTATGGATATTTATCTGAATTCGAAGTTGTCTTCTTGTTTACACGAGTTTCCTGATCCTATCGTATAATGTATTAGTGCTTACTCTAATAATCCGCACATTTTATAGACTTATTTTGTTCCTCGGAGGTTGAAATTATCAATCTCTTCCAAAGATTCCTTCGTCTGCTATTCTCCATACAGTTTAAATAATAGCGCGATAAACAACAGCCTTATCGTCGTTTGTGTACATAATAATGTAGTATATTACATTTCTGTCATGATAGCGTTTTACAATTCACATATGAAAGAAAGATGAAATATGGACGGCTATAAGGCAGAAATATTTCAAAGTGATGATGAAAAATAACAGCTCTGTGAGAAGGCGTGGAAATGAGATCTATAATTTCATAGAAAATTTCTTCCATATATTAAAAAGAAAAATCTTAAACTCTGTTTCAAAAGCCTGTTTTGCCCCAGTGATGCGATTTTTCCTAAATTTTTATTCAGGAATTTGTAGCATTCAAAGAATAACGTACTTGGTTAATTACATTACCAGCATGTAAAATTATTAAAATAATTACTATTCAGTGATAAAATAAACCTAAAAAATGTAAGGGAAGAGTGTTGTAAATAAAACTGATTCGCGGCTGGTGGTTTGTGGCTAATTTCTAGTTTTATATGATCTAATTGATCCACGCGTACGGTAATGTTTAATGAGGTATGTTAATTGTTTATTGAGTTGTCATTGGATTTATGCGAAATATTACTGCACGTGGCAATTCCAGGAAAAAGGACTTTATGGAAGCAGAGTCGGCTTTATCAACAACAAATTGTTAATTTATAAGGAAGGAAAATAAAATAGTTTTTTACTCGATACAATCACAATAAAACCTAGCAACAATTCGAATGGTATTAAAACGTTGATGCATAATAAATTATTTATTGACAAATTTTTCTATCTGCTGTGTATACAAACTGAAGTTCAATTCTGCCCATGGCGAGGACTTCAGTTAGTTAGCAACGTTCTTCAGTGTATGAATTATCCAAAACTGTAGTTCAATGTCTAGAAGAGATAAAGGCATGTGAATAGATGACTCAAGAATGAGAGCTTTTGTTTTCTTTTATATATCAGACGATATTTTTTTTCAGTATTATAGGAACATATATTTTTTCTCATTAACTGATAAAACTTATGACCTCATAATTTATCTTTTGTAAAATAAAATAAAATATTTGGACTTACCGTTATTAATTTTAACTTTGAGACACACAATTAAATAATCTTCTGAAATTCCTAAGGACTATTTTGGTGTATACCTACCGCCTTGCGAAATTTCTCTTTTTTGTACTCTTCAGTTGAGTCCATTCAATTCTACAAGTAACTAAGACAATTCGAGGATTTTTTTAGGGCAACAGGCTACATGAGGGTGATCCACGTTGGGCAACTCCCCTTTAATAGTATAGGAAGGGATTTGAAAGGGGGTATGCGGAAGGGTAGAATAAGGTAGCCAAGGGTTACTAGGGCCCCCGGGCTATATTTTAAGGATCCTACCCGGCATTCGCCTAAAAGTAATGCAGGGAAAACCCTAGAAAAACCTGCATCAGGTAGGTCGGGCATTGGGTACTTGTACCACGCCCTTCCGATAGCGGGAGAGCAGTTTTCTGTGGGGACGCAGCATTCACTTCTCCGTGCCTCGACCAGTTTAGAAGGCAGCTGGCCAACTATTCCAATGGGAATAGGGGACAACTCTTACCGTATGCCCAAAGTCTGTGTCCCCGGAACATACACATCTCAGAACAGGCCGAGGTGCCTCGGCTTGTGGGAACGTTAGTTAAAAAACGGAGAAGATCGAGGACATTTCAGAATTAATGCCATATTTCACCAACGTAAAGATATGCAACAGCTTCGAGCAAATTTCTTATTAAATGGTTTAGAATGTTTCTTTTAAGGGAATTTCAAAGAAGTTAATGTCATTTTAATCCGTATTATGTCAGTAACAATTTACAGAGAACTATTAAAAGACCATTTTGTCCTTCTGGTAATACTTTACCGTTGATGAATTAATTGCTCCGAGAAACTAAGCTTGAACCGTTTTATACAGACGGATGCCTATTCCTCTCTCCGTTTTTGAACTAAGGTTTCCACAAGCTGAGGAACCTCGGCCTGTTTTGAGAGGTGTATGTTCTGGGATTACAGAATTTGGGCATACGGTACGATTAGTCTGCGGTTCCCCTTGGAATAGTCGGCCAGCTGCCTCCTAAACTGGTCAAGGATCGAAGGGAATTCTGCGTCCCCACAGAACGCTCTCTTCGCCATCTGAAGGGCGTGGGGCAAGTACCAAGCGCCCGACCTACCTGTCACATGTTTTCTGGGGTTTGTCTGCATAATTTTTAGGCGAATGCCGAATAGGATCCTTAAAAAGTAGCCCAGAGGCTCTAGTTAACTCTTGGCTATCTTGCTTCACCCATCCGCATCCCACTTTCAAATCCGTTCCTATGCCACCATGTGGATTATCCTCATGTAGCCTATTATTACTTAAAAAAATTACCAATCTATTCAAGTAGGTACTTGTAGTTTGAATTCATACGGGGCTATGCGAATGGTCACTCGGGGAATGCTTATGACTCTGGTAATGTTTTAACAGTGTACTTCAAATTTCATAGAACCATATCGAAATATAGTTAATTTTGTATTAAAAATGCGATTGTAAGTACAGGCAGAAACTAATTATTGTTGTATGTTTTATCTTCAATAAAAGGAACATTAATTCCCGCGTTCTTCCTTCGAAATCACAGTCTATTCTTAATTATTTTCCCGAGGGAATCTGTTCTTCAAGGGTGGTCTAGACTAACTGACATCAACGCCACGACGCGAAGGTAGTTGGACAGTCATTCAGCCTCAGTGTGTGTTCGACGCTGTTTCGTAATGTGAAAAGACCTAGTCGTGGCCATGTAGACTGTTGCCATACTGAGGCTTTCCAGGAAATGCTGAGTCCCGTGTGACGTCAAAGTAGGTTGGCAATTTGTCGCGCTTAGGACGGTGGGCGCAGAAGCAATTACAGTGGTGCGCCTCGAGCGATGTCACAGTGGAAACAAGCACCAAGGAATGGAACGGGTAACTAAATTTATGCACAGTCCACCTCACTGAAGCAGTAACCCATTCTTCGAGCATGTTATTAAAGAAATTTTCATTGTATAGTAGCGTTTGTCCGTACGAGAAAATCAAATTATAATATGACAATAGGCAGGCTTATGATGAAAATTATTAAAGCACAAAATACGATAGAAAAAGTAAGATTAAACTTACAATTGCAGAAAGAATCAAAATAATATACCGAACACAGAGATAGCGATATATTTGGTATAGTATAAAGTTTTGACATCAAGAGCTGGATTGTCGTAATTAAAAGAAGTAATCGAATGAGAGTGTTGAGGGAAAAATTGACAAAAGAGACATAGGAGCAGTTATAAAGTTCGTATTTATGAAAGGTTTAACCTCGACTTCTATAAAAGACATTAAACGGATTTTCATCGTCGTTTTCAACGGTGAATATGGAAGTAGTTGCATTTAAACGTGTCTAATATTCCATTTCGGATACTGACTGTTCTTAATGATCAACGACTGATGAATAAAATCGTAAAAATTCACAATGATATAGTTTATTGTGGTTCGGTATATTTCTGAGATTGCAAAGATGTTGGTAGGTCTTGTTCATAAGATTTTGGTTAAAATAACGTTGTATCAAAGTATTGTGTTGTAACTTTGGCTATATCATTTCAGTCTGGTGATAGTATTACAAAGATCACAACAGTTTACCTAACCGTTTACTCACTTTTAAATTTTTTTTTTCATTTTTTTAAAATTTCTGTTGTTATCTGTAACACGTATCGTTAATTTCTTGTGTTAAAATGAAGGTGTCCATGGGGAGGAAGACGTGTTCAAACGATTACGAAAAAACAATTTCAGGGCACTGATTTGTGCCCTTAAATGCAATTCAAATTTTTTTGTGACGTTTCATGATGAAACGTCGATTCATTATTGCACCCATCAGTCGAAGAAACAGTACGAACAGTCAGTTATAGTGGATGGAAAATTTTCAAAGGTTATTGAAAACTTGTTCCATCCACAGAAAAAGTCATGGGGTATGGCCAAAAAGTGTTTCCTTAGAATATTACACGGTATTATTGGGCATTTGAAGCAAGGCATTAAGTGCAAACCACCACATTTGGTGAAGGAAAAAGCTATTTTTCATTCAAGGGAAATATTTGTCAAATTTAGGTTCGAGCCACTATTTTGTGAATCAGAATATGTAGAAGTAAGCTGTTTGGCGAAGTATCAAGAAGCCATAACTGAGACTATTTATTTATTATTTCAGTCCGGTGCCACACAACAGTACAACTACTTTGGGTTGCTTAAGGCATACTACAGAAAATTAAATACAGTAACTGCCCAATTTTAGGCAGGAATAATAACGTGTGGCAAATAGTCAATTACTTCAACCGAAAATACATACATTTATAATTATTATATAAAAAATGATGAGATATTACGAATGAATTAAAAATGTAGTAAAAACCAGGAATTAGATAGTTGCAGTGCTCAGGTTTAAATTTAGAAAAAATGTTACTACAATCGAAATTGTAAAATGAGTTATATTTCAGCCTAGTGAGTCTTACCTAAGCCTATGAATAATTAGAAACCAGTGGCAATCTTTCAAAATAGGAAAGAATAACTGTGCTTCAGTTGAAAGTAGAGGTACAGGATGAGGAACAAAGGGTATTTTCTGCCTCTAGGACCTCTGGGATGTGCTACAAGTGTTCCTTGGCGAGTACAGAGCAAGCTTTACACTTAATGTTCATAATTCCCGAGGCGTGGCTGAGAAAGCGGGCAATGTGCCCACAGAAACAGGTTGTCGCATCTAGTTTGTCCCGCAATACAAGGCTCACCGCAATTCATCCAGTCTCTTATTTTACAAATTTTCCACTTGGTCCGTAAAGGAGATTTATTTGTGGAAGCACTTGCGGTTTAGAAAAGCGGAAAGTAGTTAGAATTTTGAATTTCAACCTCTCAGATTCTATTGTTATGTTCTAATCATGTGTTGCATTATAATAAAAAAATTAGTAAAATACTTTAATTTTTCCCATATTTTCCGAAAATTGAACAAAAGAATGCTAAATTTAGAAGATTTTGTACAATATTTTCTTTATTTTATAACAGAAATTATTTTATTTAATAAATACAATGTCATCACTTCAGGTGTGTTTCACAAGCCTCTTATGTTGGTTTAATTCTGCTTCTGGAATTTCCCGATTTTCAAACTGTCGTTGAACTTCTTAAAACAGTTCGTTGATTCACAGTATCGTATTGTATTGGATTGTTATGTATTGTCAAAGATCGTATCAGCATTTGTTAAGATTAACTGTAAATGAAAATTTCTCAAATTTTCTGAAATTCAAGTACAGTATCTGTTATAAAACACTTTATCTGTGTACTTTATTTATTAAATTAATTTTTTTCAGATAACTCATATTAAGAATAAAAAGGTTATATAATTAGTTTTAAAATAATATCCTATATCCCGTTTTCAATACACATGTTTGATAGAATTATTCTTCCGTACTTCCAATTGTGTAAGCAAGATAATTGATATTGGCTAATGTAGAGTTTCCCGGTGAATTTTATGGATGTAGAGTTCTCGGGTTTCTACCCGAGTTATATCCTGTGTGAAATCCAACGTTTAGACAGTTTACTTCTGCATCGTCGTCATGTGAAAATGTTTTTTTTTGCTTCCTTGGCACGTATCTATAAAATATTTTGGTTTAACTAAAAATAAACTTTCGCTTATAATATAAATAATGCGATATATTTTACTTTGCTGTTATTCTACAAAAAATTACATTAATTGAAAATTTATATAAGACAGACTTTGCTTTATTGAGCTTGTTATTGTTGAAGTAGTTTTTTTCTGACCGGGGAATTATTAACACAGTTATTAACTACTTTCTTCTATATATTCTTTTATTTTTTAAAAACGTACGTCACTGAAGATTTTTTATCAATTTGTATCCTTCATAAAATATGAATAAGTTAAAAATTCGTTGCATTTGCAGTGAAAATATGATAAAAATTATAATTATTATTTTCTGTGATTGCTTAGACATGTTTTCCAATACTAATGAATCCGTAAAATAATACAATGATTTCGTGAATAACTAACCAGTAATTTACCATTTCATATTAAACGCAGTATAAAGCTGTTTCATTTTATTTTACAAAATCTATTTTTCAATGACAATTAGTTTAAAAATACTGGAAAAATATATGGCAGAAAAGTGTGGTTGAGTTGATAAACTTCGGAAATTCTCTGCAAACGTTTTGGCTCACAGGAAATTTAGACACTACTGGTTATACATTATCACAAGTATGCATGATCAAATTTAAACAAAAACTCCTATTTCTGGAAAAATTTTAATTGACCAAGTTGTAGTAAAAGGGTTAACCGAGGAATAAATTAAATAATAATTATCATAATTAAATATGTATTTTATTAATTTAGTATTTATTTGAGAGTATTATTTATTTATTTGTGACATTTTAAGTGAATGCGGACATAATTTTCTTCCAAATACACGTGCAATTATCACGTTTATGAATTTCTTTATTTTCTCAAAGAATAAAAACGAATAAGCAGTACATATTCGCTGCTAACAGTTTAATATATTTGAAATATCAAAGGTTTTATTTAGGAAACGCAATTATTCTGCTGTAGATGACGTGTTGGTTGACTGTAGATAATTTGATCTCACAGAAGTTAATATCGGTGAAATTCTCTGGTTCCTCTGTTATTTATGTTACAACCCGTTTATTTATATTTAACATATTATTCGCGGTTTCAACCAACAGAAATAATTACTCCAGGATTTCTGTACGAATGACTTTTACGAAAATACCTTGATTTTTAATATCATTGTAGATTTTCCCAGTGGATCCTTTTACAAAAATGAGGTGAAATTCCTGTCCTTTTTGGGTTTCACTTACAACGAATTTGACGTGGAGACTCGCATATAGTGGCCTTTTATCTCTAAAAGACGAATCCGTGATCGAGTGAAGAGACGCTAGGAGGTAAGGTCTGTCAAGTGAGATGTATGGTGTGGGAGGCACAACTGTCACAAGGAAATCTATTTACAATTCCTCACCTAAGATCCCTATGGAAAATCCATCTTCTTTAACGCGGTTAGATTCAAACATCTAAAATTTAGTGATAACTGTCTTTTTTTTTTGAAAACATGTTTTATTATAAATTATTCGAAAATTTTAAATGAAGGACAATAAAAAAATAAAATAATATTTTTATTTACGTGGTAAACTATGAGTGAAATATAGTATTGTTTTAGTCAATAACAAATAATATGAAGATGGTTAAATTTTTTTTAAAATTTTGCCTGCGTCACGTTCTAACATTCAGGCGGCCCACTTGGAAAGTAAAAATTATGTTAAAACTTATGTAAAATAAGTTCATGTTAATTTTAATTTCAAAATACTATTTGCAGCTTTTCACCAATTTTCATAATTTCTTTACCATGCAAAACGAAAAATGTTATTGTAATATAAAACTGATATTTTACGAATCGCAGGCTTGTATTTAATGTACGTGGAATGGTATAACGAAGTCTTGAACTGTTCTTCGCTCGGTTTGAAACTGATGCATGTTAATTACAAACCGAACAAGACTGAGCGGTAAAGTTGAGGTCTCGAGGGTATTGTTGGTGGTAGTTCTTTATCTCGAGGGACCTAAAGTTTTCCGCAAATATTCACACTCCGTGGGTCTGTACTTCGTGCACAAGCCTCTGGTATTCCGTTTGATGCATTATTCAGGTCTCCCCTACGAGACGGCAGCCGCGACACTCTGCAGACCTGAGTGCTGCTTCAGCTCAGAGCGAACCGCTCACGAAAGAAAAAAGGAGAAATACTCGCGCGGGATGCCTGTCAATAAGGAGATTCACAAACTGTATACAGCTTAAGCATGTGTTCCTGCCTTGGGAACAAATTGCTTCACGACACTTTTGGTCCTTTCCCGTGCGCCCCTGAAACTAGGATACGCGACGTGCAGACAAGCATTTAACTTCTATTCGGACCACGTACATGGCTTGGCACAAAGCAAACATTTAAAATTAACGTTCGTATGATAAAATTTAATAAGTTGTTGCTAATGCGTTACTTCAATTTTTTATGCAGTCAGACTTCCTTTTAATCTTGTTTCTATATTGAGAATCTGTTATAAATTCAAAGTTAGCGAATTATTTTTTTACGTAGACATAATGTTAAATATTATGCAATATAACCCTATAAATATTTACAATTTTGTGATAAAATATGTTAGGTCGATATATATATTTTCGGTATGTATTAAATTTTGTTAAAATAAGGCTACCAAATGCAAAGTTAAGGTCTTCGAATATTTTGCTGGTGTCATTTTCGTATTTATTCTTGATCTTCTTGTAATTTTTATCACAGATCATATATATATATATATATATATATATATATATATATGTATATTCTATAATATAATCAAATTTAGGACGGAAAATAAATTGTTTATTGAAATTTTATAATATCACACACATTAAGAAGTTCCAAAAAAGGAACAAAACGTTTTCTTAATGTTTTGGCTGTTTTATTTATTCATTAGTTTATCTGACGTCAGTTAACGATAATGATTAATAAATACCATTGGGCCTTAAATTCTTATTAAGGTATTAAATTAACAGTCTTTATATGTTGAAAAATACGTTTTGTCCTTATCCTGCCAATATTAGTACTGCTTTTTTATTTTATTTTTGGTAGTTAACGGAAATAGACGAAATTATTAATTTTATTTCACTGTAAACAGAAAATAAAATGAAATACTTCTCATCAGACTGTTTATCGGAAAAAATAAGATTAATTTAAATTCATTTGTTAATTTAGGACCGTATTAGATATTGGACATGGAGTACTTTTCCGGTGTAAATAATAAATAAGGATTTTCGGGTTTTCAACCAGCTTAAATATTAATTATATATATAGGTATACACAATTTTATTAAAGAAACAATGGAAGGAAATTGAAATTAAACCAATATTTTTAAAAGATAACAAAGTTTATTTATTTGACAAATTTGATTTTCGTTGAATTTACATTGTATATTTTTAAGTAAATACATCAGCTTTCAAGAGAATCTAAATTTCAGGGCAAAAAAATGAATTTAAATTTACAATAACAAAATTTTATACCATTAACAAAAACTATATAACTGGATATCTGATTGTCATAGAAATCTGGCGGTAAACGGTATTTACGTAAAGGGTCACAGAAGAAAGTTTGTTTTCTACATACCATTTATTTAGAGCTATTCTAGTTTGTGCACACGTAATTATTTAATTTTTATAGAACACTAATTTTATTAACAGAGCATAGCACTGAATTTATTATCCTTTTACTTTCCAACACTTTGAACGCCTTTCTACTTTTCTGTCATACTCAGTTTGCTGTGGAGAATCCCTTTCGTATAAAAGGTGATGATATTCAACATAAACTTTGCCGAATTCGGCCACGTTTGACTGACTATTTCTCAGAACACACACTGCTCTCTGACTATACTGTACTTTGAGTGTTTCGTCAAGACCTCTAAACACACACTCTGCTCCCTGAATATCTAAGTCCTCCGCTAAAGTTCTGAGCGTCTTTTCGAAAATACACCGTAGAAACCATTTTAGTCTCTGAATTCTCGCGGCGAACAATGCTGTTCTTTACAATGCTCTGGTCTGAAAGTTACGCAGCTAATAATTTAAGAAACAAATTATATGGAACATTTCATTACACATTTTCAATCTCTACGATATATGTATATATATATATATATACATTAAATGCCGGCCTGCTGTGGTGTAGTGGATAGCGCCATGGGAGAATCGACACTCTGACCAGGTGTCACTTCTAAATACAGAATGTTTCATGTAAGGTGACAGTCTCGGAAGGACAAGGCCCATCGGGGCTGTCGAGCCAAGAAGTAGTAGTATATATTATAAATAGAACGTTCAAAACCAACTTAAATATTTATTAGATAAACAGTTCTTGGGTTCCAACTCGGGTTAAAGCAAGCTTAATATATTCTGGATATCTGTTATAAGTAGAACATTATTATTATTAATAATAAATAATTGTCAAAGATCGAAGATTTTCCCGGTATATATTCTGGATAAACAGTTCTTGAGTATCCATACTCTGCCATCTTTCTCAAGTGAGAAAAGTTTTGAAATTAATGTATCTTATTACATAAACCAAAGTATATCACCTCCACATAAGCCATTCAGCGCTGCATTTTCTAGATTCTACTAATACTGACGTACCCAGAATTGTACTTCAATTAGTATATTCAGTGAGGCGATAGTATTATTCAAGAAACTTTCTGTAGAGCACTTAGAACTCTTAAAAAGTCCATGGAAATGCAAAATATTTTTCGGTGTAAAGTTTTTCAATGTTTAAGTTACTATAAGCTCCGAGCGTATGAACAGCAACTGATCCGGATTACTGTATACAACATTAAAATTTTTTACTTAACCTGATTAATTCAGAGATCAAGTAAATAAATTGTTGATAAACAAATATATTTAATTATGTTGTGAATATAAACAAAAGTATGTCTCCGTTAAATTAATTATCTAACACTTTCGCATAACATATGGCTTCAATTTTTAGTGGAGTATATTAATAAGGAAGTCTAGTTCATAACGCTGTGCGGCGCGTCAGAGAATATCGCCCCTTCAACAGATCGTCCTAATGCCAAGCCATTATCGCAGAATGCACAGCCAACAATCATGAGCTGGTCGTTACAATAACGAACGGATTTGCCTTCATCGGGCGCACGTCAAGTTCACTCGTTAGATCCATACATCCGAACAAAGAAAAGCTTGGCAGTTGTATGGCTCCAAACTACCCCTTATTTGCAATCATTTTAATACAACTGAAATTCGGATACCGTTATTAATTCGCCTTATGATTTCCAAATTATCATTTCTCAGTATGAACGTAATCTAGGGATTACTTTAATTTAGATTCACAAAAAGACTTTAGTTTAAAACGTTGATCTTTGCACATTTGTACGCAGGTGATAATGTATATTAACGGAAAATATATATCTACCAATTCAATTATGAAGAAATGCTTTTATAGGAGTCTCAATTTAAGTTACGATGAAATTACAAGATAAACCATGGAAGTCAGTTCGACAGATAAATAGGAAAAATATCAGAAACAAAATTCCTCTGCTTGGAATTCAATCTGTGGACCTTTACTCACATAATTTTACTCAAACCACAGGATTATAGTGACTGAGATGTTGAATATAAAACAAGGCCGATGTTTTATAATATTTTGGACTTATTTATTTAGTGAATTTAATTTATTTCGACTTGGATTTCGCTGAAAGAGTTTATATAGTAATACTTCTGTATTTGCGAAAGTTCTATACAGTATCTGATATTATAACGGATTATAAGAGTTTATTAGAGACAAGCGTAATTTATGACATTTTCTTATGCAATATTTACTGTTCGTTATCTTCTGTAATATTATTACATTTATACACATTTTTGTATTAATTTAATTCAAAACAGAGGAATTTTGTTTATGTTAATTTTCCTATTTATCTGTCAAACAAAATTTAGTCTTTCGTCTTATTGAATTGATAGTTATAGCGTAGTAAGTGATAAATTTTAATGGTATTGGTAGCTACAATGAAATCCGTTCTTGTTCTTTGACATGCAAATATTTTTTCCCTCTGACACCCACTGACACAGGGTCTGTTACGAAGGGACGCTTATTTTCCATGACTAAGAATGCACATTGGCTACATATAAGTTCAGTTTATATTAATTATGAGAAGTGAAGTTGATATATTGTCGAAATAATTTGAATATAAATTTCCGTAGATGTCTATATGTAAAAATGTCGTCCTAATCTATCGATTAGTACACGTTGAATAATTTTGTAGTTAAATTTGGGCCCTTTGAAACTTTTTTATTTTGAGTTGGGATTTGGTTAGTAAACCAGTCATGAATGTTTGTTTATCCTTGAAAAGTTTGAATACCAGTGGCATAGAAAGACGAGGGAGGTCAGCGTTCCACTGCCCTCAGAACGTTTTATGAATTAGCAGACACACCTCTTTTTTTCCTTTTTAAATTATATTAGCACCAAATTACAGTATTTTAGCCTGTAGATTGTTAGTGAAAGAAATGAAGTTATATAAGGATATTAACATATTTAATTAAAGTGACAAAAAAATTATTTAATATATTTTCTTAAAAGTATTTATTATGATTTCCTCTTTGCAGGCTACCAAAATTATTTAAATTATTCATTGTTAAATAATAGAAACACAGGCCTAAATATGTTAATTTCAAAACTCAACATGAACTTAATGTAGGACAATGCGTTAAAATTTGACAGTAAATGAAGGCATCCAGTTGTATATATGAAATAATATAAATTTAATTGGCAGACAAAAAAGGCATTATATAAAAGTTTGAAACAATGAGTAACAAACCATTGAGAAACTGTCAAACGCATTCGTAAAGCTTATATTACCATTACACAACTGTAGCACACATTACGAAGATAACACTAAATAGGTAAATATATAATTAATTACACAATAAATCATAGACATTCAACTTGTATGTCTACCTCTTAAACATCCAGTTTAAAAAATATAAATTTTGAAATTTCAAATTTATGCTGGATGAAGAATTTAATTTAAACATCAGAACGAAACTGATTAAATATTGTGTTATTTAAATATTTTGCACTTATCCCACGAAGATGTCATCTCCAGATCTGCTAAAAAATTTGGAAAGTAAATTCTCATTTCAGTATTGTGCGAACAATAAAAATGATTATTTTCTGCAACTGTGAAGATTAAAGAATATAAAAGGAAATATTTCATACCAAGATTACTGTAAAGGGTTTCGTAAACCACTCTCTTTAAAACCATATAATATTGTATTCATTAACCGCTCTTCAATATGTCTTTGTTTATTTTTCTTAGCTTAGATGGATGAAGGGAATTTTCTCTGTTTAGAAGGCATAGAACGTACCTTACACACTCGTAGTTTCCCTGTATTTACAAGACAACCCAAACATGTCGTTCAGTATTCAGCGCTCGTCGTCGGTGAATGCAACGGGATATGCCGATCGATGTCATTCGATAGATGTGCCTTAAGAGAAGGTCTCTCCGCGAGTTATATAATTTTGAGTGTAGGAATAAGAAGGAAATTCGAAAAAGTATCGCTTATATCATAAAATTAGAGTTTTTTTATAGCAGAAAGTTACACATGAATAAGAAAATATATTGTGGTAATTGAATAATATGTATTAAGACCATACGATTCGTAAAATTTGCTACGACAACGTGAGAAATGTTCTACAAGCCCTTATTGATTTATAATACCAACAAGTTAGGATGTAGAGGAACAAATATAGACTTTCACTAATTTATATAAATATATCTGATTCCAGTCACGGTTTATTAAATAAAAAGGAACATAAAATATTATCTGCTACAATTGATTAAAGAAGGATAAATAGTAAAAAATTATTCTCTTATGCGTAAATAGGTATATATTATGGTATTAACTGCATTTACTACTGGATTGCTCTTTTGTATCCTCTTTTTTTTCATTTGAATAACATACTATTCAGATATTATTATCTTTCCGTTTTTATGTTCTATTAAAAGAAAATGTTGCCCACATCTAATCAGAATTAAAATTGATTCGGAATCCTCATTTGAGAGACAAAACTTCGTTTTAGTGGTTCTGTATTCAGTACAGTCCCATTTTACGAGAGCCATCTCGCTTTTAAGCTACGAAAAGCCGAGCCTCATAGTTTGTGAGTCGAAAACTGGTTTTACGGAAAGAGTAAGGTTATTCTGAGAGCTCTGTTTAAAGTGTTAAAGTTTTAGTAAAGAGCTAAGGACTCGTGTTACGACACGCGTAAATTAGGCGGTAAAAGTGATCCAGTGCGTGTTATGGTCGGTAGTTGGCACTCCAGGAGCAGACTGTACTGAACGACTGCCTAAATGAAGTTTTAGACACATATTGGTGTTCCAAAAAGGCATGATGACGGACTGAGATATTTTTAATGTTCAGAAAGTTATACAGCAAATATGTATGACGCTTTCAGATATATTATATTTTCTAAACAATAGTAATTCCATTTTACGTACATTTTACATAAATTTGCAATGTCAGTTATCTATATAATAAAAAAGGATGTATATTTGTATGTATGTATGTATTTACGTTAATCTTTATACAAATTTTATAGCGTGAACAGAATGCAACAAAAATTGGTTTACGTATTCTGCCAAAATCGAGAACCGGTACTGTGGGGGTGACAAACCACTAGCATAAATGTGAAAAGAATTATAATTTTAAAAAGTGATCATTAAGTGATAAATTACTGCGCGCCAATATATCAAAGGAAATAGTTCGATTTTTCCGTAATGAAATGAAGCAGAAATATTTTCATTGAATAAAAGTATAATTCTATCCAGTAATACTCCATCGAGTGATAATAAAAAACAATACAAAATACTTTACAATCGTTGCGGAAAATGTTAGTTAACTTAGTGAGTGCAATATGGCCACCATTTCTTTACATTTGGAATGCAGCTATCAATTTGATCACTTAAATCCTTCGTAATGTGCGAATACTGATGGACAATTATATCCTGCAATACTCAAGAAGTACTGTCTGATGACTTACTGACAATTATTTGTTCGCGGAGAATTATATTTCTAAAGAATAACGATGGTATGTTTGTTGCTATTATGCAATTAAATTCTATGTATCTTATAGCTATTAAATTAATGCAGTATATTTATGTATTGGTAAAGAAATTCGGAGGTATGTTTGTTGAGATTGATGAAATAAAATTCAATGTATTTTATAGCTGTTCAATTAAAGCACTATTGGTCGAAATTGTGTACGGAACTAGGAATAGTTAGATTTAGGTTGTGTCTTCTTGACTAAAGATAAATATAGAATTAAATTCTTTTTCGGGTTTATATAAATAAGACACGGGCAACGCCGGGCACTCAGCTAGTACAGAATAAAAATGTAACAAGATAGTAAATAACGGCAAGAAGACTTCATATTTAAAACGTTATTACACAATGTATCAGGTACAGCAGTTCTACAGTTTCCTGCGTGATCTAAATATTTGAGAGCTTGTTATAGGCACGCTTTCTGTTGATTCTACAGGCCTAATTCAGCCTTTGGCGAAGCGAGATGTGATTTTCGTTTGAGCGTCAAATGTCAGGGCGCCTGGTTATTCTGAGTTTCAAGCTTTGCAGGAATCATAGCAGCCTGAAAACGTCAGCATCGCTGGGTACGTTAATTTTAATTAGGTGTTCAAATATTTATTGATGCATATAAGTTATAAGATTTTCACATGCAAATAACAAGCTGCTGAAAGAAAATCAAATCATGTAACTGTAGTGTAAAATGCATCAGAACAGTTTTTATCCGTAGGATACATCATTCTGATGGATCTTATTTTTAACGTCCAGAGAGTTTTATTTATATCAATAACGAAATCATCAGGGACAGTTTGTTAAGTATTGCGCTGAGGATTTATGATCGTCATATTTCTTCTAGGTTGTTTGGTTAAGTGTAATATAACAAGATAATTTATTCTTTATATTGAAGTTTTGAGCTAAATAAATATCATAGTTAATTTGTAAAAGACCCTGAAGTTATACTAATAAAAATGTGTAAATCAAATTATTCTTATTTTACAGTTGTGCTAAAATCAATATATTTTCCTCTTAAACGATAGAAATGTATAAATTTCTACCGGGAAAAAGCAGGCCAGTCAGCTAGTATTTGCTTAGTGTTTATGTATCTAGAAATTTACGTTATAGCTAGAATTATTACATATTTCTCTTTAATTGAAGATTCTGATAACTATTTACGCAGGCAGCGTATTGAAATCATCTAGTGTTTCAATAAATACGAAACTATTTCAGATTGCATACATATATTTCACATATATTAATTACCCCTCACTCCCAATTTATGACAATTTTTACACTGTTTGAAATGTTTTACAAAAATATCTTTTAATGGAGGGTGAAAAGGAATGAAATACGAACTTGACCGGTGATGCGTCACATTATTCCTTTTTGGTGACTTGCCGTGGTAACAGATCATTCTAATGATGCATGATTATCTATCTATCTATCTATATATATATATATATACATTGTAGCGAATACTAAGAAATTTATTGTATGCAAGATTATTTTTGTCTTCAGTTCGGCAGTACGGGCGATGTTTTCGCGTTGCGCCCGTTGTTTACGAACGTTTGACGATGGGAGAAGGGTATAAAAGGCCTAGGAAGTAAACCCACGAGAGTCAGTAGTGGCGGAGGCTAGTCCGCGGGCAGTAGGGCAGTCGCGCGGTTGTTGGTATTGTGTGTCTGGAAAGCTTGGTCGAGTTGGACGTTATGTCCAGGAGCGCCGTCGTTTGTGGTCGTTGGTTTTTTGGTTTGAAGTCATTCAGATTCTAAGTAGTTCTCACTCGAGATTTAGGCCAGTCCAAGGTTGGTAAAAGGCCCCGGGAGATGGTAATCTCGGGTAAAGCCGTCTATCTGTGATAGCTCTGCCAACAAATCCTGTCTCCACACCTCCTATGGTGACACTGGGCAATGCAGCTTTGCTGTAGCAAAGTGGAGAAGGGTGCTTAATGTAGAGTTGTGAGTTTGTTGTGATAATTAACGAACGTGCATCCGTTGAAGGGTGTTGGTCCGCTTGGGAACCAATTTTGACGGTGCAAGGTGTTTGTTTGGATTTGGTTAAGGATAGTAAATTAGTGTTTGATTTCTGTTATAAAAAGTTTTTATAGTTTTGTGTTCATTTTATAAACTTCTATTTTTTATTGGAGGCCAGTAAGCGCCCCCTCAGATATATTTCCCTTTAATAGTTTGGTGCACAACAATTTGGCACCATTATAGGGGTAAATATTAATTAATTAAATTTTGTTTAGTGCAATATATATATATATATATATATATATATATATAATTATTTATGATAATTTAATATTTCATCGATGCTGGTATACTGATCAATGATGGTAAATTGTAGCAATTTTAATTGATTACAAATTAAGGGAAAAAATAAATGTGTTGTTTCCCTGTGTGTTATAAGTGCAACTAGAATATGTTTTTATTTCTATACTTATTAGTATCCACGGCTTCATTTAAATGTAACAATGAAATAATAAGTTTTTAGTTACTTTAATATGACTCATAAGTCTGAGATTTGTGTTTATGTAAATATCATCTTCAACGTTGGTAGTTGTTCCAGATCTCTATGAATAAATAAATATTCTGAATATTAAAATACACGAATTTATTTTGACGAGTATGAAATAGAATAAATATAATCGAAAGCGCAATTGTTACGTCGATTAACTGACACTTGCCAATTTATAATCGGTTTGTGATAATTCTCCGTGACGACACTTCGCTATCGTTGCGCTGCTTCAGTTATGTTACGTATTTTCCTACTCGGCAACTCCCATTCCGCGACATAAGAGGTTTTACCTTTAACAGTGATCGAAAGACTCGCATAGTGAGGATAATTATTGATTTGCAGTTGTTGTAAATGAAAGGACGTGTATTATTCGTATTGGATAGTCATTGTTGTTTCACGTCATGATATTTTGTTCTTTACAGTGTTCTCCGTGCAGTTCTTACATTGTATCGCCTCTTATCGATTGGGGTAACGCAGGCTGTAGGTGGCTCCGGCGAAGACGCGTAGATGTGCGTGCTAACGGTCGCACGTGCGTGGACGGGTAAATGCTCTGCGGGTAGCAGCTGCAACATAAACTCCCCAGATATCGTCTATGTATTGCGTCGTTACGTCGATACTGAGTGAAATAAAGAACGTACCGAAATCACCTATATTCACAATAAACGTAATACGGCCTTTCGATAACCAAAGCAAATAGTCACGGAGAGATTGTATACTCTGAAAATTTGAAGCATTGACTTATTTTCTTTTTATTTAATTCAATTCGGATTCCTAAAAATATATTACACGGTTGTTAGGTGTGGAACTAATTTATTTAAAATAAATGTTCTATTTCTATGGTTAATCATAGGTACTGTCGGTTTCAATGTAAATAGATTCATTTAAGGGAGGAATCTAGGGTATGTAAATGGGGGGGGGAGGGGGGAAATTTTTTTCTGCCAAAGATGGCAGTTTTAAGACCGGCAAATAAAAAATTGTTTGAAGACGAGTAATTTGTAAGATATGTGAATTTAATTAATACTAAAATTCATCAACGAGAGAGCAGGTGTGACGTCATAGTGACGTCACAGACAGACCATGGTGCCAACCTCTACGCGTTCCCCCCAATGATGGGCTGCCAACTTCAGCATAATCCCCCTTAAGACACTAATCCTGGAAATAGAACTGTTGACGTCACTTACCTTACGAAGCGTAGTATTGTCAGTATTATGTTGAAAAAGTTTCTGTACTACGGTAATTAACAAGTGACACGCTACGACCTCCCTGAAAAAGAACGAACAATCTACGCAAGTAGAATAATTCACGCCGATTTGATTCGGTTCGCTGTCAGCGGCACGTCATCCACCGACAGATTTACGAACATAGTCAATTGTGATCTTTCAAAAATGGTCCCTTTTCTAACATCCACTTTATTTTCACACGGGTTTCTCTTTTGTAATACTTTATTTCCACAAAACCACATCCATCCACCCATTAATATATTTCTCATTCTTTCGAACTTTGAAACTTTCAACACATTTCGAGCACTTATAATTTTGTTCTCCTGGAATCAATTTCCATGACTACATTTTATCAACTAGCTAATTTTTATATCCCACTAATTGTATAAGTTCTACAACTTTAATGCACTCACTGAAGGAAAAAAAACAATATTTCTTAAGCACAAAACACTAAAATCACAGCATATTTCCTCGAGGACCACGTGAAGACTGAATGGATAAAGGCCCAATTTTTCCTTATCCCCACCCTTATGCTCTTTTTGAAAACGAATAAATGCTTACTTTTAATAATCATTTGAGAATAAGAAATTATCATAAGTTGTTACATAAATGTTTATTAAATAAAATAATATATATAAGTATGAAGTATTTATACAAATTCAGATTTTGTATATTTACATAAATAATCAAACATTACGCATTAGTTCAAGATCTTATCAACAGATGTCATTCCTAGTTGAAACTTTGCGAGAGACGAGCCTCCTCCTAGTCTAGTGACGTCACACCTGCTAATACTTAATTAGCTGTATCTCCCAAAGTATACATGTGAAGGAAAAAAGTTATATAGCAATTAGAGTTGTAAATGGTCAAAGATTGCTTTACGATGGAATACATTTGAATCGCAGCAATTTAAAATCATTTTTACATACCAATTTAAGTATTTCTCAAAATCTATACGTTTTAAAAAAAAATTAATTAATAATTCATCATGTAAATTGCTTAACGATGGTCGAAATTTGAATCACAGCCATTTAGATTCGTAATTACGTACAATTTTTTATATATCTCCGAAACTATACATTTCCGCAAAAAAATTATTTAATTATTAAATTAGTAAATGATCAAATAATGCGATACGATGGGAGGCATTTCTATAAAAAAACTTTTGACGTGATTTTGAAGAAAAAATTACAAGTAACCTACATGTTTAGAAATATATGGTAAAATAACGCGATTTTTAAATACGATATAGATTATATACATTTATCTTCCTATCGTACTTATCCCAAATTATAAATCCACATAGTTACGAACGCCAATATACATGTACAGAACATTGATAATTATCAATTCTCCAAAAATAAGGGTGCGTTTTAATGGTATTATAATGCAGCAATTGAAAAAATAATTGATTTTCAAGTCAATTAGTGAAGAATACCATAATTGCAAAAAAAATAAAATGCTAATGACAAAGTTGAAAAATACTTGGAACCACCCGGAACCGAACCCGGGCCTCCTGCTCCGAACGCAGACACTTTAACCTCTCAGCCACGACACAACTTACAATTAATGGTTCATATACGTATATTTATGTCGCGATTTCTGACTGCCACTGCAAAAATTTTCAAGTTTTCCGATACGCGCGCCGCGCGCGACTCGGAAAACTTGAAAATTTTTGCAGTAGCAGTCAGAAATCGCGACACCAATTCTGGCAATGCCACATCATCCTTGAATACCACTATTGTTCACAAATGCGGGATGATTGTTGGAAAGCGCTCTTCGCGAAAGCCTCAGTGACCTTGGAAAGCGCTCCTCATTGGCTCCACGGGCCTATCGGTGACGTCACACAAGGACGTCACACCTGTTAATTCGTAATTAAACCTATCTTCGTAAGTATATGTTTCCGCAAAAAATGTTATTCAAGAATTCGACTTGTAAATGGTCGGAAAGTGGTTTACGATGGCTGATATTTTAACCGTTTCCATTTACATATGTTCGATATTAGCCTAATTATCTTTCCAGTACTTCTATAAAAATTATTACGTATTGATAATAAATTACCACTAAAATTATGTGATATCGTAAACTCAGAAAGCCTGCTCAATACACTTAACTTCACTGCAATGCCTTAACAATTAGACTTATTTTCAAACTCACCATGCTTATAAAAATATCATTATATTTTACAGTTTACGTCACTGAATTACAAGCTCTGTTATTTTTAAAATATTTTACTATCATAGTTCGTTAAGCTTCTTTCGATTGTTTTGTATTCTGTGGGCACGCAGATAGCACATCTGCAGAAATCGTTCTACAAATAAATGAAAATTTTTCGTCAATCGGTGTGTTGTGTCTTCTGTCTAATATTAAAAGAATGATTGTATATAGATATGTAAGTAGTCGCGAAAAGATAACTGTTAACATTTCCCCAGGCAGATTAGTTATTGTCAGTTCTAAATACTAAATTAATTAATATAATTTTATATACATGTATTTATAGTTGAAATAATGTCCCTAAACTTAGCTTATACTTTAAAATAACTATATTAATTTCATGCATCAACTACTGGGCAAACTGTCCATTTGTAGATTGAATAAATACATACATGCATATTAATTCTCAGCAATTGTACAAGACATATACTTTTTTGTATATCGTAGTGTCGGAATGTAGGCATTCGTATACGAATCCCAATCAGCTGCCCCACAGGTCCCTCTATCATTATCAACTGTTTCAGCCTTTCAAGGGCTTATCTTTAAGCCCCTACGAAGTCCCATCACATATTCGCAATTCTACTTACTATTTCGAATACTCAATAATTTTCTGCATTGTAAACATAAAAGTATTGGATGTATTTATTTTAATTTGTTTGCAAAGGCCGATTTAATATAGATTCGTGAGAGGATGAGACACGTGAGGGGGAAAGGGATGAAGGAGAGATGTAGGCAGAATGAAAATTCTTACAGTTTTCAGTTCTTTAATTTATTTGTTCAGTGTTCTCTTTAAAATATTTCCAAAAGCACTATTTCCAATATTTATCAGAAGGCTTATAATTCAGGAATTTACGGAACATTAATTTTTCTAAATTTGCAATAGTTGTTTTAATAATATGAATTGTGGTTTATCGCTTGCCGATATTTATTGACTAATTTAACCAATTAGATATTGTATGTGAAAGACAACACACTTTCCTTTCACTATCTACAACTTATATAATTTCGGTTTATTCCCTTTGCACGATTACGCTTTAAAAGTGAAATGGTACAGACCGTAAATTATAGTCGAAACATAAAAATGTTCCAGACGAGGAAACATTTTCATCGCATGTAATAAATCGTATAGTTAATTTGTGCTGCTTGACTTGCCATGTGGAAAGGACTCCACATAACCCATCAATAAAAATTGAGTACAAAACAGGGTTTATACGTTTTGCAATATATTATTAATATAATTTGCATTTACCGAGCGACACAATTAAAAAGTTAAACGCTTACAAATTTGGAAATTTTAAAATCAATTGATGATTAAAAATACTACTTCAATGGGTTCGAATTATATTGAAAATATTGTGGCTTTGAATTATTCGTTCTTTTTTAAATTGTTTTAAATCAACATTGAGATTCCAAGTTTTATTTAATTATTGGTTATAAAAACGTATAATTATTAAATTACAATAAAATCAGTTGAAATTTGTTCGTTTTTCATTTTTATGAACTACTGTTAGTATCTGTTTAGCTTATTAAGTATATTTGTATTTTCGTCTCCTGACTATATTGTATTTTCAATGTAACCTCATATTTTGTTAAGTTTAGAGCAGTTAGGGCTTCTATTGTGTACGGACATAGCTTGTCGTGATATTTTGTCGTCGACTCACTCGTAATTGTAGCTAATATTACTGTAATTAAATACTGAATCGTCGCTTAAACAAGTATATACTTAAATTTCACGAAACTACACTTTGTCAAGAAACAAGAACTCTATTAAATTGACTATAAGCTTAAATATCCTCTATATCAACAAGCTCCAATGGCTATCAACGATATACGTTGCGTCGTTAATTCCATCTTTGGAGCACTACTCTTTGAACATTTTCTGCGTTGAGTATGTCGCCATACATACTATAATAAGGGTTATAGGATGGAAATAGGATTTTCAGCTAGTAGCAATAAACGCCTTGGTAATAACCGGACGAATTATAGAGTTAACTAATTTTTAAATTAAATTAAGAAATTAAATATTCAGCTGGAATTACGTACCGAAAGATTAAAAAAAATCTTCACTTAGCTGTAGAGAATTAATCCAATTTAAGTTACCAAGTGATAGTTTGTTTCCATAAACGGAATGAAAAAGCCAAGAAGGTTGGCAGAACTAGCTAACTTTGTCAATTTCACACGTACATGATTACTGATACAGAAAGTCCAAGTACTTTAGCAAAAATAAGTTACTTGAAAGGTAACGGTATGATTTACCATATAACCGACACAAACAGATTTGATGAATATTTACAAAATGAAGTTTTGTAAAACATATTTATTCACATCTGATTACTGTTGTTGGATCAAAGACGTAGCAGTATTGTGATGCGTCAAATGTCACAGAAGTTAGTTTTACTGTCACCCAAAGAAACGGTAAACACTGTATTCAGTTTAGCTCTACCACTCGTTCACCCTTGTTTATCATGAAAACAGCACACACGTTAGCTTTGACAACAAATGCTTCTTGTTTTTTTAAGAGTTTTGCTTACGGTCGTATGTATGTGCTGTACAAAAGATTGGGGAGCGAAGGAATATTAGGTTACTCGGCGGAAAGAATGGACTCTTTGAAATGTACTACAGGTCTGATGTGAGTGTACGTGGGTGTATTATGGTGAGTTGATGCTCACGTGGGAGGAATGTGATGCGTATATAACCATACTATTTAGTAATAATGTTTTTTTATAAACAGATTATTCATTATAAAATTTGTCAGTGTTTCTTACAATCGCAATAAAAGTTTGACAGGGTAAGAAACTGACCAAAAACGTCACACTCTCGGGTTAACGGAATAATTATCAATGATGGAAAGCTTTCCCTGTGAAAAGAATTACGATAGGCTTATCGTGTTTCCACCCACACAACTCCGTCAACAGCGTCGTTTCTTCCAGTTTACAAGAAGATGGATTTTAAAACGACCTTATAATTTTATTTATTCCTATATATAGAAATTTATGCTGAATTTTATTGTTTTGTCTTTGATATTGGCATTTTTACAAGTTGAGAAAAATAATGATACTTTCTGTTACTGAAGTACTATTTTTCCGTATTGTGTTGCATGGTTACCGCGTCGACCTTGAACTGTAATCTTATGATTGACTCCGTAGCAGTGGGTGAACAGTTTTTGCGCTTCACCAAAAATGTCGGATAAGTGTATCTTAAGTCTTATAATAACTTTTGAGTGATCAAAGATTGAAGCCTTTCCCGGTACAGTTGTTCAATATGACGACAGAGCTTTTAGTCGTCGAAACGTTGCGTTCTACAATTATGCAAAACCCGGTTGAACTCCGAGAACAATATATTGAACTTTTGAGTGTTGTCGACTGACCAGTGCAGTTGTTTCTCTAGGCTCTTCTTAGCACCTGACGAAAGGAACAATGATTCCAGAAACGTTGTGTGGTATTTATATTACACTTTTTGTCTGAATTGGCTATCATTCATATTCATTATTTTCAATCATACGTAATTTTTTTCCTACTTACGAATTATTAAGAATCCAAGCCCCAGCACTATCGTAATACATCTTCCCCAATAGCAATTAAAGCACGTTCGTTCGGAGTTCACGAGCAATTATAACCGTTTTATTCGATATCCAGGGCATCGAAATGGTAGAATTGCCTAACACCATATTATAAACAAGTTTAACGTGTTGAAAAGAATCGTCCTGAATTGAGGAAGAATTGACGGATCTTACACAGGGCCACGGCGTTATCTTTCAAGCATCCATTCGATCATTTTCCCTGTGATATAATAACGTTTTTTAACTATTCCGCAAAATCAAGTCTACCCTTACAGCGGACACATATTTCAAGAGTGAATTAATCATTTAGAAGTACGTTTACAGACGTGTTGTAACTAAAAGCGATCCTACTTTGAAGGCGACCATAAGTAATTCTACATGTCACGTGATAAACAAAATTATTTGTTAACCTACTTATGAAAAATTATATTATCACTAATTGAAGTGATAAAGACTTTATTGCTGTGAAATTTGATACCTAGGCAATTAACTTTCTGAACGCTGAAAACTATATTTTATTTCGTTACTTCAATATCTTCATTCCATGACAGGTCGCTGCTAACAGGGAGCGGCAAACAATGAAATTGATTGTTGGAAGTTCGGCTGATTGTGAACGGAAACAAAAGAACTGAATGAAGAATTGTTTCCACAAAAAAAAATATGACGAGAAAAGTGGAAATTTTGCAAACAACGTTTGGAACTAGGTTAAAGACAGAGATAACAGATGAGAGACACACAACTTTGAGCACAGATGGCGTATTCCTAGAATGTAACTGAGCATCGTATTAGATTTATATTTAAATGAGAGAGAGGTCGTGAATCAGAAACTTGTGGTACATGGAGCTGCATGGCGTGGAATGGCATGGCAAGGCTTGCGGTCCGTACTTCACAATGAGCCAGAATTACGACAAGACGTGACGTGAATAAATCGAGCTCGTCGCCCCGCCCACGTGATCTAAATTGATAAATGTCGTCCCCCGAAAACCGCGATTCTTAACCCATTAGCAGGATTCAAGGACCTCAGCCACACACTGAATCCCCCGTATGAATGTGAGAGTTACTCGTTAATAATTAATCCCTTGATGTACATAATTACTACATTAATTATTCAATTATGCTGGAAATTTTGTTAATTTCTTCCAAACCTTTTAATACTAATATGAAATCTCATTCTAGATCTAAAGTTTTTTCCCTCAGTTATCAATTGGACTACCATGGAAAATATACATATTTAATCAGAATTCGTTAAACGAATTTATATAACAATTAATTTCAAATTTACGAACACAAAGTCGCGTTTCAATGAGTGTTGCTATCTATACAAAAAGTAAACACAAACAGTTTTATTGAAGATTAATTTATATTTTAATTAAATTTACGGAATTCTCAATTGAATTTTATATTTCACCACCAACAACTGTCGCAAACCCATAACACAACCATTTTCGTTGATTGTCATTTACAAATTCCCAACCAGTTGTCTCCTCCACTTGGTTTTTAGACAAAGTGAACTGTAATGAAATGTGAGACAACTTTGTTTATTTGTTTGCCAGAGAGACTAATTTCAATGATGGAAAAAAATCTAGGATTTATTACCAATGGAAGATAAAAACAAAGATGAAGAATATTGTGTGTCGATGTAGCGGCGAGAAGTTTCGGTGATTCACTGTTATTTTGGTTGATATTTACATGGTTATTGTAAAAATTTCTTGGCTGTATATAGAACCGATAATTTTATTACGATATACCTTATAATATTATTATGGATTTAATTTGATCGAAATCAGGAGGATGTGTTACGAAATTCTATGAAAAATAGATTTCGTATAACTCAAATTACTTTCAAAAATGATAAAGAAAATTAAAATATTTCAATTAGTATTGCCCAAACTACATTTCTTGTAAGATATGTAATATGAATCAAAATGTTTATAAAACTGTATGTAATTTAGAATATGTGAAAAATACATATTGATGATTATAATGATATCATTACGTGGTTAGGTTCATAGTAAAATTGTCAATTATTCTAAAAAAATGGTCTTTATGAATTGAAAATTACTAGCTATATATACAAGTAATATTTAATCTCAAACAAATGCTCGTGCATGTACATGTAATACTAATTCTAATGTTAAAGGAAATATTCCTGATGTAAAGTTGAATTTTATTTTCCTTTTTTTAAAAATCATGTTAACGTTACTCAGTGAAGGTGTATTTTTAAACTTGGAACACGGCGAGGAAATTTCTGCATTACCTTCATTTTTGATGAAAGTAATTTCCATATGTTTATGTGTTTGAAGCCTGACGTTCATCAACTACTGAAAGTATTAGGCTGTTAATTGCTAGCGACATTGATGGACGACGTTCCATTAACGAAGCCATCTTCATGGGATTTTGTAATGGATGGTGTTAAGTGTCTGGGAAGTGTCAGTCGGTAATTGGATGTTTTGTTGAAGCTCATTTCTGTTACAGAATATATCATGAAGACAACATAATCTTCAACGGTATTTCTGTTTTTCGGTATTTCACCGAATAGCAATTCCTGACATGAAACGAAGGTTTCATTTGTCAACATCAACGGATCTGATTTTGACTTTGTTATTTAAATAAATTAAGGTATTGTGACTGCTGTTCACTTGTAATTCATTTCAGGGAATTTAAATCTTATTTTCTAAGTATTCTGACATTTTTTTCACTTTCTCATTAAAGAAAACTTAGTAGCTAATATAATTGAGCTTTGAGTGAACATATTCCTAATGTGATTCACAGTAGTCATCCTCATTGTAGTTTTCTCCAAAATTTTTCATTGCCTTAATTTTGTACATAAACGTTTAAAATAACGTCATTTATTGTAAATAAGCATACTAACTCAACTTTTCATTTTTATTTATTATTTGATTCAAAACGTTCCGTAATTTATGTTTCAGAATTGAAATACTGATAATTATTTAGCGATAATTCATATGAGTGTATATATAAAAATAATTTTTATCAAGAAATAAATATAATTTAAATCAATACGTAGTGAATAAAGCCTAATTTTATGTCAGTTCACTGAAAAAAATATATGGTTTATAAATAATATTTTCCTGTGTCTGTATTTAATTAATAATACAAGTAAAATAAATTAATCATTCTTTTGAAATATTTTATTCAACACAACGACCTTTCAGTAACCATTTTGAACTTTAATCAGGTTGTTGTGTTTCTCCGGTATCAAATTTTTTTCGTTGTAAAATTATTGTATTTATTTAATGTATATAATATTTTACATCAATCCATTTAAAGTATCTGTTCAAATTGAGCCTTAATTTAATTTACAATTCTGTGATTAAAATATGGCAAGTATTAATTAATTTCTTATAAATATTGTTTTATTCAGAAACTACCTTTAGTAGTCCGATTGCTAAAATTAAGTTATATTAGCTTAAGGGTTGCATGAAAGAAATATATAAGGAATCGTGACATTTTAATAAGAAATATATAGTTATTTTGAGTGATATAAAATCGAAAAGAGACTATAAAAATGCATTGTTTAGTTCTTGTTGTCCGTTGTGAATTGTTGTGTAACAATCATTTATGGAAACTGTTTATTATATCAAGAATTGTCAAAATTATAATTTTAGAGTTATAAATTCCACAGTATCCGTATGTGTGTTTCTATAAATTGTGGATGAAAATATCTGAATACAATTTTAAATTGAAAAAATTAAAATTTTATTGCTACGTTCCTAATTTTTTATTTCACTACTTCCATGGTGATTAAAGCGTATCCATAAAACTAAAATAGCAATAACATTACATTTTTGTTATATTGCGCTCTTTGAAACTAATTCCGATTCTGAATTGCATAAAATAAGTGTCTGCCTTTGATGTGTATTCTGGGACAAGCCTATCAATTGGAGAATGTAATATAGTTACGTAATGTAACAAATTCTCAACATCTGAAGTTTGCAGACTTAAATTTAATTAGGTGGCCATAATCGCATTTATGTTGTCGAATTCCCATTTCCGTACCTGAAGAGGAATTATTAATGTAAACTCGAACCTCAGTGTAGTGATACAAAATATGCATATTTATTTAGACCGTATTGTATTCCGTCTCCGAAAAGGTCAGTTGGTTTTTAAAAATCTGGGATTAACGTATCTCGTACTGGAGGTCGTAAATTAGTGGAAAATATAAATTATAAATAATGTTTTGGATTGAAAAACCATGTTTTTGGGGTTTCGTACAGGTTCACATCGACAAACCTATGAGGTCAGATAAAGATCGAATGAGGCTGTTGTATCGTAGGAGCTATTTTACTTTCTGACTTAGTGTTAGACTTTGAAATATATTTTTACGCAGAAAAATTTTCCCGCCCGATTGAACGACTCATTCGCCTTGGGTGTGAATTTGGAAACAATCATGTTTTAGTGCTTCGCTGGTTACTAAAAGTCAGGTTGCTCGAAACTTAAAAAGTCAGCAACTGATACGTATATTATAGAAACTTATGGTGATAAATGTGTGTCCTGTTCCCCTCAATAAAAGGGACCCATTTTTCAAGAGCGGACGAGGAACAACCGGAAACGGTGGAGCTGCATCATGAAATAAAAGCGAAATACTGAACTGGAAGGAACGTATGGAAAAGTTTTGTTTATTCACTGGGGTCCTACTTTGAATTCGCCCTCCATTAACTTCACATTTTTGTTTGCTAACTAATGTATTCACTGATATTTGTGACTCAGTTTGTCCTTTGGAATCTGCCAGCTTTTGATCCAGATCAGGAGAGTCGAGTTTCAGCCGGCTGCATTTTAGTGTCAGAGTCCAAAACAGATAGCTGCTGCAATATTTTAATAAACTGTCTCACGGAAAGGCACCCAGAAGTAATTTGTGACGTTTTTGAAAACGACTAATTTTCCGAGTCGTGAATCATAGGCGGGAGGTGAAGTACCAGCCCACAGGGCGAGTTTTGCATGCAAATCTGAGGGATTTTGGGGCTGCGAAGATGTGCAGACCACCTGGCCAGCATCGTGATGAGACCTGTTAATCCGTGCGCCTCTCGTGATTCAATTGCCTCATCTTGCGTCTGGCCTGCAGGGGAACTGTAATCACCCGGCTCAGGCGCCACGGCCGGCAATTTGTGACAAGTGGCCCATGTCATTAGCATCCTTCCTTCCCTCAGGACAGCTTCATAACTGTATATATCCATAAACGCCACGTTTCTTCCCGAGCTCTGCGACCCGACGTAGATTAAAGCTGATACGAGGAGAAACTAATTTGTCTAGGAAATCTCTTATACTGTACCAACTCATTTAAGGAAAAAATGATCGCATTTGTTTGGTCACGCACACAAAGTGGAAATTATTAAATAAATTAATTTATAACTCATCATATATAAGCGTAAAATAATATAATATTAATTACTCTTTTTCTATTTATTTTTATTTTTCTCAAGCCCGATTTTGATCTTGAGTTCTATTTTGTTATTTTTATTAATAATCACAGTGTCTCAAATCATTCATGACCGACAATTTTCTTATATATATATATATATATAGCAGTGAACGTCACGAATATAATGTTGTTTACTCTGTTAGAAGCCCGAGAAGACTTTATTCATTCTCTACAACGAGAAAGACTACGTTCTTAATTAAAGTATTTTTTTTAGGGCAACAGGCTACATGAGGGTAATCCACGTTGGGCAACTCCCCTTTAATAGCATAGGAAGGGATTTGAAATGGGGGATGCGAAAGGGTAGAGGAAGGTAGCCAAGGGTTAACTAGGGCCCCCGGGCTATATTTTAAGGATCCTACCCGGCATTCGCCTAAAAGTAATGCAGGGAAAACCCTAGAAAAACCTGCATCAGGTAGGTCGGGCATTGGGTACTTGTCCCACGCCCTGCCGATAGCGGGAGAGGAGTTTTCTGTGGGGACGCAGCATTCCCTTTTTCGTGACTCGACCAGTTTAGGAGGCAGCTGGCCGACTATTCCAATGGGAATAGCTGACAACTCTTACCGTATGCCCAAGGTCTGTGACCCCGGAACATACACCTCTCAGAACAGGCCGAGGTGCCTGTCCGGTGGAAGAAACATATTAAATATTGTATTTGTAAGTGAGAGTGAGAGAGGGCGAGAAACAGAGACAGACATATAGTTTTGTCTCCCCCCGCCCCTTCTCTGTCTATGACGTAGTGGAGAATAATAGAGGGATTTACTATAGATGTGGAGAAAGGAAGACGAAATTAATGTTATTCCTTAAAGAAAGACGTTAATTTTTTTTGGATGAAGGGCCTAGATCATTGTATTCAGTGTGTGTGTCGCTCTCCGACATGATTTTATTAGTATTCATAGAGAAACTCACAAACGTACGTCCTCGGTGTTGTGTGACATACACGCTGGTTTACTATTCAACACTTCTGAGTCTCTCTCTGTTTCTCCCTCTCCCACGCCTTCTACTTCCGTTTCCTACACAATGTCACAAAAAAAATTCGCTAGGTATTCGCCCAATATCAGACCAATTTTACGGCGTACATAAAGAAGTATCCCGTCAATTATATTTAGCTACGCTGTTTGGAGTCACTGGTATATAATTAGTAAACTAGTAAATAGTTAAGATTAATTTTACTCAATGGCTTCCCATCTAATTGCAGCAACAAAATTTAACATAATTAAAAAACTCTTAACTAAACCGTCTTTAAAGGATGATGGTTTCAGAATGATTTTTACTTAGGTTTTGAGATCCTTCGGGGATGAATAATTAATGTAGAAGTTCCAATTTCTTTTCTCATTTTACATAAAGTTTTCTTTCCAAGCAGCTTATCTGTTAATCAAAGTCTTGAATATCACTGTTGACCATTAAATTTTTACCTATTTTACGTGATCCTCAATTACAAGAAAAGTGCTTGATATATCGTTTGGAAGTGTAATAAAATAGTTTTACGTTAATGTTTCGTTTTACATGGCGTAAATTAATTGAAAATAATAGAAATATTTTGAGATTACACTTTTCACCACTTCGATATATCTGTCTGAAAAAAACAGCCGATATTTTCGTCCTGATATTTATAATCCGAAACACCATCGCATAAGCCGGGCCATTTCAGCCAGTTTTGTTCCGGGGTCGTAGACATTGGGCATACGGTAAGTGCTGTCCACAATTCCAATTGGAATAGTCGGCCAGCTGCCTCCTAAACTCGTCAAGTCACGGAGAGGGGAATACTGCGACCCCACAGCAAACCCCTCTCCCGCCATCTGAATAGAGTGGGACAAGTACCCAATGCCCGACATACCTGGTGCAGATTTTCTAGGGTTTGTCCTGCATCACTTTTATGCAAATGCCGGGTAGGATCCTTAAACTATGGCCCGGGGGCCACAGTTAACACTTGTCTACCTTTCTCTACTCTTCCGCATCCCTTCTTTCAAATCTCTTGCTATGCTACTAAATGGGTATTTGCCTCCATGTGGATTACTCTCAAGTATAGCTTTTAGAGATTAATTTATAACTGGTTAATTTTCCTGTTATTGATTATTTTTCTTCCTCTGGGCACATCAATTATTCCTTGTTATCGGGATACTTTTATATTTTTGTTAAAATAACATTAACCGTTTTGAGGGTTTGACCTTCTGTCCATCTTGTTTTCTGTTATATGAACCTTAAGATGCTACACACCACAATCCTAATTATCTGATTTATTGTAAAATATTATACAGTCACTTTGAGGTCATGGAATTTTACAGATTATACAACTATATAATTAACGGTTAAATTGCTACGTCACGTGGATTTTTCTTAATTTTATACAAAATATTTAATTTAATTTAATTATTTCAGTGATTTGCGCCTTTTATGATAATAAGTCTTAACACCATTAGATAGTTTAATTACATAATTTGCAATTATGAAGAAAATTTGGCTTGGGTTACTGTGACTTTGTATGTGCAAATTTAACACAGACAAAGTTTATTGTTACTAATCCAAAGCATTTACAAATTAATTTATCACTATTCTCTGCTTTAACACTTAACAATCTTATTCGTAACAGATTCACTGTCGGGGCGATCTGGTCTGCTACTCATCTTTATATTAACACGTCGTATCTGGTAGATTGAAATAGATTTCACGCATAACTTTTTTGAATGGCTTGAATTATATTTTCTTTACGTTAGAAATGACTTCAAACTTAACTTTCAAATAACCGAATTTTATCGTGTTGTACTTACGGAGCGCCTATCTGCAACTGACTATGAAATGCTAATTAAATAAAATAGCCAAATAACAGACAACATGCAGCGATAATATAAATACCACACAACGGTTCTGGAATCCTTCATCCTTTCGGCGTAAAAACGCAAGAGCCGCGAGCATTACACAATCCAACAGGAATTATGTATACGATGTGTGGAATTTATATTGCAATGAATTATTTTATTGGGCTGGGTATATTATATTAAAGCAAAATATTCTTGACAATTTAAAAATTGTAATGAGTTTTATTGAAAATAGCACGAAAAAGAAACTCTTATCACAGGCACCTGTGGATTTACGTTGCAGAGATTAGATGACCGCACGAAATATGTACTGCCTATTCCTGTTTCCTGTTGTCCGCTGTAGTTGGAGATCCCGGATTTTCCCTTACTGAATCCTGTAGCTGGATGGAGCATCTCGGTCCTTGTTCTACAACATTCGGCGGATGACCTCGTACAACCAGTTGATGGCCAGGTGTATTTACTATATGCTTTTCCTCTACTCGGATAAGCATACACTTCAAAATCGTTTCACCAAACGTTATTCCCTTCTGCCAACTCTTTCCACGTCCGTCCGCCATCTGTTCTCAACGTCCTTCTTTCAACTGTTTCCAACCACTCTCCTCAACGTCTTCCCAACCACTCTGCTCAACGTCTTCCCAACCACTCTGCTCAACGTCTTCCCAACCACTCTGCTCAACGTCTTCCCAACCACTCTGCTCAACGTCTTTCCAACCACTCTGCTCAACGTCTTCCCAACCACTCTGCTCAACGTCTTCCCAACCACTCTGCTCAACGTCTTCCCAACCACTCTGCTCAACGTCTTCCCAACCACTCTGCTCAACGTCTTCCCAACCACTCTGCTCAACGTCTTCCCAACCACTCTGCTCAACGTCTTCCCAACCACTCTGCTCAACGTCTTCCCAACCACTCTGCTCAACGTCTTCCCAACCACTCTGCTCAACGTCTTCCCAACCACTCTGCTCAACGTCTTCCCAACCACTCTGCTCAACGTCTTCCCAACCACTCTGCTCAACGTCTTTCCAACCACTCTCCTCAACGTCTTTCCAACCACTCTCCTCAACGTCTTTCCAACCACTCTCCTCAACGTCTTTCCAACCACTCTCCTCAACGTCTTTCCAACCACTCTCCTCAACGTCTTTCCAACCACTCTCCTCAACGTCTTTCCAACCACTCTCCTCAACGTCTTTATTCCAACTGTGCTAAAATCTCTCCTCCTACCCCGGAGCTGAACGTTTTTCCGCCCTAAGCGTCACGGGCTTTTGTTGTTCTTAGCCGCATGGGATTTTCCCATGGGTCGATATACACTATCTCGGTATTAAAATAGCCACGTGCTGCTACCTGAGACCCGACAGATCGGCGTCTCGAATTGGGAAACTACAGCAAACAACATTTCCGAAAATAAAACAAAATTAAATTAAAATACGCGCGTGAAAATATTATTACTTCATTTTGCCTGTTATTTGACTTTTTTTATGTAATTAGTATATTTTAACACAAACGCATTATTAAATTTTTATTAATTTTATTATTTAAATTTTAACTAAAAAATTCTCTCGCCTTGATCCGCGGTTTCAGATTTTTAACAATGTTAAATATACAGAGTTTTCAGTTAATACAAACATTAAAAATTCCAGATATATTATTAATATTACTCATATTTTATAATCCAAAAAAACAACCCAATTTCAATAATTCTAAACTTTTTTTTCGATATTTCTCCCATTTGCCAACAAGTATTGTCCTAAGGATTAGAATTTTACGTGTTAAATGTTAACATTGATAGTAGTTTCACTTTTCCAGTCTTCAGTATATGTCTTCTTTATTTTATCACCCTCCTCCAAATCTTCTATCGGTGTTCACAAGGTGTCCGTGTTCAAAAGTCTCCCTTTTTTATTATTTCGTTTTCTATACAAATAACACAACATCAGATTTGAATAAATAATACAAATTCAAGCTAAAAGGAATTAAATTTGCTGATCTTTATATTTAATTCATAATTAGTTCTAAACAAAATTTCCTCTTATTAAATTACATGAGTTTCGGGCATTGGCATAAATTCCGTCGTTTGTGAGCTTATCCGACAGGATTACATTTTTCTTTTGTACCTCTTCGTTGAAGAAATGTGGGATATCATTGTAATACTCGACGTGAAGGACGTTATACTTGGCAAAACCCAGTTTCCTCGGAGAGAACGCCGTAAACCAAAGGCTGGAATGGGAATAATGCTGGGCGTGCTGACACATTGTATACGCGCATCTCCATAAGCCACGGATGAGTCTGGGGAGATAAGGCCTGTGGCTTGCACAATGTGCTGGAAGCTTCTCGAGGAATTGCTCAATCCGGCGTAACAAACGCAGGAGCTTCATAAAGCTGCGAAGACAGCATTTAGACTACATGGCGAGGCCCACAGGTGCTGCACCTTACTCCCACGCACAGTCAAATGCACTTGGCAAATTTATCAAGTATTAGAATATGGAACTCCGATGAACAGCATTAAAAGGAAACTGTCTTCCTTAAATATACGAGATAAATTTCGATTTTATTAAGTAGCATGTAATACTGTAGAGCAAACTATTAATATTGCTATGGAAAACTGGGGAAAGGAAAGTGGCATTTTTTCATATATTTACCTTATTTTTGAAGGATGGAAAATATCGTAGATCATATTTTTGTTTATAATGTAGTATTAAATAATTAGATGAACTTTAAACACGGAATCAGATTATATTACATTTTCTAAAGCTAGTGTTTGTTCTGAAGAACTTTAATGATGACTTGTAAGTAAATATAAATAACCATGAATTTAGATTAAACCAAGACTTATATACTTTTTTTTAGAGCAATAGTCTACATGAGAGTAACATCATGGTGACAACTCCCCTTTAATATCATAGGAAGAGATTTGAAAGGGTTGATGAGGAAGGGTAGAGGAAGGTAGCCAAGGGTTAACTAGGACTGGACTGTAGTTTATGGATTCTACCCAACATTCGCCTAAAAGTGATGCAGGACAACCCTAGAAAACCTGCATCTGGTAGGTTGGGCATTGGGTACTTGTTCCACGCCCTTCTTATAGGCGGGAGAGGGGTTTTCTGTTTGGACGCATCACTCCCTTCTCCATGCCTCGACCAGTTTAGGAGGCAGCTGGCCGACAGTTCCAATGGGAACACAGAACAACTCTTTCCGTACGCCAAAGGTCTGTGACCCCGGAACATACACCTCGCAAAACAGACCGACGTTAAAAAACGAAGAGGGGAAAAGGTAGCATGCTCTAGAGCTGTCTGCGAAGGTTCACCTGCGAGAGAATGCTCACAAAGACTTCTGTCCTCGATTATTTACTTTTAGATCATATCTGATATGATCTTATACTATTGTGCGCTTCCAATATATTATTATTATTTACTTTTATATTATAAGAGGTTTTGTGTGCTGCTATTCAAATAATTACTGAAAATAATTGAAATATCGTGGAACGAGGACGTCAAATAAAAACTTGTTAATGTCATAGCTTCCCGGGTTGAAACTACAAACCAATTTATTCATCATATTTTCGCCTTTATTCTAAAATAATAATAATATTAATGAATATTTAAAATGAACCGAATAAACAGGGTTTGAATTAAAATTTGATTTCTTTTACAAAATTAATATTGAATTTATACATTACTGCGTCTGTGTTGACTCGTATTGATCACTGCTCTTAACTCTCTCTGTCTGCGTTGTAACTGGCTTCGCTGGTTCTCTGATAACTAATTACTGAGCATTATTCGTTTTTGCTTCTCCGTTTTAGCGGCTCCGTCTCCAAACAACAGAATTCTTTCTCGTAGTTTGATGAGATAGACCCCGAATTCTGCACTCTTTAATTCAGCCAGTTTCATGTTTAAAGTTAATTGATTTTAGCATTTTTTATTAAATAAGCACTCTAAAAATTGCTGTATGCTTATAACAGAAAAAAACAGCCCTTTGACGGCGTTTCAAAGCGTCATTTATTAAGTTATTCCTCCTTTACACTCCACCTGATGACTTCTGATGGAATTCCTCATATCAGAGCACAGAATCATTATAAATATTACAATGGTCTTATCTAATCCATTACAGGGGGTATTTTAATTAGGAAGTTCAGAAAAATAACCTAATTTTTTCGAGATCCTCTTTAGTCGGGTACGGATATGTAGAACTGGGGTTTTATTGTAATCCGATTTCGTTCCATAGTATAATGAAAATTATCTGACAATACATTTATATTGCGGCTCAGTCTCCTTAACTTCAGCCTTCGAAATTCTAAAAATTTCCTGCGCGCTACACGACATATATTCAGAAACTTATATTTCAGCCCGTGAAGTCAGGAGTGGCGTCGTGTAGTCGTAGTATCCATGAAAGAACAGAGACAACCGCAAACTCGCTGTCATGACTCAGACACGAGTGTGTGCCGTAACATAATTAGTTTGTGCCTGCTGGAAGCTAATGAAACAAGCGAGGAACTGCAACAACTCTCACTGGCATCAAGTAACTCCTTTTTTTCAGTGTTTGTAAGAATCAGACTGCATTTATATGATGGTTACACACAGGAAAATTTTTCCTGCGCCGAGACCCACATTAATAAGTTAAAGTAAAGGTACATATTATCCACTTTGGAATATATGGTTTTATATCTAGGAAGAAAATTATAACTATAGTTAATGTATAATGAAGTTATAATTCATTGATTGACACTTCCTATTAATATTTAGTGTGAATTATAAAAAAATTGCAGTGAACTTGCTAGGCAATAAAAATTAATTGGGTTTATGTGAGACATTAATTTCGAAAAAAATTTCTACCTCAGGGTCTGCATTGGATGCAATAAGAGTGAAATAGTCATAAATACAAAATATATTTAGTGACGTATGGAGAAATATCTGTTTGGTCAATTCAAGCGGTTTTCAAGGAATGATTTATCGTAGGAATGGCCAACGCAGAAACTGAAACGCAATTCAATCTCTAACAGTATTTTTCAGAATTGGCACTCTGGAGAGACACTTTAAAAATCCTTTCTTGGAGTTATTGAAGATTATAAGTCGTCTATCAAGCAGTTATCAGGCAGTAGTCAGTTACGGAAGAGAGTCGGTTGAAGAGAAGAGAGATAGACAAATAGCAGGGATGTTGAAAGTAAACACGATGAATAACCAGAGCATGATAAAGAGCGGTTATTAAATTACTGCCTTCTAATACTTAGAGACGGGGAAAGGGAAAACAACCCCAGAAAGCGACATGACTCCAAAACCAGAGAAAATTCTATAAATCAAAGTAAACAAGGAGACCACAAAGTTAATGCAAAATCATTTTTGATTGTTTAAAATAAGGTGCGCAGAAGTGAGTACATTATTCCCCGAGTAATAAAGTTTACAGATTTTAAAAATCGGTATAAATTTATAATTAATTTTTTTCTGAAGTTAAATTAATTTATTCAAATTTTATTGAGCTTAATTGTAAGTTTTAAAAACAATACTTACGTTAAATATATAAGCCCAAACAAATATCCCTAATTTCTTTATTACTAGAGACACTAGTGATAATACCATTATTTTATAATTTATTACTTACGAGAAACCTATAGGCCTCTAATTTTAAATTTATACGGAAGTTTTGAATTCGTTTTAACTGTAAAGAATTTAACTGATATCTCAATAAATATTAGAATTATAGAAAAGTAAAGTTTTATGTGTATCCTTTGTTCGTTTTTAACACCAGAAACCTCATAAAATTCTGAGATTGCAAGACTCGTGGTTGAACACAATACAAGGGAAAAATAATATTTTGTAATAACGAAAATGTGACATTTGGCAGTTAACCGAGAATGTGAAATGATTAATATATTTTGGTATTCATTGAAGAGGTTACGTTCAAATTCTTACGTTTATCATAATCTGATATATTTATGAATAATAAATTCAGCACATTGTCTTAAGACAACTGAATAATTTGAGTGGATATATCAAAAGAGAAGTGTACGAACAAATAATAAGCCATGGGAATGTAATTAATTCCCCAGTGCACTTTCCTCTAAATTTGAAAAGTTTTGAAACAAATATAAATTTATTGAGAGACGTAGCAGGACAGCTCTCTTGTTTTCTCTAATTGTTCAGAATATTGTAAAAGAGCAGTTCCATTCATTTTAATTTACAAAATGAATTTAAGATTTTCTAAGGTTATGACTAAGTGGCTTATTAAAAAATGAGTAAATATATTTTATTCATTCGACGGCCACAGTGATATAGTAAAGACACACGTCAACTATATTGAAGGCAGGACAGTGGCACTTAGGGAGAACCCGAGGTCCGGCGAGAGAGTACACTGCAGACATATATTGATTTGAGCCCTTGTCGCCTCGCCGCCACGACCTCAATTATTCGGCGACAGCAAGGAGGTTTCTCTTATTGGAAGACGAACTTCGCCACCTCAGAAGTCGTCAGACGACGAGGGCAAAAAATAAAAAAAAAGTGGTGGCCCTCTTGCGCGACCACGTTCAGCCCTGTTTGTTGTTATGACACGATGAACTTCGGTTTACAGCAATCTAATTATTAAATATGGGAAATGGTGGCTGTTTACTCTTTGAATAAAATATTAAAATGTAAGAAAAATTTAATGACTTTGAATTTTAAAATCAACTCTTCGTCATTATAATTTAACTGATTCTCGAATATTATCAAACCACGTTATGAATTTTCAAATTAACATAATTTTTTATTCCTCTAAGGTTAAAACTAGGTTTCGTCCAAATTTTTGCTCGAAATAGGTTAGTGTAGTGCAGTGTATTGGAGAAAAGTGAAGTGAAGTCATAGTGCTTCGTTAGTAAAACAGACTCAAATAAACTAAAGTTAAATAGTTATTTAATCTCTATTTTTAGATATATTTCTACTGTTATTTTAAGGCCAGTACAATATTAATTCTTTCATCAACTTTTTCAAAAATTTTCTTTCATTAATATATTGTAGTGAATAACAACCTTAAGTGGCCGCCCTTGTGTCCGCGGGCCTGAGTAGGAATACATTAAACGTGCACGTGTGCCTGCTTAGGAGAGGCCAAAAGAAATCGCGGGTACGCGTCTCTTTTTTTGCATCGTTTGGGGGGGTGGCGGAGTACGAATATATACGCCGAACCCGGGTGAAAGTGGGACAGTCGCAGGCAGACGGACATATAGAGGACGGGAAGTGGAGTGAGAGAGGCGAGAGGGTGGAAAATCCAGGCGAGCGGTAGCCAAAAAAGTTTTTGGAGAGACGTCCATCGCGGGGAGGCCGAAGAAGGAGATCGAGTGCTGCTTACTACAAGACCAGTGATCCACTGCATGTCGGCTGACGCCACAAGTTAAAGTAAGCATCACCATTTCTGTAAAGTGCCTTCAAAAGTTTAATTTTTTTACACAGTGCGGAAATAGGCTCTGTTCTTGAATAGCTACCGAGCCGCCCACATTACCCTGTTGAGAAGGAGGATTTTACGACCAAGCCGGAGCTAATGATAATTTTTTTTTGTAAGACCAATGTATATCTGCTGGCGCCCAATAATATTTTTTAAATGTATTTTTGTATTTTCATGTAATAATTTTTTTTTAATATTTAGTAATAAAGGCTAATCATTACAATATATACAATTATTTATAGTTGAAATAATGTCCCTAAATCTGGATTATATACATAATTATATTCATTTATTTTAATTTCATTTATTGTATTTTCTGTTATTTGTAATTAAATTACAATATCATACATCTACCCCCGAGCAAACTGACCATTTGTAGATTAAATAAATAAATACATAATTTTTCGGTGTTGCTGCCTACGCTCCTATTTTAAGTATTTTCCCTACATTAATAAACTTGGGTTAACAATAAAAAATTAGCAGACTGGAGATAAAAATCTTGTCATCAATCATATACGAGACATCTGAGGATAAAATTAATAAATTCTTTGAATTGCGAACACGATCACAGTGAATTACGTAATGTCTAACAGGACTTTAATGCAGCCTTGCGACGATATATTTTACAATTTTTTTATTTAATTCTGTCCACAATTATACCACATTGCAAAGTTCGTGTATTTGGCTGGTAATAAATTATTGCTAATATGCTATGCCACTGGGCAGGCCAAAGAACGCAAAAATAAATATTAATAACCGAATGTGTTTTGGATTTTTTTTTGGTGTAGACAGGCTATGTATAGGGTAATCCACATAGTGGCATCTCCCCTCTTATGGCATAGGAAAGGGATTTGAAAGGGGGGATGCGGAAGGGTGGAGGAAGGTAGGCAAGGGTAACTAGGGCCCCCGGGGTATGGTTTAAGGATCCTACCCGGCATTCGCCTAAAAGAAATGCAGGACAAACCCTTGAAAAACCTGCATCTGGTAGGTCGGGCATTTGGTACTTGTCCCACGCCCTTCCGATGGAATGCAATCAATTAAAGTTTCCGAAAAAAGATTTTTATGGTTCGATTAAAACATATTGTCTGCGGAAGGAATAGAAATAATATAACTTTCAAATACGTCTGTTAATTGTAATTGTTATTTTGGATAATGAATTTAAACTCACGCCACCGCTAAAACATTATATAGGATTTGGTCCAGATAGTCGAGTATGATTCAGTTGATCTGCAGAAATATGAAAATTAGAAGAATATAAAAAATAGAATGATTAATAGTGAGAGTCGTTTGCGCTTTATTTTATTGGCTGCAATTTACGTTATAGTTGATATGTCGGACTCCGGCAATTCTGTCTGCTAGGAATTGCACAAGTCAATTTCCGTGAGCTGTGCATTGCGTGGTCCTTGATAGAAGGGCGGGTAATGAAGCCATTGTTACCAGACCACCTGCGATTGATTGATTGTCCTACCCTTGATTGCCTTGCTACAGTGTCCTAGTGCAACAATGGGACGTTGCCTTGGATTCAATCTCCGGTGTTTGTCTTAGGCACCTCGGGGAGCTATGAATAAAATATTCTCTCGGAACGCTTTCATCTGCTCTGAGAGAGAATGTTTGAACTGTAATTACTCTACGTTTCAAATTACTGTTCAAATGAGCGTCCTTCACTAGGCGAGTACATTGACTCGTAATAACTTCCTGACAGTGAATATTCTCTGTGAAGTTCCGGCACAGCTATACAAATGCCGTATAGAAAAATATAAATAGGAACCAATATTAAAATGAAACAATACCATTTACAAATAATTATTTTGTTTTTACAAAAATGGCATTATTTCAATTATTCAAATTGAGATTTCAGGTTATTTGAGACTATTCGTTAGCAAAAACAACGGCAAAGTTTTAAATTAATATTAATGAAACTCAATACATTCACCTGAAAAATTCTTAGATGACGTTACCAATAAACGGAAAATCGTCGATAATTTTAGAATTATGTCAAGCAATATAAATCTCAAAAAAATTTAGAGGTAAAACAATTAAATACTATGAACGCACTGCAGCAGGAAACATAAAATAATATGTGCTGATGACAGCTTAATGAAACAGAAATATTGTTAATTTCACTTTTAAATCTGTCTCTTTGTACAATTTTTAAGAAAATATTAATGTATTTCTTTGGATAAAACGTCAAAGTAATATCTGCGTTATTCGTGTTCTTAATTAGCTTATAATACAATTACTTATATTTCCTATCAGATTGTGTTACGTAGCTTACAATACTAAAGTTAATTTAAAAATGATTTGTTATGGCGCCAGAATTGAAACAAGGGAGACGTAACCAATGGGAGAAAGATACGAAAATAAAATCTGGAAGTCAGTTATGAAGGAAGTGATGTAGTAAGAAAGTGCATGTAATATAGTAAATAGTTATGTTAGTATGTTGTGAGATAGGAGTAAAGTCAATGGAGGATCAGTGAGTAAAAATAATATAGCAGCAGAAATGAGATCCTTTAAGAGAGTATAAAGTGATCAGCTAACTGGTGACTCCATCGTTTCTTACTGTAATCACTGTAATCACAAAAGTGTGAGTAATCATAATATATATATATATATATATATATATATATATATATATACCACTGATAGCCAGACTAATGACAAGCGGCACTTAGTCTCTCTTTACTCTGCTCTATTTCCTATTTCCTATATATATATATATATATATATATATATATATATATATATATATATATATAACCAAAATAATTGCCATTATGGTGTTTTGTCTCTCAATAGCAACCCATCACAAATCGAGAGGTAGGGAGAGATCGAGTGTAATATAATAGTCTACACGTGCCATCTTATCATAACGTCTCTTCCGCATAGCGGACCTAAGTGGGCGCAGCTGTAAGAACGCTGAGTCTATTGAAGTCAACACCTTAGGTGCCGTGAGTAACGATACCCACGGCAGCAGAAATCAACGTCTCTTCCGCATAGCGGACATAAGTGGGCGCAGCTGTAAGAACGCTGGGTCTAGTGAAGCCAGCACCTTAGGTGCCGTGTGCAGAAATGCACACAGCAGCAGAAATCTTCCTTTCTGTAAGAGCTCTCATTGGAGACTTAAAATCATCAGGGAGGGGAAAAGGAGTCTTCGAATTGTTCAGAGCTTCTTGGGTACGGCAGTCGTGATCCAACGTCCAGACGGGTCGGTGGCTCTTGGTGCTATCCGCCAGTTTGTCTTACTTTATTTTATTTCTGACTATTAAATTTCTTTATTCTTCATCAACTCTTATTTGACTGAAGTGCAGCGAAACACCAACCACTACGCCTAGGTTCAATTGGTTAAACCCGAACCCTCACGTTACCGACTTTCCTATTTCCTGTTCTTAATTCTTCCTTTATCCTCTAGATCGGTAGCCAGGTGAGCTAACGGAGTTATAGCTCGGATGGTGAACGATCTATATGGACTTCCAGTCCCAACTGCTGGAATGTTACACGAGTAAGAATTGATGTAATTATTAAATTTAATATTTCATCTTCATGTTTTAGTTCTATTATTTAGTACTTAAATTATATTTGTTTAATTGTATTAATAAAAATATTTCCATTTATAACTTATCCTACCTAAAATATTATAAACTATAAACTTAACTTACATATTTAGCTTGTTTTCAGATATCAAAATTTAAATCTAAGAGATTGTTTTCCAAAAAAGCCATATTAGATGTATATCCATGGATATTTTTAATTTCCACGAAATAATTAATTTTTGATTGATATTTTTAGTCTATAACTCTTCTTGGCCTTTCAATTCAATTAATTTGGCACTATTTTCTAACACAAATACCAAAGTCTCTAGGAACCATGTATTCGAACCCAATGGAAACTTGCGTAATTTTTATGCTTGATCATTATTTGATCCTAGTGATACCAATACAAATTTACACAAGATATCAAAGTGAATGGAGAGCGGCAGTGCAATTGTTGATATGAGGTTTCCTTGCCAAACGGAGAATTCAATTTTCGTACAGAAAGCCATCTGAGGAATGAAAGCAAACATTGAGATAATTGAAAATCCAATTTCATTTCTGTTGGAGTAATTCCTCTTACTTCCGTTTGGTAATCAATTTAGTGCAGTTGTGAGGATTCCTGGAGCTTGTTTACTTCGGGATGGCAGGGAGAGCGTCATCTGTCTCCTCCGCTTTATGTGTATATAGAAATAGCCGCCCCCACTCTGGCACCATTCTACGGATCGAGAGCAAGGCAAGGAAACGAATTCATTTATCTGGAAGATGAATGAAACGTGGTTTGCATTTTAATTCAAGTTTAGAATAGATATCTTTCGAATAAAAGGATCCTTCATTTACATTTACACCCGGACGTAAATTCGCTCAAGAATCGTTTCGGATTATACGGATACCCATCGGACGAATTAAAACGTATAAAATAAATTATAATAATATTTAATATTGCTCCTGTACCTCTGGGTGAAATTTTCTCTGAGAATCACAGAATTTATACTAGAAACGGAAGTTTCAATTTCCCTACTACATATTCTTAAAATTTTCCGCATAGTAAACAATCTTTAAGTTATAAGCGAACATTTACCAAAGTATTCTGTGTGAAAGAAAATATGACGTTTTGAAATAAATACAGTTAATGAGTATATATCAGTTATGTCACACACGAGTTATTAAAATTATTATCTATTGTGGTTCTTATTTCACGATTTTTTCTCATTACACGTAAATTTCTGAGTGTTGATAGTTTTTAAAACTAACGGATTAACATTTTTTCATAATGAATGATGAATCAGTACCAATGAAAGCTATCTACATGATTGTTTTCTCCAATTAAAATGTAAATATATGACACTCATACGTGGAACTAAATGAGGTGAATTTTAAAATGTATATTTTTTCGATTTTGCGTTTTAACACTTTGCATAAATTGTTTTTTTCTGCTTATAGATTCCTAAAACTTAGTTTCAAGGGAAGTTTAAAATATCGGTGCATGCATTTTTCTCCAACATATATATTATGTATGTAAATATAATATGATAATAAATTCACGTAGTTTGAACTATCGTGCAGCATCGTCGGTCAGTGACACGATTTATACTTCACCCTCCTATAAACTATATTCACATCATCAAATTAATTACACGTGACAATATGCGAAATGTCAGGAAAAATGAAATTAATATACATTTAAGAGTTTTATTTAAATCATTCTTTTACATTTACTTATCTCTGAAACCTGAATAACGAATTCACTGAATAGTGAAACAATATGCAATATATTTTTGCAATAGTAACCTAAGATAGCCAATATTGAGAAGCTATTTGGAAGATAAATTAAATTACGTAACGGTTTTCTGAGATTTCCATTATTATTCACTGCACTCAAATTTAAATTCGAAATTAAAACAAGAAAGTTACTGTTAAAAATACTCGGGATACTAACCGATATGTTTCTGTGCGCAAACAGGTCCACAAAATTCAGAAAAACCGACCATAACAATTAGTTTAGATGGCGTACATATGTAAATGTAATTACACAGCGCAATGGACGTTCATAACTCGGCTTTTATTGGTTTAGCTGGCAATTAATCAATGACACGCACCTGACATCCGCAGGAACCACCATTACCCCCGTCCTCTCAGTCATCTATAGCTATCTAACCGTCGCCTTTCATCAAACCAACCATTCCACATTGATCAATTACCATCAACTAAATTTATTTGATTTCTGCGAAGCACTGGCTAAATCGATATGCTCAAAAGTGTGGCGTAAAGCGGCGAAATTGTAAACGTGTTACTGATAACTGCGGATAAATCATTTGAGCCAAGGCACCTGTTTAAAACATTTTCTAGAAATATTGTATTTATTGGCCTAATTAAAATTGCTAGTTATTTTGAATTGAAGCGAAACATACGAAATAACATTCATTTCATCAGTTCGAGCTAGAAAAAATAATATATCACTAAATATTTGTTAATAAAAAAGTCCGCTACAAAATTTAAAATATTTAATTACAATAAATTAAATTATGTATAACCAATATATGAGTAATTGATGTTTTTGTATTCTATTGACAATGTTTTCAACAGCCACATTTTATTAAGAAAATGTTTTAAAATGTATAGTTTTTAATTACAGTGCGTTGGGAAATAATGAGATAATTATCTGTACACAATATATATTTATTTATTGTAACGTCATTCCCCCCGAAATGTTACTCAGATAATCTTGAATTGGTTGGTTATCCGCAGAAGATCTCGAGGGTGTGTCAACAAAAAAAATATTTAAATGATCTACCTTCCTCTACCCTTCCGCATCCCCCCTTTCAAATCCCTTCCTATGCTATTAAAGGGGAGTTGCCCAAAGTGGATCACCCTCATGTAGCCTGTTGCCCTAAAAAAAAAAAAAAAACTTTGAGAGAATTCTCTCGCAGGCAATACCTGCGAGGGATGTTCTCTCGCAGGCAGAAACTTTTTGGAGAGATACGAAGGGGCTACCTTTGGGTATGCCTTTTCCTCTCCGGTTTTGAACTAAGGTTCCCACAAGCCGAGGCACCTCGGCCTGTTTTGATAGGTGTATGTTTCGGGGTCACAGACCTTGGGCATACGGTAAGAGTTGTTCTCTATTCCCATTGGAATAGTAGGCCAGCTGCCTCCTAAACTGGTCGAGGCACGGAGAAGCGAATGCTACGTCCCCACAGCAAAGTCCTCTCCCGCTATCGGAAGGGCGTGGGACAAGTACCCAATGCCCGACCTACCCGATGCAGGTTTTTCTAAGTTTTTCCCTGCATTTCTTTAGGCGAATACCGAGTAGGATCCTTTAAATATAGCCCGGGGGCCCTAGTAACCCTTGGCTACCTTCCTCTACCCTTCCGCATCCCCCCCTTTCAAATCCCTTCCTATGCTATTAAAGGGGACTTGCCCAATGTGGATCACCCTCATGTAGCCTGTTGCCCTGCGGACAATTTGAATTGCACACGAGTTCATGGATCCACACATAAAAACAAATAAACAGTCTTACAATTTTTTCAACAAGTAGGTTGTTTCTGCAACTCTCCAAGAGGCAGAAACCCAGGAATATGTATCTGCTGGCAGCAAGCAGTCCGTCCACGATCTCCGCAGACTCCCAGTTCGACGACTCAGTCCTTGGCTAGAATTCTGGTAAACCTTCGTGTACTATTTGTGTGTTATAGAGAAATGTTTTGTGATTCGACAGCTACAACAGACTTCTGCCGACTGACTTTTAAAATTTTTATTTATCCGTTGTCATGGTGAATAAATAAAGGTTAGACATAACTCGGTTCTTCGCATTTCCGTGCCGTATATTCAAATAATTGTAATAAAAATGAACAAATAATTAATGAACCAAAAATACTGTAAGTAATTATATTAATAAAACGTAACGTAACGTGGTACGTTACAATATATATATATATATATATATATATATATATATATATATCAATAAAACTACAAATAATTTTAATGAATGTAAGTTTTCCTGGTGTAATTTATCTTCTTCTTCAGTAGACGGCGTTAGAGAATGACGGCAGAAACGTCAACATCGAGAAATCTGAACCTGGTGCTCAACCGCGAAAAATTTATTCATGAATAATTTTAATATATCTTCCTCTTTCCAACTACAAAAAACCAGACCTAAATCAGATAAAACGTGGATTATTATAATCCATACATACATTATATAAAAAAATACGTAGAACAAATTCGCAAAGAATTGCATCTATCAAATTAAAGGAGCAACCAAAGCTCGCAATCCACAACCCAACAGCAAGCACGTATCCTATGTTTTATTGTCGCTGACTTTCATTTCTCCCAGTTTCATATATAAAAAAATATTAACTGCAGCACCTTTAAGAATACAACAATATCTCGAGATCCTTTAATTTAGTAATTTATATATAGTGTTACAAATGAATAAAAACACGTCTATCTTAATCACCTGCATACTTGTGTCTGCTGAGCCCCGTGGAAATGTTACAGCACTACTCGTTCTTGCCGAAACAACTTGATTTAAATTTTTGAGTACAATACGCTTATATTAATATTTAACAATCCTTATATTCATTGTTACATAATAATTTAGTAATTGCAATCAAATATTTTAAGAAATCATAACGCATTGGTTCAAAACATTCTTACCAGAGATATACAATTGATAAAAATATGTTGTCCTTATATTCGACATGTTTATTTGATACCAGTGCATTTAAAATGAAAATGTTTGTTTATAAGTAAAGCTACAGTCACGCGTAGCTGCAGCAAAACAAAGCTTCTGCGTAATACCTACGTTTATTAATCCGCGCAACACCAAACAGTCGTAAAACTACAGCTTTGCAGCTCTGTACAGAAGCTAGTAAAAGCCAACACCACCTTTGGTTAGTAACGACTTCACAAAATGCAATATTAATTTCCGCGGCTTAGTGCGTGCATTTCAAAAGACATCAAAAGTTCCAGTTCGAACACGACAACGGGAGAGTTCGGTAATATAAGACTGTGAATCCACTTTGAACAAAACTAACAATGTTTTACTTTTTTGAAATAATAAACAGTTGTCTTATATTCAAAACTGGAAATTTTAATCGCATAACTACCACCTGTATATTGGTAAAATCTTGGTTACCTTTAAACAGAGAATATTTGTTTTAGAATTTTGTATTTTATTTTTCTACAAAATCGCTATAATCAAAATAATTTGGATTACAAGTGTTATTCTAAATGAGTATAAAATATAATTTGTAGTCATTAAATTTAAAAGTAACAAGTATGAATTTATTTTCACGACAAAATAAAGAAGATCGTGTGCTGAAGTTCTTAACCCATTTTTTTGATTATTAGATACTCTGTGAGAACATTTTCTGCTATTGAATTTAGCTTTTTTCTATGTTATTTTCAATAGAAAAACTAATTTAGTATTCGCATATTGAGAGGTATGTCGTTTTAATCATCCATAATCACTTATACATTCTATATGTGACATCACAATTTCGCTATACAGTTTCAGTATTTTTATTCGGATGAAGAAAATCTTTCTTCCAAGTTACTCAAAATTAAGAAGTGAAATAAATGAAAACTAGTAAATAAATAAACATCAGCCAATTTTAATTCAGAAAAAATAATTTATTTGTGTAAAATTTAACTACGTTTCGTCGCTTATTTGGCTACCTCATCAGGTTCAAGATTTTAAAAAAATTGATATACAGCTCATTTCTGCTGATTGCCATGGTTTATGTTAATTATATTGCAAGACAAAGAGACTATAACATTGAATTTCCATACAGTCAAAATCAGGCATTAATCCCTCAAATTCGATTCCAATTTCAATGGTAAATCGTCAAGTTTCCGCCAATAATACGAGAATGAAATATTGTGCATCGTTTTACTTTTTATCTGTTTAGGTTTAGCTTTTGTGTTTTTAGGTTGTTTCGAAATTACAACAATGATAAGTAAAATAGCGTCAGAATCGTTTCTACTTATATTTTTTGTTTATTTGACACATTTAGTAGAATTGGTAGTCTATGGAATTAAGTATCAAAAACTGATCGATTCGTTATGCTATCTCACAGGACTTACATGAATTTATAATCATCAATTAAAAATCAACCTACAGAGAAATTGCAAGTTCTCAAGTACCTCATTCATTTTTCACACATTTTACAGAAATTTATTAGATTAACGTAAAAAAAAAATATAAATGTTCATGTGTCGATAGAGATATTTTATCAGAATTGCGTATACAGTGACGTTAGGCGTTCACATACACAAAAGGGAAGAACAGTAGAGAAGCTTTCAACACAAGAGTCAGAAAAGGAAGCTACGAAATTGTATTAAAGGACCAGGATGTAAAAATGTCGACCGGATTGGGAATCGAATCCGAGACCTCCACTTGTTACGCTCAGCGCTTTACCATCTGAGCTACCCGAGTCCACTTCCCGCAAGGTGCAAGCCTTCCCCATCCATTTTGTAGGTCTGAAAACAGGCTCAGCTATTATTTATTAAATCACATTCTTAAATGTCTAAAATTAGAACTTAACGAAGAATGGATATTACGTGTACTTTGATCATAGGTTTAATGATTTCAATTCAAGAACAGGAGAAATTTATTCAATGTCTATTATACTAATGTATATTGAAGATGTGTGTTTTGTGTTCCTTCAGTATTGATGATTTGATATTCCATACCATGTCTGACCTGGATCAATTATATAAATTGATACTTTGAAATTAATTTTAAAATATATCTCAATGATAATTATTCATAAATCGAACGACGAGTTCAACAACTGTTTTAAACTCAAATTATTTCTGTTTCTCAATTTTTTAGCACAAAAATTTTCTTCCCTGAACTTCTTGACCCTTTAATGTTATTAATGTACTTTTCTAACGCATAAAGTGTTCAGATGCATTTAATCAGTCTGTCCCCAGCGACGAACGATGTGAAACGATATCGAACGTGCTAAAAATTAATTTATTGAGCCATGTCTGATTCGTTGATTAACTGTGAAATACAAACTAATTGCCTGAAAATCTAAAATCAGAGCTTGAAATGTTGTGAGTAAGGCTGTCCACACTAGCTCCATTGAGGTTGCATTCAGGCGGTAGGCTGTTTCTCTGTTTAGGCAAATGGATGAGGTGGTGGCCGAGCAGTTATAGTATTATATGCATCTGACAGAAGCTGTTAATTACAGTGTGGAGTGTTCTTCAGCTTCAATCAGCATGTAAACTAGGCTGCCGCAGCTCTGTCGTCTGATTGCCTCGCTCATAATTGACTACGACGCACCACACAGGCAATTCCGGCCCGACATATGACCATCGCACGAGGACTCATCACACAAGAAATTTAAATAACGGCCAGCTTACATTGTTCACATCATAATTTTTTTTAATGCTGTATGTAGTTCTCTCTCTGTGCCTCTGATTTGTTTCCCTTCGAACCGTCATATTCATATTTTATGTTAAGAGAGAAGTTGGAAATTATTGCTTATTTCAGTATAACCTACTAAATGTCATTTTAAAACATGGATAAGTAGAAAATAGTTGTTGAACGTAAAGTGAAAATGTTCTAACACACTCACAAAAACCCAATAGTCAAAAATTTGACGGCAACAAAAAATGATGCATGCAAGACTATACGAAGAATTTAATTTTGGATATGCCAAATTCTTAATAATAATAATTATTATTATTATAAGAAAGAAATAATCTGGCCATAATCCAGAAGGAAATTACATTTAATTCAATACAAACGTATTATGAAGACATTTCGTTCTCAATATAGAACTTTATGAGGTGCAAATATTTTGTAAGAAACGATGTAATCTTTTCAACGATGTCTTCCAAAAATTAGTATTTAATAAATTTTCATAAGTTTCACTATAGTTTCAATATATACTGACTTCCCTGTCTGTAGTAAATAATCATTTTAATTATATTAAAATAATATTTACTAATATTTAGAATTAAATGACTTCGCAGATTATGGACTTTATAATATTACTTTAAGCAATTCTTAATATTTATAAAAATCAATTGTGTACTCAAACCAGTACAGTAAAAATTTAATAGTTATTTCGAAAAAGCAGGAAGTCATTGAAACACACTAGGGTTAAAAATTCTCGAAAGATGCATAAAATTGCAAAATTAGAAAAAGGTTTCATTTTAAATGAGAATGATATTATGTATTCGTGAGGAAATTTATGAGATATATGTATTTCCCAAAATGTAGTTGTAACCAATTGACTTGTACTTCATTGTTTGAAATATGTTTTTTGTAACTTTTTATCCCGCTGCCATATATAGAAAGACGCTGAATCATAAGATATCGCCCCTTTCAAATCCCTTTCCTATGATATAAGAGGGGAGTTGCCACTATGTGGATTACCCTATACATAGCCTGTCTACACCCCCCATTGGAATAGTCGGCCAGCTGCCTCCTAAACTGGTCGAGGCACGGAGAAGGGAATGCTGCGTCCCCTCAGCAAACTCCTCTCCCGCCATCGGAAGGGCGTGGGACAAGTACCAAATGCCTGACAGACCTGATGCAGGTTTTTTAGGGTGTGTCCTGCATTACTTTTAGGCCGGGTAGGGTCCTTAAACTATAGTCCGGGTGCCCTAGTAACCCTTGGCTACCTTCCTCTACCATTCCGCATCCCCCCTTTCAAATCCCTTCTTGTGCTATTAAAGGGGAATTGCCCAATGTGGATCACCCTCATGTAGCCTGTTGCCCTAAAAAAAAACAAAAAACAGCAAACTCCTCCTCCATCGCCCAAAAAGCCTGCGAGAGGATTCTCTCGCAGGTAAGCTGCGAGGGATTTTCTCTCGCAGGCAGAACCTTTTAGGAGAGATACGAAGGGGCTACCTTTGGGTATGCCTTTTCCTCTCCGTTTTTGAACTAAGGTTCCCACAAGCCGAGGCACCTCGGCCTGTTTTGAGAGGTGCATGTTCCGGGGTCGCAGACCTTGGGCATACGGTAAGAGTTGTCCGCTATTCCTATTGGAATAGTCGGCCAGCTGCCTCCTAAACTGGTCGAGGCACGGAGAAGGGAATGCTGCGTCCGCACAGCAAACTCCTCTCCCGCCATCGGAAGGGCGTGGGACAAGTACGGAATGCCCGATCTACCTGATTAAGGTTTTATAGGGTTTGTCCTGCATCAATTTTAAGTGAATTACGGGTAGGATCCTTAAACAACAGCCCAGGAACACTGGTTGACCGTTGCCTACCTTCCTTCACCCTTCCGCATCCTCCCTTTCAAATCCCTTCCTATTTTATTAAAGGATCGCCAGCATGTGGATTACATGTTACTCTAAATAAAATTACTTTCTAATATATCCCTATTTTTATTATCCAGGTATAAGAACTAGATTAAACAAATTCACTACCTTTCGAAACTCTTGAAATTTTTTTTGTGAGGTTCCACGGGGAATATATTTTAGATACCGTTTATAATTAATTCTAAAATAAATTTGTATTCTAATTTTGTTTTACGTTTTAAATATTTTTTAGATTAAATCGATTCACTCTCATTGCCTGCCACGCCTAATTTGTGATACAACAACTAAGTATTCATTGCGTTGATGTCCAGTCTGAGTGCACTCCATTATTTTTTACACCCTACGCGGTGCTTTATTCTGACACAGGAATCGTGGAGTGCATTGACGTATGTTTACGTTGAAATAATAAATGTTTATTGATGGAATATGTGTCAGTGCGTATTTAAAAGCTGTTGACAGTAAATAAATATTTACAAAGGTTTTATGTGTGTTTAAAATATAAGGAATATATTATATAAAATATAAGTAAATTTAAGCGTTTCTCTTAGGGTAGTCGGTGGGTCCTGAATAGAAACAATGGAATTAAATCTATTAATGCCTAAGCACATTTATAAAACGATTTGAAATAACCTGCGTTAACAACATGACCTTGAATATTGAACAGTGTGTATTTTAATGGTTGTAATAAATTTTACTTTCAGATTTTATACACATTGCCGACATTCATTCGTCATAATGTTCCATCATTTCATTTCATATTGAGTTTATTTCATAAAGTGGCGAATTTTTAGTATCTTCAGTGGTTTATGTCTTAAGGGGTATAACAAAGGAACGTACTTGGAATTCCTTCCCCCATCTTAACACCCTTGTTTCACACAATCAGGTTTTTACCGACCTCCTGAGTTCTGAGTTCAATGGCTCCGCAGTTGAGCTGTAAAATCAACTACAGGCAAAAAGCTGTCAAGAGCTCCTGCAGCTTCGAGAGGCATTATGCTCACAAAGGAGACTTCGTGCCCACACTCTGCAAATAGAGCCTGGCTTTAAGTAGTATCGCCACTGACGGTAATAAATAATAGTCTGTAAAAAAAAGTTAAACAGACACAATGTGTCGTTATCGCTTTCGTATTACAGTAATAATTTATTATGCAATTCACCTAATTAGTACTATAGTATTTACAAATATTAATACACTTTACGTTACTTCGTTGTCCATAATTTGACCACATAAGTATTTTTAAATTTGCATTACCGAACAAAAAAAAGAAGAAACAAATAGAGACTGTGTTGCACATATTAATTACCAGATTATTTAATCTAGACTCCGATTTATTTATTAATATTAAAAAAATATACTTAATGCATTTACCGGGAAAATTATTATGCGATTTAATTTTTGATTCCTTAAGAGTTTCAATTTAGAATACCTGAATTATCTGTAACAGTACTTCTGAAGAGTATTAGATCATAATCCAGAAATAAAAGTATTTCAAAACGTATCTCTATTAACATGTAAACGAATCCTGCAGCGTTTCACAAGTACTTCCAGTCATATTTACTTAATTAATTACTTATTTCAATTATGTGTATAAATGAAGCAACTCAAAAGACACAACAGAACGTCTTCTATAAATTTAATATTTTGTAACCTATATTTTACTTGAATAGATTAGACTAATTATTCGTCTTCTCCAGAATTTTTATTCGTCACGAAAAGTTACCAGCATCTCTACTGAACATTTATTCACTAGATCCTAATCCTCATGTAAGGCTACAAATTTCCCATAACGTTACAAAAAAGTAACTTTATAAACTTTTATTTTAGGTTATTATGTTTCTAAGGGAAACTTTCGGTGAAAAAATAATATCTGAGGCGTAATTATTTTATTTGCATAAAAATTTGGTCAATTTCAATAATATTGAGAGTTTGTAGATTGTAGGTGAAAAGGATTTTAAATTGAGGTATCTCACTGCCATCGTTTCTATAAATGAGTAATGAATATATTTTAATGAAGCGCCGTAATTGAGGGAAGAATTTCATGTGTTATTTGCCTTTTTTTATTAATTATCTGATTGTAAATAGAAAGAGGTGGTCGTTGTAGATTATTAAAAAAAGGACTGTGAAAGATTGATCTTTTAATTAATGCTTGACTTCGTTAATAACGGAAAGTAAATTTAAAATTCCGTAATTTTAGTAAATGAATTCACAAGTAACTGAAATGTAGAAAAGAAAATTAATTTACAACGAGACCTCGGTAATTTAATTCGAAGATCAATAATTGAAACAAGCCTTCCTAGGAACATTCTACGACAACTTCAACGCTCTCATATTGCCTACGCGAACTTTGTACTAATAGAAACTGTCAGCTTGCTAAATATTTGTCTTCGCCCTGTTTGATATTCTAGAAAATGTCAGTTGCCTGATTTGATTAACTTGCTGTCGACCATACTTGATGCAAATATTTCTCTTCCCCGTAAGCACACAACTAAATGTCCATTTTGATCATGGGAAGTACCTACTTACATTAAATTTGTAAACAAAGTGCTTACTTTTAGATTGTCCGTTAGAGTAATGAGTATTTTAGTAAACTAATTTAAAATATACTGTCACGTACGAGTTTATCAATTTATTTTGAATCACATTACATCTATATAAATATAGGGATACTTAAAGGTGCTGTTTCCATTTTGTTTTCGATGTAAAACTGTCTGAAAGAGCCAAAATTCCCTCTAAAATAAATATTCTGGTATGGGTTGTAAAATAAATACTTTTCTATAAGTATACAGGAAAAAAATTGAATTAAAAATTATATCTGAAGATTTATAATAATAGGACGTTTTTAAAGACAATTGTAAATAACTTGCTTAATATAAAACGTTTTCAGTTACCTTTGTTTGTATGGGAACCTTAAGTTATGCTGTATTGTTAGGAAAATAACTTGAAATGCTGTAATTTCAACTGAGAACATAACATTGCATTTTTCCTTATAAATTAGGTGAAACATAAAGTAGCAACTTTCTTCTTCTTCTTGAATTGCTCTGCAATCCTTGGTGAACCTTGGCTTCTTCAACTACTCTTCCCTTTATATCTCTATTATCGCCAACCGGGTAGCGATTGTGCGAGTTTTATTTCGCTTCTAGACCGTGTATTAAGGAAAACCAACGCGGAAAATAAGACTGTTATTGTATCAGGCGACTTCAACGTTGAGTACCTGCGCGAGTCCAGTAATAAACGCGACCTTGGGACCATGCTTAAATCCTACGGCATTTCCGTCACTAACTTAGATCCCACTAGAGTTGCCTTTTCTGAAACTTGCATTGACTATATGTTGTGTAACCTTCACATAGATTCTTACAATGTTAATGTAATAGAAACTGGTTTATCCGATCACAAGGGTATGTTAATGAACATAAAGAGTGAAATCATCTTTAAACCTAGCCCTAAAGACTCAGTACTACTTACTAGAAACCTTAACTCTGCAAAACTCAGAATTATCGCAAATAGACTAGAGATCGTACAATGGGATTTTATTTTAGATGTTAATAAAACTAAGAATGCTAATGATATGTTCGAAACTTTTCCAAATTATTTCTTATTAGTCATCAACGAGACAGCTCCACTTAAATTACAGAATAGACCCAATATCAAAGTAAAAAATTAGATAACTAAAGGCATACTAGTTTCTCGCGAAAGGCTCTGCCAAATTAATAAATTTAAAAATATTAATTCATCGCCACAATTCTTGACTTTCTTACGATCTTACATACATCGGAGTATATAGCAAATTCAAATAACAAATAAAAGCAACTTGGGAGGTGATTAAAAATATCTCAGGTAAAGTCAATTATAACGCGACAGATATAAAGCTTGTCGACAACGGTAAAACTTTCACCAACAGAGACGCTGCGGGTATATTTAATTCATATTTTGTTAATGGTTCGGATAAATTTTCTAACAATAAGCCATCAGAAGGTCGTGCTTTTTATAAACTGCTACAAAACGCCGTACCGAGTGTTCAGAATTCCATTTTCCTTCAACCGGTTACCAATATCGAAATAATAAACGTAATAAGAAAGTTAAAATGGCATCTCAAGCAAAGTTATGAACTACTGTGCCGACGTCATAGCCCTTCAAATCATATTCAACACATGTCTTTCTACCGGCATTTTTCCCGACTCCCTTAAAGCTGCAAAAGTTATTCCGATCTTCAAAAAGGGTTCGCCCACCGACGCATCAAATTACAGACCAATTTCTCTACTTCAGATATTTTCAAAAATACTAGAAAAAATTTTACACAAAAAGTTACTTGAATTCTTGACGAAGTATAAAGTAATTACTCCGGCTCAACACGGATTCCTCAAACAAAAATCCAAATGTACGATTTCATTCAAAGTATACAAAATTCCCTTGATGGAAAACTGAAAGCAACCGGAATTTTTGCTGATTTCTCGAAGGCATTTGATCTTGTAGATCACAGCATACTCCTCCAAAAATTAAGAATATTATAGGATCAGAGGCAACGCTTTGGTACTCTTTGAATCTTATCTCAACAATCGGAAGCAAAAGATAGCCTTTAAAAACAAAGCTGGTGAGGTGCACTTGTCAGAATGGGAATAAATATGTAAATAGTTTGTCCAGTTTTCCCCTTTTGGTTCTGTTTTCCTGCCTCTGCTTTCTGTTTTAGTAAATATCTATGACGACATCCCTCCGTACATAGAGACAGGAGATTAATACCAGGAAGTGATTAGTGTCGTGTGCGTGTTTCCTAAAGATAGTGTGTATGATTGTAGTGACTAGACAAATGTAAACAGATATGAATTTTTGTGTGTGTTTTTGTGGATTATATGTTTATATGTAATTTATCTACTGTACATTTGTGACGAATCCTATTTCCTCTTTAGAGGGCTATAGTGAATAAATCTATCTATCTATCTATTTTTTGCCAGCATTTTCCGTTCCCTGTACTCCATTTGTATGTACAACTCCCTCCATTCAGTTTCTTTTTTTGTACCTCCGATATCCCCATCTTTGTCACGTGTCCTGCCCACCTCAGTCTTGATGACTCTATAATCCAGCTGACTGATGGTTGTTTATATACGGAGTACAGCTCATTATTGTGACGTCTCCTCCACCTGCTTTTATCCACCTAGTGGGTCTATACTCTCCTCTCAAAGGCTTCCATTAAGTTGATATCCTTTGTTGTTAAGGATCATATTTCTGACTACCGCTCTTATGAGCGTTTTAAAAACCACGAATTTATTGTAAAGAGAAATAATTCTTCAGCGGAGTTAGCCTATTAATGAATAATTAGCTGTTGTCAATTTTTAGCAACTCAATAATTAAATACTGAGGATATTATTTGGAAAATAATGAATTGATGGCCACTTCCTGTACAGGGTTATTCAAAAAGACAGGAGAAGATTTCAAACATTTATTTCTTCCAAGCTACAAAAGATAGAAACATAATTCCAAGGTTCCTGGACAGAGAGAAGCTAAATTTTTTATCCACTAAAAATGAGCTCCAAATATCAAAACGGTGGCTCATTTCTTGCCACATACGAATCAGCTGGTCTCTAGTAATCAAATTCGCAGCATCAACAATTCGATGACACAGATCTTGAAGAGTGTCAGGCATAGGAGGGATAAAACACGGTCTTTTAATTAACCTCACAGTTAAAACTCACACGGAATAGGGTCTGGTGACCTGAAAGTGCACCGGCAATGAAGTTGATCTTCATGTTTGTGGTGGGCCTAAGGCCAAATTAACTAATAATATGAGGTTTGTTGGGCGCCACCTGCAAGAAATTATTCACTCGCAGGAAAGGAAATACAATATTTAGTTAATAAAAAAACAAGAATTTTATCAGAATTTATATAAAACGAAAGCTCTCCAGCCTTGCCAGGGATGCATGTAACCACCCCCCCCCGCCCCCCCCCCCGTTTCTCAGGATTAACCGTGGTTATCTTTGTGGCAAACCGACGCGATACCTGGAAGCATGGAATGCGACTTACCAGGTCTGCAGCTCGGATAGGGTCGATTCCCGTTGGCGACTCTCTCTCTGCAGCAGCATCGGTATACGACCGGGGACCCACGTGTAAACCAAAATTGTCCAGGATCAACTCTCTCTGATGGTCCAGAGTGATCTCCACGTGTTCCTAGACTGCTCTCACCGACGGTCCAGATCGATCTCTACTCGTGTTCGCAGACTTCTCTCTCTGCCCTCAAAATCCCTATCTCCTGGTTGGTCCTTGTCCACACGTGACCCACTTCAATCTATTTTAGGGCCATACCTTCCCGGTCGTCTACCCCTTTCTTGGCCGACCATGACCTTGTTTGCGGGACTTGCGGATTTTCCCAATCCACCCTGCCATTGTCTTCTGTCTGCTGCTCGACCCCGGCAAACCACGTTTCCATGTTTCCAGGCAGTAATTTAGGCAAAAGTTATAAAAATATTTTGTATACAAATTGATAACTAAAGGCGCACCATATGTTCAAACAGTGTTTCAGAACTAGTCATACCGTTGTTAGAGGAATGTTAGTTTTGGATTTCCTTAAGCTCCTTAGGTAAAGTGTACAAATACTCTCGACATCTTCAGTCAAGCGTGGACGTCTCGTGATTTTCCGTATCAGATTCTTATACGAATTTTCGACGCCACTGGTAAGTTGTTTCGTAAACTGACAGCGAAATTCCCGTTACAATTAAACAATTGACTCGATTTAGTTAAGTGCAGCACACAAAATGATTGCTCCCGTGGTATCACCACCAATTTTTTTACAATCATGTGGGCCAGTAGGGCCTTGACTGGAACTTCCACCCGGACTGTTAAAATTTTAAACATTTATCAGTCCAGGAACATTTGAATTATATTTCTATTTTTCGTAGCTTGGAAGAATTAAATGTTTGAAAACTGATCTTTCTTTTTTAATAATCATGTATTTAGAAGCAAGTAAATCAATCGCAGTATGGCTGCTATAAAAGTGTGACGTTGGTCGGGAGAAATGGGAATCGAAAGATGTATCTCAGGGCTGAAGCTTATAGTCATAAGTAATCAGTATAATTTCCCACATTATCAATTTTTTTTGCTAAGATTTTAATTGTTTACTTACATAATAATACATTTACTAAAAATTAATAAGGGAAGAGGGAAACAATGAGATGAATGTGAGTAAACGGAATGAACATCGAATATCCATCGGTAGGAATGGAGGAAAACCTCTCTTAACCCAGCAGCACAGGCAATTAGAAAAGCAAGCACGCGGAGGCACTCATTGCTTATGGATACACAGGGCTCCCATTAGCATGTGCAGGCAAGGCGCAGACGAACAGCCTCGACCTCGCGTGCAGCGACACTTCCAAATCTCACACAAACACAACCTCTTGCGATAATATTCAGAATATTAAAGAGCGGATTATTAACATAGTTATTACTACGAATTAATGGGAATATTATACTATTTCTCAGTATGTTGCTTGTCGCAGGAAATGGAATCCATTTGTTGAGACTGTATCATTTCTCAACCCGTTTCGTGCGTAATTTTTTATTTATATTACTGCAAAAGACTCTAAGCTTCGTTTATATTTTCTGATATAAAGTAAACGAACATTACAAATTCTTAGAAGATATATGTTGATTCGTCTAAAATCTGGTACAGAGAAAGAAGTAGAAGAGGGAACTAGGATTAAATCGTCACAAGAAGAGAAAAGGGGGAACAGATAATTCGCGACACCATTCCAAAGTAAGGCGTAAAATATTCCGCAACTGAGGACTGTCTCGAAGAAAGGTTTTATGTCTTTATTGGATGAAAGTCCCACACTACACGAGAATGCGCTCCCATCCATTAGGATTTCCACAGTTTCTCACCTATAAACGCGTGACACCTTCGGGAGAGTATTCACCACGGATACTTTAAAATGTAGAACATACCATTATTTTAAACGTTTACGAATTAACACGTTTCGATACCATTAGGGTGTATTCCGGAAAATGTTATCACTGAAAATTACATATATTTTGAAGTATAAACACAGTATGCAGTTAACACATTATTTTACAATCTCATTCAAATATCGATTAACCTTCAAACTTAATTTAAACAATATTTTTTATTTAAACTCCTGGAGCAGGAATACATAAATTATGTGATTATCACTCTTTCTGCTAAACAACATAAAGTTGCCCAAGAATGAAACACGGAGATCTCAAAACCACTCTGCAGAGCTTAGTAACCTTTTTATTATTATTACTACAATTTTGGGATTCAATTTAAAAATATTCTACTGAAAGGCGCGTTTTACTCTGTACAGGAGTTTCTTGATCGTTCCCATAATAATTAATTTAAAAAAACCTGCAGATTACTTGTCGCTCTGTTTCGTGAAGCGACTTCAACTTTTGTGATTATTTTTGTGTGGTGTGTAAATCCTAAAAGAATTATTATTTGTGTTATTATTAGTATATTTTACTTATGTTGGGCAGGAAAATTTGTGTGTTCCAGAATTTTAGTATTTTTATGTTAACTTACAATTATTTATAATTGTAGCATCCAATTTTTATATTGTAATTTTATGTATTGACGTATCCTACTTCCTCATACGAGGACTAATGGAATAAAATAAATCAAATCAAATCAAATTAAAGTTTTATACAACGTTGTAATTGGCGACCCATCCATAATTTACAAAGAGTGTTTATTTACATAAGATTTGTTATGAAACAGTATTAATGTCAGTAATATACATAGAAATAAGCAGCTTAAAAAGTTTGTTTAACATGTCGTAGGAAGAGAATAGTAGAAAATATTGTAATTATTTTTTCACTTTCAGATAATGTTAAATAGTATTATGATAATAAGAATATTATTCATTTTTACCAATAAAGATTAATTAAACATTTAAATTTTATGTAAAATATAAATAAAAAATATTAAATGTTATTGTCGACCTTCTACATTTGTATATGATATTGCCTTTATTTCTAGGACGAAGATTGTGATTACATTCAGTAGTTCTTTGGGTCCTGGGTACAAAAGCTAGTAATGTTGTGGTTGCTTTTGGATCAGTACAGAAATCTTTTGTAGTGTAGTTGGTTTTCTCGTATATTTTGAATTCAAACAGCAAGGCTCACTGGTAATTGAATATGTGATATCCAATACACAATAACTATTTCATCCTCTAATTTTTTTGTAACAATAGTAACTTCAATTCCATTTCCCTGAACCGTTTGACAAGTGTCCTGCAGAGACCTAAACGTCACTGGGCCTCTCGTCAATACGTTTAATGACCTCCAAAGTATAATTTAGTCAATAATCTCGGTAATTTTGAATATCTTATTATTAACCTCTTCTTCACATCCTTAAAACTTCCACGTAAATCTTATTAATTCCACCTTGTTTGTCATTGGCTCCTCCAAAATAAAGGTATAATTACAATGAATCTAACTGAAATATATTGAACTACTTACATCACACTGCAAAATATATTTCTCAGTTTTAGAGGTATAATTTCTTAATATATTTTGTTCCTTCTTTATATCCAACTGCCCAATTGAAACACATGTTCCTGGTCTCGTAAAATCTTTATGAGTTATACTTTTTAAAATAAAGCAAAATATAACGTATTTCATTACAGTTTAATGTACTGAAACTATTCCAACCATTACAGGTTTCGTTAAACGAATTGAATGTTTACGTTCTTCCCTGGGCCTTTTTTAAATGTATATAACGAATAATGAATGTGAGTCGAGTCGGATATAATTTTATTCAAATTCAAATTAATCCAATAAATTTCGTTAAATCAACGACACATTTAGGCGATGGTCGACGACATTCACCATTCCAATTTCTGCCATTACACATCCTGCAATAAAAATAATCACTTACCAGGACATTATTCTCGTATTTGTAGAAAGGACAAACGTCTGTTTTTCAGTAAGATATATCGAAATTACGATGGCCACGACTCCGAGTCGACGAAAGACAAAAGACGGCTGTGCGTAAAACTTTGTTGCCATCCTCATTAGCCCCTGACAACGTTTTCTTCAACTTTTAAAGATGTTTTATAAACTTTAGTACAACTCTCGTCTAAGGCTCGTGCAGTTCCAATGATTAAAGCACATCAAGAAGTTTTACTGAGTTTGGGAAGGAGCTAAGAAGAACCACTTCCCTGAAAATTCACGGCGCTGATGAGTACACTGTTTTTACAGCTCGTTTGTCTTTTAGGAGTGAGTTAGTATTATGTAATTTTCGGAATAATTTCGAATTTTATATTTATTATTTACTTATTGCCAGCTCATGCAAAACAACGCTCAAAGGTTCTAAAGAGAATCATATTTAATTACTAACGAATACGAAACATGATTATTTTAAATACACAGGTAATTAGTTAATTTTAGTTTCAACTCTAGATGAGATTTTGCCAATCACAAAATTGTTGGAGAAAAGAAAATTGATTTTACGAATGGTTTAATAAAATATAATCCTATTGAAATATTAACTAAAAATAGTAATAAATCTTAAAATAATAATCCTTAAAATTATTAACCACTTACCTCCTTTTGACCAAACAAATGTTAACAGATATGTGATATTTATTTTATATAGCAAAATATAAATGTTCGGTGATTATGGTGTTTGAAAAATTGAAGGCTAAATTGTACAGTAATAACGAGTTGTGAACGTAAAATTAGTAAATTATGAACGACAATTTCAAATTAGCGAAGTAAAGATACATACATACTGTTTGAAAATTAACGTAAAAGCTTTGTCACATGACAAGTAGTATCGGAAAGTTATGGAAAGACATACAAGTGAGGGGTTCGTGGCTAATCCTGCAGTTAATTATTGCACCTTTCAAAACAGTTACTTGCCATGATTATTTAACTTTAAATGACGTAACTTCAACGATTACGTATTTACAGTTTATTTTTGTAAAAAGTCTATGATGACTTACCTAGGCAATATAACATAAAATTTTAACTTCTCCAGGCACAAAACGGTTAAAAATATTAAGTTTCGTCTATTGGATAACAAATAATTCTTTTTAATAATTTGAAAACAGATTCAAGCAGTTGTTAAACTACAATCAAGTTTTATTTTTGTAGTAGATCTCTGCTTTAAACCTGCAATCCAAAACGCAAAAATAGTTTGTTACTTAAAGTTTTAAGAAAAATTACTATTTTAATTTTTGGATTTCTACACCAGAATACTTTATAAATATTCACATAATTTATAGTGAAAGTGAAAAAGATGAAGTTGTCATAAAATTTTCCAAAACTGTAAATATTTAATATTTATTAACAAAAAACATCATAAGAAAGTAAAGTAAAAGAAAATCATAATCAAAACTCTCGTTAAAAATATTAATTTCTTCCAATTTCTTATCATTAAAATTAAGATTATTAGTCAAGTTTGAGAAGGAAATTGATGAAAACAAGAATCTATGAGCAATTTAATTTTATTTCACCTCAGTTAAACGAAACCAACTGCATTTGAGTGTCTGTAATGTGTCATTGACCACTTTTAATTGTGAAACTTAGACGTACTCGGATTTCTCCGTGGACAACAGTTTCCGAGGATTTCTGCGTCGCCCCGTAATTAAAAAAAGAGAGGAAGGAGGTGAAATCCACTAAATTAGTTTGTACACGGAGGCGTGAAAAAGGCTCTGCCAGCGTTTCCGGGACTCTCGCTAGGTAGAAGGAGGGTTTTATGTCTGAATTACACTAGTTTATAATTACATTAGTACAAGGTCAAAACTCCTATTTCATTTCATCCTGCGGCTATTGTCTCAAGTTTCTGTTTGTTGTGCCGAGAATAGGTTTCCACGCTTAGTTGTTACAGCGATTTATCTATTTGTACAATTAATTAACTTTATAAAGCACAACAGCAAACGTAATATAGTATATACTTTTCACTGTGAGTAAACAGTTCTGAGAATTTACTAAGATTAATATTTTTAGTAGTTTCTTAAATATATAGCTCAATATTTTTTATTAGTCACGTAAAAAATGAAAATGTAAATTTATTTCAATATTGAAAATGTTTCGGCGTTTGTCTGCATAACTATTTTTTTTAAAAAAATGATAAAAAGCAATAGATAAAATTCCCAAATCTCAATTTCAGACAATGTTCAATATTAAATACTTTAGAGGTATCCAGAATATATTAATTGCCACTCTCCGGAATTTCTGAAGGGTTGTTAGTTATATATTACATCTTCCGGAATGTTTATGAAGCACAGTCCATGGTTTCTCTGAAAAATATTTATTTTAACTGAAACCGATCTGGTGTTTTTTTCAGGTTTAAACTATTTTGAATTAAATGGTATATTAAATTATCAATTTAATTTAAAGGCTAAGCATAGAAATATAATTGATATAGCATAATATTGATCTCGATGAATTAATCATATGTATCTAAATGTACATATTATAATAATGCCTTGAAATACCTCACTTCCCAAAGCTATTGTATAACATCATTTAATTACACACGTGCACGTTAAACAATTAGGCTATGGCGTGAGCCCGTTGTAGGCCCTCATCTGCCACGTATGGTTCGTATTCCAGGCTCCGAAAGATAATCTTGTACTTAATTACCATACCTAAAGAAGAGGCTAATGTGCAAGTTTCATTAAACCACCCAATTTACTTTGCGCTAGCGTCAGCGAACAAAATATTCCGCTTGAAGAGCCGATCTTTCGCCAGAAACGAATAGCTTGTGATGTTAACCGCAGGTATAAAATTTTAATTAACTCCGTAAAGACGGTTCTGTTGAAATGTCTATATACGCGGCGACGAAGAGTTTAAAGGATTGGCAGTGTTTGATATTTCTCTTCCATTTCAAATTTGTCATAAAATTATGTCCGGTTAATCCAATCAGTCAAACAAAGCCGGTAATTTATATTATAGAACAGGATTGAGCAAATGTTTTTAAAGGACAAATAATTAATATGTAAATACGTTTGACGTAAATCTAACAATAATCTAAAAAGTTCTGTCTGCGGATTAAATTAAATTAAATTTTTACCATTTGTTTTTGCAACAAATCAGATCACGTACCTCACTGTGTATTAAAAGTTCAAATTCTCATATAAATTACATCAGTATTGAGAGAAACATACTACAATTCAATATTAGTGAAACGCATCTCTGTCGTTTATCGTTGAGTTTCTTGAAATAAATTAAAGGAAAATCACAAAAAAGTGAAAATGCAGAAGTAAGAAAATGAAAGAAACAATTTTTTTTATGCGGCTGAAATTTGCTCCAGAGCTTCTGTTACATTGTTTTTATTTATACTTCTATCTCTATTCACGAAATTCAAACTGTATCTACCAATTTCTATTGATGTGTCGAAACATGAGTGTATAAACGTTAATAATCGACATAATAATATAATAATTACAAGATTATCTAAATCAATTCCATCGTTTCACTTGTTCACAATGAGTTGGTTTAAATTCTTGATATGAAACGAAATGCGTGTTTCATTTTGTCATTGTAATTCACGTGCAATTAAAAGGAAACTTAGGTGGACTTACGAAAAAGTTCAATGGTAGATTTTAAGAGCTCTGCTCCAATAACATAAATCAATATTTCTCCGATGTCAAGTTAAAAAATATGTTCCCCTCATCATAATATCCTTATTTCTAAACGTCCATTCTACACATATAATAAAACTATTTTATAATTATGATGATCGTATGCCGGACTGATAATTCCTCATTCTTTTAAAGTAACTAGAAAAAAATTAATTCCGTATTAAATTTAGGAATTTACGCTTTAACAACATGAATGCGTCCCTGTTTACGTGTTACTAAAAATGTAAATTATTATTGATCATTGCAAAATTAAAGATACTGGTTAAAATGTTATGATAGTTTTTGTGCAAAGACTCTCTTTCCACCGGAAGATAAATCAAAATGGCTCGTTCAGTTATAAAAAATATCATTAGGCAGGTTGTGACTATGTTAGCTATATGTTTATTTTATGTAATGAAATATATAAAAGTCCAATAAATTCTTGAGATATTTCCCAACCATTCACAAGTCATACACGGTATTACTCACTGATGTAATGGAAACATTCAATTTTTTAATATAATAAAAAAATCATATCTGTTCTATTCAACCATCAGCTAGCAATTTTAGATTTGTTCTTAAAATTAATCAACAACATTTTTTACAATGCAAGATATCGTTAATTATGGGGAAAAAATATTTAAGTCATAGTAATTAAATTAATGACTATTTCGGAGACGTTATTTGTCATGTTTAACGGTTAATGATGAATTAATAACTTAAATTATATAGAAATAACGTTTTGAAGGTTTTATTTATGAAAATTAATTTTATTATTCAGTTCCTCTTACATTAATCTGATCACACATTGAGCCTAATTAATTTCTGTTAAAATTCAGACATTTAGTTAATCATTTTTATTGTTTCATTAAATATTTAAATAATTATCAAAATAGTACAATTTTATATAAACGCGTGCTACTTTGCCACTAGCCCGCAACTCAACAATAAAAGAAAATTAATCCAAATTTTAAGTTAAAGAATAAGTTGTTTAAAGCCATTCGATTTAGTTTGTCGTCTTTTGTAATTAGTAATTCAACGTAATATGTGAATTCAATATATATTTTATTAATCTATGAAGTTAAATGCCGGGGAAACTGATTCAAAAGTGTCGCTACGCTTCAGGAAGTTACTTCATAATTAAATTTAGTTAACAAAGAGATTTTCAAAAACTGGAAACTTTTAGTTCGCACGGCTTCGAATCCAATTTCGCCCAACTTTTAATTGGGAATTGTGGAGCATAAAGAAACTCAGGCGTGAAACTCGCGTCAATTATTGACCCATGCAAAACTCTCGTTTTAAACGCTGGTCGTGGAGGTTAATCAAAACATTGGTGCGGGTGGAAATCGCTCATTAGCACAAGAAAAACATCGCTAAACCTTACTCGGAGAGAAAAAAAACGACGACGTCGCCTATTTGCACGGCGACGCTTGTTAGGACCCCAATTTACAAGTTGAGACTACCTTGAGCAAACAGCAGAGTGCAGATTAAAGCTTGGGTAGTGTTTCATGGAAAACTGTTAATACGGCCTTGACGAATAAGCAGACGCCTTGCAAGCATCAAGTTACACTTTATGAGTGCGTTCCTCAACTTTAAAATGTGAGCTCCAACGAAGTCAATTATTCTAAACGTGGCTCATAATATTACAGCGTGTTCTTCAAATTCAGAAAACATGACTGAAATTTAGAAACAAAATTAAAATTATCAATAGTCGTACTAATTGAAAGAGAAGCATAATTAATACGTACTCCTAGAAAGTCAATTCTTTTAATGGAATAATTAAATCTTAAAACATTATGTCTACATTATAATGTGATAAATATAATATGTTATGTAATTCATTCAAAGAGTCATGTTTAAATCACTTAAAAGAATACATATGTAGTGACAGATATCTGGACTTTAAATTATGTAAATTTAATTCGCCACAGATACTACGTGCGGCAAAGAGAACTCAGCCTAACATAATCCCAGAGTTACCATATCAAAGGCAGACTATTTATTTTAAAAACTGTATTATCTGTGATTTTGCTAGTTGAGTAATTAAAATGTTACAGAATATGGTTACTCACGGTTTAGTAAATATAAATTATCTATACATACTTACTTGAAACGTTTATATAATTTAGCACACTAGTTCTGTATATATGGATGATGTTCCTGACTTTTTACTCATAACATTCCGAATTAATTTAATTAATCATCCACCAGGAGTTACGTTAGTTTAGCTGATTAATAACTTGCATGTTACTCACGAACATAATATATCAAATATAAAATGGAGTTGCACATAGTGATTTTAAGATGCATATCGTTTTTGAATTCCATTTTTTATATGACTTTAATATTGTAACGTTAATAATTAAATTAGTAAATTTAATTGTTGTCTTATATACTTATCTATGTAGTTTAAATGGAAATTTTTATGATTTAATCTAAAAAATTTATAATTGGATATAAGATAATGTTTTCGGCGTATAGCAGAAAGCTCTTTTGACTACTAACTTATATAAATAGTTGTATGTACTGTGTGTTTTATTTTGTGACTGGGGTTTTGAATGAACGAACAGTAATTAATACAAATCGGTATTAATAAAATTAAACTTTTTAACTTTTTTTTAGGGTAACAGGCTACATGAGGGTAATCCACATGGTGGCAACTCCCCTTCAATAGCTTAGGAAGGGATTTGAAAGGGGGAATGCGGATGGGTAGAGGAAGTTAGCCAAGAGTTAACTAGGGCCTCAGGGCTATATTTTAGAGATCCTATCCGGCATTCGCCTAAAAGTGATGCAGTACAAACCCTAGAAAACGTGCATAAGGTATATCGGGCTTGAGTACTTGTCCCACGCCCTTCCGAAGGCCGGAGAGGGGTTTTATGTGGGGACGCAGCATTTCCTACTCCGTGCCTCGACCAGTTTAGGAGGCAGCTGGCCGACTGTTCAAATGGGAACAGTGAACAACTCTTCCCGTCTGCCCAGGGTATGTGACCCCGGAAGATAAAACTTTCAAATGAATGAAGTTTATATTTGGTCAGATTTGAATCGCTTGACTTCAGAATAAATTGCGAAGCAATTTTCATTGTATTAAATAATTACAATTCAACTTGCAAATATCATATACGGTGGCTAAGAAGAACGTTAATCCATAAACTGAAATATGGTTTTTATTTAATTTTTTAGTTTTACGGCTCAAGTTTTATTGTTTCATTCCGAAAATTATAGATTTATGAAGTCATCATGCACTATATCATTTGTATGAACATATATTAATAACTACAATATTCAGACCTGCTACAAGCTTAAGAGTTGAAAGAGGAGAACGAAGATTTTAAGTAATGTCAGTGAGAACCAATATAGTTTTATTTTCTTTGTTATGGTCACACCAACGACAACTGCTGCCGACAACAACGCCCTCGTGTGAAATGCCGAAAAATGTGTTTTCGTATCACATACGCTGTTGTTTCACCCCCCCCCCCTCCCCAAGTGTTGATATTTTCACTATAAACCGAGACTTCCCTAAGAAGCAGTGCCACCAATGTTTTGCTAACAAATGTATCGTTTTCATCCCCTTGTGTTTTTATAGATTGAATTTTTACTAAAATATTAGTTATCATTAATTTTCAGGATAAATTCTTCTTTATTATTTATATTTATTATTTAGTAAGAAATGTCAAATTATTTTTAGTTTATCTTTGTTGAATATGTCGTCAATTATATTGTTATGTGCGCATGTTTATAACAATTCTATAATATGAATAATTGAACAAATTAGTTTGTAAACAGACAAATCTAGAAGCTTTAAAGTGCGATGCTATAGTTAAATGTTGGAAACGTACAAAATACAGAATGATAAAATATTTTTAGCTTTTGACAATAATAAAACTTTATCGGAATAAAATATGTGAAACACGATTTGTATGTTGGAAGTCAAATTATTTAAGTGGCCAGTGATTCGTCACTTTGACTTATACGGTTTGTCTAAAGTACATCCAGTATGTTGTCAATAGTTTCACCGGGAGTTTGGAGATGTTACTGGGAGGACAGCAACGGGACACCTCAAAGTCAGTGATAACTTCATAAATAATGTAGCGCAGAGGAAGTTGACTCTGACCATTACAGGTGCAACGAGGACACGTCGCCCTTGAATGTGACGGTGACCTCACCTTTACGTGACATTTCTTCGCTATAATCTCCTTTTGCACTCTGAAGGAAAAAAAAGTAGCTTCTTCCAGAATTGAAGGTACCAAACAGGATTATAAAAGTACGGTGAACCATGGGAAATTAATTGTGCATTCCACTGCTGCGCTTCGTATAACTGATACGATTATCGTTCGTTTTTTACATAGTCGTATAAATTTTACACATAAATATACGTTTATTTTTTAATTATCAACATTAAGGCACTGATATGTCGTTCAATTTAAATGTTTGTTATTACGTATCATTACGCTTCAATCGGAACCCCCGATATTTCTCGTCAGGCGATATCAGAAAATTATTTCCTATATGACCAAAATGTCTGTTACTTAATTTTCATATCCCTTGAGGATTTTTTCGCGGCGTTTAAAATTAACATATCCTAAATGTTCAATAAAGTAAAACATTAAAAATCATACAGTGACGTATCCAACATTCAGATTTGTCGGTTTATTTATTTTTATGGCAATTATTAATATATGTAACATATATAATATCATATAAATTTGTTACGTATTTAAACTTTCCATTGATAATGAATTCACACAGTTTTTGTATTATTTTTCTAGGAATCGTATTTAACTGTTTATAGACCGTATTTACGAATTGAGTTTGAGATAACTAAATTTTCTATTGTATTTGCGTTTGGTGGTATTATACTATATGTACAAGTCAATAACATGTGACTATTAAATCGCCTTAATTTAATATATCTTGTACAAAAATTATGGTTCCTTTTGAACAATCACGAATACGGGACGTAAATCTTTTTTTATATTTAATAATAAGAAAGATATAACACAACGTTTCTGGGAACCTTATCCCTTTCTAGGGCGACACAACTGCACACCACAGTTGACAAAACTCGAAAGCATTTTTGGAATTTATATTATTACTTAATTTGTCTGTATTTGACTATCTTATTATTAATTTTCAATCTGACATATTTTTTTTTCATTTCTTTGATATTCACATATATATTCAGTCTATCGCTCTGACATATATTTATTCTGAGCTTTCGTTTTGGATTAATGATATAGAATATATTATATCAATCTGTTTAATAGATAGTTGACGAATTCCCTACCATTTCTCCTTTCTGCCAGCGCAAATAATTTATTTTTCCACGACTACATGAAATTCTGTCGAGCATAGTTTTTATGCGCGTAATAATTAAAAAAATAGATTAAAAACGTTGATGTCTGAAAATGGATTAATCAGTTACTTCATTAATGATACTCCATATATAACCCGAGGAAGGCGTGTGTACATTTCATTGGGTTAATAAAAAACCATTCTTTTTACGAAAATAATTTTATATTTTTAAATATTATTTATTCAAAGACGTAACAGAGTAGAGTTTGTTTTATTAAAATAATGTATAAAAATTTATACGTCAATAAATGTTTAATAAGCAAATAGAGTAAAATTATATACCGATGTTATTAATATTAATGAGAAATTATATCTGAAAGCTGAGTAAATGATTAGGCCTAAAATTGAATATGCGTACCCTTAATGATGCTTCTGCTTGTGCAACAAAATTATTCCTCGAATTTCCTAATTGATACCATTATTGGGTAACAATGTGGAATGTTAATTAAGCGAAACGGTGCCACAAGTTGTCTGGATGTCTCTGTCGTCAATTTCACGCGTAAGCCTGTGTTAATTCAGATGGTGGTAATGCGTGTGAACAGACGTGGCCTTGTTCGAGAATAGGAACTGATTAACTGAAATGCTACAATAGAGCTGTTTAGGTAATACGCCTACATAATGTCGATTGTGTGTAGATGAAAACAGAAAATATGGTATTTTGATCAATAAAGAACCGATTTCTCAAGAACCGAAATAAAGTACAACGTAAACACAGAGTAATAAAAAAATTTCTAAAATTTTTCTATTTACAGAACTCTTATATATTACTAATATGAAACAAGATTTATTGATTAACATATGCTATACAATTGTAGTCAACATATATGGATGCTCCAACTATATTTTCAAAATACTATTTCTATTTATTGATTTTTCCGTTTATGTATATTTTTCGTTTTATTTATTAGACTTCCTCAGTAACCCATAGAAATTTATTACTCATGCAATTTTAAATTCATAACTTACTTAAGAATTTAATTTCTTAAACATAGTGCAGTCATTTCTTTCGTCATTTATGTTTTTAATTCAATCAGTTATCCAATAAATTTTACAAATTTTGGCAGTTGAGCATATTATCAGATCAAAATACACAAAATGTTATTTACCATACAGGATAAACCTATTTTACACTCTTTCTCTGTCCGAAAAGAATATAACAAATACTTGCATATAATTTACATTTTTTTAGGACAACAGGCTACATGAGGGTGATCCACATTGGGCAACTCCCCTTTAATAGCATAGGAAGGGATTTGAAAGGGGCGATGCGGAAGGATAGAGGAAGGTAAACAAGGGTTACTAGGGCCCCCGGGCTATATTTTAAGGATCCTACCCGGCATTCGCCTAAAGAAATGCAGGGAAAACATTAGAAAAACCTGCATCGGGTAGGCCGGGTATTGGGTACTTGTCCCACGCCCTTCCGATAGCGGGAGATGAGTTTGCTGTGGGGAAGCAGCATTCCCTTCTCCGTTCCTCGACCAGTTTAGGAGGCAGCTGGCCGACTATTCCAATGGGAATAGAGAACAACTCTTACCGTATGCCCAAGGTCTGTGACCCCGGAACATACACCTCTCAGAACAGGCCGAGGTGCCTCGGATTGTGGGAACCTTAGTTCAAAAACGGAGAGGAAAAAACATACCCAAAGGTAGCCCCTCCGTATCTCTCCCTGTTAACATATAATTTACACGACGGCGCTCGCAAATGAAATGTTATCACCACAAAACGAATAGCAGCAGGAGTCGACGGAACGATCTAATAAATAGTAAATTGCGCATGTGAACCTTCGAAAAGGGAGAGTCGTAATTGATTTCAAAATATTCGTTGCCGTCCGACGAGTGATTGCAGGCAGATTAATGAATTTTTTTCTGTAGTACACGTAATTTTAGCGGGAAATCAGCGACAGGTTTTGTTAGTTTGAAACTGAAACAAGGACGTTTCAGTGGAAAAATTATGAAGTTGAAACACTTCGCGGGCGCAGTGTTTCATTCTCAGTAATACAACGAAAACGTGTTGTGATTACATCAAGTAACAACCGCGCTGCCTTCTACAGTTCCGGCTGGTTCCGCCTTGGTCCTTCGTGCACTTGCAAATGAAGCACTTGTACGACAGACAAACGTCTCGCCTCAGGACCGTGCGGGAGGCTGACAACGTGACCTCTGTGTTTACAGTGCAACCTTGGACAAACAGACGCAAGCCAGCTACAACAACCAACAAGCCGTTAGCAAAGAACACAAGGATATTATTCTGGACTCGTTTCAAACCTTGCAAATATGCATTAAGTTTTGTTTAGACAATATTTCCATGAGTCTATCTGTAACACGAATAAAAATATACAGGTAGTCAGAGGTCGAAAGTTCAGTTAAACGTGAAATTGAAAAAAAAAAAAGGGGGGATTTAAAATTTGACCTTTGCCAGATGCTGGTTGCTGTTGTTGTTTCGTAATGTTGGCCCGTACATTTTAATAAAATGAAGTTGGTTTTGACTTTCTAATATAAAAAAGTTGCCTTCTGCTTCTCAGAGCTAAGTAGGATAAAAATCACTCAAAAATGATGAATTAAAAATTATGTGTATGTTACGGGCAAAGTTTAAAATCCAGCATTGTATATAATTCCGAAAAGTAGCCGGAAATATACGAAACGATTCATATTTCACACATTTCCTAGGCATTCTATAGAATGCAAAATGAGAAACCGGCAATGTATGATATAAATCTCCGGTTAGTTTCGAATATCACGTGGCATCCTCAGGCTTAAAATTTGTCAATTGCACTTTTCGATTTGTTCGGGAGTGTCAAAATACGCAATTTTACTTAAATTTGTTAAAAAAGTTAGTTTTTTACTGTGCTCCATGAAAATTAAGGAGCAAGCTGTAGTGTTGTAGGATTCATGGTCTATATACATGAAACAACGATTCGACGATGAACTGTCCAAAATTGTAGTTAATGCTGCAAAGAACAGTATTTTCGTAACCGAAACTACTTACCAGAAGTTAATAAATGATTTAACAAAACGCCAAAATGACTACTAAGAAGGAACCCAGGGACTATTGGTTGCTGAACCGCTATGATGTGATGATTGTAGAAAACAAAAATAAACTTCTTTATAAAATGAAAAAAATTACGTCTGATTGAAAATAATGTAAGATAGCCAATACTCAAAAGTGTTGTCAACTGGCCAGTTCAGTTGTGTTTCACTAGGCTCTTCCTAGCACCTGACGAAAGGAACAAGGATCCCAGAAACGTTGTGTGGTATTTATATTACCTTTTTTGTCTGTATTGGCTATCTTTCTTATTCATTAAACTCATTTATCCTGTTAAAGAAGGCGTCAGTACTACACAGTATTACGTCTTGGACTCAGAGTTATTTCACGTACTTCATGAAGCTCATTTGGCTACTGGACACGGACGACATGATAGAATGTTGAATATATATGGAACTGTACTCCTCCGTTGTGAACCTTACCAGAAAAAAACAGAGAGCTATTAAAAAGTGTATTGTTGTGAAACCTATGTTTTTTTTACGAATTTAATTCGCGCTGTCAGGTAGATCTAATTGACTTTTAGTCTCTCCTAGATAGAGAATACCATGAAATTGGTCAGTCCAGTGGAAGCGGCCGAGGATTCGTCAAATGTATGTGCAAAACAAAGTGCCAAAATATGAAATGCCTTTACGAGAAAAATAAAATAAATTCAATTCAAAATGTCATTCAAGCCTATCATGTTGCAAAAAAAATTTTATTTTCTAATAATAAATTTTATAATTATTTTACGTATTTTGAATAATATTTTTAAAGACACACTCATTATTTTTACAGAATAAAATTTGTATTTTTGAGGATTCAACGTCATTTATATAATAAGACATATCAGGATATTTTTTCATACTTTGCCTAAATAGCATTTGTAACTCTACATAACGCCTAGTTATTATATAAAATGCCTAAGGAAAGTATGCAATAATTATTATATTTCATACTTTGCCTAAAAACGCCGGTCATTAAATACAATGCCTGGGCATTGCCGGTAACATATATAATGGATCGCTAACACACATTATTCTTTGAATTTCAATGGGTGAAATTAAATGTTTTCCCATGTACTTTTCATAGGTTGGCACGTAATTACTGATTGACAACTACGTCACAATTTTGATAACAAAATGGAAGTACATCACTCATAATTTAATGTAAACAAGTACGCTAGACAACTAAGCCCTAATTAAGGTTAAATGTGAGTCACCGTCCAAGGAATACGATCGCAAAGTATTCATGTACGATTAATCACGCAATAATTATGTTTAAATTGACACAGCGGATTTTTTAAAAATATGAGTAATTAACACGGTGTCTCAGTACGGAAAGTGTTTTTATTTTTTTAATTTCTCGGAGGAATGTGGACATATTTCTGCAACCGACTTTAAAAGTCCCCGCTTTCGACCGTCTAAGCACCACTTTTCTTGATGATCTGGATGATCCGTCTGCTTTGTCACCTAGAAAGTTTTCTTATCAATATTAAGGTGTTTTGTATACTATCTGGTTAGATTATTACGTATTGGCTATAAATGTCCACAAGTAACTTGTTACATTGCAAAACCAATATTCCACTAATTAATATATGTAATTCATCATAATATTAAGATCTTTACTTCAATAATGTGAAATATTTTGGGAACAGAACTTATGTTAAGGTGCAGTACAAATCAATTACAATTAGTGGCATTTAACAACTAATTTTAATTTAACTACAATAAATACGGCATAAAAACATAAACCGACAAATGTATCACAATAATTAGAACCGGGAATACTAATTTAAACAATTTTGAATAAGAGTCCTTTACCAATATGTGAAATATGTAAAACATAACTGACAATAGACCACAAAATTCAAGACTGCAAAAAATACGAACAAGACAGAAATTATATCCTGGGAAAAAGTCACAGAATCATTAAAGTAATAATTAATAATCATCAAAGTAATAATTAATTACATGTACTTTTAAAAATATGTGTAACTTACAATTTTTATTATTATAGAAGTACGTAATGTAATTAGAAGTTCTTTTCTTAAAGTAAAGTTTAAATGAAGATATATTTCAATGATTGCTTATTTTATTATTAAATATAATTGCTACTTTCAGTTACTTACTAAGAATTAGTTAATACATACTTAATTTCATAAATCATAAACTAATTAGAAATAGTGGCTACGTAGTAGCTATATTAAGTCGCATGAATTATTGATAAATTGTGAATAAAATTTTGACGATAAAAATAAAATATTAATAGCATTCTTCCTGTGATGGGCATAAATTTTCCATATGTTTTATTTGATGCGTTGCATAAACTAACATGATCGACTGAAATTTATTGAACATATACGTCTTTAATACAGCATAAATACATGGTGACAAATTGCATTAAGTGCCATTATGTATATAATTAAAAAATATTTAGTATATAATTAATCAAAATTTTTAAATTAGTTTGTCTTTAAGGGCACCAAACTGACAATAATTTTCTCGTGTTATAAATACGTTACTCAACATTAATCTGACCTGATTTCTGTTTGCTTAGACTCCATCTGTAATAAATATCAGGAAAGCCTTTCAAATGCTAACGCAATTATTCATTTTCTTCGTTTATTTCGTGCTCTTTGTTTCACGCGTGACGTTCCTTTTTATTTTGAAAGAAAATATTTAATTAATTCGACTGGCGCTGCGTTTACGAAAAGTAGTATTAAAAATAAAACTCTTTCGCGGTATGTAATTTAGAAGTTAATTAATTTCTATACATGAAATTAATCTCATTAAAATCTTTTGAACGTAAACAACGAAAGATGGTCTTGTGATGGATTTTGGCACTAATAATTATCGAAGGATAATAAACAACATACATAAATAAATTTATTCGTTTACATCTGAAAGAATTATACAAACAGCTTTGTAGCAAGTTAAATAAATAATAAAAATGCTTGGTTCTTTATAGGTTTTATTTTAATACAACATTACTATTAAATTTGGTTGACATTAACTTTGCTCACCGATAAATATTTATAAGAAAACTTTACAATCGAAAAAGAATTTTAGAGTTAAATTACCTTTGGTTGGGACATAATAAAAATGTAGGCAATATTTATTTTATCATTGGAAGTTTACATGCTGGCAGTTTCCTAGAATTTCACTGGCACGCGGCAACAGGTGGTTATAGAGAAACAGGCACACAAATAGTGACTGGCACAAATCAATGTTATTCTACTAGCTTCCCTTTAAATGCTTAAATCTATATAATAAATAAAAGATACAGTACGGTTGTGTGTGTATGTTCCGCATACAAATCTACGCCCGTGGAGAAAATTGGACCAAATTATGTACAAATGTTCCTATAGAACCGATAACATACACTTGAGCGGGTAAGACACGATTACAACCCCCAGAGGCAGGGGTGGGCGTGGGTGGAAATTTTCAAACATACCAAAATGACCGATATTTGCGTCTTATAAATATTTTAGGGGGACATTGAGATTGACATTAATAGAACTATTGGCACATTTTATTTTCTATTTATATTGTAACAATGTTACCTTTTTGTATCATCTTCAGGTATTTTCCAAATTAATATAATAAACTAGCACAACAAAACGATTAACAAGTTATTAAATTCACGCAGTTTTGAAAGGCTCACATTTCACTTAATGGTAACAAAGTATCGAAACGTCGTTACAATATAAATAAAAAGTGTCTGTATAAGGTCACCAATAGTTTTCTTAATTAACAAAAACAACGTTAAATTAAAACTTTTAAATATGACATTAATTGTGTTTCTCCCTATGTTTTTTCAGTATAATATCTACCTGCTTCTGTAATAGAGAAGAGAACCCTTACGGGTAGAGGTTAACGCGAAAACAAGCGAGATGGAAGTCGAATCCGGCGTTATGGATGTCATGGAATTTATTTATGACAACCCTGGAACGCCGATCTCCCAGATAGTTATATATACAGTCTAATAGTCATTTACATACACTAACAAGTTTTATTCTGGACCTGTTGACAACATAAGATCAATTTCATAAACTAACAAATTACTTAGTACGGAACAAGACAAATGTTCAAAGTATATTGTAGTATGCGTACAAATGGTTTATTAAATATTTGGAAACTGATTAATAAATGAAGAGGTCGCAGCTCCCATGTAGAATAAATTATTCAGAATACCAGTGAAATTATAGGTTTTTTACCACAACATAAGTCAACCAGATCAGTCTTCACTAACCTATGATTTCTTACTCTCACTTTAATTAGGCTACTTTCTACTACTAACGCAAAACGTTATTTCATTAATTTGAACGAGTTACATTTCTTATCATGGCTGATTCGTGGTAGTTTCATTTCTGCACTACCATCGCATTGAAACAGTTTCTGGAACAAAAATTCCCCTCATTCACATGCTCAAGCCGACAATTAGCAATATTTCAGTTTTAATATATGCATAAATAGAAGATGATACGAATCTTTCGCAGTTCATTGATAGTCAGTTTCAGTCAGTATTCTTTATTTTAGTGGCCTGTAATTAACAATAACATATAGTGGTTTGAAGATGAGAAATGATTCTTTCAGACAGTATTCTTTTATTTTAGTGATCTAAAAAGGAATTATATGAACAGTCAGTTGATGGATAGAATTAGGACAATTTAGAGGTGGTCTATGAGGCAGTTATTTTAATGGATATGACACATAGATGTTGATGGGTTTGGATAAATATGTTGATGAGCAGAATTTTACAGTCTTGGAGAAAAAAAGGGAGATTTTGTGAAAGAGGATTCATGGAGGAATTTAAAAATTATTATTATAAACAAGTAACTATACACCATTAACTTACGGGAAAAATTAAATATAATATCACACACCATCACGTTGGATAAAGTAAATTAATAGAAGAGTATGGCAAAATGTTAAAATTATGGCCACAGTAATTTTTATACAATGCCCTGAGGATTAGAGACTTTGTAATTATAAGCAATGAGCAAATTAAATGAAAATTTAAAATGCATATTCTATAATTATGGCTTCTAATATGAAATAAAATTTGAAAATTTTTATACTCTATCTTTACCTTAAACCATCAAGTTTTGTTTGATATTCAGATTTTCCTTAAGTGCGAAACTGAAACCAATTAGCAGTGGGCTGTTAGTGAAAAATTCGAATACTATTATTCAATGATACGAAAAATTTAAATAATATACACTGGCGGCCGTTCCTCCACATAACGAAAATGCCTAAGCAAATAATTGTGAAAATTACTGCTGTTTGCAGATAGGGGGAAGATATTCAGAAATTTAATACCTATTATTAATCAATGTCCACGACTTATTGCTAAGTTGCATAGGATATCTTGTTGGTTCAACATTCAGTAAATATTTAGAGCCATTAAATTGTTTCTGCGCACGTTCCCTACGCCATAACACATTTATCAGTGGGTTTGCATAGTTGCAAACAAATGAAGGTAAACAGACAAATTTAGCAGGAGTTAGTAAGCCGATACTGTTAATGAAAAGTGTGTCGTACTTTCTATTTAGAATGCATTTGCTTCGGAATGACAGTATTAGACTTACTTTTTCATTGAAAGAAATGAATTCGTGAAAAAGTATTTTATGATGTGAGAAGAGACCATATATCACCTGTGTTGTGCCAAATAAAGACTAAATATGCAAATTTATTATGTATTATATGACAAATCTATTTGCAAAAAAATTCCCAACAATTATAGTTAAACAGTATTCAGAAATTAAAGTTTATGATTGAAGTAGATTTTATTTGGGTTTATAGACAGATTCAATTTATTCTTCATGACATACAACAAATATTACAATCAATTATAAACAAAATTTGTTATAATAATTTACACTTCTGTTATAAATTAGTATGAGTTAACTAAAAACATATATTTTCCGAAACAAAACATTACATTAGTGACTGTAAGATATTCAACAGTTATATTTGCACGATTTCCAAAATAATATTGCGATTCGTAGCAGGTGGACATATTTATTTTTTTTACATCAAATTAGCTCTGAAATTGATCGGAATGCTTTACGCGTATTTTAACATAAAGTTTGATCGTGAATTAATTTATGGATTTATAAGAGCTGGTGAAAGATGGAGAATAACAAGTATTAGAAATAGAAACGATACTCAGAGGTGAAGACAGGGAGATTCACTAAGTCCCGAAGGATTTTCTGGTTTGGCCACAAAGGGACGATGAACGAGGAAAGGCTGCCAAAGAAGTTGAAGTATGGGAAGATTGATAAAAAAAGGAAAAGAGGAAGATCACGGAAGATGTGGATATAAGACGTAGAACACGACATCATGATTATGCACGATCAAAAGATAATACGAGATGGCACAGACCAGGGAAGAATAGCATATACCGCCTTGAGGGCGGCTAAAGTCCGCACTGGCTATAGCGACAAGAAAGAAGAGAAGAAGAATGATAATGGTCTCTAAAACAGACTTTTCTACCATGAACAGGCGAGAAGATAGGCGTAAAATAATCTTATAGATACAGTCAATTGTAAAAAAAAGTATTAAATAAAAACGGTGTTTTTATATCAATGAGTAATAAGTAACGCGTTAAAATGAGAAACACACAGTTATATTAATAGTTTACTCTGTATACAGTACACATATTTGTGCCAAAGTCTAACTCTAACGTTAAGAATTGTACACATAACATTTAATAATCTAAAAACGATCAAATCTGAGTTAAGCTGTTTATGAAACTTCGAAAGTAAATATTGAAATGGCGATCTGAAACAAAATTTTCGGAAACACGGGTAAGAAGCGATACCTGACTGAATAATTTCATCTGATTCACACACTAAATCATTAGAAACAAGCTTCATGTAGGGTCACAGTTAGTCAATAGTTGAATTAGGTTTCTTGGTATAAATTAAGTGAAAAAACAGACTTTAATTCTTCTCCACTCAACGATACATATAACTGGAATGTCAAAGAACATGAAATAAATCCTTTTCTATTCTTCATTATATACATGAAGATGGTTCACTTAATTTGTCGATGAAGTCTCACTTCTGCATTTTATACACAATTTTTGAATTATAGCCAAATCTCAGCCTATTAGTAGAGATAAAATATCGTGAACCACCAATCGTACTATATTTTTGCAGCGAATCGTTGCAGTGGTTTCGTTTCTCATAATTTTTTTTTTACCAAAAGTGACATTATCTATATCATCAGGCTCCTAAAGCACAAATTGTAACTGAAAGACTACTATATTATTTTTTATACCCTAATAATTTTACTCTATACTATTTATACTGATCTTGCATTTGCATTTATCAACATACACTGAAAATTTATTTTCTCATATACTTCCTATATTTTTAACAAATACGGGGACTTATTTAACCGTTACTTTCAATTTTTCCCTCCTTGATCTGGATTTATTTACAATTTTTACGCAATAAAGCTTCACCATACAGCTTATCAGAGCCGCACAAATGTGTTCTTCGTGTAATTGGTAATTGGATTACCCAAGTGATATTCCATTAAAAACGCACTTTAGTTATAAATCACGGTCAGCTTTCGCAAGTAGGGCTCTTAAACGAAACGCCATTAATATTAATGAAGTCGAGATTTAAGCGTTCATCGCCATGAATCTTCCGTAACGGAATACACTTAATCCGGGCTAAGGCAATTGTTATGCTGAAAGCAATAGTACGGTCTTGCTATGTAAATGCGAGAAGGATATAGCTGTTTAGTTTGCGTGCACGGTCAGTGGCAGTAAAACCATCTCTCTCTTGGAAATGTATATGAAAAAGTCCATTATATGAATTAAAAGTAAATATAATTGTTTTCATAAACTCGGTCAGTTTTCAATCAAAGTTTTGTATACGTTATCGCATGCATCTCTTTACAAATTCGTTGAAAATAATTATTTAGGCCTGATTGGTGTCTCACTGGCAATAGCCGTTAATTAGCGTCAGTTTGTTTATTTTTATTGAATTTGAAAGTTTTTAATTACCTACACAGAATTTAATTTAGCATTCAATCTAAGGGTTTTGGAAAGTCTGGTAAAACTGGTTAACTACGTAGATTCTTTTATTATTATTCTCTAGCGGTAAGTTTCAGAAGATTTCAAAAGTTTCAAGATATTGAGATACTGTAACAACATTAAATGTATGGAATATAGTTTTGATAAAACACAATTAATAACGTTTGCGCCTTGTATGAAGAGAAACATATATTTTTGTTCTAAAGAGATAAATGTAAATGTCGACTAAATTGCGTTCCATTTGAAATTCAATTACAATAAAATAAATAATTATGTAGTTATATTACTATTGAGAACGGTAAATTAAAGCCACTTAATTATTGTGCAAGTTAGTAAACAGCTAATTTGTACGTTAATTACGGAACGTAACGCCCCGATCTGTTTTGTACAAAACATTGTAATTAATCTGAAAATTAATTTCTGGTATCAGATGGGACACGAATATAAATACGATAAATATATGCTAATACTGTAATGTTTTTTTTAAATAATTATTGTTTCAGGATGTATCCCTTTGAATTCTCACTGATGAAAATAGACAAGTTATCTGTAATAGGCCTACATATTTCATTTAACTACTACCATAAAATAGGACAAACAGTCTCCAGACATTATGACAATGTTCTTGAGATATTCCTATACCTGCGGGACAAATGAACATCACGATGAATTCTACGAAAAGTATTGTGCTTGATTAGTGGCACTGAGAGTAGACGAATTAATATTTTAAAAAGTCTGTAGAATAGTCTAGTTGTGCCACGATCTTATCTCACTACCATGTCTGTTGTTGCTTGAAGTTTCTAGACAAGTTAGGCAGAAAGCTGCAGGTTTTTTTGCGCGGACTATCGGAAACCATTCTTCTGTAAGCGAAGACTTGATCTTGACATTTTGTTTAGATGTGTGTAAGCGTCCAATGCAAACGACAAGTATGATCCGAGTTTTTGTTTTACACATCTTTCAAATGGCAAGAAAGGAAAGTGAATACTCGTAGCCAAATCTATGGGAGAAGCTCGGTTAGGTAAAACATCTTATAATAGCAATAATTATACGCTTTCATAGTGAATAAAAGTCGAATAACCTCTCTGTATGGGAGGTGTATTGCTTGTTGCCTTCTTGAAGGGGCGCTATAATTTTCGGTTACGGTTCTACATATTTTGTGAAAGACGAGAATGTATGCTACTGAAGAATATATGTCGTTTATTTCTAAAGGAGCATAACTCCATCATAGTAACTACAACATTCGGAATAAATGTTGTTTCAACCTTAAAATACTCAGCTGACGTGTTAATTGTCAAGTTGGGAAATTCATTAATCACAGATTAATGTACGAATTACAGGAAAATAATCAAAGATTTATATAATTTCACAGTTATACTCTGAAAATATTGTTGTAAGAATTGAAAGACTAATTAGAAACAACGAAAACTGTCAGTAAGAAGTAAAAAACTATGATGTATAGTTCTCCAAATTTTTGTGTATTTCACTTACTAATTAGAAAATGTCCTAAACTTTAGTGTATTTGGCTAATAAAATAATGTCGAAAATTTTGAGAACTGTATATCAGGTATTTTTTATTTCAATCTGCAACTTATACTAACAGACTTCACTTTTATTCAAGCGGCGGTTTAATAATTGACGATCAGAATTTTCTGTTAAGTCACAAAGATTTAAGAAATGGATTAATTGGCTCCGAAATCTATACGTTAGCTGCACCTCGTTAATATAATGGATTATCTGGATATATTGATATCGGAAATCAGTTACGTCGTCAGTATACTTTCAATTCAAGAATTCTCAAAAGTATTATCGTGTTAAAATATTTACAGAATCATTTATTTGCATTTATATTGTGATATAGAACATTTACAGGTCCTCGTTAGTTAATTAAGTAACTCATTAAATATTAGCTTCGAGGAAGCCACCCCAACACGATACCTTGATAAAAGCGTTACCTACTGGGAGTTTTCCGATATCGAACGCATTGCTGTCTCAGCATATATATATTCCAGCTCCCAGGTCTCTAGGCACTACCTTATTGGTTTCCAATCCGTAGTCAATTAACGATCTAAGTTACAGCCGATATTTCACGTGAACCATACGTGATTCTTAACCACTTCGTCCGTCGTTCATGCAGCAGCAACTCTTACGCAGAATCGGTAACAAACAATTGAGTACAGACGCTGTAGTCTAATATTACGAATAACTGTTTGACGTCAGACTGAGTTAATATTCTATTCATCACCCAACAATGATTGCGACTTTTTCTGTTCGCTATTCTCACAATTCAAAATATTGCATGTTATTTGGCAGTAAAGCATTATTAAAAATCTGCGCTATTTTTTATTATGAAAGTGCTGATATTAGTTTCGAACTTGGCCTTTATTCTTTCTAGTTATTTGTATTACAATGAGGTTAAAACTACGACGGAGCGTTTGTCACACACACACACACACACACACACACACACACACACACACATATATATATATATATATATATATATTTTGTAATAAACAACAGATTTAACGATTAATTTGCCCCACGTTGGTGAAGCCATAAATGTAATAGATACCTTGATAGGGTTAATTAATGAATCAATTAACGAAAATTTATTTATATTTAAAATTTATTGTCGATAAATTTACATTGCATAAGATCTATTTTGCATGCCGAATGTCATCTAGTTAACAACAAATACTTTAATTTTTCATTTATTAATTCGTGGCATTTATGAAAATACAATTCTTATATCATTACAATCAAATACGTCGGATCTCTATATTTCAGGGTCACTACTGGGTTTCATAATTAGAAAAAAACAATGCATAAACTGACAATTAACAATTCAAATATAAAAAGTTAACCTAAAACAATATGAATATAAGTGAAACAGAAGAAAACTTAATGAAACGAAAACTGAACGAAATCTGACTATACCTTTTTAATTATCGTTTACAAATATGTATAAAAGTTTTGTTACTCACGGAATGTCTGTCAGTTACCAGATCTATCTCTTGTATCTTGAAAACTACCGCACTAAAAAGCAATTTTTACACGGACTCTACACTTCATTGAAATTTTTAATACACATGATTGAAATACTCGTCCTCTGCTATCTGGAACCTAGGATGAGCCGCACCCCTTGGTCAGCTAGTGGATGCCGGTCTCCTCTATGCGAAATTGTTTAATCAGCGTGAAGAAGCCATTTGCTTCACCGTGTGCAAATTATTATGTAAATCTCTCCGTAAAAATATTTGCTTGCTTTCATGTAAAAATACAGGATCTCGCCATTCGTACTTTATATCAGCAGACTTTAGTGTTTGTTGCTCTAGGTGAACTGAACTGTATTATATCTCCCCGTCGACTATTAACTGTTTCATCTGTCGTACGCAGATTTTAGACTCCTTCACCTTTCATCGCCGATTCCAGACTGCCGTTCTCCAAGCGCGCGGTTTTTCAGTTTCCATTGTTATCAAGGGGAAAACCCGCCTTGATTGTCGCCTTTACGCATTCGTACCGCTAACAATTTAATTATTAGAAACAATTAATGTTTAATTGGTATTACAATATATATATATATATATATATATATATATATATATATATATATATATATTTATTTATAATTTCAATTAATACTACAAAATACGCCAAATAATCTGGCAACTATAATTTACCACACCATCTATACGAACTTTATCGTTTTCATCAATATACGGACATAATAAGGAATATTGGCAACATCTGATGAAAGCTACAGTGATAAAACGAGTTATGCTTTATTTGGAAAATTATAATTGCCTGTTTATGTGGCAAATTTTACATAATTATCGGGAATAGTAATAAATCTGATGAATTTCAGGCAATTTTAAAACGCCAACAGTATGCAGTAAAATAAATTTAACTATCCAAATTTTCAGGATTAGTGGAAATTTAATCCCCACATTTATTCTAAATGAATGCAGATTTAAGTTTCCACTCTGCTCAAACACCGATTATGTCGCTACGTTTCGATGATCACATGCACTGTCGTTATCTCCTAGGCCTTGATGATGGCAGTGCAGATGAACGTCGAAACCTCGCACTATAAATGCCGTTTGACTCGGGTAAAAACCCGAGAACGTTTGTTTTCAACAGATACTTCAGGAAAGCCTTTGACCTTTGATAATGCAGATTTAGTTCGAACGTGTTCCGTTCTTGTTTGTACGTACAAATTCACAAGTCCATCAGGGAGAAATTATGTAGAAATATTTTCTCTCTTAATTCTCAGTACATTCTGTATTATGCTGACACATTAAATTACTTTCCACGCTGTAATTTAAGAAACATATTAACTATTAATTTTTTTATTCGATAAATCTGTGGTCCAACAATATTGGTGTTAATTTGATGAGTTTATCCAAGAATTTTATAGATTCGTTTTTTAAGAATTTTATGTATCAGTGTCAGCCATAACCAAGATATATGACAAAATGACTAAAATAAATTGAAAATATATTTAGAAAGAAAATGAAAAATAGTAATTATCACTTTTTTAAATCCACATTCACTTTAATAGTTTTCCACATAATATAGTTTACAAGACGTCGGTGTATGTATTTATAAATGAGTTATAACAAATTAAGATTTTGTATCAAAATGTAATGTCTTGCAGTTATCATGACCTAGACGCAGCTTATATGTTTACGTCAAAAGATTTGTTATATCACAAGGAAGCCTGCGAGAGGATTTTCTCGCTGGTGAACCTTCCCACAGAGCTCTGGCGGGGCTACCTTTGGGGATGCCCTCACATCTTTCTGGTTTTTGAACTAAGGTTCCCACATACCGAGGCACCTCGGTCTGTTTGGAGAGGTGTATGTTCCGGGGTCGAAGACCTTGGGTATACGGTAAGAGTTGTCCGCTATTCCTATTGGAATAGTCGGCCAGCTGCCTCCTAAACTGGCCAAGGCATGGCGAGGGGTAAGCTGCGACCCCACAGCAAACCCCTCACCCACCATCGGAAGGACGTGGGACAAGTACCAAATGCCCGACCTACCTGATGCAGGTTTTTATAGGGTTTGTCCTACATTACTTTTAGGCGAATGCCGGGTAGGATCCTTAAACTATAGCCCGGGGGCCCTAGTTAACCCTTGGCTACCTTCCTCCACCCTTCCGCATGCCCCCTTTCAAATCCCTTTCTATGCTATAAGAGGGGAGTTGCCACTATGTGGATTACCCTATACATAGCCTGTCTACACCTAAAAAAAAAGATTTGTTATATCAAGCAATTGCGAATATTAATAATTGTACATTAGTTTTCATATATCATTTGAGTATTGGAAAATGTTTCCTATATTAGCAGTATATATTACGCTCAGTAGTTGTAATTTTTAATAAAAGTCATGAATTTATTAAAAAATAAGATTTAATTTTAATTTATGTCAGTAAATTAATTTATGGAGTAAATGATTGGAGGTAAAAGGAATTTTATATATTCTGTTTCATATCCTACTGATACTAATTAATTATTATTGTTCTAAAGTTTATTGTTGTAGACTGTTTGTAAAACGACAGCGAATAAAGGACACATACGAATTTTTGCGACATTGGCTGGTTTTCTATGATGAGAAAAGGAGGGCACAATTGGGTTAAAGAAAAAAAGTTATTGGAGGAATATAGAATGAGAAATAAAAACTTGAGGAGTGGGATGAATCAGCCGAAGAAACAAAAAGGCCTGCTGAATACAAGACATGACACTTTAAGATAGTTTTGAAAGGAAAATTTTGGAGAAAAGACAGGTGAATCATAGAGGGAGAGATCAGTTTGTGTGGAACTTTCAAGTGTAGAGAGATTTATGGGAGAAAATAGCACAAGCGTTGGGGCAGGTCAGGTATTGATGAAGTTGATGAATAGTTGATCTGTGGACACAATTTCTATAAAAGGAAGTGTAGACGGCACACGATTATTGATAATTGTCAGAAGGCTGTAGCTTCTGTTCTACACTTACATGACAGCTGTTCAATGACCAGGAAAAACCCCGGCCATTCCAAAAATGGAAAGGGTCCTGTAGCAAAAGCGATCCACAAGTGTGAGCATGAGGAATTAAAGCGTGAACGTTAGATCACATTATTTAAAATGAGGTAATCTGCTCAAAGGTTTATCAATATCCTGTAAATTTCTTTCAGTCTCTTGTCGAGTTTTTCACTTTTATGATTACATATTGTAAATTAAATTAAAATAAAATAATTTCTAAAATACAAACTATGATTCATTATCATATATTTATCAATAATATGCACTTCATGGCCCAATTTGTGTTATCTAATCCAGTGATCAGCTGTTGGAATACGTGGGAATAAGTATAAGGAAACTGCTGGTTTAATTCTAACCTCAGAGACACAAGATCAGACAAAATGTTCATTTGGACGGTACTTTGAGCCAAACAGTATCAGTTTAATCGCAGACGGCTGTTGAACTCGGTAGTCTGTCTGCTATGATGATAGTCTTAGATGGTGATGTTAAGTGCGCGGTCGTAATATTAAGGGAGTAAACGACACTTTCTGGAGAAGGGTCTGGTCAAGTCGTAACACGAAGCTCTTGATGACGTCCGTTGAGACATCCAACAAGCTGTGTAGAAATTTCGTCCCGCAGACGTGCCCCTTCAACATTACCATTATTTTTTTTGGAGTCTAAGAGAATAAGGCTTCGCATAACGCTGCTGTTGTGTAATAACAGCTAACAACATTATTGATGTAGTTTTTACCTTTGTGTATATCATGTATAAAATCAAATATCATAAGGAAACTCATATTAATGCATCTTATTTTTATTGCTTAAAAAAACTGATAATCTAATTGCGTTTAATTTCTTTACTCGTAAATTATGAGACAGGTAACCTGTGGATGAATACCCACGCAATCTCAAATAATTGTCAAATTTTTCCATACAAATATCTCGTGTCCTATCAATACATAATTTACAGAAATTTTCATTCATGGAAATTTATTTAAAGTATGAGACATTTAATATTAAAATGATGATGGTATGATGTCTTTATGGATGTATGCTTTGTCCCATTCAAACTTTGAATATAAACGAGGGTCAGTAGTCTTCAGCTCCAGTTTTATTCTGGTTATGTAATCAAACAGCTTTCTATTGTAACGGTCGTGAATAAAGAGATATTACCAAATAAAAATACGCACACTACGATGCTTATATCGTCCTGAGAAAGCTTTACGTTTATGGTTCTGCTATAAAGTAAAAGCTTTATCTATGCTTCCACCTACTTCAATTTCCATTTTTGTAGTGGAAAGTCGTGGTATTGAGTTATTTTGAATTATTCTATAAACGACCAATTTTCATAAAAACCCAAGTTGATATGTGCTGCCAATTTTATAAACAAAAAATAATAGTTGAAGTTCTCGACAATTTATCACTACTTTTTTGGTGATTTTTAACGTAACAAATGTTTTGAATAGAATTTTAAATATATATTTGTTACTAATTACATTGTTACTTTCAAATTTTTTAACGTAATAAAATCATAAACATAGACTGTATTTTCTGTTCAGAAAGAAACGGAACTCATTTCTTTTATTGTTACAGTCCATTATTGAAATGAAAGGATTAAAGATGATAATTATCGGCTTATATCCACTATTGTTATATAAATGTACTGAATATTATTTTAAGTGGAATATTTTTAACTGATCGTCCGGGGATTGGTCAAGGCTTCCGTGGTGGCTGCATGTTTATTTTGAATGTTTGCGAGAAATATGGTTGTTTTTATAATACGAAGTTGATGGAGAATACGTGAATACAAAGAGGTAACATTGTACCTATTTATTAAGGAGGTAGGTGAAGTAATAATGGATTTGCGTCACATAGTTGATAATGTCTATTGCCCTACGGCTCCAAGCATTGTATTCTGGTATCCAACTTCATCACTATGATATTATCTAGTATTACTTATTAATAATATATATATTTTTTAATTTTGTATTTTATACCCATAAAAAGAGATGGAAGGAATCAGCTACAGGACTTGGGAGTGTCCTAGAGATTTTAATTTGGAATAATTCAAAAGGGTCCGCAGGCATGGGGAAGCTACCAGCATCGGTGCGCCTGACAGTCGAGCCTTTCTTCAGCCCCGCAATTAGAGACCCGGCTCCAGTAAAATATCAGCTCTAGTTGGCCCTGCCAGATGGCGCCCAAGTTTCGATGATATTCGGCCATTGTTCCCGAGGCGACCTGCACGTAAGGCCATAACGCGGCCGCCACGATGACCCATAAAACGTCGCCCCGAGCCAGCTGCAAATGGGCCCTGAGGTAAGGGCCATTTAGTTTTATGCCGTGACCACGCAAACCTGGAACATACAAGCGTCGCACACGAGCCAATAAACTAAACTGTGCTCTCCTTTATTTGGCTTGTCCATTTGTTCTCAAATAATGGCCGCTCTGGGCTTCACAACAATGTGCGTGCCAAGAAGGATGACTGTGAAGCGGCCAGTCGATAATCAATCTAGCTTTGCATTGTGCGGAGGATTATCGCATAAGCTCGCGTTCTGACAGGGCAAGTAAAACACTACTAACTTTTCATTCGCGGCTCATTCATCGATGAAACATTAACGCACAAATGTTTCCACAGATTTAGGGATTTTGGGTGGATGATGGACAAAACAAAGGCGAAATAAAAACTACCAGAATGCTTTCCTTAAAAATACAAAAACAGTAGTTTGATGCGTGGAATAATAATTATGGAACAAGTTGATTAACTTTATTTGTTGTGACGATTTGTATTTACGTTTACCTTTCAAATATTCTTTATTGATGGAATATACTTATTAAATTAATCACAAATTTAATTAATTAAAATTCTTCTTTATTTTGACAAAGGTTTAAATAATCTGATTTAGATACTACATCGCTTTCTTCAATTTAACAATGGCAGATTAGTAATAACCTAATGATGTTTACAATGATCTAGTTTAAAGAGACTCTTCTCAGTGGAATTAGTAAGCCACAGAAATAAACAGATTTTTATTGAAAAACACGAAAAACAATTAATATTTCTTAAAATAATCGATTTATCAGCAACTATTATAGATACTTATACGTAAATTTACAGTACATTACTAATATCGGGCCCATGAATAAAAGATGAAGTTAAAAATTCAGGCTTACGACGGAATCAGCGCGAGAATGGATTTGTGGGCGGTTACACTGGAGACTTCATTGTTTTTATGCATTAAATTATACTTTATTGAAAAATTGTAGTGTACTTCCAATCCAAAACAAATTAAGAGACCTAAATTTGCTGTATTCGATTTGAAAAATAATTCAATCCATTTTAGTGTATCCATCGTAGGGGAATTACTACGATTGATATATGCCAAAAACATACATTACAGTTGGTTTTGAAGAATATATTTAGAGAAATGAGCTGGGAAACCTGTGATTAATTTTGTAAAGAGAAAATTTGTGTGTTTTTTATATAAATTATAAGATTTAATTTGAGATATTTTTTAATAAATTATTTTTAAAATCAATTTTTTTTAATAACTATTTTTAATACGCCTTAGTATTCAAAGTGGCCAGTAAGACACCAACCCTTGTCACGTTTTGGAGGTACGAGGTCTACATGACAAAATCTCGCAACCAACGGAAACGTCAAAAAATTCACTTTCATCTCAGTTATTTAGCTAACACTTTAAAAAATAATTGTGACAATTGAGCCCAGTGCTCTGTGACAGACTTTTTCTTAACTTAAATATTAATGCTGAAAACTAAAAATATTAATAGAATATAAAACGTTTTTTTAAAAATTTACGTTATCATTATTTTAGTTACATGGAATGTTAAAAACAGAATTAATAGAAACTTGCTTAAAAATACAACAAATTTAACAAATACATAATTTATGGTTAGCGAGCTCCTAAAGAAAAACATGTTTTTGAAAACAAGGTGAATCAACTCGAAAAAAAGTAATTTTAGTTGCAATATGCAGAGTTAAAAAAGTAAAATTAATTATAAATAACAGTTGCAGAGATTAAAGAATAAATTCTGTAGCTATCCCCAGGATTATGTATCATGAAAATAGAGAAGATGATTTTGGGGTGTTTACATGTTTTTATACTAATTGTTATTTACATAAAATTACTGACATTGCAGCCCCAGTCCCTCAACGACAATTGAAAAATTCCACTATTGTATAATACGAGTACTTTAAATAACAAAAGTGAATTTATAACAACGACGAAGAGACAACTCTAAACACATAATTTTATTTCAAGGGTGTTAATTAATTTTATTGGTTTACAATTAACTTTTAATTGATAAGTGTTGTTCCAATTAGATTATCTATCACCAAATTCAAGGGCTTTGTTTAACATGGTAACATAGAGGGTGATTGCTTCCCCAGACCTTCATTGAATTAGATAAAAACAACGAAGTTGATTTCTGAAGTTAGATCGTATTGACTGCGAGTTTTTTTTTTTGGTGGAGGTAGACCTGAAATCTGTTCCAGGAGCGAGCTACGTGATCGAACTGTTAGTTACGAACTCGCGGTGAACAATCGCACAGTTGGAACAATGTGAGAACAATGTGGTCCACTTGAATCTGCTGGAGGCAGTGTGACCTAGTCTGAGCTATGAAATACACGAATAACTTATTCATGACACGCTACTTTCCCACATGCGTCAATTACATCTGCCTAACATAAAAAAAGAGAATGAATCCGCTTAATAAAAAATAAACACAATTAATCGGAACGTTAACGTCGCACTCTGTTAAATTGATTGTGTTGTGGCGCTTACAGATTTTCGTAGGAATAATGCGTCAAACTGACTTCAGCGATGCTTTCGAAATTTACTTCACATTTCAGATTTGCTCCAATTACAAAGAGCTCATTTATCTAAATATTTTCACTTATGTCATATTGGTATGGAACAGTCCGGATACTGTAATTTATATATTATTTAAGTATTTCTGTGGGGAAAAAGTGCTAATTTGCTGATATTAACGAATCGAGTACATATTATTCAGAAATGTTTCCTTAATTGATCTAAAAGTGGCGTGACAGTGACACTAGAGCGTTTCTTCAAATCTTTCATTATAATAGTTTGTTATTACGTTTAATATATAAATTATAACTATTATACAATTGTATTATATTACTGGAAAATAATAGTCTACAATAAAAAAATTACATTGAAAGGTCAATGACATGTTTCACTTTTGTTAATTATTCTATTACAGTAAAATAGTTGAAATAAAATCACAGAAAGGTTTTAAATTATAACCGCGTAATAATTAAAACATAGTATTATATGAGAATTCTTGGAGTAAAAAAGCAAAATCGAAAGTGATAGCTTCTATACCGGGACACTGCCAAAATAATAACCATGTTTTCAATTTCATATGTATGTAAACTGTACCAGGATAAACAAGAAATATTACTGAGAAGAAATTTACATAAATATAAACAAAAATTAAATAGTGAGCAGTAGAAACGAAGGAATGAAAATTGTGATAAATTATGCAGAAATTAATGATAAGATCAAAAAATACAATAAATAACAACACTAGTACTTAAGGATGATCATATATTCTGGTTTTAAGAAATGATATTATAAATGTATAAAACAATTGTATACTTACTAAGTCAGTCGAACTAATTGTATAAATTTCAGAGACATAATTGACACGTTGAAGATCAAGGACTAAACGTAATTATGTACGTATGGGTTAATAATTCTAATTTAGGTGAATTAAAAAATTGTGTGAGAATAAGAATCTAAAGTACTGCGTAGACATAGATATATATCAATACGAATCAATTATAGTAGGGACGATGTGCAGTAAACATGAATAAGTTATAATGAATTAACTTTTAATGCAAATGAATAATTTTATAAGGAATACAGAATTTTAATAACTATGTTCAAGCATAAAATGTGTATTGATATTAGGTTTTTTAAATTGATAGATTATAATCTTTTATGCATGATTATGCCCTAACATAGGCGTAATAATTAAAACATACCGCAATATTTAATTCTATAGGTATCAATTGCAATAAATATTGAACCTGGTTTTGGTTTTGCTTAATTAATTATACAATTATTAACAGATTTAAATCAATAATAAAAATCAATAATCAATAATTAAAAGATAACTAATATGAAATTTAGTGAATTAAATGGTTAAATGTATGATTAAATATTAATTTAAGAACAGAACAACTGATTATTAGCACAAATGGCTATGAAACAATATTAATTTAGTTGAAGTAGTTAAAATAATTTTCATTTTTATTAACTTAGATTGAAAATCTGTTTTCTCACGCTTGTTGTGATTACCAAGGAACAGTAAACTCTTAGACAATTATGTGCAAATTATTTTCGTGCACTAAATTCAGTGAAATAATTATTTTTTAAATGTAACATAGTCGTTATATAGACATACAATGCGTATGTTTTTGATCATGTATCCTCAGAATGGTGGCGGCCTCTGACATTGGACTCCGGTGGATGATGAACTGTCCTGAATCACTGTTGTTGTCCGAGACCCTGTGATGTTGTAATTCTTGCGGAATTTGATAGCTCAAGATAAAACAGCACGAAAACATTATGTCATAATGAACTGTTCGGGATTGGTCACAGATTCCACTTGATGATATAACTGCCCGTCATCTATAAATTCAAGTAAAACCCTTACATATATCACCAGGTACCTCCTGAATTAACAAATATTCTTCGGTCATGTAACTCCTAAGATCAATGAGGACGAAATCGTTTAGCGTGCAAAATATATACCTTGCTCATTACCGCAGTAGAAAGAAATGTTTCCCAAAAACATTAATAAATCATATCTCCTGAAGATGGGCAAAGACATCTACCCTACTCAGTTCTGTAGACACGCACATAAAACAATCGGTTGAATTTCAGAAATGTGTCATCTGGTCTTTCACAGACATTAGTTTTCATTTGCTTGGAAACAAACACATTCTCGATTAAATCCGACATACATCTTAAAAAATAAACTGTGTACTGGAGAAAAATCGTGTTTATCCCTTGAAACCAAAATACTACTTTACAAAGCGATAATCTTCATAATTTGGGAGTATGGCACTTTGAGGCTGTTCGTGCAAATCTAATGTCGGCATCATACAATGCTTGCAGTCTAAGGGCTCAGAATTCATCTAATGCAGCATGGTATGTTAGTAATTTGAAACTACATATGAATCTCGAAATTCCAACTGGTTTCAAGAGGAATGTACCAACGGAAGCGCTAATCATTCCCTGCAATCACAAACTCGTCCTAGCGGCAGCCGTGCAGCAGTTAAGTTGTTGTCATCTTTAATTAAAATATTAATTTATTAAAAAATTAGAGACACTTTATTCCCTGTTTAAAAGTAGAGTCTTGTAAATAATTTTTTATAACAGAAAAAATCATATGAGTGAAAAATGAGAACTGATCCCAGTCAGTGTTATTTTAGACGAACAAAAGTAATATTTCTGACATTAATATGTCGTAAAAAGAATTCATTCAAGTACTACGTCTTATAACGAGTGAAATAAGACAATTATGAGGAGTAAAATATATTATTATTAAAACGAAATTTTATATGCAAAATATTTCCATGGCTGATATTTGCATAAGTTTAATTTCAATTAATTTAACGCGATAATTACAAAAATACCAAAAATATAAATTTAGCTGTTTTTATCATTCAACACATTATTTAAAAGGTCTCATCATAAAACAACTGTGTCTACACACAAGAGCAACTAAATCCATTATTTGTATGCTGTGAATCCCCACAAATTGAATTAATAATGGGAACGAATGCTTTATAATTCGGCTCGACAGGGCTAGCTAGCATTGCGGTTCTTATCAATATAGATTAAGGCTAGCTGCTATATTGGCAGCTCATAATTTTATTATCGTGTGCGGTCGGGGCGATATAACGGGCTAGCTGCTATGGTATAAAGTGGATCCTCCCCGGCGGACAATGAACATTATATGAGCGGCCTGCCAAAAGGCCTTCAGGACAATGAACTCGTCACAAAGCCTGCAAGAACAATACGGACGTCGCCACAAAGCAGACAGCGATTGCTGCGCCATCGTTATAATGCCTACCGAAAAATGGCCGAGTTTGAAAATAATCGAATACGCAGTAAGACAGATAAGATTTTAAGGCAGGGAAAGCTGCTTAATAATTGGGACTAAATGCTCTTAGTTCAGAATAATATTATCTTGCAAGTAGAACATGAGTTCTGTAATCGTATTGTAATAACTAATTTAGTTCCTTACCCTTTCCTAGCTTCAGCTAATAAAAAACTTGAATTATAAAAATATACACTCACCAAGATTTCACCATAATTTACTCTATTTCGTAATTTTTAATTGTTACTAATTTTTCCTATTAAAATCATAAGTGAATAACGTTACAAAAGTTTATTATTTTATGCTTTTCTGGGAAATTTATTGTTTGAATATTATTAACGTGTGCAGTGTGCGTTTATTTGATAAATAATTCAAACACTTTAACACAGTTAGCGCGGAAATTAATAGTCAATGGGGTTAATCGCGTTTAAAACACGCGTTTCAGGCTTCAAAATGTAAAAGTAAAATAACTACTAATTTTTTATCCCTTAATCTTAAATACACTTAATTAATCAAACCCAGTTATACAATAAATGATAATTATTTATGCATATTTTATTTTATGTATGGTATTTGTTTTGACTAATGGACTAATGTTGACAAGAGATTTATTCATGATACTGTTCAATATCTGTTAATTTTAGAGTAGATCTAAATTATGCGTTGAGTATTTTTATTTTCAGTAATTTCATAATTACACTGCTATTTTCTTCTCATCCGTATTGAACGATTAAAAGTAAATTTCATGTAAAATAATGTAATAAAATAATAAATAGTAATGATTGACATTATTTTATTTAAATAAAAAACAACAAAAAATATAGTTTTCAATTAAAACATTTCAATACAAATAATAGTTTTAGTGCTCATTATAACTCATATTTAAAAGGGAACTGATGCAATATTTAATTACGAGTTTGCGATAAAACTTTTGTCTCAATCTGTCTCAATAACACGCCAAGAAAAAAATGTTCAGTCGTGCTACAACTTTACAGTCTGGCATTGACGACGTTTATATATCATAATTTTAACTTACATGCGTGAGACCCTTTAGCCAGTCGAAAATGAATTTTTGTTAACAGTTTTTCGACCTAGCCACTACGTATTCGCGACTAGTGCTTGTAGCAAGGATTTGACAAAATTTTCCGTGCTTCATCTAAAACTTTTCTAATAAATATTCATGGTAACATTTTTATCTTTCCTATCACTTATTATTCTTTCGCACCTCGGTGTTTAATTAAATAACTTGCTGATATTTTCCTTGACAAACAACTCAATAATTAGAACCATGTTCCAGTACACCCCTACCTCAGTACGCAAATGTTTTAATGCGTTACTGAATCTCTCATCATGAAGTCCTGGAATATTATCCTTAAGAACTTCTTCTAATCGACCAATCGTCTAACACTTCTCTGCACAACAGAAAATCCTTTACCGATTTTCGCATCGGAATATAATTTTTATTTTCAAAATACCTCCCATTAAACCCACTGGAAGTTAATGACCCTTACCAATTATCACAATATCTCCAAAATCAATTTTTCTAGCCGCCAAAGTGTATTATCTGACCCCTGATGTACATATATTGTTTTTGCCCTGCAAACCACCAACATTGCAATTGCAAATTTCATTCCCTTAAATTTATTGACTAATATGGTCATTAAAATATAGTAGAATTTAATAGTAATCATAATTTGTATATTAATTGATATATTTGCGTTGTCGTATCCTAATTTCTCGATGAAAAAAAATCGAAATTTTAATTTTTGCAAATTATTAGAAAATTTGTAGTTTGTTTTGTATTGTAAGTCTAAGCCATGCAAAATCAGAGTGTGGGAATATTTTAGTTTTATCCTACAAATCATAGTTTGCACGAAAATACTAATGTCTCATGAATCGACTGTCGCAGCGTTTCGCCAAATTATCTTTGTGTCTTGCAAGACTCGTGTTACACTGTAAAGGGAAATAGCGAGTTCTCTAGGTAGTATCGGTTTATTTGCCTGGAAACGTGTGTTCATATTGAGGTTGCACCTCCCTTGAGACCTACACCAACGCTGCTGCGAACAGCGAGCCGTTATCAGAGAGCGCTGGGAGACAAAGACTGTAATATTCTGTTTCTCGTCCCCTTGAGCGTGTCGTATTGTGATGGCCGCGAGATTGAGTCGTCGCGAGAATGACTGTGTGTGAAAGACGCCGAGGCTGCCTGTGGCAATTTGGGGCGCCTCTGAGCGAACTGAGAAATAGATTTCTACTCACTCGGCACTCTATGTGTCACGTTACCTTGCAGCTGCAATCTCCTTCGACTCCGAGCGAGAACGACATTGTCTGTAATACAAAATCACAAACTGTTCTATTTTAAATTAGTAATTTTCTCTACTAGCTTGATGGTTTTCCTATAAACCAAAGTAATTCTAATTATTGTGAAAAATTTAAGAATTGTAATAAATTGTTTACTTTTCAATTATGAGACTTTAAATTATTAAATGGTGCTAATTAAACCAATAGAACAACCTTTTTTCCTACAGTTGAAATATCTTGGTGAGAAATTGGTCGACCATTGTGACAAGCCTCTTATTACAGATGCGTATTGTGAAGAAATAGATCAGAGAAACAGAGATAATCTAATGAAGCTATGGAGTAGTATTAGTTACAATGGATAAGTTTATCTCAGAAAAAGTATTCATTGTGTTGATCTGGTGGTCAAAGCAAAGGTTGTAAAGTAGAACGGAACGTTTAACTTTGGCTCTGTTCACAATGTGAGTACATCAGGAACGTCCCTAGAAGAAAGATTATATCTAATGAACATAAATGCCTGTATACCTCAGCATCATTACGCTTATCTAGATCTTTGGGTTTAGTCGTTTCGGCCCAATCTATAATTCTGTGAAATTCCACGATGCATATCAGAACGGAAATATTCCAACTCATCAGTGACTGCAGCTCATGAAAAAACCAATAATTTATTATTACACATAATGAGTTACTTAGCAATGTGAATTCAACAAAAATTCAAATCTTATTATGCCAAATTGCCAATTACATATATTATATTCTAGCTGATTCAATTTTAAATATTTGTTTTATAATATATTTTATTTTTATCGATATTTGCAAGGGCGACTGTATGAAAATTTTGTGCGTGTAAGTCGATTGAGCCAATCTGGCGCGTAGTTATCCTCAGGATTTTGTTTCAGAACATTGGTTAGACCCAAAAATACTGTCCTAAACATCCCGTACCGAGTACCAGGAGTTTTCAGATGGTGAAAGCATGGTAATGGGCCGAGGTACCTCCAGAATTATAGAAACTTTGTGAAACACGTGATTGTCTGTACCACTGGTTTTCGTGCTCCATGAATATCGATCGAGCGCAGACATTCTCTGAATGGATTCTGGAGAGAGACGAAGAAAGTATTCTAAGGAGAAGGTTTATGATCCACGGGATAAAATTCCAGAGACAACAGCCGACGCTAAATGACGGCGATAGTTGCACAAATAGTAACTGCAAAGTTCTTCAAAACTCGACAAAACAGAGACCCTATTTTTTTCTGAGATAGAGGTTACTAATATAAAGTTTTTTATTTAAGTAATTAAAAATAATCATCTTTAATTTCAATATTTTATTACTAGCTGGGTGCCCGGCGTTGCTCGTGTACTTATTTATATAAACTCGAAAAAGTATTTAATTGAATACTTAAATATATTCCTTGAGTATTTCAGGATATAATTGTCAATTGTCACTCAGTCTTCATACATTACGAAATATTACATTGATGAAATTGTTAGCTAGACTCACAACTAATATAGCGCGAAAATTAACTTACATTTTCCGCAAGGATGGTAAAGTAATTCGTATTCTTCTTTATTACCATTCGATGGAGTATTTCTGTATAAAATTATACTTTATATTTAAAGAACATATTTCTGCTTTATTTCATTCCTAATAAAGGAAATATTTCCTTTGTTCGTTGCGTAGTAACGTCTCTCTCTCGAGTGACGTCATTGTCTCTTGGCGCGCAGTAATTTAATATTTAATGATCACGGGTTTTAATTATAATTCTTTCTACATGTATTCTAGGCGTTTCTCATCCTCACAGTACCGTTTCTCGTATTTTGAAGAATATGTGTACCAATTTTTGTTGCATTCTGTCCACGCGATAAAATTTGTATAAAGAGCAATGTAAATACATACATACATACATACATACATACATACAAATATACATTCTTTTTTATTATATAGATTAATCCCAGTTACGTAGATGTCCTACAACTGTGGGGAATCATAAAAGTGTATTAAAAGTTTCCTACACTAGTTTCTAAGAATTCATAGAACGTTACAGTTTTTACACTGGGAAGGTACGATGTGAAATTCAAGTAGGATGACAGGGAAATTAACGTAATTAACTCAATAGACGTTTTATAGAGTGGATGTAGGGTACTACTGACGTATTTCGGATTTACATAGCTACACCTTTATCATTAATTTCAATTATTTAAATCCAGATCTATCTATGAGACTATTTTGTAAGTTATTTAGTTTCCTATGATAAATTATTTTGTAAAGATAAGTCGTGTATGGGGGAAGATTCTCGTGACCAGAGAGTCTTCCTCAAAGTTTATCTGATGCTGCGCTGCTTCTGGTTTTTCCCTTCAGAGGGTGCTTTTGGAAGCGGTGATAGGGCACGAGGGCTGACCATTGCAAGCTCATCGTGTGAGTGGTATGGGTGTTTTGCTGCGATAGCGTTGCTGCTTGCATGTTTGGGCTATCTGCTACAACTCTAATACTGCTCCACCCTCACTCATATTGATACCATCGAGAGGGCCACAATGCGTTCTCTTTTTGTGTTGAGTTTCATGAGTTGTGCAGAGATAGCCACAGACTTATGCACTAGATAAAGCGAACTGATACGTTTGTACGCGGATTAAAGATGTTCGTGCTGGAGTAAGAAATATAACGTAAAATGATTCAAACTCGCTGAAAATTTAAAAAAATGTTATCATCTAAATTGAAACGGTGCATGGGTCAGAGAATTATGTTTCGCGGAGTGTTCCCAGAATTTTCACTTTTATAATGGAGAAAGATCCAAAACTGACTAATTAAAGTGTCACTACACGTAGGACGCGAACTTATTTCATACACTAGTCCAGCAATCTTGAGTAAAATATCATATGTTTCCGCAAACTGTAGAGGAAAACGTATGCAATCACCAACCTTTTGATTTAGATTTGTTATTCATTCCATTAGTCTTCGGTCGAGGAAATAGGATACGTCATAATATAAGATTACATGACAATAATAATTATTACAAATACAAAGTTAAGAAAACAAACATTGCATTTTACAAAAAAAAATATAATTTATAAGTACGTTAAATGAATTAATATAACAGTAATTAGTAATTAAAAATGATAAGGGTATTAATTAAACTTCAATTTTCATTCGACGGAGTTTACAGAAGAAAATCTTACATCGATTACCATCGAACGTGAAAAATAAAATAAGTCATCAGTTAAATTCTAGAATATTATAATCGTAAAATAATATCAGAACTTGATAGGATACCTGCAAACGTTTTTAATAAAGATAATCTAATTTGTACTTCCTTTCTACGAACTCTTTCAGCGAGTAATATGCTCCAGTAATTAACATAGATTTACAACTCTTTATAAATACATTTTGTTTCATTTTCGTCCGGAAGACTATTGTATAGATTTATCCCGGAATAACTAATGCTTGATTCAAAAAGACTTAGGCGATGTTTTTCTATGCGGAGTTGAGTTCCAGTTCTAGTGTTGGATATATGATTTTCTTCATTTAGGGCATATAAATTGACGTTTCTACGGACAAACTTTAAAATTTCTAAAATAAACGTAGGGTCTACAAGGAAATGTTAAAATCCCAAGATTCAGACACAAAGGCTTGCAACCGGGATTCCAATCCGCACCCGATATGGTTCGTACTTCGCTTTTAAAGTATACTTCGAAAGAAATAATATTCAATATTTCTATTTTAAAAAACGCTGAGTTGTCTTGAAATAAGAGTCAGTGAATTTTTAGTTTTTTACAGCATCAATTGCGGAAACTAGGATTTGTGTTTGATATTTAAAATTAGGATGTATATACTTGTTATACGAATTATTTTCATGTTAAATTTAAATTTTAATATTTTCTATGTTTAATGAATATAATAATGGCAATAATAATAATAATGAACTATTCTGTAGATACTGTATAGAAGAAAATGATGCAGGATTACATAAGTTTTCATATAATTTTACTTTATTAATATCTTGTGAAATTATTTCTTATGAAATATATATTTACCACCTTTAATACGCAGTTATTGAATCAAATTGTAGACTATTTGAGTTACGTAACATCAATCGAAAGAGAAAAATAATAACACGGATTCCAGAATTAGCAACTAAAACAAACATAGATCGAAAGTATAGATAATTTTTGGAGTTATAATAACTGTAGAGTTGTGGGTGTCAATCATGGATGGTCAATACAAATACTAGGTCTAATATATTCCTCGAGACAATGCAGATATTCGTAGGCAACAATTAAAATGCTTTTTTACTATCCTATAGGCCGTATTTTGTGCCATAAGAACGTAGAAATACAAATATAATATTTGATTGAAACCTGCTCAGAAGTTTCAGAGTTTATCCCGTTCAAAAATAACAGACACAGTGTTATATATTATATAGATACCGATGTTAAATTACGTAACATCAGCCTTGAAGATATGAGGATAATATTTTATTGAATATTCAGTCAAATCTGTGCAGTCAGATAAAATATAAAATGTCGAAAAGTTTTGTTTTGCATTTTCCTACACGTGATTAAAATGGACATGTACCTTCGGGAATCGAGTGGTGGTCCCAAAAGTACGAAACAAACAGTGTGTCATTCTCCCTTGAAATTCCAATACTGTAATTAAAACGGAACAAGCGTGATGGGATAATTTCACTAGCAATACAGTCGGTCGGCTACAAACAGGTAATGAACCTATGTTTTATTGACAGCGCGCAGAGCGTGTTGTAGAAAATTGCAAATATTAGGGCGCAAAGGAAAAACTGATTAACATATTACAGCATATGTGTTAGTAGGAATTTGTGGAAACACAGCCAATATTCATTACAATATTGTGGCTTGGTAGGTCGTAATAAAACCATTATAATATCCAAATAAAATAAAAGGAAACACACATTTACATTTTAACTCATTTCAATCAAATATATTTTTCGTAATATATTGTCGGGATGGAGGGATTTTAAGATTGTCATCATATTTTATTTTATATTGTAATTGTTAAGCAATTTTGAAAACGAATGTAACGCGGATATCTAAATAACAGGTTTTTTTTCCTTAACACTAAACGTACCACAACGTTTCGATACCGTTTTCAAGCTTTTCTCACGTATATTGCATTCATTTCTTCTAATGACTGGCTAATTTAAAACATATACAAAAAATTGGAATAAAAGAATACTGAATTTCTTAAAAGAAATTCTTCACACAAATTATTTTAAAATAAATTTAATAATTATATCACAACTTACATATACCGTCACATTCACGAATAAAATTGCATATTCAATTATATTCGCTTTAGAATGAAAATAAACAATTTCTTGCACTGCAGATAGATCCTTGGAACATAAAACTAATTCGCAATTTAAAAAATAGTTTCTGATTATAGTCTTTGGGTAATATCATTTAGTTTATATTACTTGTTCTATTTACCTTATTATAACAGTTTAATTAATATCTTTGCGTTAATTCCGTCGATATTTGAGGTATTTTCATACAATTATTACCCGAAAATTTCCAACGATAATTCTTTTCTTAAGACCACTTAAACCTATTGACATAAATTGTTTAAATGGATTCCGCTCTGGAGTTTCCATAAGTTGTAAAATTATATCCTGTTTACCTAATAGTTGTTTGTTCAATGAAACTGGCTTTTTTTAGGTTCGACGGTAAAATCTTGCTAAGATAATTTTTACCATATATTTAACGAAATTGGAATTTTTTAAAGTGACGTTAATATTCACCGACTATGTTTCCCACAGTAATTTTATATTGATAAGATTTTCAGTTTCGATGTAAACATTGTAGTTGATTGTAAAGGATTCTTCTTAAGCATATTGATGCAGATCTACCCGTGAATCTATGCTAAATAGAAGATAATATATTGTCTAGATAGAAATAATAAGCTCTCCAATATGAGCAAATTACGAGCACCTGTCGCGAATGAGCCTTCGCATCTCCTGAGCTTGATAGGTGCAAACCTTTCCTCCACGACACGGCGCCGGAGATGCTGCTGTCTTCTCGCTAATTACAGAGACTGCAAGACGCTATTAATTCTGATAACCGACGCCTTGCGTGTCGTCAAGTTGCCTTATCCATCAGTGTCACGGTTAATTAAATAGCGTCCTCGGCTCTGGCGCTCGTACCTGAACACGCGTTTTCTGCCTTCTTACCGTTGTTGTCTTTATGCGTTCAACTTAACCCTAGATAATTAATTAATGCAGCTTCAAAGCGTGTGCCAATTTAATTTATAACTACATTTGAAGATTTGCTTGTTGTTCATGGGGATTATTAATTTTTTCTGAGGTCATTAATTTTCTTCCAAGGAGCGAATTAGTCACGACTGATTTTATTATGAGAACATCTCAGTTCTTTTCAAAAATCTTCTAAACCTAGATATGAATAATAATAATTTTTCTCAATTATAAAATAATATTTTTTTTCAGTTCTACTAATGAACTGTGACGAGTGAAGTTGCTGAGGTTCAGGTTCTTGTGGTGTTAATCATGTGAGCCGACCTCCTGCGGTGTAGGGGTCAACGTGGTTTCCTCGCGTCACAGAGGTCCCGGGTTCGGATCCCGGCGAGGGCATGGGTGCTTGTGTGCGTGAGATCATCTCTCGTCAAATCGTCCCCCGACAAAGCAAAAATGAGTTCCATTAATTAGTCGCTGGTAACCTAAGCTGTTGATGCGACTGTAAGTAAATCAATAAAAAGAACTTTGTGAATTCATTATAAGTCAAATAGAAAAATTGTTTTTCTTGTGTAATGTGTAAATCGGGAAAATCGTCAAGTACGCGTACTCGACACATTATCTTGTTCGACGCCTACGCGTTCGCCAGCTGAGAGAACGTTAATTTATTTATCGACATGAAGATTCTTTCCAACTATATACTTTATCATAATCGTAAATAAGGTTAAAACATATTCATGTTTGGAAATAATTTCACGAATTTTACAAAACTTTTATTCATAATATTTTGCTTCTCTTTTGTGCGATTCAAGTTTTATATTTTCATGTTATGTATAATATTTTAATGTATTTCGACAGAAAGATTTTTAAATCAGTAATATAAGTATACTTATTAATCACGTATCATTTAATTAAAAAGACGTCACTTAAATATAGTGCTAAAATGCACAGTTTTACTACAGATATTTTAAAAAAGTATTTTATCTGATATGAAATTTGGATAGAGACTTTGTAATGAAAGAATATAATTTATACTATGTTTATATAGTGTTTTTTATTCATTTGTTCATTATTTTCTAACAACGAAAAATAATAATTTAATTTGGAAGTAGTATTTTAAATATAATAAAACGAATCATTTTTTAATTTATAACTCTGAAGAAGACGTTTCTAAGGTAACCGGTGAAAAAGGACAATTTGTCGAGAGAATTCACCCGACTGTTAGAACGACTGCTGAAATAATAATGATAAAACATATATGTTATTCATAAATGTCCATAAAAATGAAAAATGAAGATAACTAGAAATTCTGAACATAAATTACATAAATAAAGATTTTTTCTAGTTTTTTATTTATGTATTTTCTTACTTACGTTTGTAAGTAATTTCCGAATTTTGTGTTTATAAATTGTACCATTCATTACATTTTTTTTTAACTGGGCATTTATATTGTCCTTATTTTTATGTTTCCTCATTGATGTGTTTTTCTGTTGTTCTTCATACATATATATATATATATATATATAATACTATTTCTTGTCCAATAATATCAGTAAAGTAATAATGTATTTATTAAATAAATATAATTCTTAATTTTGATACATATATTTAGTTATAACATTGCCGTTGTATGTAATTTACTAATTATTGTTTCATTTAAAATCAGTCACGATAGACAAGAAAAATATTTAATTACGTACTTAAACAGTATTTAAAAAATGTAACTATAGTTTTTTTTTAAAAAAACCTTTTAAACCTTTTTGTGAATTGTAGGGGATATATTTTGAATGCAAATTATAAAGAAATAATTAATTTCATTAACTGTTCAGAATACTTATAAATTATGTCATATCACAATTCAAGCATTACACCTTCATCGTCTATTTTTTTCTCGCCAACGTTGTATGTACATTTAACACAGTTTATAAATCTCGCTGTATTCATTTTTCAGGAATAATATACGTTCCCACCTTCCATTCTTCACAATATTTTTTGTAATAATTCTACGTTTTAAATTACTTCTTTCGGATTTCTCTCTGAATATCCATTATTCTAAATTATTCGGAGCCCGAGCGGGCAAAGCGTGGAGTCTGTAACGGTACAAACTTTATTATTCGATATTAAATAACATGAAACTGTTAGCTTTTCATGCATACAAGATAGGATGTTAGCTCTTGCTTTGTAGTCTTGTTTTAAAATCCTGTTAGATTACTTTTCAAAATACAACTGCATATGACGCGCAATTTAATTACGTTCAGGTTATCGTGGATATATGCTACTTGATTATATTTCCGCGATTGAAACAATCCTAACATATTTAATTGTATGGAATAATTCATGACAAGTTTATTTATTTTAATACGCTAATTTTATATGTATAGGTTTTCTTTTAATTGAAAACAGTTGCATTACTTTGTACGAAATAAATTAATGGCAGTTCTCCACATATAAGCAATCCATTACACCCCTGTGTGGAATTGGACTTTTTTCACTCGAAATATTTTTTGACAGGGTAAAAAGTGTATTTCTATTTCTTCTACATTTTCAAATTATTTAATAATTAACTTACGCATGTTTCCTTCGAGTGCTCGATAAATCAATCTGAACAATATTTATTTTAAATTTTAAAAACTGTATGGCAGCCACAATTTTTTGTACTGGACAAATATTGAAGATCAGAATACGTCGTCACGTTTTTACACCTACAAAAAAGTTTGTGTACCCTTTCAACGTTGAAGAATAAATTGAAAAGCGGAAATTTAATAATATTTAGAAGTTGATGATTGATACAGCCACTATTTCTAGGATAATTGTAAATTAATTTCAAACGGACCCAAACTCGGCGTTTCCTCAATAGCTTGACCACATGGTTTAAACTCATCTGCCAATGAAGAAATAAGTCAATCTAAATCACCACTAGAAGAACAATCCAATAAAATATATAAAATATATATAATTTATTATAAAGCCAGTGGAATGAAAAGATGCCACAAAAGTTACAGAGCGGATAATAGTTACAAATCTCTTAAGTTTCACAATTTGTTTCTACGAAATAGGAAACGGAGATATCACAAATTTTACAATGACAAGCGTACAAAACTAAGCAAAAACATTACAATATAGTTTTTGGAACGACGAAAATCTTATAGTGAAAGAAAGAAGAACGTTGAAAAGACTGAGCCAATGTCGTCTTCTGAGAGACTTTATATTAAGACAACCATACATTTTCTCGGCGCCTTCTCATTATAACTGTCTGAGTATCTGAAAATAAACTTAATGAAGCATTCTAGGACTTTCTATTTACTTAATTACTTCTTTGCTAGTTACCAATTTTTTACAAGTTTACGCCATCTACTTCTATTTTCATTAAATTATTTCTTAAGTGTCCTGAGAACGCAGTATAATGGCCGGAAAAGTTCATATAATCTCATAATAAGTAAAATATATATTTCAAACGTTCCCAAATAAGAATTATTTCTATGATTGATGTCACAAAAAATAAACGATGAAATTCAATAATGAATATATGACAAAAATACCCAGTTTCTTTTTATATCCATTCATTTAATAGTTTTCAGTTATAATATAAAAATATTCTGAACAGATATACTTGTGTGTTCAAAGTTTAGTTACGATCTGAATGTTCAAGTAAAATCAAATAAGCAGCGAAAATAAAATTTGCGTTCCAGTAATTTCAAATTCTCTACCGAAAATTTGGCTTAACAGACGGAAAATACATTTATTGTTCTACTGGTTCGCTGACATTTTACGTACGTGAGGTTAACTATTGTCTGAGCAACAAATTCGTGTACATTATTATTTTCCCCTTCAGAGACTAAATTTCCCAATATTATACGGCAAATTACGTAACGCAATTTTGTGGTTCAGATACATTCTCATCATGCTACTGAAATGAAATTCAGTTCGGCGTGTGGTTTTCGTTACATTATCGTTTCCAAATCCATTGACGTGAAGTACACAAAACAAAATTTGATGGACCAAGCTTATAATTTGATATGCATTCAATAGCGGTTGAACTGGAGACGATATATATATAGCTGTGCAGAGAAAGCATATCGTAATCACCAGAGTGTTACTCTCACTTTCACTGACTGTATGAATCATAAATACCTCGCAAATGCACAAAAAATAAATACAGCGTATGAACTGAATTCTTTCTTAAATAAACAAAATAATTAGACTATTATTTAACTTCATATTTTTTAATAAACAATACTTTTCTTCGTATAATTAAATTCATAAATAGTGAAAATAGCGTTTTGATTTCAAAATTCAGCAAAAACACGTTTGAAGTGAACGTCATTTTAAATTTTCACTTTTAAATAGGAGTAGACCTACATAAATTTTGCTAGAATAAATAATTAAGACTTCAGTTCCGATAGTTTCGTAGATATGTAAGGGAAAGTTGAGGTTCATTTATAACAATAAAAAAATTAAATAAAATTTAAACTAAATCAAAAGTTGAGAGTTTTTTATGAGACTTAATAAAAAACTCCGAAAAATGTGAATATGTCCTTCACTATCATTTCAATTCTTTGTCTGTAAGGCTTGCTCATAAACGTTCACATTTTAGTATAGTATAGCAAAATAATTCAATTGAACGATAGTTTCTATTTGTTATTATCATTGATAGAGGCTAGTATGAAACGAGGTATTGGATCTATTATAATTGAATATTGATATGAATCATCAGAATACTTACAGTTGTTATCATCAACATGTTGTCAGGCTGGAATGAAATAGATATTTGTAACACATTCGTACGCACACACAATCAGTTTCCTTCCAAGTTCAAAATGTAATTACTTATTTAAATACATATTGCTTAACTTTACATAGGAGATTAATACTGCGAGAAATCCAATTCTATCAATCAAACCAACTGTCTTGTGTGTAATAATGTCCTCTGATCTCTTCCTAGTTTCCATGGAACTCCACATAAGTGCGTGAAAGATCTTTTAATGGTTGCTAAGCGAAATACAGTTCGTCCTACATGTTTAAAATTTACCGCCGGAAATTTCGTGAACCAGAATACAAGGGAATCTAACATTTCTAAAGTATCTAAGATACAAATATTATGCGCATATATTCATCTCTTAAATGAATCCTCAAATCGAAGTACTCGGAAATGACGCATAATTTGAAACGTTATCAGCCATATTGCTATTTTTTTTAGAATGTAAAGTACTTTCCGTGTTACAAGACAATGAATTTCCAGTGCAGACTCAACTATCGTACAGAGTTGTACGTAATAATTAAACGCGTTTAATCCCTTGGAAAGATAGACGTTAGATACGTCATTAAGATAAAATTGAAAAATTGTTGGTAATAAAATCTAACGTTTTAGCAAACCGACAATTCCGACAAAAACCCTTTTAATAGCGACCTTCTGTTTTTGATAATATAGGTATCATTTCTAAATTATTGAATAGTTATAAACCTCTATTTAACCCGGTCTAGTATACAGTTATTCAAAATTATTATTATAAAATTGTTCATCGGAGTTTTCGGCCATTTCTGGAATAATCATCTACACTCGTTGCCACGAATCGAGATGATTATGTCCGAAACGGATGAAAGCTCTATTTTACATTATTAAAAGAACGATTTTGGAATATATTTTGTGAATAATTGCAAATAAATAAATGTTTTTGCTATTTACTACGTATTACTTGTTTCTAGAGTTTAATTTTTAAATCTATATATATAAAAATGAATTGCTGTTCGTTAGTCTCACTAAAACTCGAGAACGGCTGAACGGATTTATCTTATCTTAGTCTTGAAATGTTCGTGGAGGTCTAGGGAAGGTTTAAAAGGCGAGAAAAAATCGAATAACTTCCGGAAAAACCCTAAAAACAGCCCTTTTCTATTTCCCATACAAACGTTTTCTAAATAAAATACAAATCTACACCAGTCGAGCAATTTTCACCAAATTTCGTACACGTGTTCTTTGCGACCAGGAAACAAACACTGTTGGGGTGAGACGCGTCTTCCACCCCCAGAAGCGGGGAAGGAAATATTTAAACATACTAAAACAGCCGATATTTGAGTCGGATAAATATTTTTAGGGGTCAAAGATATTGATAGTGTTTCTACCAATGTTATCTGAATACAAATCCCCTACGCCCTTTGAAAAGGACACCCTTCGGGTTTGGGGTGGAGATGCTTTACAGTAAAATAACGCGAATACAACCGAGATTGGAGTCAAATCAAAGGTTATGGAAGTCACTGTGTTTAGTTATGACATTCAAATTGGCATTTACCCCTCAGATGCAGGGGTAGCGGGGTGCAAATTTTGGAACATGCAAACACGGCAGATATTTGCGTTGAAGAAATATTTTTCAGAGTTAATTATAATGATTAGGGTTCGAGTAGCGTTACATAAAAATTGCGCAAAAGCAGCCGAAATTGGAGTCATATCGGGGGTTATAGATAAATGACATCTCGGGCAACGCCCGGCACCCAGCTAGTTAACAATAAATTCCGCGTTAATCTGTAAAATTCTAATTTATTTTACAAAATACTGAGATATAAAAATCATATGTGTTCTGAAACTTGGTTTTTATTCCGGCTACATGCAGTTTTCTATGTAGACATTGGATGTCTTGTATAAATTTTTACATTGCAGTTTCAGTAGATATTTGTACTAAAAAACCGTGTTGAAGGGAAGTCATTAGATGAACATGAATCAGTACTTTAACATATTAGAGAACATTGATCAGCAAGTCAACGTGCCTTAGGGTAACATTAATTGAATACAAAACTACATCCCATATAATGTGAATATAATTTTTATTTGAAACGAATTTACTGAAAAGTAAATTTTTGTACTTGTGTAATATTAATTTATCTAATATTTTACTGACACTTCTGTTTTTGAATGCAGACTAAGTTGCTGCTTTTCCATATAAGTCCGATTGTAATATTTAAGCAATATTCAAGTTTTGACCCCAAACAACATGCCGTGCCTCGAGCACAAAGAGAGAAGTTTGTGGTTGTTCAGGCTGCGTACAGCTCATTGGAACTGTGATGTAGCTAAGCGTAATCGGACACAGGCGTAATTTAATATAAACAAGCAGGCAGTGTCCTCGTACGACACGTGTCCTGGAGATTGCTTCGGCCAAGGTACACAGCCTGTGAAAGCACACCACTCATGTTAATGACGCCGCTTCTCTACTATCAAGGAAACACACTGTGCTCCTAGATAGATAGCAAGTTGATTTTGATATAATTTCGTTGCGCAGAATATAATTTACAAACGTTTTCCTGACCCATACACTTATATCGCATCCTTGAGCAGTTCTGCAAAAATATGTACAAATATGTGAAATACAAAGAATAAAATATCGTATTAGGTTCTGTTGAACATTACAGATAAATAAAATTTGTGGTTTCATATTGCACACGTCGCAAAAGTCATTTTATAACGAACTCCGTTTACAGCGGATATTAAAAAAGATTTGGCAGCTTTGAGATTGTCTAAACACATTATGAGAGGAGATTTCTGTAGAGCCTGAATATTTTAATGAGTTTCAACTGAATTCAGTGTACATTTAATCTTTGCGTGTTACTCGTGCACTGAGCAACTAAGCTGAGCCCTGCTTAACTCCTGACATTTTGAAGTAAAAACACTAAAATATTACATTATTCGTTTCATCAAATTACTAGACCAGTAGTTGTACTCCAAGTGTTAGTTAGAATTTAAATACTTAATTTTAAATTTATTTCTGTACGAAATGCAAAAGGTTTACCTTGTTGTAATAATAACTAATTAATTAATTAATTAATAATTGTTATTCCCTACTGGGCTTAAAACACATGGACAGAAATTATATAATCTATTATAAGCCAAATAACTACTATAAACGACATTTAATTGTATCCAAAAGAATTGGAATAATAAATGAATTTATTGATTCTAAGTAAACTTACATTAGGTGATAGTTTTAATTAGAAACAAATTGCAAATCAAAATTAAAACATGATACAAGCACAAAAATATTGATTTATTTGCTTCTTATTACCAGAAAATTACTGTTGCAAAATCTCAATTTTATTACCAATTTATTATTTACATCACTACAACCAGCCTCTTGTTCAATTTGTATTTCAGCATAAAATTTTTATTTCAAATATTCGGTTTACAATGTATCTCAAAACTTTCCTTCACTGCACAATACTTCCATATTTCTTAAAAAATTATACTCATAAATGTAAACAATTTTATTAGACTTTTAATGTGAACTAAATAATATTGTGTGTCCGTCAGAATTTTTCAATTCTCAGGTAAAATATTATACAGTTGAAACTTTACAATCACAAATTGTTTTGTAGAGAAACGAGTGTTTTCCACGTTTGTGAGTTGCTCCATGAAGAAACAGTAATAAGTAGAAATTATAACAGTAAAAATGAATAAAAAACGACGTAAACTTTACTTCTAGAAACTAGAAATATCAATATATTTAAAATAAAAATGGTTATTATGTGATAAATAATAATATCAGTATGTTAAAAATCACAAAAACAAGAAATTGACATTACTATGTTTAAAATGTGTTTGCGGTAGCTTCCAAAAGTTTATATAATTTTCAATCAATTTACAGAAATAAAAATTTACGTGGGATAATTTTGAATTATGCTTTTCAAGTATTAATTGCTTATAAATTTTAAACCAAATGCCAACTAATACGAATTATTTATTTTTTAATATTTCCATACATTAATCTGTAGTTATTTATCTTCGTATATCAAAGAAGAAGTTAAGTAGGTACAAATATGATGTAATACACAAGTTCATAACTTCATTAAACGGTGGTAATGGGAAATTATTGTCAACGTGCCGTTAAAAGCATAATAAACTTATGAATGTAAGCATTACACACCTTGGTTTTCACGGCATCAAATGAGACACCCTAGCCCATTAAAATTTCAGGACAATTTGGGAGCAAGCCAGCGTAACGATCTTTTATTCGTCTACGGCATGCAAAGTTTATGAAATCTGGCACTGTGCTGCATGTTGGGAAACGTGAATATGAGGAGGAGCACTTCAGAAAAACTGCTAAAATGTATTAATGTGCCCATTTAATTAATTATTCATAGTTTCGGTATTTTGGTAAACATTTGCCATATAGTGGTATGAAACTGTACGATTATATGACAGTACTAAACATTGCTACAATAAAATGGAGGAGAAACTATTATGTTTTTAATAATATCCCATTAGGAATATCGCCAGATAAGACTATAATTTTTTCAGTTTTCATAAAGTGGAAATATTATGAAAGGCATTTTTAAGTATTAATTCGAAGTAAATAATAAATAAATAAATTTATAGGTCTAAATCATACCATTGTCAATAAGGAACGTAAGTTTTCCCGGTGTAGTTGCTTATAAACTAATATTTAACCAATTATTGCTGTGTATTTTATTATTTTGTAATTTTAAAATTATTAAAAGATAAATAAGCAAATAACAGAAATATTACCACACAACGCTTGACCACGGTTTCATCCCCTGGTTGTGTGCGATGTGTCGCTCTTGCGTCTTTGAATCACCTGACGAAAGCAACAAGGATTGCACAAACGTTTTGTGGTATTTAAACTCACTCTGTTATTTGGCTATTTATTTATATCATTGGTATAATTTTTATTTTATTATAAAACGATAATTAGGACACAAGCAGCTATCTTTGATTCATTACATTATCAACTTCACTCTAAGTGATTAAAAGAGGATATCGTATGTCTTATATTACATAGATTCCTGCACCCAACTAGGGAGATAAAACGTAATTGTAAATTTTAGTATTATAATTGCTCTAATATAATTCAATATGCATTAATCTTCCTTCAATTGTTATGTTTTAAAATGATGCAACCCTTACGTAAACAACCTAATGTTGTCTAAGGGATAAACGTGGTGGTCAATTCCATTCTACAGTAGACGCGATGATCGTCATAGATAACGAAATTTTCACTGTAAATATTAATCTGTTAAAGTTAAAATCGTTGGTATCCAAGGATTAAATTCAGTTTCAGCCTCTCCGTTTCCTGTTAAGATAGAGACTTTAAGGACACTTCCTTAAATCCTATTTACACACAGCTTCTATAGAGTTCTACAAACTTTTAATTTAAAAATTTTTGACTTCAATTCATTTAGTGAAATAAACGTTTCCAGACAAAGTGAATTATATATATATATATATAAAATTTCTTTGGAACATTACTATGATAATCTCTAATTATAACTTTGTATTTTCTATGCATATGAATAAATAAAATATTTGTATCAAGTTCAAACTAATCACCAAATATTATTGAATATCGCATTTCATTACGTCATCGTAAACTACAAATGTACTATAATACCGAATGCAATAAATAAAACGTATTTTAAAATTAATTTTAGGATAAATGACAAACAATTCGAAAATATTTATTTTAAATTATTATACTTCCATTATTTCTTCAGAGAAGAAGTTATTTCAAGAAATACTTTCGACTTAATTTAATTGAAATAAATTGAAAATACTAGTTTTTAAAATTTATTATATTTGATAGACTTGACACGACTGAACGTATTTGGGTTCATGACTTTCAGAATTTAATCAACCTATGAAATACCCGTCGAACTATAATTATATTGCATGTGCATGTAAATACGTACAACTCTTGAAGAGCTTAAATATCTTAGTAAATTAATAACGGATAATTAAATGACTAACTTGCCGAAAATTTGAGCTTTTTGAAAAAAAATAATGTTTATAAAACCATTTTTTTTATATACAATATATCTAAAAATATTTAGTATAATAAGGCATTATGTTTTGTTGATGAGTCTCATTTATGAGAGTGTAAAATAATAACAGAAGCGACTTTATAAATTTTTTCTCGATGTACAAGATGGATGGTGCGAACACGCGTTAACGGGCCAATTCCTTATTTTCGGGTCCGAGGCGAAACGAAACTTTTCTTCCTTTCTATCTCGTTTTGCGAGGTACAGCTTGTAGTGAGACGAGATAAGAATGAATTATTCAAGGAGAAGAATAACAGCTGCGTGCGGTACATTAATTCACACCCCTCACACTCTAGAACCCCTCGACCTGTGTATCTTCCGCAGATTGCGCCTATTTTTGGACTCCCTGTAGTTTTCTCTAAGCGAACCCGCAATCGAATCGCGCCCCCTCAAGGCTTTGTGAGAGAGAATACAAATTTTATGACATTACAGCAGAAGGGTTCTTGTACAAAGGAACCACACATCTACTACCCAATATGGTTAATAATAGATGCTAACTACAACAATGAGAAACTTCTGAACTCTTTTTCTAATCCTATGATATCACCTAAACGTATACGTTAATAATGGCAGCCATTAAGTTTGTTATATATCGCAAAGACATATTACATCAATTAAACTGTTAGAAACTTTTGGAAAATTTGTTTTCCGGGTCGAGGTTGCGGTACACATTGTACAAAATGTCTGATTGAAAATTGATAATAAGAAAGATAGCCAAATACAGACAAAGTACCGCTCAATGTTTCTGGGATCCTTGTCCATTTCTTCTGGTGCTATGGGAAGCCTAGAGCGAACACAGCTTTTGAGTTTTGTCAACTAACGAGTGCAGTTGAGTCGCTATAGGCTACTCTTAGCACCTGAAGAAAGGGGCAGGGATCTCAGAAACATTGTGTGGTATTTATGTTATCACTGTTTTTGTCTGTATTTCGCTATCTTTCTTATTACACAATATATAGGTGAAAATTGTTATTATTTCATAAAGAACCACTTGCATATAATTTAGTTTTGGACATTCATAAATATTTAATAGTATTTTTTATTAATTTCAGTACTTGTTGTCTTATTAAAAGTCTAAAAATAATTTTGTGCGATTTAGATATATAACACGTTGCTAATGTTGGTACTCAATTATTTATACGAAATTTTAAGGAAATGTGTTGTTTCGTCTTTATTAAACACAAAACTCAAATTGGTCTTAGGAAGATTTATTCAAAAGAAACCAGAATATTCTATTTATGCTCATACAGCAATGTGAGATTCTGAAAAATTATTATTCGGGTATAATTAAAAAATTATTATTAGGGAGAATAAATATGGAGGTTCCTCAAGGTTTGACATTGTATTTATTTAATGGATAAATGAGCATATTTTCTTCTGTATTATTGGATTAATTGATTATGAAAACGAAATTGAATTTCTCATGATTTAAAAATTATGAATACATTAAAATATAATTTTGGGATGAATCCAGCCCTAATATTGATAACATTTTCGGCTGCGGTTAGCAATAGGAAAAAGTAAGGGACTATTGTTGGTAGGGGTAGGACGGATTACCTTGGAACGTCTATTTATTGGAACCTTTCTTAATGAATTATCTGCCTTATGCCTCAGGGTTTTTTACCCATGTTTTTCATTTTTACGGTTAGTACATATGCGGAGATCGTTGTGACTTTCGATTCGAGGGTACGAAAGTAATTCAACGTGGACGGTTAATGTTTGTCCTGTAATTTTTGCTCCATTTGGCGAATTTTCGTATACACATATTAATTTTTACGTGTATCGTATGTTATAGGTAATTAGAGTTTCATAATTATTTGACTGGTGTTTGAATATTAGATTGTTTAGAATTGTAACAATTTAAATTCTTTCAAAAATTCCATGCAGTGACGCACGCGCGATTTTTAGGTTGGAGATCAAACAAAGACTCGTACAATTTTAACTAGGATTTAAAAATAAATGGAAACTTTTATCTTCAATTAAAAAATATGTATAATATTATCTTTAAAATGAAAAAAATTACGTCTGATTGAAAATAATGAAAAAAACAGATAGGTAATACAGACAAAAAAGGTAATATAAATACCACACAACGTTTCTGGAATCATTCTCACTTTCGTCAGGTACTAAGAAGAGCCTAGAAAAACAACTGCACTGGTCAGTGGTATTTATATTAACCTTTCTTGCATGTATTGGCTATCTTTTTTAATCATTAGCCATCTTCATCCCAGTGCTTCTATTCTTTTTCATTTAATAGATTAAATTTATCTAATTAAGTAGAAGATCTCTGAATTTGAGTGATGCATTCATCTGCTCTAATTTGTCAATATATTTTTAACCACGTGGTATTGGGACGTTCCTTAGGTGCTATGTAGGAGTTACATCGATGCAGGAAAATACATACGTCGAATGTTTTCGATTTCAAAACGTTCTTCACGAACTGCAGTGCAATATGATCTGGCATTTTCTTTCGTCAATAAGAAAAAAGCATCAGCAACAGCATTTCATGTAATACACATATGGTGAAGAGTATTCTCATAGCAACAGTGACAGATCCTGGTTCCAATATCTGCAGCTCTGTAAATAATGCTTCTCAGTCGAGATCACTAGACCTGCCATATCTATCAATAGCATTTCAGTTGTATTTCTGTCACAAAACGAATATTCCGTGCTCTCATAAGATTAGCTGACGTCTGGAATCGTACTATCATGCCGTCTCAAAAAGAACATTTTTATCCGTTTGTGCTTGTGCATCGAACGTAATTGAATGGAAAAGTATTTATTAAGTGGGAATTTAAGTTTTCGTTTATTTTCACATAATTTTTGAAGTTCTGACATTTTTTTTCAAGAGTATTGAGCGATAAATAATAGCAAACGTTTCCTCTAATATGACTAAAGTATTATTTCACATTTTTCAACCTTTTCATCGCACTGTACAAGCTTTGTGCGATTTTATGGATTTAAATTTTAGACTGGGAAAATTTCACGTATTTCATTCACTAGAGTTAAAGAGAAAAGATAATTATAATTGTTATTGATATTTTTAAATTTCCGTCCTGCAACGATTGACGATTTTCTTTAAACGCCAAATGAGTTTTGTAAATTGTAGATTGAGTATAAGTTCTACCAGTCGATTAATGTCAAATTTATGTTGTAACATTTTCAGTACTTTAATCTTCGTTGGTTACTTACTTATATTCACTCTTAAATACTCAAAAAATGTGACATGTATGTAATTATATTATAGCCTGTGATTATACAAACGCAAATTACGTATTCAACAAATAATTAGAATATGTTGTAAAAATAAAATTTCATGCAAAATATAATATAATAAGTATAAATAAAGTAACTAACATTAACGTCCTCGTAATTGCTGCTATAGTGTATAAAAAATTACCGTGTAAAATTTACTAATAAAATGGTAGAAGGTGCTACAATTCACGTCATGTTTGTGTGACCTGTAAATTAATCGTGACGATCCTTCACTTACACGCTGTGCAGTGTCTGTGCGACCCAAAACAAAGTACAACGTAGTTTTGTAGCAGGTGGCGAATTACACTTCCAAAAATCTACCGTTATTACACATTTTAATTTCAGTCTGCGCGAATTTCCATTTCATCTGAGTACTTAATCCTTTTTTGAGTTTGTTGGACTGTGGACTGATGACCTGAGCACTTACGGAGTAATTACTCGCTCAAGCACGTGAGTCCGTTAACAACAGTCGTCGTCATTCAGCGAAAAAGAATTTGTGGCCAAGTGTTTACATATTAACGTTATTATGTGTCATGACTTATGTGTATTATAATAAAACCCTTCAAGTGTAAGTAATTGGCACTATACTCATCCAAGATACTCAATTTATGCGTTTGCTACCTTCTAGTTGGATAGCAATAAATTATTAAAATAATATGTTCTAAATCCATAGACAATGCAAGTATTTATTTGGAGTATCAGGCAACATTGGAGTCATCCACGTGGTGGCAACTATCCTTTAATAGCATAGGAAATGGTTTCAAAGCGGAGATGCGGAAGGGTAGAGGAACTTAGCCAAGGGTTTACTAGGGCCCCCGGGCTATGGTTTAAAGATCCTACCCCGTATTTACCTAAAGGTGATTCAGGACAAACTCGAGAATATCTGCATCAGGTACTTACCCCACGCCATTTTTATGACGTCAGAGGGGATTTCTATGGGAACGCAGCATTCCATTCTCCGTGCCTCGACCAGTTAATGAGGCAGCTGGACGACTGTTTCAATAGGAATAGCGAACAACTCTTCCTGTATACCCCAGGTCTGCGACCCCGGAACATAAACTTCTCGAAACAGACCGATGTGCCTTGACTTGTAGGAACCTTAATAAAAATTACATCGCTGCCAAGTGACAGAAACTCACTATCGAAACTGTAATTTGATCCAGGAAAAGATTAATACATTGAGGAATAAAATGGCACAGTTAATTATTTTGTATTTCTGTAGGTAATTGCTCATCAAGAATTAAATTTGTTATGTGTCTCTGAAAAGGATAGTTTTCCTAAGGAAATAAGACACACCAAAAAAATGTTTCAAATTTTAAATTAAAAATACTAAAGCACCGATATTTGAAAATTCGTCAATTACGTAAAATTATTAGTCCTTTCCCGGTGTTAGCAAAGTAATATTGAAAATGTATGTTTTAATACATTATGAACGATTTGATCTATAATGAAAAATTATAAACATACATTGAAATGTTGTCACTTAATTTGTTGATGTATTATGGGTTTTCATAACTGACTTATTTTGAGTAGAAATAACAATAGTATTATTTTTATTATACTTCAAAACTGTTGTTTGATTTTATATTATTATTTATTAGCTGGACTTGTATATTTTACGAACTATAATTTAGTAAATGATATATACGAGTAAACTGCCAACCTATAAGCTAAATCCGCAGTATTCTTCATTTCTTACATTGGAACTATTAAAAACTAATTGTGAATGTGGTTTCTCCATGTTTAAGTGATCGGAAAAGGAAGATGTTTGTAAAAAATAAAGGTTTGAGTCTATTATTAAATAAATTATTAATGAAAATATAGTGGAAAATCAATATTAATGAACTTAAAGTAGCAATTAAAATTACCGCCATACAAATACCGTATTTTATATATCTGGTGATGTTTTATTTGTACTAAGTACTTTGATTTCCAAAGCTTTATCCCGTGCTAGTCTGGCGATAACAGCAGGTATTTCTTTGGTGTGACAATAAACGGCCGACCTGCGCTCGGCGGGGATTCCAGCCGCTTTGTCCGGCGCTGCTTCTTGGCTGGAAATGTGTTTTGTCGCTTTGCCAGCAGAAACACTTTGAGAGCTGGGCACAGAGGTAGGCAGCGTTTAATAGAATTATTCCTCTCTGACGCATGCCGTTCAGGAATGCAGCTTTCGTATCCGTGCGTAAATAAATATGGCCAGCGTCAATATGTGTGCAGAACACAGAAAAGCAATAAGCAAAGAATGTTAGCTGATATTTTTACATTTTCTCGTGGGATTCAATTTAATGGCTAACGTGGAATTTATAGAATGTAATAAAAGAAAATCCAAGCATTCGTTTGTCAATGCTAACGTCCCTACACACGAAGCGAAAAGTTCTTAATGTAATACGGATAATATCAGAAGTTCCGACCTCCTCTGGTGTAGGGGTCAGCGTGACTGCCCCGCATCACAGAGGTCCCGGGTGTGAATCTCGGTGAGGCATGGATGTGCGTGAGAGAAAACTCTTGACAAATCAGTCCCTCAAGAAGCCAAATTGATTCGCATAATGAGTCGCTAATAACTTGATCAGTTGATGCGACTGTAAATAAATCAATATAAAAAATATCAGAAGTATTACAAGGTTCCTAGCATTCAAATTGTTACGGATGACTTAATTAGAGATAATAATTAGATAGAACAAATGTTCTACTCTAATACAGAAACGAAGAAAATGGATTATACGTGATGCAGAGAACAATCAATATTTATGGGAAATAGTCTTACGAATTACAGTAACCGACTCAGAAAGAGCTATATAAAATGATTTCTTAAATACTGTTATTAGGCGCCTCCAATCCATTCTAGCTGTCCATTCCTAAAATTTTTTTAAAAGTTTTTCTTTCAGATTTATATAAATATAGCAAAATTTAATAACTTTTTCGTATTTTTCGCTGTTTATAACGGTGCCATTCAACATAAACTAAAAATGGTGGATTCACTAGTGTAGAATTTTTTCTTCCAACGTAATATATTATAAACGATTTAATATAAAGTGGAGCAAAATTTCTTAAAATATGATCTGTTATAAACGTGTTTGGCCTATTAAACCCTGTTTATCTCTTTTACTTCTATTTTTTAGTTTGATTCATTCCTATTGATTATATTTCTTCGTTTTCTTACGCTCATTAATTAATATATTATAGTCTGCAAAGGTAATCTAATTGTTTCACTTTTCCAATCTACTTATGACTCACCTAATTTTTAGAGTTAAGGGCATAAAGTATACTGAAAATATATCATAAACATTGAAAAAACATATTGAATTTAAATACGATGGAAAATAAAAATTTTCAACTAATAACGCTTGGTCCACAGATCGCAATACTTTTTTATTTTTATTCGTCCGTTGTCTAATCCTGTTCTATCGCCTCGTTAATGATTTTATTATTGCAGTACTTTGGGAATGGTACGGTATGACGTTTGTTATATATGAACAAGATCATTCAACTTCAACTTCAGGATTCAAAAGTCGTTTCAGAGCAGTGACCCACGTTAAGTCAGAGACCGATGCCTCATATGCGTATATATATATATATATATATATATATATATATATATTCTCACGTAAATTGTAAGTATGATTTTTCATACTTTTATACTTACTTTTTACGGTGAAAGAAAATTATTATATCGGTAATTAGTGCATGTAAATATGGTTTGTTCTTCCGTTTACGATTTTCAAGATTGTAATGTTTCTGAAGAAGAAAGGCAACAGTTTTTAAATGGATGCTTTATATTTCCTAAAATGTATAAGAACAAGAAACAAAGTTTATTAATTTTGTATAGACAAACCATGAAGTGGTGATATATATATCCCTACTTTCTTATTGCTATATTAGTATGTGGTACTGAATACCACAAAATTGTTGTGCGCTTTACTCAAGCATCTATACTTCCAGTAGAAAACAATTCATGCGTTAACTTCTCTCTGTATTTACGCTCTGGTTTCTTAACATCATCTTACAAGAACTGCGCGCCGTGTTGAGCCGGGTATACTGTACGGCCAAACCGATGTGCGGGTAGCCTACTGCTCCCTTTGCTGTATGTGAGTTTCTATCATATACATATAATTTTATGGAAAATGTAAGTATGGTATAGAATTTTTTAATTATTAAAGCTATTGACAATTGAATAGTCTTCTATGGCTTCTAACCGAGTAAGTAATTGTATTCACAACGTTTTTATGACATTCACTGCCATCGTCTTCTAGAAAATTTGTTACTTTCTACACCGATAAACACTACATTATTTGTTAAATTGATGTTTGATAATTACCGTAGAAACGTTTTTCTGTATATGCGTTTGTTTGTTGCCATGAATCTAATTTGATTTCTTAGTAAATTAGAAGTACGATTTAAAGTACTCTATAGCATACACTACATCTACATATTTTTCTTTAGACCAAACTGTAAAAATTAGTTTAAGAAACCCGTGATGAAGTGGTTATAATTTCTGAATGAGTGTAACATAATTTTTTCTACCATACTAAACAACGTAAAAGTGTTGTACATCGTAGTTTCAGCTTTAATTCACTATGGTGGCATCAAAAAGAAAGAACAAGATAACTAGTTGATACGTGTTAACAGTTAATAATTCATTTATGCTTTATTTCACAGAAAATGTACAACAATCATTGATTAAAGTACAATATTTTTCTTAAAATTTGACATTTAATTAATGATTATGATCCTAAGTTTGCATACATTACTACATTTACTTCAAACTAGTATCAGTAATTAATACAACATAACGCTTTAAAATTCACAAATGCTTGCGTTTCTCTTATATAATTAATGATTAATAATTTAATTTACATCTACCGTGTAAAAATATAATTCAAGATACGTAGCCAAATATTTTACTATTTCAAGTAATTGTCTGATGATATTGACCAAAAGGCACAGTGGAATCCTAACGTAGTATAAAATAGCAAGTTCTAAGCAACTTCACGGGACATTCACAATAGCATATCTAGTGTTACCATCATCGTAATGTATAATATTTTACGATTTGGTTCAGTAAGACTTAGTTGCTCCAGTCTTTTGAGATTTTATGGAAGTCCGTAAATAAAAGAAATATACATACTTTATGATTATACGTTACGGGTTAGATTCTCAGTGAATATATGAGATGGTTTAATTGCTACTTAGTCCATTAATTTACATCAACATTGAAAAAGTTTCCTTAAATTTAAACTTAAGTTAGATTATTTGAGTTAGTCGCCCTTTTAATATAATTGTTTTGTGTTGTTCGTAGAAGAAAAAGAATTCACCACCTCTCCCTCAGTTTGTGTGTGTGTGTGTTGCTCCCATTTTATCTCTAACCTTGTTTAGCACTTAGAGCCACCGTCCTCAGATATAGCACGAAAAATGTATCAACGTGCCTCCATACTTGTGCTGCTCCGAGTTTTATGGGGATGCCATTGGTAAGTAAATGAATAATGCAGAATAAGCCGCTGCACTGGAATAACTCTGACGCTCCATTAGACAGATTCACGCCATTATTACGAGCATTCTATCTGTTTTTATGAACGGTATTTCGGCTAAACTTCCCCTCTCGTAATAAACAGATTAATTGTAAATAGTCTTAACTGCTTGAAAATATTGATCTCAAAAGAATTTTGAGAGTAATTCCTGCGATAAATTTTTTATTCAAGTTTTACAAATTATTTAGTCACTATTTATTTAACATTCGAACTGATATAAATTCTGAAGATCTATTGATTGAGTCAATAAAAGTATTTCTCCAGATACGTTACTGTTTTGATAAAACAGACATTGTAAAGATAAGACGCAACAAATCGTATTTGTATTTGAAAAGAAGTATAATTATAGTGACATAATAAAAAGTTACTGAGCAATACCTACATATCTAAAATATCATTTAATATATATTAATTAACACTTTTATATCATAGTTATAAATATTATTTTCTTCGCTTTGAGAAATCAAATTTTAACTTGTACAAAATTGAACCCTAAGCTTACACGATTTGGTTATATTTGTGGTTGAACAACATTAATCGGCCATTTTAGCCACTAGAGGAAGAAAAATAAGAACTTTTCTTCTGAATTTTTATCTCAAGTAGTGTAAAAAAAGTATTTATTAACGGCGATAGAGGGATTAAGAATTCTGACGACCCAATGTAAGTGAAAGGAAACGTAGAATGCTAAAGATAGACAAATGGATGCAAACACACTCTTACATTTGTTAGAAATTGATACGTCGCCTCTATGGAAGATAACTTTGGTCTACCGATATTTTTCTTCTCATAACAGTTCGTCTATATTCTCATTCTCTGTACCTATCAGCTGAAACTGCTCCACTTTCCCCAAGAAAAAATCTTATTAAATAGAAATGTTCAGTTGAGTAATTCGTAGATTTCATTCATAAAAACGACCTGGTAATGGTATAACTTCTTCCTATGAGCCAATGAACGAAAATCTTTATAATATTTTTCTCTCAGTAATAAAATTCTTACATATATTTGTAACATTCACAATAAAAGTAACATTCACCTCATGAATGGTGGGATTTTGTTGAGCTTCTTCCACGACGTCATTACACAGAAGTAATAACAATAACCAGAACGGTGTTAGGTATGACAAAGCTAAGTTTACTCTGGCGCTGAAGATTGCTCCCGCGACGACGATTGTCTTGAAGATAGCTTCAATCTGAGCGCACCGAAATCATTTCCACCAGGAATAGCTTTTCGTAATGTCTATATGTACCTTTTCTACTAAGGTACCTGTTTTTGTTTTCCAATTTATTTTACATTCATTTCTGTTCATCTGTATTCTAATTAATATATTCTATTTATAAAACTTGGTTTGGCTTTGTTAAAAGTACTTTTGAAAATATTTTTTCTGTATGGATATATCCTCATTTTCCTACTTATCAGAGCGTTTTGATTATGCGTGGGTAATTAAAAATATATTTAATAATTTATATTTTTCGTCCTCAATTATCGATTCATTAAAAACTTATTTTACTCAATTTATTGTACATAATTGTTTGAATACCGAATTCTTTCAAAATAAATTAATTTAATTAATGCGTCAAATTTAGGACATAATAAGGATGTCGCAACATTCCGAACTTAAATTTGAAGATTTTCGAGGACTATTTTTAACCCGGCATTTTCTACTTGACCAAATGAGGATAATATTTATTTATTAGCTCAACAATTGCAATAGTCTCCACTTATAGTTAGTCCTATTTTTAAATTATGGATACAAATACCGTCTGCTTATAATTTCAGTACAACTCCACTGTATTTTCTTTCTTTTTGAGTCGTCTCACTAGACAAAACCAACAGTTCTGAATGTAGTTTTGTTTTATTAAATTTTGTGGTGGAACCATTTTTCATTACCTTTCGCGTACCGTCGCAAAATCGCGTCCTGATAGAGACGAAAAACTGCATTCAAAGCTTCTGTTACCAACGCGAAATACATCTCAGAATTATGTTTTGACACTCGAATTTTCATGGTATTTAAAATAAATCTACCGTTGATATTTAAACCAGCAGTAAGGCACGGAAAAACGTGAGAAATTCTGCGATAACGCTGTTATTTCTATCCCATTATTATAAACTGCGACAATCCATTCACTCGGACACGACGTCTTCTATTTAAAATGAACGTTTACAATTATCTGTTACATTACAATACCGTGCTGTTGAAGTGATAAAAGAATTAAATAGGAAACATTCCAAATATTTAGAATGAAGTCATCATCACTCTGAGTTTTACACGCAAACAAATGGCAACGTCGGTGTTTATGATTTGTTCATGTCAACATAGGTGATGCAGACCAGCCATTTAATCTGAATTAACTGACCCCGAAGACAATAACTCTTTCCCAGTGAAAAGCGTAATCAAACACAGCCATAATAATTCACTATTAACGTACCACAGCCGGATTGTTCAGTTAATTGTATATATCCTTGCTATCTGCTTCACATTGTGCCGATTTACAACCTATATGTCTGAAATAAAGTTGATTTATATTCATTCCCTTTTATATAATACCCTAGGAGTTTATCTCTAGACTGTGAGTAAATAATTATATATAAAATGTAATTATTTTGAAACAAGTTAAATATTAATATTTGAGTTAAAAAAAACCCATAATAACGACATCCTAAATCCCCACATGGGTTTATATATTTATTAGATGGTTATTTATTACGATTTTACAGATGTATACTATACGATATATACGTAGTAAATTTAGTATTTTAAATTTAAAAAAGTACGTTCACTAATTTTTATTCTCATTTTAGGCATGTGTTTAATATTACGCATTGATAATAACATGATCAACAAAGTCTATTTCTCACTTCTGACTATTTTTCTGGTAAAATTTTTTATCCTTATTTGAATACAATTAATGAGTATATTATTAGATAATCATCACATTGATTCAGCAGATGATAGTTTAAAAGTTTATATATAACTGTCCTGACGCTATTTTCGACGATATTGACGCCAGGTTAAAACATATTTCCGTTAATATGACCCGTACGTATTTTTCTTAGTCATGGTCCATTTATACTTGCTGCCATTATTTTTAAAAGGTCGTAGTGATAAATGAAAGCATTTGCCATCCAACGTCAACATGATATGAACTAAAATCAATCGTTCATATATATTGTCTCAATACACATTACTGTTAACGTGAGTAATTCATATTTCCGAACGTACAATTTCCATTTTATTTCCTGTGTATCATCGCGTTTGAGGTTCATTTTAATGAACATCCCACTTAAATTAGGTTTCCATTTCAATTTCGAATAGGAATGATATTATAATTGCATTTAATACGACGCTGACATTTTATCATTTCCTTTTCAACAATTTACGTCTCCATATAATTGATCGTTCTGGGGAAAATAACTCCAGGAACTCTGATCTCATGAGATTGAGAAGTCTTTCTTAGAAGAGTCAGAGCCGTGACGACAGCTGAAGTCTCCGATACGGCCGTCGGAATCAATTTGGTAGCTGATTGAAACGCACAGGACATTTTAAATTGTTTCATCAACCGCCCGTAGACCAATCCTTCCTCGCTGAAACACGAATTTCCGGGTACATATTGGCTGCCTCCGACGTTACGCCTGTAAAACAGAGATCTACAACAAGCAGTTTGGGACTTTGTGCCTCGCGTCAGGAGGCAAATCCAGTTAAAAAAATGGAAATGGAGGATTTAGCATTAAAAAACAAACGTAACATATTTTTTAAATATATACATTTCTCTGAAGAAGATCCGGTAGTTAATTTTTATGTTAAAATATATATACGGTTTTAAGTAATAAATTTATTTTATTACATTACTTGGATCAATAAAGTAAAGGTTTCGGACTAAATTCACATACAATAAACTACTTTATTAATAAGTTCAAGATAATTATCAACCAGCGGTCGAACCAATAACTTCTCACGGAAAAAAATATTCGTGTTGGAGAGGTAAAGAAGTAAAGTAAAATGGAACTACCAAAAAATTATGATCTTGTTACAGCCTTAAGCAGAAATTTAAAATTAAAATTACATAGATTCACGTTTAATAACATTTCCTACATTTATAAATATAATATTTTATAAAATCGAGTTATCTGGGATTTCCCAAATAATTTAACATTTTCATTTCATTCACTCAAATTTATTGTTTGTATTGATGTAACTTTCAATATACTAACAATAATTTTTAACTGATGGTCTGCCATATTTGTCCCAGTTTTACCAAATTGGTACTGCAATATTCTGACAACGTCCTCATTTATAGCCTACATATTCTGTAAATTAGACAGAAGAAGATCCCAAAACATATTATTCAATTAACTCGTCATTTATTTAAAAAGTAAAAACTATTAACGGATTAGGATATCAAAATATATATCGGAAGTGGAATCGATCCCAGGACCAGTAATTATTATGCAATCAGTTACAAATTAGGTATTCTTTCTTAGCCGAGGCCATGAACTTTATTCCTAGTTTGGTCCAGATTTTTGTATCCCCATCAGTTGATTAAGCTTTGATTTAAATTAAAATCTGTATAATTATCTGATTTCAAACGCGTACTGATTAGAAATTAATTTAATAAACAAGAAAGACAATTGTAAGTCACAGGTGCGTGATTTACTGTACGCCGAGTTATCTGGAAAATATTAGCTTGCTTTTTCCTGAAATTGCTAAAAAGTAAATGGCATAAATTTACTTTCATACTTCATTTGGCTAAAAGAAGCTCTGTATTTAAGCCCTCATTATTTTTGTATACGATTCGCCCGAGATTAAGCACCTGTGCAGTTTGGCGAGCAGCTAATTCCTCGGCAGTACAGTCGTTTGCGAGTTTCACTCTAACAACACGGACGACGGCGTCCAATAGCTACGCGTTTAATGCGCGACTATAAGCAATAATTTAGAAGGCGAGCGGCGCCTGTGGTTAACGCTGCGACGTAATTATGCGTTATTGAAGCCATCGACGCTCAGTCTTGCCCTGGAAGGGTTGGGGAACGCTGAATAAGCACAAATGCCGTGAATGGTCCAACTCTCTCGACCAGACTTGCCCGCACAAACGTTTCTGGCGCGAGCATTCAGGTGCTCTGCTACACCGTTCAGAATTAAACACAGTCTACCAAATGTATACAAACATTTATATGCAGCAAACGTTCTCAGACGACTTATAGATTCCTCGAAACATAATTGAAAGTGTGGAATACAAAACTTAAAACAATACGGATGAAGATTAATCTGAAGAAATTGTTAAAATACGCACTACATATTAATAATAACTATTTTATTCCCTCGATAGTTTCTTCATTATACATATTCCGTACCCCAAACAATATCTTCAAACAATGGGTTTATCCATTATATAATAAAGTTTAAAATTATTTTTCCAAAATTATTTATCAGTTTTTATTGAGGTTGGAGCTTTTCAGATGGTTTTTGCAAAGATTTTGGAAGATATTAGAATGAAACATTCTAAATATTTGCCAAATAATTAGTATTGAAATGAACAAATTTAATATATGTATAATAAATGTACTTCATTACATGTAAAACTGTGAAAGTTTACTAAAGCAGCTACAAAATTACGAAATAATTGTTGGGAAAATTTTTGAAACAGATTTTACGCACTAGGGACTGTTAAAGACAATGGGTTATGATATAAGCATAATACAATGAATATGAGACCTAATAAATTTTTAAAATTTTGAGTGAAGAATATAAATTTATAAGTTAAACCCCATTAGAAAATCAAGAGGACAATATAAAAATATAATTCAGCTATAGAAGACAATATTAGTACATATCAAAGTACAGTAAGAATATTTGGAATAAATTACAATAAAACATTTTAAATTAGTTTTCTAGCATATGTTTTATTATATTCTTAACAGTGGCAGTTGCCGAAAAATCCTACCAAATTAAAAAGTAATAAATATTTTTTTTAAATTGCATTGCAAAGTTTTTTGTATGATGGCAACTTGTAATAAATCTGTTGGGGTATTATATAAACATAATACAGTAAATATCAGTGAATATAATTAACATATAATGAAGAAAAATATATTCTTTTTAAAAATATATATGTTGAATTCACAATTCATGGAAACCAACCAAATTATCGCCGATTATGTCGTAGTAGAATTTTTTGAAAACTTCATTTGGTACAATGAACAAGTTGCAACAGAATTGGATTGGTAACTAATAAACGTTTACTTATTTCAATTTCGTATGTGGTCTTGTATTATTTTACAATTGTGTAATACACGTGACCTTAAACAGAATGAGAGACACACCGTAACAAAATGTAGTATTCAAACAGGAACCGAACCGTTGAGACGAGGCGGAAACTCTTAGATATAAGTTCCAATATTCTGTTTACAGCGGATGAGATATAAAGTGGCACGCCTTGTTATTCAAACAAAAACCTTACGGTAAACAATCATAAGGGGGATTTGGAAGAGCACTGTTGTTGACAACAGTATTTTGATGAGACAGAAAATATAAAAGGTAGCAAACAGTACAGAAGTTGTGATCATGTAGTTTCCCGAGAGAGAAGAAATTCTGAGAAATTTGCCATAGAAATATAAGAATGGGAGAGTGTATAATTCTGTGACCAGTAATATCAATCATACAGGACGTAGAAGTCGTATTAATCATTGCGTTAGTGGTATAAGTCGCGTTAAAGTAACACACACGTATTAGTAACTTGAGGTCTAAAAGTTTTCCATCCTTATATTTATAAAAAAAATTTACTTTGTTAATTTATTTTCATATTTTTTATGCTATTTTTCTTAATACTATGTGTGTAATTGAATAATATATTATTAGAATTGAACATAAACTGAGAACAAAGAATTTTGTTAATAATAATTATTTATTTGAAAATGTTTCATTCCTTACGAGAACATAATAAGTTAGAATAAAAATAAAAATTATATAACGTCTTTGGGTTTTTAATTTGTTAAAGTCATTTTAACTGATGAGGGTTTGAATAAGGTATTGATTATAAAAATTTACAGAAAATAATTTTGCTTTTGGGCGTAAATTCCGAGAATATTTAAAATACAGTTAATAATATTTCAATTGAAAATCGTATTATGTCAATGAATACAGTTTAGTTCATAATAAAATTTTGTTTCCAATTTTTAGGCCATAAAGTAATTAAGGCATAGTATTCTACTTAGTTTTATTATTAAGATAGTATGACTTAGTATCCAGTTTTCTCGTTTGTAGTCTCACCAAGGTCTGTGTTATTTAAATTAGATATGGTCTAATTTAATCTATAATTCAACGTCTTATTTGACAGAGAGTATCTGGTATTAAAAACAAGTTGTCCGAAAAGGAGAGCGCATACGTAACTGTATGCTAAGTATATACATGTGTTTTATTTTTGGAATTTCGTTACAACTTTATAAATATTAATACTCGGAAAACTCGCTATTGTATGTCATTTCAGCGACCCGATACATAAAAATACAAGATAACCTTCGACACAGAAATGTTTTTGTGCGCCTACGAACTGCTCCTTCCTTTTCTGTTGTAATCTATTTTAGCTCAGCAGAAATAAGAAAAGCGCGCAGATAGCAGTGTGTTTTATTTTGTTCCTGGTTAATGGCTTCTGCCGCTAGCGCCGGATATTGAGTGGGTCCTGTGTAAACTACCGAAGTGAAGCTGCGAGGACCGATCTGGCCCGTTCGCCTTCAACTAAAAGCAGTTTCGTGCATTTCACGTTTCACGGACACGCAATGTCTCTCCCCAAATAGCACACGCACCGACAGACATTAAAAAGTACTTAGGAGAACACGCATCAGAAAAAAAAAGTAATCGAAAATATTCCGCTATCGCAGTGATTACATCCACATTTTTCGCCTTCACAGTATTGTGGGTCTAAAATAGAAAGTCAATGTCGTGAGAAAAAAAAATGAGAAAAATAAAATAGTATTTAAGCATTATTCGTGAAACAGAAAAATAATCTTAAATAAAAGCCGTGCGACTCACAAAGACAAGAATCTTTAATAAATGAAATTTAATATTAGATATAATGTGACTATTCCATTTACATTAGTTTTTTTATATCTGAAAGTGTACTTCTGAAAAAATGATTAATATTTAACTTTGCTATTATAATTAGAAACGATATAGTTAATGCAACAATAATAATGCTGTGCTCGCTAAAATAATTATTTTTTTCTTGAATCTTATCTAATTTGAGTCTAACGTTATTTTATTTATTGACAGGGATCGTATGATAATTTATGACGTTTAATTTAAATTACGTATATAATAACCCTGTCTTATATTTTTGATGCGCCAATGCTTTCCATATGTTCCTTTATTTATAGTAAAATGCTAATATGCTAATATTTCAAAATATTAAAAAAATTATCTGATTTGTGAAAATTTATGATTTGTTCATGTTGATTCAACAGTTGCTGCATTCGTATCAAATTCAAGAACATGAGTGGATATATTGCATGAAAAATTTATTAAATCAATATTCGAGGAGTTATAAAATACATATGAATGAATACAACAGTTTTTAAAGGGTAGGGCGGTGCGCAGCTCTGTCGATAAGGGTTCAGGACGCCCAGAAATCAGGACAGAGGATAAAATCGTAAAAATACATGATTAAGAATTAAAAAATCGCCGATTGAAGATAGACGAATTTTCCGAAATTGAAAACCTATCGGCAGATCGTGTTCACCAAATTTTTCAATAACGTTTTAGAATTAAAACTCTTAACGAGATGGTTGCCGCGTTTATCATACATGCATTCAAGTGAACATTAGTGAGCTGTATTTGAAATTTTCTAAACGCAATTAAAATATGTTTTTGTAACGTTCAAGACGCGTGGAATCATTATGACACCTCTGAGACGAAGAAATAGTGGGTTGTAGCGAGAATGAGAGCTCTGAAAAGGTCAAACACTGTTTAGTCGGTGAGTCAAGGCCACGATGTTCATTTTATTGTTATAATATACTGTCAGGAAAATGGAAAAAAATCACTGGAGATCATTACTGAGAACTATTGAAACGATTACAGCAAGGAGGTTAGACTTAATGCCCAATTTTGTCACGAAAAAAAATTTTTCGCTACGTATTCAGATGCTGACGATAAACTTTATAAAATAATAAAATTGTTTTCACGTGTACAATAATCGCTGGATTCATTTCCAAGCAATCTTTTCCCGTTTTATAATCTAAATAGATGATTGTAGGACCAAGATTTGCTTCGAAAAAAGAAAAAATGCAAGCACAAACACCTATTTTTCTAAGTTTGAAATTTTTTTTGAATAATTGTTATTTAAATAAGCTGAGAAACGATGAACTATGTGCACTCATTTAATAAGATACAATTAAAAGATATATTCGTATCAAATACTTTTTAAGACTCGAAATCACCATCTTAGAAGTTTGTAAATGGGTTTCATAAACACTGAAGGAGTATATGATATGTATATATTCAATCTTTTGACCTTATTCTTTCTTTTTTGTAAGTAAATGTAAAGTGTAATGGAAGTACTGATATAACAATTAAACGTGTCATGTCACTCTCATATCCTGTAAAAATGCAGTTTCTCCTTTTTTTTTCAATTATATTTTAACAGACAGTTCTCGAGCACTGAAGGCCGTAATTGTGAAGGACAATTTATCAACCTAGGGCTATTATCGATGACCTACCCTGATCGGAATATACAATCGCCGGTGCCGATAGTCCAGCAATCAATAGGAAGCGATCGAGCTTCTAGCACGTATAAATTGCTTGGCTCTCCACCGCGGCGAGTCCCGCGGGACCCTGAGTTAATAGAAACTTACTGCACCCTGAATGACGTATAGGGACACTAGATCACCCCGCCCCACATGCAGTTCCCGGGAGAACCGCAACCATTAGCTCGTACTTCCCGACAGTCGGTAATTATGCGTTTCGCTTGACCTCATGCGCCACAGAAAACCCCCCATACTTACTACTTTTAAGACAAGTACTGCCGTAGCTACAGTGGCCCTCATTAAGCTAATGAATATCAGGGAAAAATTATTGTCTTTTAATTAGAAACTTTTCTTTACTTTTAGGCTCTTTTATTATTTTTTTAAAAAACGCTGTCTTGGTATTCAGAATAAATGACTGCTATTTATCAACAATTTTGACATATTTAGAGAACTTAACCGACAAGACTAACACCACATCAATTTTTAGGGATTCAATCGACTGTTGTAGTTTAATTCGATATTTAACTCAACTTGACGTGACCAAAATATAAAAATATGAACTAATTTCTTTTGTTGTGTTTATGAATCTGCGCATCTACTATCATTGAATACGGGTTGTTCAGATGAGCGTTTCCAATATCACATAATTAATCATATTTTTCTCTGACCGTTGTATGTTAAGATAATGGTAATGAAAACCGAAGAGAAATGTGTTTTGACTTATTTAATATTAAGTGCATGCAGAAGCACCGAAATAATAATTGCTATAGTTTTTCTGAAACGTTTGTTGAAAATTTTTATATTTAAACAGAATATTCTTAGTGAAAATTTTATCTTATTTTCGAATTCATATATCCAATTCAATTGTAGTATAATAGTCTACACGTGCCCTCTTATCATAACGTCTCTTCAGCATAGCGGACCTGCAAGAACGCTGATGCAGTTAAAGACATCACTTTAGATATAGTGAGTAACGATACGCACAACAACATAAATCTTCACCCCTTCCGCCTAGGCAGCTGTGAAAACGCTGCGTCTAATGAAGTCAACATTTTAAGTGCCTTATGCAGACATGCACACGGCAGCAGAAATCATTCTCTCTGTAAGAGTTCTCATTGGAGACTTAAAATCATCAGGGAGGGGGAAAGGAGTCTTCGAATTGTTCAGAGCTTCTTGGGAACGACAGTCGTGATCCAACCTCCAGACGGGTCGGTGGCTCCTGGTGTTATCCGCCAGTTTGTCTTACTTTATTTTATTTCTAACTATTAAATCTCTGTATTCTTCATCATCTCTTATTTGTCTGAAGTGAAGCGAAACACCAACCACTACGCCTAGGTTCAATTAGTTGAACCCGAACCCTCACGTTACCGACTTGCCTATTTCCTGTTCTTAATTCTTCCTTTATCCTCTAGATAGGTAGCCAGGTGAGCTAACGGAGGTATAGCTCGGTTGGTGAACGATCTATCTGGACTTCCTATTTCCAACTGCTGGAATGTTACATGTTCACAGTGGTGGAATGTTACATGGTGGCAGTTTGGGATGTTACACAATATCTTCAAACCCGATAAGAAATATTTATCAAGTTTAAGCATCAAAGCACATAATTTCGGAAGAATACCACACAACGTTTCTGGTATCCTTGTCCCTTTTCTCTGGTGCGAAGAAGAGCTTAGAGAGACACAACTGCACTTGTCAGTTGACAAAACTCAAAAAACTTGTATTTATATTATCACTTTTTTTTTGGTCTGAATTGGCTATCTTTCTCATTAATTACTTTCAATCAGACGTAAATTTTTTCATTTTTAAAAGAATTAAATTGACAAATTGAAGAACCGCTAATGAGTACTTCATCGTAGCATCAGAGCCAATGATAAAAAATGAAAGCCCATTATAATACAACGTCCCAACCACAATTTTGTGACATCATCAGGAAAAGTACAGTATGAATATATATACATTTCGGTTACAGCCGTAATGGGACGTATTTCATGACACCAAATTTTTGATACATATACAGATAGATAGATAGATATATAGATAGATAAGTAGATAGATAGATAGATAGATAGATAGATAGAGAGAGATATATATTCCAAACTCTATATTATAAAATCCAAACATTGTGAACTAAATGACATATTGTAATGTTTTTGTTTCGGTTGATTAATACACATTTTTTCTGACAAATTGACAGTTTTCCTGTTTATTTATTATTTGATAATTGTCATATTATATTAAATATTAAAAAATTTACTCTGTACCTTTGTATTTATTTGCTTTTAAAGTGAACATAAAATATAATTGTGACAGATTTTCACAAACGATAAGAGTAATTAATTTTCACATAAATCTACCACGGAAAGTGCTCGAAGGCATATCTGATTTTGGAAACTAGATATTTGTTAACGCCACAAGTGTCTCCGCCATGCAGCGCCTGTGGCAGGGTCCGGGTCTCTCACAGGAAGCGTTTAATAATGCACGTTAAACCATGTGCACTATGCCAGCAAGACACTGGCCGCCCAGAATAGCACCAACTAGTTCTGTAATGCCTCCGAATTAAGGCTAAGTATCTCCAACAACTACCATTTGCAAACACTAACGATTCACATTACGAATAATAACAATATAAAACCTACATATCATTTCAAGGAGTAACAATTCTTTTTATGCTAATTATTTAAAAATTATTTACTACTACGGTGTAATGGAAATTTATTTGAATATTGTATTGTTGGTCATATACTTCAATAGTTTAAAACATTTTAGCCTAAAACGGTGTAATTTGTTCCCCATTATTTATTTAATGACTAGAATTTTGTCTGACTTTGTTTATTCAACGGTGTCGCTAATGCTTAGTCGTTATGCCGTTCGTTAGATGTGATGAAAATAAGTACATCCTTAATATTTTTTGTTTTAATAATTTTAAACACAACATTTTTCACTTTCACTGCATCGTAAAAGTACAGCTTTACCTGATGGTATAGTTGTTGAATTATATACCCCTGATAATTATTTATCATCTCAGAGGTATTTGAAATAGATACGAATTTTGTCTTGATATTACATACATTTTTCGACGTCATCGTTGTTTGATAATTCAGTGTCTCTGCATTAACACATTTCTTTTATTTATCTTTACTTTCATTTAGATGTAACATAGATTTTCTTCTTAGAATATATTGGTAGAGGAATTTCATTACAGACTAATCTACCACGTACTTCCTGGGTCACTGTTGAAATGTAATAACATCTATCAAGGATTACCGTAGTTAAAGCAACTCTTGGCAGCTATTCTTCGCCGCTTAGTTATGGCTGCAATTTCATGGAGTCGTAACACGAAACGAACAGTTTCTTCACTTGTATATTTTTAGAGATTTGGATTGTTACTTCACGTGGGTAGGAAATGAGAATTACTTTCAGTTAAGATAAAACTAATAAAATATTACAATACACAAGTCAATATTTTATACGAATGTTCAGTAAATCCAGTACAAAAGGTATTAGTGAACATATATTACGTATGCTCAAATAGAAAACCCATATTTAAAGTTGAAATAAGCCATCTGAAATTATTTAATCCAGCCCTATATATATATTCACTTATAATAAACTTATAATAAACAAATATTAATTGCAGAATAGGCTCTATGATATTATAAATGGGAAAAGTAATCATTAGTATTCCGAGGCACGTATTTTCCACTAATCATTATTTGACATTTATTACTAACATAATTCTTGTTTTGTTAACAATTTATAATAGTTATAGCAGGCTGGCCTCTCTACTTCCATTCCCCATACCTCTATATTATTTTTATCATTGCGACTATTATTATTCATATTAAATTGATATTAAAATAGGTTTGACGGAATCCGTTGTCTCGTCTAATTTATTCAAACTCTTATACACGAGGATTTTCCTATCTTAGTAAAAATTATGTGGTTTTAATAGAGTTTGATATATATATATATATATATATATATATATATATCAAACTCGATTAAAATAACATATATTCCTGAGATAGTGAGGGCCGAAATAACATACTCAAAACTCTGAACTGGAATCCGGGGTACGTAATAATTGTCGAGAATAGTCTAGACCCAGCCGAATCAACGAACAAGTTATTTAAACTCAAATCGTCCTCAAATTAATCCTTTAAAGTTACAATTGAGTACGAACATATATACGTAAAATTACGGATTAAGAATAGATCTCCTATTACCGAGACTGAGAGCTTGTGTTGGATCGTATATTATTTTATGTGGTATATCAACCAATCTACCGGCAGAGTCACTATTGACTTTTATTGTTAATCCTTGCCTTCTCAAGATTTAGATTTATTATTCATTCCATTGGGATGCGACATAATATAAGATTACAAGAAAATAATAAGTTATTACAATTACGAAGTTTAAAAAAACAAACATTGTATTTTACAATAAAATACATATATAAGTTAAACACAACGTTAAAGATATTAATATACCAGTAATTAAAGAAATGATAATTATATTAATATTCAATTTTTATTAGGCGGAGTTTACAGATATTACTTTGATTTCCGTCGAACATGAAAAAGAAAATAAGTTTGCAGTTAAATTCTACAAGATAAAAATCGTAAAATAATAGCAGATCTCAATATGATACCAGCAAACTATTTTATTAAAGAAGATTTAATCTGTCCTTCCAATCTACTAACTCTTTCAACGAGTAATATGCTCAATTAATTAACAAAGATTTGAAACAATTATAAATAAATTTTGAATTGTTAAAGTTTTTATTTCGCCCAGGAATACTGTTGTATAGATTTGTCCAGGAATAACAAATGCTTGATTAAAAAAGGCTTGATTCAAAAAAATAGTTGCGATGAAGAATTATTTTAATTAATTGATTGTTACGTAACATTAAATCAGTTCCAGTTCTTAATTGGTGCAGCGCTTGAAACGAAATATTGGAGGCGATTTAATAATTCGAGTAATTCCAAAATAATATGAAGGAGAGTCATATTTCATGTTATATACGAGAGGTAAATTCCTTCCGCTAGGAAAATATTTTATTAATGCGATTTTAATTAAAATGTAATTATATTTCAATATGTTTGGATGATGAGATATCCGACGAAAATTAGCTAAATGTATTTTAATGACAGACAACTCAAATTATGTTTTAAAATTTCGTAAATTGAAAGTGAAATATTGCCGCAGGAAATTGATAAATACATAAATCTTAAAATTTATAACAAATAATTAAGAGCTATAAGACGTAGCTTCAGGTAAAGACAAGCGTGTTCATATCGCGACTGTCCTGCTGCTCGTATTTGTACGGACACAGTTTATGTTTGTTTTTGGTCTGTCTGCCGTGTCGGAATGTGATGAGCAGTTTTCCACCTCTGTGTAATGGAAAATGAGGGACACGCGTCGGAAAATGGCCAAATACATCAAAACCATTGGATATTCACATCAAGGTCAGCGACAAAAAATGAGCACACAAAATATGACAGATTTCTGTAGTTAAAGACTTTTTGCCTAATAACCATATCTGATGTAAGCACAAATAAATACATAGAATGTATTCCCTGAAATATTATTTAAAACTTATTACAATTAGTAATTCATTAGGAAATGAATTTTTGACTGGGATTTTGGTCTTGTGTATTTAGTTAATTATACATGAAAAACTACGGAGCCAAACGGTTTAATATTACAGAATTTAAAGAAAAAGTATCTACATGATCGAATATATTATTTGTTATGTTGAAAATTATGAAATAGAAAGTTTTATTAAGTGCATTATTGTTTTCTTCTTTTTGTGACTTCAAGTATTGATAAACGTCAAAGACCATGCTAGAGTGCGTTTACTATATAAGGAGTGCCCCAAGGCTGAATTTAAGAATAAGAAATAATTTTTATTTATTTAGCTGTCAATTATATACCACGGAATATAAATAATTTGTTAGTTTCATATTTTCAGATCGTTCTTCACATTTGTGTATTAATCATTAGTCAGGATTAACCCCAAACAATAGCATTTCTGTAAGTGTACATAACATACAAAAATAAATTATTAATTTCCAAATACAACAATTTACTTGTCGGCTCTACTTCTTAATGCAGCATTGACTGTTTAAATTGTTCTGTAACAGGTTAAGTATGTGCTTACTCAGCTTTTGTGATTTTTAGAAACATATAAAAGTGTTCAGGTTCAGGGTGGAAAAATCTCTACCGCAACGGGATTTAAATCCGGGACTTCTCGTAGATATGAGGTGCTCTTTTCCATCTGAACTATTCGAGTCGATTCTCCCTCAGGTTCGATACTTCCCCAAAAATTGTATAGATATAAATACAGATTAACCTACAATTTACTATTTATTCTCGGCCTTAGTTCAAGGCTTCAATGAAGATCCTTAATTTAGTTTCAATAGACATTGGTTTGAAAAGCATTTTTTCTTTTCCTATGTTGAAATATTTACTTGTGTACTATGGGAAATATGACGTCATCTTACGTGTTCTGTTAATTGTTAATTTTCGTTTTCAGGGTCTGATCTTACCGATGAGGTAACCTCAAACGCACCAATTGATGATAGTCATCCGTGATCATTATATTTTTGGTGAAATTTATTTTCTTGCGAAAAGGAGAGAATTCTTTACCTAGTTTGATATTAACCATGATTTGGAAATATTGTGTGTGTCAAAATGTGTGTTCACACGACACTGGCTATCATATAAAAATAAATAATTAACATTTATTTACTCCATTTAACGATTCAATATTTTCATTTGTTAATTACTGACGTAAAACTCTAAGTATTCATGATCAAATTAATGTCTTGCATTCAGTCTTATTAATTGTTACCGGAAAAGTATTTATTTGTGATAAATACTATTTACATTCTCTGTGACAAACAGTTGTAATAACTTTCCCCGTAAATTATAATTTTATTTGACAATTTTTGAGGCTCAGAAGAAACCCGTGACTTCAATTTTATGTAATGCGATAGTGGGTTCACTCAAGTAAACGTAACACTATTTATATTCATTTCAAATACAGCGATGATCTTCATAACTACTCCATTCTATATAATGTCTGTTAATTTCCATTTAAATTTCATTTCATCCATAAAATTGTTTAAAACTCTATTCCGATGATTTATTTGGATATTACTCGTAATCATGAATAAGAGAATCACAATGTAGGAAGTGTGAGTATTTAAAATAGATCATATTCTAATCACACTTTAATGACACACGCTTATTTAAAAACAAATAGAGAAAAAACGAAAAATATTTCAATACCTCTAATCTAACATTTTGGAATATATTTCTGTGAGTATCTTTAATCACTTTCGATTATCGGTGAGTTAACGGAACAAAGTTAAACAACCACGCCTGATCGCACTAGAGAGACCTTGTCTCTAATACCGCTTCTAATATAAACCCACTTAAGGCTTTGTGGAATGTTGCCATGTTTTGGAATTCCACATCAACAGCAAAGTAACTTTGCCTTTGAGTGAACAGCAATGTCGCTCTGCCTCCGCCCCAAGCGATCTACAGATTCTGATCACGTTAAATACGAATTTAAAAACCAAACAAAAAAATTATGATCAAACTATGAGTCAGAGTTTTTGTTGAAAATAATTACCCGTTCGACAATTCGGTAAACTTCTGGAACGTCGAAGTGAAGGTATTAAAATTTATTCGCTAAAAAATACTAGTTATTGATTTGTCTTATCTGGAAAGATAATATTTTGCAATAATCATTTTCAGAATACCATTTGCCTAGGAGAAATTTTTCGCTAAAATATAAATTCATACTGAACTTTCTATCTCAACAGTATAATTTATTAATTTTAATTATAATATTACGGGATATTATTTTTATGCCTATACTTATTCCAAATAACTCTTTTTATGGTCACGCGTGATTAATGTCATTGTATAAAAAATTGTATTTAATGAGAACAGTTTAGACTATAATTTCTGCTCTTTATGTTAATAATAACTATAATATTGTCAATAAATCTAGACAATATTTCAGAATTAGCGTATTTGAAGTCACAATAGTAAAGTTATCTTCAATTTAAAAAGTAATAAGAAACACTCTAATGTACAAATTGAAGTGGTGACTTGTAATGTAGATTATTGGGTTTATTAAGTAACTTTGTTGACTATTGTTTTTACTTTTTTATCTGTGACTTATTTAGACAAATTTTAACGTGAATTCCTAATGAGGAGTTTGCGTTCTTCAATCAAAATTGTCTAAAATGGCCACAGAAATAGACGAATACGCATGTTATACGAGTACCTATTTCGTGACTGTTTCAAATTGTCGTTGGAAATATTTCTATCGGTGTCTAACAGTTCTCTAAGAACCGAGAAATAAGAAGAACCGCTAGATGATACTGTGAATCCCCCTCAACCCCTACTATATTTCCCGATTGTTTTTATTCATAATTTATTTTTATGGAATAAATTTCGTGAATATTTCCAATTTATATGAATGTACGCAATTTCAGAAGCTTTGATAAAAAGTTACAGATGTAATCTGTTTTTATTTATAGACACAAAAAATCAGAGATTAATTCTACTTAACAGTAATATTAATTGCAATATTTCGTGTACTCTAGGGACTATGAAAGGAGCTGTAGTTAAATAATTAATACAATTCAATTAAATAATCGTTAGGAATGTACAATATCAGTATTTATGAATTGAGTACCTGTTTTGTATATACGTTGTGTACAGACGTCAGCCTATTTGCAATTCTTCACTACGATATCCGTGTACTCATTAATAATTTACATGAGAATATTATTGTACTGCTAATATTATTGTCTAAAAATTTCTTTTCGTATTTTCCATATAGTAATGTAGCAATATTGAAGTGACGTTAATTTATTTCACCCTTTTTGGATAATTCTCAGCGAGAATCACGAAAGAACTTTGTATACTGTTTAAGGAATTTTATTTACATTAATGTTAGATATTGCAGAAAAAGAGAGATTCAGTAGTGTAACCCATTGAGTTATAAATTCAGTTCTCTGAATATAATATATACTGAACGTATTTTCTCTCCAAAAGTAATTTTATTAATATATATATAATATTAATGATTTAGTAATACATTAAAAACTTATTACATGTTCACAATTTAGATTATACTAATTTTACGAATTACGTGGTAGGATATACGAAATGTGGGGAGAGTTTATTTTTGAATCCAATGATTACCAAAAAAAAATTGTTTTCCTTTATTTCTTAAAATAGGTCAGAAGTATTGTGATGCTCTGCGTTGATGCTCCACAAAGGAAACTTTCAGAACCTAAAGAAAAATTGCTCCCCATTACTGATAATGTGATAATGGCCATTAGGAGCTAACGTGGAAATCCCTCCTTTCCTTCCTACACGCAGAGAAGACAGATAAACAGAGAGAGATAGGGCTGTATGAGAGAGAGAGAGAGGGATTATTGTTAAGAGACAAGGATGCAGTCCCGCAAAACGGACACATTAGAACAGCGGCTGATGTTTTGCGATGCGGGACATTGCTTTCTCGCAATCAACGCTGCCAGTGTGATGGATGAGCAACCATACATCACGCTGTATGATGGCGGAATATTTTATAAAGCAGGCCAATTGGCTTCCTTGTCCGGCGCTTGATTGATGCGCCATGCCGCTTCGTGTGACGGCTGACAGTTGTCCCAACTTTTACTCCTGCTTTCGTTGTCTCCTGAATTTCACTGTATCGCAAAAGAGGGACACAGATATCATAATATTCCATATATTTTCGCAAGAATGATTCAGTTTACTACCGTTACAAGGTTACCCGCAGAAGAGCATGGCTGAAAAGCGATATTTAGTGTTATTAATGAACAAAAAAGCAATAAGTCATATAACAGGTATAGAATCAATCTGAAACAAATAATACAAATTATGAAAGAGTGGTAATTTTCGTATCAGATATATTCTGCGTAGCATAAAATTCAAATTGTGACCTATTTTAGCTAAGTATATTAATCAAGTTTTAAAACGTAATAATATAGTTCATGGTAATAACGCAGTATAAGAGCAATATAGGAGTAAATGATCTTATTTGGAACTAATTAACGTTGTTGTAATTTGTAAGCTACCTAAAATATTAGGTCAAATAATGAACTAACTAACAAAATACTTTTAATTGGAATGAAAATAATCAACTGCTTACCGAAATGATTAAAAGTGATGCGACGACCCTCTGCGTATGATTACGTACAAAAAAAACGCAACGATGTTTTTTCTTATCATGTAGCATACCGATTAAACAAATATAGAAGGTGTGGGCAACCATTACCGTGTAATTACTAGCTAAAGGGATCTGAGGCTTACGAAAACATTGAATAAAAACAGTTCATGAAAGCAACGTTACACAAAATACGAGTATAAGTGAACATAAGATTATCGCTTTCTATGATCACACTAATTTGTACTTGAAATTATTTTCCAATTTTACCTCAATGTTTACGGGTTTATGTATGTAATGCTAAATCCATAAAAAAAACAAAATAAGAGAAATACATCTAATGATACATATTTTCCTGATTTCACACACAAGCACAGCGTTTCTCGTTTAAAAATAATTGATAATTATGAGACTTATATCTCATTATCCACAGTAATAGTATTAAACAAGATGAACACATATAAGAAGTTTCGAATTTTTATTTACGTTATACTTTATAACAACCAATTTAATTAATGAATGATTTGTGTATTGTCATGTAACATCACCGAAAATTACAATAAAATCTATGCGTACAAGATAAATTATTTTAATTGTTATATTATATTCTTGATTTACGTATTTCATGAAAAATCTTCTGTTGGTTTAAATACAATACAAGGTTTTGTGATGATCTATAAAAAATAGTAAACATAATTTATTTATCATTTAAAATAAACAATGATTTGGGTTAAATGTATTTCAAATATAAAAATACTTATTCTTGTTCCAGTATGAAGCTATCATAAATAGTGGTTCTCTCATATTTTTAAATGTTTAGAACTTCACAAAGTTTTATGCAATCTGCATAAAAAGTTGTGAGTTTAAATTAGTGTATAATATCACATCTGCAGCCATGCATACCTTCCATTGCTTCATTAACTCATGAAATCTCATATTTTAATATTTCTTTCTTCTTAAAAGATTTACGGACGCCGTATGTACCTGACAGTTCCCGAAAATCAATTACCTCCTACTCTTCGGTCAACGGCAGGTATATTGAGTTTATTTTCTACCCTCTAGATTGCTTAGGCAATTCGCTGCAAGCAAAATCTTCTGTTTCTCTCGTGAATCCTGATTATATCAGGTAAAGGGACGATAAACCTGTGCATAACAGCATTACGTTATATAACCGCGCAGTGATATATAATACAGACTTTCAAAAAGAAACGGAAATACAACGTTCTTTATTTGAAACTTCTCACAAGTCGTGGGTTGGGTATGGCTTATACTGTATGTAAAACAAACATTAAGGTAATTACAAGGCGAGTATTTTGAAATTGATAGTAATCTAATAAATGTTATCAGAACTTTCACAAAAGCTTCATACTATTAACATTGTTCATGAGAATTTTTCATTTGTTTTAAATAATAACAAACCAGAGGACATTAAAATTTGTGTGTGTGTTCTGTATTTAATCCTTTATTTGTGATACACTGAATATGATTTTTATTAACAGAACTGGAAAGAATTATTGTATTAGGACGTGAGTGATGCATTAGAGTATCTGGGGCAAGAGTCGCATGTGTCATTCATGTTTCGGCTTTAAATAGATATTAGCTGTTCTATTAGAAGTATGTGAAGTATAGTATGTCTGGAAATCTGAGTGTGTTTACGCACACATAATATTATATTGAACTATGAAAATAAAAATTTCAATATTTCGTTTGACGTCGCGGAATCTTTCTCTCATTTGCAGGAAGAGTGAATAACGTAAAACATTTGGGAATAATAGTTTTTTCTGGTTAGGTATCGACAAATATTGATTTATAAGTAGCTTGAAATGCTTCTTACCAGTATAAACATTAAGAAGAAATATAAAGACAATAGAATAAATATTTAGTGACTATGTGTATAAACTGCATATATAATTTCAAATTGGTTGAAGAAAATTGATTCACGTGCATTAAATTGAACTAAATAGTAAAACTTTGAATTGTCTTCAGATATTGCTATTTTTTTTTCTATCCGTTAAACGACAGAATAGTGCATAAAATGTATTAGAAGTTCTAATTCTTCCTTATTGTAAATTCAAGTGAAAGTGAGTATTCGTTTACCAATCAACAGACTCATGGAACTAAAAAAATCACATTTATCAATAAATTATTGAAGAATACACTTGATCAATGAAATGGATGCAATTACGTATGGTACAAAAGAAAGAGAGACAAATGGAGTGAAGTACGTCACAAATTACAATAAAAGAGGAAGTGAAGACAACTAATGAATGAAGTGTAAAATAAGATAAATCTGAAATTAAAATAAACATATAATCTAAAAAGTCGTGTATTTTGGCAAAAAAATATTTTACTTTGAAATGCAAAAGAGCAGGATTTATTAACTTCACTGTGTTCTTAGCATAGAATGACAAAGAAGGTGAAAATAAATTTAAATGTTGTAGAAAAATATGAGGAAAGGAGAAGAATGACTTTATTTTAATAATGATTCATAAATACGTTAGCAAAAGAAACAGCAAAGAGTAAGTTAAATTAATAAAGTAGAAGAGGAAAATATCAGAGCGGTGTGTCACACGCCAACTCACCCCGTATCGGGACGCTCAAAATTCAACAATCATTGCCCAGATTTAATTTGGGCTCATGAATTTTTATGGTAATTTTGTAACGGTTTATTTCACAAACAAAAAGGCTGACAAGTTCTATACTGGCACCATTTTCACTACGTCAAAATAAAAAATAAACATTTCCACCATTTTTAGAATTTATGTTAATACTGATAAAGCAGAACTTTCAGGAAAACAATAGGAAAAACATTTGCAAAGTGAGATGAGGTTGGAGCCAATAGTTAGGTATTAAATTAATATTTTATTCAATAATCGGAAGTGTTTATTTCAATCAACTATTCCCAGGACAACATTCTAACATTTATCTGTAGAAATATATAATAAGAAGCTGATATATTATATTTAATATGCTAACATTAAATTAATGTAAATTAGTAAAATTTATGTTACAAACTCATAGTAACATAACATTGAAATTATAATAATTTTTTTAACCTATATATATATTATATAATAAAAAGTTTCACCGATTTAATAAAATTTTGGGTTTGGGAACCTCCTTGGTTGATGAGGAAACTGCGAGTATTCGGAGGTGAGAAGTCATAAAATTAAATGATGTCCGCCAACAAGTTTATTCCCTGTTTGTTATATGGCCTTGTTATGACACCGGAAACGACAAGTTTGTCGGTGCGGCGAAATGTGATAAGCATCCAATTAGGAACCCGTTCCAGTCCTGATGCCTTGTTCGCTCACCCCAATTACTTGAGCAGCAATCCGAAGCTCCAATCACGCTCCAAGCGGTGCGTCTTCCCACCGAAAATCCCTTTCGGTTGAAAATAACTGGCTAGCTGGATTAGCTCGTCCTTTTCTCGGACTCTCGGAATTCTCCAGCTAACCGTGAACTTTGGTCAATGACTCATTTAATAGATTTTTTTAAAACCGAGATTCATTTTTGAATGTAACGGTTTTTAATGAGAAAGAAACAAATCATCCTTACTGAAAGGTGTGATACAAAATGGAGAACTTTGATGTGACGAGATTCACAAGTACTGAAACCTGAAATCTTATATTCGGTTTCTATGGTGATCTTTGAAACTACATGTCTCAATTGGTTTTCTTCGGTAAATGACTGGTCCCATACCAAAGGTCGTTTTATTACTGTAACTGTAACAATTCATGAAGGCTCTTGGATCCGACTTCAGACACGTTGAGACGTAGGCTCTATATTTCGAGATTTTTGTGTATAGAATCGCTAGCATCGCTGATTATTTTTAATGGTATGTTGTTTAATCTACGTACATTAGTAATTTCGTTCATACATTCTAATGTTTAGTTGTTTTAGTCTTTTTGTTATCTATCGGTAGGTACTCTCAGTAACCGACGGTTTTAAATTTATTAAACAAATCAAATCGTAACAAGACGGAGTTAACTAAAAATTTCACATTAAATTTTGAGTTTACTCTAAGATTGTAACACATGCACATATAATTTTCTTCTGACTTCCGCAAAGATTGTCGCTGTTTTGAGATTGATATATCCTAGGCACTGAGGGTTGCGTGCCTAAAACCGCACGCAGTAGTCCATAAAGCTGTAACTCAGGCGCCGGACGTTACAATAGCGCAGTCGTTACGCGCATGCGAGCTCACGACTAATTATGTTCATGTCACGCGTAAAACGTTAGGGTCTACCAGGCAATTTACGCCCAACGATATACGATCACACTAAAACTTCGTTTAATACACGACGACCCAATGTGAAACACGGAATGGTCCTGTGTTGTAACATCCGCGTCACATTTACAGCATTTTCAAACTCAAATGAATTATATTCTGACCTGCATTACTGGTCTTCGGGAGTTAAATAACCGAACTGTAAACTACAAATGTGGAGGTTTACAAGTGTTTGACAACTGGCACAGCGGGATTCTGATTTTCCAACAAACCTGGTTAATTTTTCTTTATTTATATTAAAAGAAATAACAATTTTACGATAAATATAAACTATAATATCATGCAGCAGTGGAAATTTATTACGGTTACAGTTTGTCAAGCGTAAATGAAAATTGAAAATATATTAAAAAATAACGACTTAAAAAATTCAGTAGTGAAAAACAACGTGCTTAATACTACATTTGATGCTGTTCTGCGATTTAGTTTAAACCAAAATCAGGTACTGACTAAGGAAAAATTGTTTTGCCACATTATTTAATCTGTTATATTTTTTATTCCTCTGTAATAAAATTGTCTTAATAAATAAATAACAGAGAAATATACTGTCGCTTAAGTGTCATCACAATTGTAACATTTTCAGTTATTAGATAGGAAATACACATTTATTCGTGAATTACTGATATTGCTTGTCGCATCTTAGTTACAATTTTTATAGTTTACTCATTTAAACTTCACAATTCCGGTAAAATTGACTTAATGTTTGAATCCTAGTTCATAAAAAATAAATACTAAGTAATATAGTACGCACGAAATAGAAACAGTGAAATTTAAAACGTACAATGACCACGATGTCAACACGGCCATTATAAACCTCGATTAAAAAAACCTTTCACGTCAACGTGAGCACCGTAATGATTGTATGAACCTCAAAACTCTGTAATGTGGCTCAGTCGACATTTAAGGCGTCTTCTTTCGTATTAAGATGATTTTAATTCAGTGTTAGAAAACGCATTGAAACTTATTTATTTATTTTGTATTATTATATATATTCTATGAAAAACGTTTGTGATATCAGACTTAACTGTACCTTCATTTTACGTAGGCCGCCTGAAGTAGCACATAAAAATTAAGTACGTATTTCTCCTGTAAAGGATCCATGATATGTACACGCTTTTTTGGTTTGAATACTTTCCATAAATGGCGTATATTTTTATTAGTGGTTAAAAATGTTGAGAGGAATTCGCGAGTACGTTTTGGGGGACCAATTTTTTTGAATTATTGTTTCTTCCCAAATTGTGTAATATAATAACAGGTGCTGGTAATAAACGACTTTCTGTTATGTGGTGTCCCATAGATGGGTCCGTTAGCGGGTGACCATAATTAACAGACCTTTTCAGGCGGCCGCCTAATTGTTGTTGGGCCACCAGTTCACAAATGTTGTAGGGCAGGCCTGAAGCCGCAAACTGCAGTGCACGAAAGAATGCATAGCCTTGCTGTTGCGTCCAGCGCCGAAGCGTGAATTGTGCCGCTAAACCGCTCTTGTCCCCAAATTTCCGGGCCCGTGCGAGTGCGAGTGCGATTGCGGTTTCTGTCGCCCCAGCACGGCCGTGTTGCGGTGTAACGGCTGCAGCCCTGGACTTGTAAACAGCTAAAGCTACGACCAACCCCGATTAATTGGCCGTCCACAGGGAAGATCCGAATTAGCCAATTCGTCTTATCGTAGCCGTTGATCTCAATGTTGCTTTGATAACTTAAGCTTTGGGGCGCTCACAGTTAGGATTAAGATAACTCCGTAAAATTTACTGTTAGAAACAATAATGATTATTAAAATGTTACTGCCAAGTGTTAATAAATCTGTTCCTGTTTCTATCACATATATTATTTTCTATCGTGATAGTTTCTATAGGGCAGCATAATTCGCAAGAATCTTTTTTTCCCCACGTTTTAATTTTTATATACTCAATAAATATTAATTTCAACACTAAGTAGGTCAAAAAAATAAGCTCTACGAGAAATGTTTATTTTGGGGATATAATTAGGACAGTCTGTATGAGTGAATAGTTTATAGAGGCAATAACTATATTATAGTCGCCAATTTAAAATTTCGGCGTTTAATTTAATATTTTAAGAAGTGTATTAAATTGTAATATATTTGTATATGGTTCTGTAAGTACATTTTCAATTTAATAAATTACGTGTCAAATCTGTATACTAAATTTATTCCTTGATTTCTGATTTATTTCTCCACTAAATTTTCTCTTTTTTTGTGATATATCTTTTTATCTTTGAAATTTTTTACATTTTTAATTCTTCAGTTTCATATTCAAATATAAATTTGACATTAATGTTTCTTGTCATATAGTTCATGTCTATAACGGATTTTACTTTTCCTGGAACAAAAACATTCTATAAATATAAATTTTAAACTTATAAAAAAATATTATTAACACTCACAAATTTTAATTTTATTTATTTACTGTTTCCAGTTGGATAAGGTTTGATGATTTTTATCCCAATTTTATATCTACTTTGGAGGTGCTAATTATTTCCATTTATCCAGGCAGGAACGTAAATAATTATCGGTTAAAAATTGCGCAAGTATTTAATGGAAAATGTGCATATGAAAATTAAAGACGTATTTCTTCTTTGATGGAACTGTGATATGTAACTCTCTAGCTACTTATATGATTTTTTTATTTCAGTACATTCCACATTCGTTATTAGTACGTAAAAATGATGGGAGGAATTCTAAACTAACCAGGTATCAGGGATTAATAAACGGGTGTGACGGGTGAGAAATAGAAAAATAAATGTGGCTTTTCGATGTCGCAAGGCAGGGGTCACAATGAAAATTTTTAATTTTACAATATTCTCAATTACGGTTACGTTAATAAAATTAAAATAGAATTTAAAAAAATTTATGGATTGAAAATAATGAATATGAAAGATAGCCAATTCAGACAAAAAAGGTAATATAAATACCACACAACATTTAAGGGATCCTTGTCCCTTTCGTCAGGTGCTAGAAGAGCCTACAAAAACACAACTGCACTTGTCAGCTTTTGAGTGTTGTTAACTGACCAGTGCAGTTGTGTTTTTCTATGCTCTTCTTAGCACCTGACGAAAGGGAGAAGGATCCAAGAAACGTTGTGTGGTATTTATATTACCTTTTACGGCAGAATTGGCTATCTTTCTTATTCGAAATTAAAAATAGTCCTCAATGAGCGCGGATCGTTTAAATAATTGATATTGTCTATATAAACAGCTGTGATATAATTGTTAAATGTAAATGAGTAAGAAAGATTTTTCAAAACTAGTCCTTAATGAAAGACTAGTATGCTATATATTCACACCAACGAGAATTTATGAATAAATCATTTATAACCACACGCTAAAGAGAATACTTCATGTGTCACAAAAATTATCAATACGGTAGCTTTTAATTCACTTTATTATTTTGCGTTATCCTATCCCAATAAATTCAATTATAGTAGCAAATACAACCAATTATTTCGTTGATGTATATCGTAATCAGTATCTTCTTACAAATTGGAATCTAGTTTTGGATGTGTAATTGTATTTTAAGTCTTATTAGTGTATCGTCTCTACCTGATAGATACCAATTAGCAAGCAGTGACTAAGTTTTAAGCTTTAGATTTTTTCCTTTAGTAACACCACAAACCATGTTAGAAGAGTATTTTTTTTAATGAAAACACCCCAATTTTTTGGACGTTTTATTTTAAATTGTAGCTTTTATTTTATTCATAAGAGATAAAACATTAGTATATTGACTACGCTAATTTAAATTTGATTAGTAGGTTACTTGCTATAAGTTGTATCACTATTCGTTCCACCGGGCCATAATTTACAGAAGAATGTAAGCATCTTAAAGTCTCACTAATTTATTTTCAGATGTCATTACAAATTATGCTAATAAGAGCTGCTAAAATATAAATTGGAAGGGAAAAATTGAGTTCCTCCTAACTTTCCAATGATAATTTTTTTTCATAGTGTTTAGGTTAGTAGTGAGGAGCGTCATGATTTGTGAGTAGTGATGTGGTGAGTTGTTCCCGGCCTTCCCTGCAAATTTACGACTTGGAGCGCTGTAAAAACGTAACGTAGCTTGCTTCCCCAGAAAATATCCTCACGGGGAACACAAACACTTATCACAAAAGGAGGAACAGATTGCGGCTACAACAGTTCGCATGCGCAGGCGCTCCTCTCGATAATGCAAATAGTTCGGTAAAGTTAGGCAGAATTGTGAAAGCGAAGAGACTGCAAACGTTATTCCAACGTTGATAAAACGTATTGCATAACGATATATGTTATCTTGAAGTTTTTCTCAATTATTAACGTATATTTTCAATATAATTGTTGAAATTAATGATTTAGTAGTAAAGAATACAAACAGACACCTTTTTTATAATTACAGTAGAAAAAAATTATACAAGTAATTTAGTACATGAAATAAAAGAACTAGAATGAACATTCATTACCTGGCAAGTATGCAACCCGATGAGCAGAGTAACCTGAGTCTAAATTATGTGGAATGGAAATTGCAGCAGCATATGTCAAAAAAAGAATGTATAACGAACAAAATTCAAACAGAAATTTATTAACATTGACAACTAATTTGGAATTACGAAAAATGTTTTGATATATTTCAAGTCTTATCCTACATATGTGGAATCGTATGGAAACTTCTACGGAGCTGTAACAGTATTCATCAATACTTGTCCCGCAGAGAGTTCAAAACGGTTTTACTGATTAACAAAAAAAAGTCGCTAATGACCAACAGGTTAATGCGACTATAAATTGTAAATTAAAAAAAGACAGTAATGTATGAAAATATAAATTGTTGGGGGAGTACATATCGAATATAATTCAGCGTCGTAATTAATAGGAATATAAAATGCAGAGACTCTCTGTAAGCGCATAAAATAATAAAGTGAAATATTCTTTGTTTTATATTTTATTTGTCTACAAAAAACACAAATGTGGAATAATTTATATGGTAGTCAATATTTTCTAAATTAAATTAAAAAAAATAGATATTTTATATTTTCAAAAATAATATTATTGTATTAATAATGCTGAATATTTCTATCATCTGATGCTTCGATAATAATATAAATACTGTTAAAATATTTGCAGTACTTGGGTCAAACTAAGAATTGAATACGTGAAGATGTTTCCGAAGATAAGAATTTAACTGTTATGGTTCCAAATATACACAAAATTTCTTTTTGTGAATTAAGATTTTCTTTATAAGTAAAGACCTAAGGTCAGTTGTAATTCTGCAATAACAACTGTTATAATTATATACGTAGTTGGCGATTTCCTTTCCTCCGCATCGGTGCTTTCCTTTCGACTAAACGCTAAATACCTCTTACACTTTTCCTTTCGACTAAACGCTAAATACCTCTTACACTTTTACGAATATAACTGGAAAGTCTTCGTGCATCGATTGTTTATGGTATAGTTTCCGTAGTCACTGAAACGAGGCGACGACTAAGTGCTGCCGCTGCTTGGGGCTACCGAAACTTTCTCAAGAAGAAACTTTCAGTAGTTTAACTCGTGAAGTCAACAGACCACTTGTTAAAGACGTAAATAAAAAATATATGAAGCAGCATAATTATAGAAAATGTAAAGTACTATTATGAATTTGAAAATATGTAAACGAGAAAAATTAACACATAACTGATCAAATACGAAATAAGTCAACAATACGTACGAGATTGTGACGGTTAAAATACTCAAATTTGGAAATATAATTATGAATTAAAAATAACTGAATGGAATTTAAGAACAAGAAAATACATTACTAATAAATGTTTGGGAATAATTAAAAAACTTAAATAAATTGAATCAAAAATTGAAATTTACCGAAAAATAATCATTTAAAGTATCTGAACCAAATTTTAATATAATCTAGATAAATATGTGAAAAAATATTCTTTAACGATTAATGAAAATCGGACAAGTATTCCATAGATTTTTCTAGAAGCGTATTATGTGTTGTAACTTGTAGGTATCTCTCAGTCTGAAATAAGAGTTATCAATTTTAATTTAATAATAAATTTAAAATGTCTTATATGTCAACAAATAAAAACTAAAATAGATCTTTTATGAATTTGAAAATATGTAAATGACTAAGTATTATAAATATATTTTACGCATAAGACTTTTTTTGTTAATAAAATTGTATAATAAGCAGATCTGCGATACTAAGCAAAGTTATTGTGTAAATATTATGGCGATTTCTTAAAAATAAATAGTTGATTTAATTTAATATGAAATTAACTGTTGTAAATTAAATTATAGCTATTATAGTGTGGCTGTTCCTAAAATAATACGAAAATTATTTACCATATCGAAGCGATATAAGTTAAGGTATGCTGGGACCATGATTCTGTTGCCCAAAAACTTAGCCCATACTAAGAAGTGTCTGAATAGAATATAACGTCCTATGTATCAAGTTTTGCAAAGGGGAAGAAACTGAGTGATATTAATAAACAAATCAACGATGAAGTTTACTTTATAAGCGACGCCTTTTGCTCGTATTTCTCAGGCAGAAGATTCCTAGGTTCATTAAACTTGCGTCTGCATCCAAGTCTCACTCATTTCAATTACGGCGCAATTATCAGTCTCTCAGACTCAATTAATTTTCTCCGAAAAGAGTATTACAGACTTTTGTTCATTTCATGAGCAGTAAATTGGAAACGAAGATGTTTGAATGAATAAAGTAATATTAATACTGTTTTTACGAAGGATTTGTATATAGAATCTTGAATTTCAACAGCATAAGTTCATATTTTAATTAGTTGTCCACCTTACATATAATTATACTTAGCCCTCCATTTCATAATTCCTGCTGATTGTATACAATTCTGTTCAGCATCCTTCCACAATAATTCACCTAATTTGTCCACATGCATATTCCGTGACGTTTTCCAACTATTTGATCTATAAATAGAAAAGACTTCGTTTTCGTATCTCACTAGCATATTTCTATATCATCAAACAGCGTTAGAGCGTGTGTTAAACAATCTGTAATTAAGCCGTCAGGAATCAAGAATAATTTGAGGAAACGTTCGACGGAAACATCGAAAAATAGGAAATTTTCGTAAGAAACATGTTATTAATGATAATTAGATATAGTCGTGTCGCGTTTATGTTTTCGATGTTTTGTCGGCGGCGTTTCCGCGGCAATGTACGCGTGAAGAATTGTTGTGAAATATTTTGAAGAACGCGTCTGGGCTCCGTAGGAACAGAACGCGCTACATTTCCTGATTATTTATTCCCTCCGAGTTTGAGGCCGAATAGAGTAGAGTTTTAAAAATATGTTTTACAAAAACCACACCTCAGATGTAAATATTGTCTCATTGCTTTTACAAAGCTTAATTAAAAGTATCTTAATTTTTGATAATTTTTTCTATAAATTACCTATTAACCTGTGGATCTGGTGGAGATTCATAGGCGGAATTATAAACGACTGAGCTACGATGATATAAGCCCAAAGGAGGTTACTACTATATATACCTAGTGCGCCAAAATGACGTAACAGAATTCTATTAGATTCTCAGCAGGAGAGTAAAAGTTGATTAAGCTTATGTGGAGCTAATTACACCGTAGCCTAAAAGAGCTCCCGATCGTTCATAAAGTCCATTTTTATATCAGATTGACCTGAATAATCGTATTTATTCATTGGATTAATTTTTTATGTAGAGAAAACTTTGAAAGTACTATTCATATATTTAATGTAGTTATTGATTAAACTACTGTATAGTTAAGGATTAATCTGTTGTAAATTCTGGTTACTACCTGCATCACTTTTAGGTGAATACCGGTTAGAATTCTTACTTTTACGTTATCTCTTATCCCTATCACATCCCCCCTTTCTATTCTTTTATACGGAAGTTGCCTCAGAATTGTGATTATCCTGAATCAACCAAATTGATTGTTTAATTATTCCTATCAATAGAATTTTCTGCACTATCATGTTATTCAACAATTTAAAAAATGTTATTGCTTAGAAAAATAATTCGGTAGATAGAGATAAATTTTTCTTTGTAGGCATTACGAAGATGGCGGACGTGTAGTTGTAGTGTGACGCAATACGAGTAAATATAGCCTTATGAACAGTTTAATCTGATGCAGGACGAGAGATGAGGAGGAATTAATTAAATAGAAAGGCTGAAACGACAGTAGATGGACAAAGGCGTTACAACACTAATATGTCAGAGAACGGCAGGAAAAATATGACTGCAAGAACTAGAATTATAAAATGAATGGAGGAGAATAGAGTCAAAGGTATATTAATAGCGGAAGTTTTGTAGTGAATCTTGAAATTATTTGAGCATTTGTATTCCTTTGTAGTTCCGATACGGTGGTGATGTCGTGCCAGGAGTCACCCTGGTGTGCACATCTGTCCTGTGGCCTGCATTGTACGTCATTAACGCTAGACGCCTGTCTGCCGGGTGACGAATGTCCTCCAAATGAATTCCAACGCTAAATGTCAATTCAGAGAGACGCGGTCTGCAATTTAGAACCACCAACAATGAAATCAGTCTCATTGTATTCCACCCACGAACGATACAATTAATTCAATTTGTATTACCACGTTAAAAATATTCCGAAACAAAGTGAGATTTACTACTGGGCCAAAAAACATTTTCTGCGACACTTTTACAAAGTGGAAATAATAACTCTTTTATATTAATTGTCACACTGTCAGTAATGTATAATAATTCAGAGTTTAAGCTTCAAGCAAATCATCAGTAAATTACTCTCTATTACTATTGCAAACAACAGTGACATAAGATAGTTTCATATATCGGTTATCAAGAAAAGTAAACAAATGAATATTAAACAAAAAGAAATGTACTGGTTACTAGGACGAAAGTCACACATCTCCTTAGAAAATAAACTACTATCATATAAAACCTTAATTATACCAATATGGACCTACGGGACAGAATTATGGGGATGTGGCTGTAAGTCAAATACTGCAATAATCCAAAGATGCCTGCCTAAAATATTAAGAGCCATCGTTAACGCCCCTTGGTACATAACAAATGAACAAATACACAATGACTTAAAAACACCAACTGTTATGGAAACTGCCCGTCAAAAGAGTGTTAGTCACCACGAAATGCTTAAAACACATTCAAATCCATTATTACAACCACTAATAGAAAATGATGAAACAAGAAGACTGAAAAGAAAATGGCCAGCACATCTCTAGACAAGATTTAGAAGTTCTCTTCGCTGGAGGGGATCTCATCATGCCATAATGTATTATATGTAAATAACATGTCAAAGCTAACACATTAGCTTATAGATTAAAATGTAATCTGATTGCTGATAAATATAATATTAATATATATATATATATTGTAGTAATTGGTAATTAAGACATTGTTCTAATTGAAAAGTTGAATTGTAAAGGACTCATTATTAGTGGATATAGAGCGGACGCCGCAACAAACCGGCAAGGCAAAGAAAACATTGTTGGTCGGTCGAGAGGTTTTCTTTTACGCGCTCAAAATTTACGAGACGAAGAATTCAGTCGGGAAGCAGACAGCGAATAGAACGGACGAAAAGAACTCATTGAAAGTTTTACAGTGGGGCAGTCAGAACGAAGGAATGTGGCCCAGTCACAAACATGCTTTCAAATATTAAAAAGTAAAGCAATATTCAGTAGGGAAAGAGACAGAGCAACTAGTGTGTATTCGGTGGTCGAGCGTAGATTCATCATGCTGGCCATAGACAAACCAATGAAGTCCATTGTCAACTAAAGTCACGAGATCCACAAATCCAGGTTGCAGTAAAGCATCGAGAACCAACCAATTTGTGTTAAACCAACTAACAAACTACACCAATTAGAGCCTGTGAACATTTAGAGTCTGTGAGAACTTAGAATCAGTGATGTCCCCAAAATTGTGCACGAAAAACTAAAAATGAGACCTGGGAGGCCGTAAGTAGAGAAAAACTTTAAAATCATTTGTAAACCGTGTTTAAAAGATAAAAGGTAAATGTAATTTTAATTATTTAATTATCGATAAAATGATATCGTTAATTCTTGATAAAATTAAAATTGTTTAAATTCAATCTTTAGTATTATTTCTTCCGCAACAAATTTCGTCTATGTTCAGACGCATTGATTTCCATAAAAGGTAAATGTAATTTTGATTATATAAATTCTGCCATTTATCAAACCCAGTTCAAGACCCTGAGATCCCAAATATATTGTGTATTTTATACTTGTTTTAACTTTGTTAATAAATCTTGTTTAATAACTTTCACTTAAGTTTTTTTCATTTAGAAACGCCACATTCATATTATATATTTAATTATTACAATATATATATATATATATATTGGTTCATAAGTCTTCATTTTGCACCAAATTTGATTTGAATAAAATTAATTTTCTTGCAAAAGTTTTTCGTAGTTGCTTGCTCTAAATACCTCTTGTGTTGATGTATATGTCATCTTCAACCTCATCATTATTATTAGGTATATCAACTTCTTTTTCAGGGTTATTTTTTCCTTACAATATATTTTTTACTTGCCTGTCATTCTCACCTTCTTTCTACACACTCGGCAATCGTTTTTCCTGCCACCTTCCTAATTTCTATATACCACCAATCCAACGCAACCGTTCATTGTCACTAGTGGTCTCGTACGTGTCATTATTTATTTTTGGGCTCTGTGTTGACTTGTGATTTGCAATTGAACCAACCTCATTCGTTCAAAAAATGGGAGAAATATTTGATATTGACAATTTAGTTCTAATTATGAAAATATTTTTAACATTTTAGCCTTGTTTAGTTTACGAAGAATTATACAATTTAATTAATTAACGTGTATGTAATCTAGGTTGTTGGATTTTTTAAGTAATGGATTGTGGTAGCAAAAAGGAAATCATGAAATAACAACTCAGAAATCATTGAAGAAGTTCACTTCATTTCTAATAGATATTTCGTAGATATTTTTCATGGTCGCATCCAATATGCAACAGCTTCGGGTACAATTAACATCGGTTTGTTCACACCGCCGCTAGGCCAAAATTATGTTCAATTACGTTCCAGACATTCTTATTCTCATTTTTTTAAGGTGTAGAAGCGTAATCCACATAGCGGAAAGGGATTTTAAAGGGGGGATGCGGAAGGGTAGAGGAAGGTAGCCAAGGGTTAGCTAAGGCCCCCGGGATATGGTTAAAGAATCCTACCCGGTAATTCGTCTAAATGTGATGCAGGCAAAACCCTGTGGAATTTCCCAAGCAGGTATGCAGAGATCCATCAAGGAAGCCTGCGAGAGAATTCTCTCACTGGTGAACCTTCCCAGAGAGCTCTGGAGGAGGCTACCTTTGGGGATGCCTTCACATCTCTCTGGTTTCTGAGCTAAGGTTCCCACATGTCGAGGCACTTCAGCCAGTTTTTAGAGGTGTATGTTCCGGGGTCGCAGACTTTGGGCATCGGTAAGAGTTGTCCGCTATTCCTATTTGAATAGTCGGCCAGCTGCTTCCTAAACCAGTCAAGGCACGGCGAGGGGAAAACTGAACCCCACAGAAAACCCCTCTCCCGCCATCGGAAGGGCGTGGGACAAGTACCAAATGCCCGAACTCCTGTTGCAGGTTTTTTTAGGGTTTCCCCTGCATTACTTTTAGGCGAATTGCCGGGTAGGATCCTGAAACCAGCGCAGGGGCCCTAGTTACCTTAGCTACCTTCCTCTACACTTCCGCATCCCCCCTTTAAAATCCCTTCCTATGCTATTAAAGGGGAGTTGCCATTATGTGGATTACCCTCATGTAGTCTGTTATCCTAAAGAAAAATGCCCAAACACATGTATGACCTGTCGAAAGTATAAATATCATCTACTGGCGTGTTTTTTATATAATGAACCATGTTGTAATGAACAGTTGATCGTAAATAACACTAATCTAATATCGATTATGTTCTATTCAGCAGATATATTCTACGTCGTGTCAGGGAAATGAGGGTGATATGCAAAATCGAATGAAAATAGCCAATCTCTACAATAGTTGATTTTCCTGAAGTTATGCCTCGCTGTTTTCGAAGAATATATCATTGGTTTGTTTGTTTTTCTCTTATTGGACCTTTGTTCTATCAAAGGGCAAAAAGAGGAGCAGCCTCCGTTGCCTCAGAGCGCACTTTCACTGGAGGGCCTTCCTCTCTTCGTGGGACAAAAGGCACCTGTCCAGCAAGAGAACGGAGCTCTTCCGCTGCAAAAATTTTCGAAAGTGGAGCCTTTCATCGTCGTATCAGCTCATCCATTAGAAACTCTATTTTGTATTACGTCGTCAATGAATAAGATAATTAGCACACAATATATGCAGAAGTGGACACCATAAAAGTAAACTAGAGTGATTGTTGCACAAATCGTTGAATACTGCGCACTTCCGTCCTTCACGAATGTCTCTGATTTTTTACTTTACTCAATCAATGCTTCAGATGGATAGTATCCACGCTGTTGTTCCATGTGTAGAATTTTACGTCATCTAATGTATTATTGAATAAATCTAAAATTGTCACCTAAATATTAAATAATTCTTATAAATTCTTAGAAGTTTATCAATTTATTGAAGGTAAACTGGAAACTTTGACAGTAATCTGGACAACAACATACGGAATTTTTTGTGAAATTGCAAGGAAAACGGAAAAAAAGGTCAATAGAGAGGCATGTATGTGGAGACAGACAGCGTACTTCTGCCGTTGAATAGTAAACCGGCGAGTGTGTAAAAATCCACACTTACCACAATGTGTGAATTTTTCAGCCTGAAATAAAATAATGGCAGGTTATCAGGTGAGCATTTTTATATTAATAGGATTAAATCCACTGTTTGTTTAGTACAGGCTCACATGAGAATTATCCGCTCTGACGGCTGCTCCCCTTTAATAGCACAGGAAGAGATGGTACTAGAGTAGTTCGTTACCTTGTTGAAGCCCAATATACTGGTAACGATTAACTTTTCTTATTCACTATCCTTTCACTCTTAATTACGCGATCTTTCTGCTATAATACACTACGACGCAGGTCAACCTTTCCCTGTGAGAGAATACTCTATCCGCTTTTCATATTGGAATAGTCGGACAGCTGCTTCCTAAACTAGTCAAAACACAACGAGGGGAAAGCTACGACCCCACAGAAAACCCCTCTCCCGCCGTCGAAAGGGTGTGGGACAAGTACCAAATGCCCGACCCACCTGATGCAGGTTTTTCTAGGGTTATCCCTGCAAGACTTTAGGCGAATTTCCGGGTAGGATCCTGGGGCCCTAGTTAGCGCTTAGCTACCTTGCTCTACATTTCCGCATCCCCCCTTTCACTCCCTTTCCTATTCTATCAGATGGGAGTTGCCACTATGTGGATTACCCTATACATAGCCTTCTACACCTTCTTCTTTTATCAAATCCCTTACTGTGTTATTAAAGGGGAGTTACCACCACGTGGATTACCCTCACGTAGCTTTATACTCTAAAAAAAATTCTTTCTCTCTCTCTCTTTCTCTCTAACACTCACTCTTTCATGTTTACCCGTCATATTTCATTAATTATCTTTCTTTAAATTTTTATAATGATTAAATGAAAAAATTGCAAAATAATAGTACAGCGTAGTCAAGAAAATAAACAGAGATTTATATAGATTTTAAATACTCGCCGTCTACAACAACTGGCGACATTGTGATTGAGAATCAAAATTACCGAATGAAGATTGATGATTAAATCCGCTCTTCATAAAACATAATGCAAAAATCTAAGCAAATTAGTGGATATTTAATACAAATTAATTTCCCTGACTCATATAATCATAGATTGGTAAATAATCATTTTTGAATGAAGTTACTTTTTTGTTGTGTGGACCATCAATTAAACTGACTATTACTTTCTATCTTATAATCTTTTAAAAATTTATTATTTTTTTACTTTATTTAATTTTCTACTGTTTTTATTTAATTGATGATATTAGCAATTTTGTTATGGTTTTGGATATGTTTTAAATTGATCGTAATTTTATATTGATTGCATTGGAATGAGAAGTAACGCTAGTTGTCGTAGTCATCATATACATATATCGTTATTTTTATCCTAATTAGGAATCCATCGGTATTAGGTTTTTTCTATTAGAATTATTTTAAGGACTTTTGTGTTCTTAAAAATGTTAGTGTTATTTATTGTATTTCATTAAATTAAAATCAATATTCTTAATTTAAAATCAATCTTAGGATCTGCGAAATTTAAATAATGCAAATCAGTTTCTTTACAAGGTGCCCGTCCTTTCTTAGTCTCGAAAGCAGTACGCAAATATCAAGAACAATTAATTAAAGGTAAATAACTTTTTTTGACGTGGGAGGCAAAATTAACTCTACAGCATTTGTTAACTGTATCATTTTAAATCGGCTCAAATGGGATCTTCTCCTCATATGAGTTCAAACCTATTAAAGGGACAACATCTGCTCGCCGTAAACCACGGGTCGTAACGGGAGATCAAGAGCAAATTTTAGTTTCGCTCAAGCAATATTTTACGTGTGAAATACTTTCGCTGAAGCCGTATGTTCAACTAAACGTTAAATTTGGGACGTTTTGAGCATATGCGGTGAAGTGAAAGTTCCATCCACGCAGGTTCTTTTATTTAACGTAGTGGAAGTAATTCGACCGCCTGGTGGAGTGTTTTGTATATCGCGATTGCTCAAGACCTGCATGTTCGCTTCCGCCTAATTACACTCAAGCTCAGTCGCTCGTAAAAATATATATGCCGCGGCTTCCGTTTAAAGTTCCATTGTGAATCATAAGATTTGTATTCGACACGTGAAATTGTAAAAAAAAAAATCGAAAACCGGAATTCGTTCGGTAAAGATTGAGATCTGCTAAGCGGCGCGGAAAACTAAACATGACGATTTCACGTCTGCGTGAATCCGTGCACCATCCAAATCTATCGTTCGTAACGTCCGCAGCGGCCATTGATTTTACATTTCAGTGATTCTGTCAATTGGCATTGCTTGCAAAATAAACAAATTAAAGCGTGTATGTGTTCCAGTAGGTCCGTAGAGAAATGTCGGTAGATTTGCCATTGAACCAGTGACCAAAAAGAGTTTTAAAAAGTAAAACTGAAATTTGGTCATAAACAGAGAGAATATGGTAAAAAATATTTAAAAATCGTTTACTGTGCCATGACAGAACACGTACGGTTTACGAACCGTTAAAGAGTTTTATTAAAATGTAGGAATAAAAGAGAAATTAATACATAATGCTTCATATAACACTTTACTATAATCAATAAGTATTGTTCAAGAGAAATATTAAAATTAAATGTGAGTATATTTACAAGGTATACGGAGGAGTATAGAAATAAAAAACTACAGCGTATGGAGTTTTCAGACATATTTCTCTGACATTTTACTTATAATAAGAAACAATAATATTAGTTTTGATATACAAATAAAATTTAAAATATTAAAAATAATTTTTTCGTGGATAACATAAGATATTTCTGTAGCCGAAAAAAACACGCTTCTTATACTTGTAAGAGAAATATATTCCTCTGATAAAACTACATTTATTTAGTAGAAATAAAATAATTTTGTAGTATAGTCATCAGCTGTTGAAGCGTATTATAATAATACCATGAATTCATAGTTTTTTTATAATAATTTCTAAAGTAGCGACAGGAGGATAAATATCACCAGTCCTTGGGGAATTTTTTTAAAAAAAATCACAAGTGTGACAAAATCGGGTAGGCGTATGAAATGAGTAAATAAAAACCGTGAAGCTATACGTCAGACCTGCAACGAGCTACGGCAGGTGGGAACATTATACAACAACAGTCAGTTTATCAAGATAACGCTCGCTAAGAGCCGTTAGCATCTTCCAGCTTCTTTAATTGCTTGCTGAAGTGCCTCTAATTATAATTGCAGAAAGGATTTTAAAGGTCTCTCCATAACACATAACTTCAACGGCTTAAAGCATTTACTTTAGGCGGACGGAGCGAGATAAAATTTAATATATAATTATCCCAGGACCTGAGATGCAATTCCCCTAAAACTGTGCTTTTCAACTTTTCACTTAGCATTGCTGACCCAACTACTACTTTCACAAACGAGGTTCTTATATTATACAAATTAATGTTACAAAAGTCGATGTTAAAACAATTTAAAGAATATCATTATAAAAACTTTGAAATTTCAACACTTTATCATTTATCTGGAGTTCTTATTAAATGAATATAAACTTAGCAAAAGAATTTTTCCACATTAATCATGAACTATAATGATTAGTTGTCCATCTGATTAGTCAGAACATTGAAAGTTTCAGTTATTAAAAATTAATTTAATTTATTAAAGATATAAAACTTTGCTTCATATACCTAAACCCGGCAAAGATATAACGGACGTCACTTCATATCGTCCCATAAGTCTGCTATCAACACTATCACCTGAAGAAGATGGCGGTGCAAGCCATCGAAACGTTGTGTTTACAAAACTACGCTACCCGGTTGGAATCCCGAGAGAACTTCATTCACTATCCAAATTGCTTGAGAAGATAATACTGAAAAGAATCAGAGTAGACAGCAGTAATCGAGACTGGATCCCGGATCATCAATTTGGTTTCCGACATTCGCATTAAACAATTCAACAATGGACGTAGTTAAAAAAGCTATGGAGAACCAGCAGTACTGCACAGCAATATTCTTAGACGTAAACCAGGCCTTTGATAAGGTTTGGCATTCAGGTCTACAAGTTAAGATTAAAAGGACTTTGCCTGACCAACACTTCAACTTATTAAAATCATACCTTGACCAAAGAGAATTTCTTACTTACGTAAATGGAGAAAGTTCAAACCGTTATCCCATTCTCTCCGGGGTGCCACAGGGCAGCATCCTTGGCCCCCTATTATACGTCTTATACACTTCCGACTTGCCAACCTCAATGGACGTAAGCACAAGTACCTTTGCTGATGATACAGCGATACTGTCAACACACACAGACCCTGATTTCGCATCACAGAAACTTCAAGAACATCTACAAAAAATAGAGACCTGGTTAAAAAGATGGAAAATAAAAGTAAATGCATCGAAATCATCCCAATAACTTTTGCCCTTAAAAAGGAACATTGTCCTATAGTAAAGCTCAATCAGGAAGAAATTTCAAAAGCAGAATCAGTCAAATATCTTGGTCTTCACTTAGACACCAAGCTGAAATGGAGGGATCACATCAATAAAAAGAAAGAGCAAATAGAAATAAAAACTAAATTATTAAACTTTCTGATTGGACGAAAATCAAAATTATCAGTGGAAAACATATTACTTATTTACAAAACAATGATAAAACCTATATGGACGTACGGTATAGAACTCAGGAATTTAGAATAGAAGGAATCTCTGATTCCTGAAAAAGGAAATGAAGGGTCCAGCAGATTATCAATAGATTGATAATTATTATTAATAATAGTGATAAGCTAAATCTTAATCAAAGGAATCTTTGGCTATCGAAAGCAGAGTTTTCTAAAATTACGAGCGTATCAAAAACATTCTCATAATTACTTTACAAAACAGTGATCAAACCTATATGGACGTACGGAATAGAATTCTGGGGATGTGCAGCCAAGTCTCACATCGCTATTATGCAACGAGTACAATCAAAAATCCTACGCACTACTACAAATACTCCCTGGTATGTATCCAACTTCAGCTTACATACTGACCTCAATACACCATATGTAGCAGACGTCTTCAAAGATAAAAATCGTAAACACCATACTAAACTTCAAACCCATCCCGATCGACTACTAGAGCCGTTACTACAACCAACTGACAACCGAATACTGAAGAGATGCTGGCCGGTAGACTGCAATAGAAACTGAGGTGGCGTTGTTGGACCCTCACCTCTCCACGACATCAGTACAAGACACTTTTATTAAATTGTACATGTTATCAAATTATCTTAAAGATCATATGTAATATGATTGATAATAAAAATCTATTAAAAAATGTTTAATGATAATATTTAATTATCAGTTCTGGAAATATGAAATATATCAGTTCTACGAACTCTAGAACTGGAGATGGTGGATAATTAAATGATTTGTTTTGCTCTGACCATGATAAACACCCTGTGATGTGTATGCAGTTGTAATTATAACACAGTATGCTTCCTGATGCTTGTTGTACAGCGGCCTCAGGTGTCATTCGACTTCCAGGTAGCGAGCTGGCAGCGTTGCATCAGAAACAGAGGTAACTTTGATGTTTGAATGGCATAGAAATATATCTGTTGATAAATTCTCTACGCTTGTTCAAATACGTTACCCAAAAAACTATTGAAGCCTATAATGCACGCGTGTAAAAACAAATTCATCACATTTATCACAGTAAGTAAATTTTTAATTTCCTACCTGTTTAAATTTGATAGAATTGGTCAAACCATATTACTTTGGATATATACCAATTTTGCGTCTTGGATATGTCACGAGTTGCTCACGGAAAAGAGATTACATTTAATTTTTAAATGCTCTTCTGCAGGACGGCCGAGCAACATTCCTTTTATGAGAGTATAAAATATAGCTATCACTAAGTGAACACGAAGAGAACAGTAATTATCACGGAGCATGTATATTCATAACGTGAAAATTAATTCATAAATTAAATCAAATGATAAAAAAAAACAATCTCTGGTCTGCGAGGACTATTCTCTCGAAGGCAGTACTTGCGAGGGATGTTCACGCAGGTAGAACCTTGTAGGAGAGATACGAAGAGGCTACCTTTGGGGATGCCTTTTCCTCTCCGTTTTGGAACTAAGGTTCCCACAAGCCGAGGCACCTCGGCCTGTTCTGAGAGGTGTATGTTCCGGGATCACAGACCTTGGGCATACGGTAAGAGCTGTCCGTTATTCCTATTGGAATAGTCGGCCAGCTGCCTCCTAAACTGGTCGAGGCACAGAGAAGAGAATGCTGCGTCCTCACAGCAAACTGCTCTCCCGCTATCGGAAGGGCGTGGGACAAGTACCCAATGCCCGACCTACCTGATGCAGGGTTTTCTAGGGTTTTCCCTGCATTTCTTTAGGCGAATGCCGGGTAGGATCCTTAAACTATACCCCGGGGGCCCTAGTTAACCCTTGGCTACCTTCCTCTGCCCTTCCGCATCCCCCCTTTCAGATCCCTTCCTATGCTATTAAAGGGGAGTTGCCACCATGTGGATTACCCTCATGTAGCCTGTTACCCTAAAAAAAATTAAAAAAATACCAGATATCATTTACATCAATGAATATCACGAAGATAAAAGGTACTTCAGAAATCTGACTAAGAAAAATACGAGTTGATTATTTGAGAACAGTAAGGCATAAGGCAAATAGGTCAACAGTTGATTCAGTAAGTCTAGAGGAAATGCAGGCAATGGCGAGAAACAGTGGAGGTGGTTCTATATGGAACTGGTGTGAGAGAGAAATCGAGAATAAGGGTTCAAGAGGGAAGTGTACGGAGCTAAAGTTGTGAAATGTGGAGAGACGGGATGGTAAAATTTTATGATCGGTAATAGTCTGGAGAGTAAAGAGAGACAGAAGTCGGAGATATTACGGTTGAGGTTTAACGCATCATTTAATGCTTTCTATTTGAAGGATCCCCCAAACAGACAAGAAGTACGTTGGCGGAAACACCGAAACGACCCTTTATGTTGCAATATCGCTTTCAGGACCAAGCTACCAACAGAAAACAGCTAAAGTAAAAGAGAATAATGATATCAAAAGTGTTTGTAGCCAATCTTACTGATCATGGTAGCCCATCATAAACTGTGAATAATGGTTTAATCACATAATTTTGTATATTGTATATATATTTATAAATTTAGTTGAGAGATAAGAACATTTCTAATTATTAACGTAATATTTTATTTAAAATATTTGTAATAGAACTTTATATTATTTATTAATAAGGTCATTAGTACTTAAAAATAGATTTTTATGATACATAGGAACATAATTGTATCAATTTACTGAACATTATTAAATCATAACGGGAAATGAAAAATAATATTTTCACGTTATAATTAATTCTCATAATTAATGAAAAGCGATGAAAATGATCACTTTCTTAGAAAAAGATCTCCATTAGAAGTAAATTAAAAAATTATTTACTTAAACCTAAAATTATGAGAAAATACCGATGTCGCGCCATCGCATATAATTAACAACCTTCCGGGTATCAATTGGAAGCGCTAGCCAATGCCCCCCCCCTCCCCCTGCTTCGGGAATCCTTTACAATAACCAAGCTGACGGCACTGAAAATAAAAGAGTAATATGTATTCAAACTCACGTGTGTAACATGCCGACAAAAATTAATTAGTTCGCTGCTACGCAAAATTATCTTATCTATTACATTTCCTTTTAAGCACGATGCGTCGAAAATCGCACCACGTAATCGCAATTATTTCGTGGATAAACGTTCGTGCTTCAGACTTTACTAGATTAATTACTCTTTTCTGATTTGCAAACCTGATTATTTGATTATCGTACGTTATTAATATTACAATCCTTATATAAATTAAAGGCTTCTAAGAATTGATTAGAACCGACCACTTCAAATGGCTTGACGGATAATAATCGACTATAGTAGGTGCCACGAAAATGTAATATAAAGTTGAAGTAGCTAACCGCACCGCTCTTTTACCCCTGTCCAGCGGTATTGCCAGATTGTGCACTCGCCCTCACTGCAAGTCGCCGCGCGTGCTATTATTCGACATTATATTTGGCAACGTAGCTGCAAAACTTCGTGACATTGGTGATACATTTTCATGGCACACACTATATGGAGACGAAAAGTCAATTGAAAGTGTATCTTAAATATTTCTCGAGCTGGAAAACCTGGACGGTGGCGATTACGTCTTTTAACGTGTTGTACAACATTCCTAAAACTTATACAATGTATTTATTTCCCAAAAATATAAATAATGTTTCAACTATTTGATCGTTTAACGTTCTTTATTTGTATATATTATAGGTCAGGATTTCCGCATACAACTCCATCCTGTATAAAAGGATAAAGAAAAGTCCAATATATATAAGTGTTACCGGAAGAATTTCAATAATTTGGCTAGAGAAAATAAAATCGAAATTAAAATTTTGTTTATGTTCCGTCTCATTTATCAGCATTTAATTCCATTGGCAACGAGATGAAAAAAAAATTTAGGAAAATACTTCAACAAAAGCATAAGGAGCAGGTAAATTTCATGGCCTTAAAAGCGTGGAATTCGTTTACATTTAATAATGAGGAATACAAAAATGAGAGAAATCGTTAACTGAGGAGGTGGCATACTTAACTATATTTAGACTAATTTTGTAATACGGGGATCCGTATAAACAAAATAAAACAGATTCGTTGAAGAAATTTCAGGAAACGAAAAATAAATTTTTAAGAGTGGGGCCTGAACATGGGAACGAAAACGGGGAAGAGCTAGGTTGCGAGTTGTTATCGGAAAGGAGGGAGAGAGCAAAGCCGCTCATGCTATTCAAAGCTTATGCAGGGCAAAATCCGGGGATTGGAATCAGCTCCAAGATCCGATAGCCCACTTGTATTTGGTAAATCGAATAATCAATTGAAAATAAACTGCCGGAAATTTTCATTACTAAATAGGACGATCAACATCTGCAATAATTCGCCGTAGGAGTGTTTGGGGAAAGTCTTCTTAAAGAAAATAAATTTAGGCGGAGTCTTAAAAAATGGAGGAAATGAAGTCTGCTCCCCCAACAAATCAAAGCATAATCCAATTTAATGCTCCAGCAGCCGCGTACTTGGTTCGAACGTTACTAGTCGCGTGGGGGATGCGAAACATCCCAAGTCAGTTTTTTACAAAATTGCAAAGAAATGTCGTACTTAAAGTATTAATATTTATTATTAGTAATCCATGTTACGTTGCGACACTTTTACTTGAAATAATCCAACAATAGTTCCTTTTTAATTAGTTGTGCATGATCTAACATTATGTTATTATAATTTTATCTATAGACGAGAAGAAACATTTAATAGCTGATTTCACACCAGGTTGATAATATTCAATTTTCTAGTCCAAATAAGGTTTGGAGAAGTAATTTTTGTTCAACCGTGTTTGCTATTCTTTCTGATATAGAAGTCACTTGCATTACATTCAAATTTCAGAAGTGTCACAATCTCCATAGTTTTACTCAATCGAAAAATGTTTGGTCACAATTCTCAACATAACCAGAATCTGAGTCATCAATATTTGTTACCAGTCCAACAGATTTCTACCATCAATTTCAATTAACTTCAGATTCATACTTACACACATTAACAATTTTATTCAACAAAGTATGTTTACGAAACACGTTTGCAATTGTAAATCACAAGGATACGATTAAGCGGAAACTAGTCACGCGGGGATGTTGGAAGTCCAAAAACAGAAACAATGTTTGCAATTTCAGTAACGCCTAAAGGTATTTCAGGTTAACAATTCTTAGAAAATTAATTTCCTAGAAAAATGCCGGGTAGGATCCTCAAAATTTAGCCCGGGGACCCTACTTAACCCTTGGCTACCCTTCCGCATCCCCACTTTCAAATCCCTTCCTATGCTGTTAAAGGGGAGTTGCCCAACGTGGATTACCCTCATGTAGCCTGTTGCCCTAAAAAAAACAGGGTCCCAGAGGAATCTCTCGCAGGTAACATGCGAGGGATGTTCTCTCGCAGACAGAACCTTGTAGGAGAGATACGAAGAGGCTACCTTTGGGATGCCTTTTCCTCTCCGTTTTGAACTAAGGTTCCCACAAGCCGAGGCACCTCGGCCTATTCTGAGAGGTGTATGTTCCGGGGTCACAGATCTTGGGCATACGGTAAGAGTTGTCCTCTATTCCCATTGGAATAGTCGGCCAGCTGCCTCCTAAACTGGTCGAGGAACGGAGAAGAGAATGCTGCGTCCCCACAGAAAACTTCTCTTCCGCTATCGGAAGGGCGTGGGACAAGTACCCAATGCCCGACCTACCTGATGCCGGTTTTTCTAGGGTTTTCTCTGCATTTCTTTAGGCGAATGCTGGTAGGATCCTTAAAATATAGCCCGGGGACCCTAGTTAACCCTTGGCTACCTTCTTCCACCCTTCCACATCCCCCCTTTCAAATCCCTTCCTATGCTAATTAAGGGGAGTTGCCCAATGTGGATTCCCCACATGTAGCCTGTTGGCCTAAAAAAAACACGGTCCCAGGAGTATGAGAATAATTTCATTTTGCAGGACTTAAACATATGCTGAGGATGATGCAGACGGCTACTTCTTTCTCTTGTTACAAATATTACTGAGGAAAGAGGATTTTGATTGTTAGTCTAATTTATATTATAAGTAATATGTTCAATAGAAAATATAATCATGTATCTGCCACCAGACTATTTGCCCAATTTTTGGACCGATGAGAGATATCCATTTTGATGGCTCTTCCCTTTAATAGCATAGGATGGAATCAAATGGAGGATGTGGAAGGAGGACCAAGGGTAGCCAACAGATAACCAGTAGTTGAAGGATCCTTAGCGGTATTCGCAAATTACGTTATAGGGGAAACCCTCGAGAAACCAGCCTTAGGTAGGTCGGTGTCCTGGTACTTTTCCTATGTCCTTCAGATAAATGGAGATCTGGGTTTGTTGTTGGGATGCATCTGGCCTGATTCCGTACCTGAACCAGATTTCGGGGACAGTTAGTCTACTGGTCCAGTGAGAACAGTGAACAACTCTTACTGTATGTCCAACGTCTGCAACACTGGGAGATACAATCCTAAATGCCAGCTCAGGTGTTACGGCTTGTGGGAACCTTGATTTAAATCAACTAACCGACATAGGATTGAGTAGTTTCCCTTAGTCTTGTAGTTTATTAAATACTTACATATATATTTGGGTAGACACAATTGATTCACTTGGTGTTTGCTCTGCTTTATGATATCGCGGTACGTTACTCGCATCTCCAGTCCAAAATGTAAACACGTTCCCCGTGTCATTATTGTTACTTCTAACAGGTGTGTCATCAAGAAAGATTTGCTCGAGTCCATTCCAAGATGCAAAGTACGTGATTACGGTGCAAAATTTATGTATTCCTCTTCAAGCGATCAGTAATAGATCACTTGTGTCAACAAGAGTCAACTGGGTTAAATTTCTGTCTCTAAAAACAATTATTCTCCTTAACTATACAGGAAAAACGCAGGGATGAACGTATCATTGGAAATGAATTTAGTATGAAACGTTTAATAAAATGATTTGTGAGAAATTTCATCATACGACTATTGGCGTGATTAAACCAAACCTAAGTAGTGAAAAAGGTATCCATTTTTTAGATGATAATTTCAATACCTAACTAACGTCATGAAACGCGTAATGGACTGGAACAAAAATTTGTTCCCGCTGAAATATACCTACAAGTATTTTTCAAATGTTTGTCTCATAGTTCAATTTAAATAAAAACCGTAGCTAAAGAAAAGCAGTTATGCATTTTAGTTCTGGATTTTCTGCACACAAATTACGAACAATACGCCAACAGTTAAAGACATAAAGAAAATACCCAAAAGTTCCACAGTGAAATGATTATATTTCTCATAAACAAGTGGTTTTTGAACCAGAATTTAATTTTCCCAGTTATTTCGCATGATTTTCATTCTATATGCCTGTCCTATATTATTGGACTTCCTCAGGTAGTATAACTTTACCTTTTAATCATGACGGACTACATATATGTCCATATTCACCCCACCCCTAAAAAATAGTTCTTAAATAACAGCTTCTCTTTTTTTTCAGGTACCGTTCGTCTGTGTTTCTTTGTGTCTTTGTAATGGGACGCATTCTTTGAATACTCAGCGTGCAAGCTATTTTCTCTCTCGAAAGAAAGGCTAGCTCAGCTCAAACTTTCTTTGATCTGGAACAGCTCTTTGTCGTTGGCAGCCATTAATTGGCAAAATAGGGTGTGACGTTCACCTACACGGCAAGACAAAGTTGCTCTGCCTCTCATTACCCCTGTTCCCTATGAATTTTACAAGCGGGACTTCATTGGGTTGCACATATTAAACAGTTTGCTACACATCAGGCGCACGTGGCATACGATCGCTGCTTAGTCAAAGTTCACTCATAGCCCTCTGTCGTGTAAAATATTAGTAATAGTCTTAAGAGACTCTTGATGACATTTTAATAAAATATTAATTAGTTTTTGTATCAAAAGGGTAACCCAAACGATATACAAGAAATGCTACGACAATATTTACAACATGAAGGATAATTTTTTATAGTAATTTTTTAAAAAATGATTAAATTAGAAGAGTTTATAAGTTTTCAATTTCATTAAGTCTCTAGAATCTTTCTTTTCCAAGTCTATAGGTTATCCACGATTTTCCCCGTGAATATATAAAACTATCTAAGAATTTATTTTCTATCAAGAGAACAGAAAATCATTCAGTGTTAAAAATATTTTGCCTGAAGAGAATACATTTGCTGAGATAAAACAAAATGTTTCGAAGCATAATTTTAATTTAATTAACGCTCAAAAAAAAGTGGAATAGTGGAACAATTTTTGAGTAAAGATTTAAACAGATCTTAAACATAATCAAATCATTGATTTATTTTTCGTTATTGTCCGAGTGGTAACTCTGCCAACTGTCGTGGACAGTAGCTACTCGTGAGTGTTTGACGTTATTTGATACTTCAACCCAAACAACCATTTTTACAATGATAACTATGTAAAATAATAAAACTACATCAGTGGTAGTGTTACTCATACCTGACACGAAATATGCTACATTTCTATTCTGTATACATATTTTCCAATAGTGTCTAATTTTTAAACGCATAATAATTTACCATTTCTAACCCAAAAGTATTTTTCTCTGTAAATATTTTAAATAAAATTAATTTACGGAACAATTCACACTGCAGTTTTGTATTCAGGGTCATTCGATAGATTTTTCTTTATATAAAATAACCTTAGATTTTTTCATTTGACCAAATATGAACGATTACTATTTTTGTTTTGAAAATATAAACTATTATAAAATAATATAATTAGTGAATAGTTTTAATTTATTTTGATTTTGTTTGCTAAGTTGCCTGATGCGGCTGAGTCAGCACGGGGGGTCTCTTATGTTTCCTTGTGCTCTCGGCCTTGTAGCACATAAAGCTAGCAGTTTGTCGTGTTTTACGGGTGGCGCACGGGGGTAAAGTGCGTATGCGCAGTTGTGACTAAATCGCCGAATCTGGTGCTGTAACTGGAATAGCACTGGCTGTCCAACTGGATGCATTAGGAGCGATGCGCCGCAAGGCGGGGAGTTTAAAGGCTTCTATATCGAAGCATAGATTTGCAGTGTTAAAACGCAATAATTTTGAAGGGTCTTAAAATTAATAAAAATTATTTCTTCCTAAGTAAATTTATGTGCTGTAGTACATGAGCACATACGCACGAGCCGCCACTGGTCGTAAATAAATTAAAACTTGTTTTCGTTGCAACAACGTCTATTTACTTTATTATTACAGAGCTGTTCACGTTGACCAAACAACAGAACAGCGTCTCTCGTTGTCGCCTCAGCGATAACAACTTACTCTGCAATACATTCTTTTGTTTCTAAAGTCTTTGTGCTATCTATAGTCTTTGGTCCTTCACTCCCACTAATTCATAAAATTTTTTTGAATCAACATTTTAATTTTTATGCGTTCGATAGAGGAACCTCATTTATTCTCAAATATATCCCTGATTAATTATTACCAAAAGTTTAGACTCTGCAATGTTTATAACACAGATGTGGCGAATTTCGTTGGCTGTCAACTCTTAGGTAAAATGACAGTAAGGAATACTGTTATTCTGTATTGATTTATTTATTATCTGGGGAATAGGAATGAATTTCATTATGACTTAATTGAGGAAGTAATGAAAATTTTGGTATGAGGTATTCTAGAACGTTGGACTACTGTAGCTAAGAATGAGTACAAGCAAATGTCTACTTGACATCGCTGAATTGGGAGCTGTATTAACTTAATACATAATTAGATGAAAGTGTCCAAAAACATTGCAAGCAATGCCAAATCCGCATTAAATTTTCAGGAATTACAAGAAAACATTTAATTATTTTACAGTACAAAATAGTTCTTAGCAAATTACGCGTCAGGCCGTCGGCATGAGATTATCATATTGATCGCTAAATTCGGATAATTACGCGAGAAAAGTCTTGGAGACCTGGAGAGGGACATAAAAATACCAATTCATCTCCCCGACCACAGAGGACATCTAATGATTTTCCGCCCCTTCCCCTGTCGAAGGCACCAAGTTTCACTTCCATTTTCGATTTGGCGTCAACCCACCAAATCTTAACTTTCTCAAGAAAGTTCTTTCACTTAAGTTATGTTTGATGGACTAACCCTGAATTTTGTGCCTCTGTCGGCTAATATAGGCAATCAGGCGTTCAAAGTAACCTCGAGATTGTCTGTGTATTTGTGTTACTTAATTTTCCTGTTCGGTCCTGATGTTTGAAAATCACAGGGGCCATAGATCTCTGTTGAAATTTGCTGTTCTCTTGCCAAGAAAAATAAAAATATATGCATTTAATATTTCACAAAGCTAAACATTTGTGGAGGAATAAGTCACTACACTAGAATATGAGCATGAGTAATGAAACTACGAATCGTTACTTTTAAATTATTTTTGATTATATTACTTATATTCCAGACAAAAAAATGTAGAATAATATTAAATCTCTGTCAACCTCTTTGTATTGTTCTATTTAACTCATACATCTATTTAATTGATTTATTTGGATCCTTTCTTATGGGTATTTTGGGACAATTTTCAAAAGTTTGAATTTTATTAATTATCATAAGTGTGATAAAATAAACTTACTTACAAAATTTCATCAAATCGTTCGGCGTTTTGCCAATTTGATATCAATTCAATTCAGATGAAGTTAATCCTCAAATATTAATATCGCATTCAATTATTAAATTCTATAAAATTATTCAACTATTACTTTACGTAAATAAATGTGCCAATTTAAATGATGGGGTTATTAATTTTTCTAATGAGAATTAAATTATGTCCATATTTAATAATAAATGTTTTATCTTTTATGAATTCATTAAAGTTGATGAATGTAAAACAAAAATTCAAAGGAAATAGTATTAATTTAGTTATATTTAATATTATATATGATATATTTACGTAACACACAATGAAGTACATTTAAATATCATTTAATTATTTGCTTACAGGAAATTCTTTTCATGGTCACGCTATAAAAATTCTTACTAACAGTAAATTCAAAATTGCGTGTACAGTGACGCAATTAATCTTTTGTTACAATAGCGTGCCAGATTTCTGACATTTGGGTGGTGTTGTTGGCCGTTGAAGAATGTAATATGTCCTATATATCTTAATTGTAAGTGTAAGTTCCCCGCTATTACGGCTCGACATCTTATGAGAATTTTACGTTCGTCCACCGGGGAACACCTGAGGCCGTCTGCAAACAACGAACATAAATTGCAACGAATGTAACAGCCTGTTTGTTCTTTGAGTGTCGTGTTTCATTGCGTCTCGGCTCTCTCATACACAGCATAATTTAGTTTTATCACGCGACGCGTTTTTTGATGCCTGGCTGTGTAATAACACGGCACATTCACAAGACGACCAAACTTTTCACTTTAAACTTCATCACTTCTTTATTTTATAAAATGTTATTTAATTTACTGATTAAATGTAACATCATAAAGATTTATCTTATAGAAGTCGTTACTATAATTCAAATTACATTAAACGAATGCAGGTATCTACGAATAATTAAATTACGATATCCATTGTTAAATTGAATAAGTGAGGTATGAGTACAAAATAACCATTCTCCGGTAAGAACATTGTTATTAAATACTGCTGGGTAATCTTTATACAAAAATTAACATTTTAAGTTAGATGCCTTAATGTGTAATTATTTCATGCGAACTATTGATCTACTCTCAAAAAGACTTCAAAAAAGCATTACCCTCCAACATTTAGAAACGAAAGAAGAAAAAAAATATAGCAAGAAAATTATGAAGAAAATCAATCAGTCCCTCTGGCATAATATAATTGTCATCAAACATAAGACGGAAAATGCATAGTCCCTTAATATTTATAATAGAATATTAATACATAATTCAGGCAAAGTATGGATGAAAAATAGGGAGTTAAGAGTCTTTTTTTCAAACTTTTTCAATTTTTAGTTTTATATTAAAAATGGGGCTCGATTTTATAAAATTTCGTTCAGCCGTTCTTCCAAATAGGACGCTACAAGAACAATAAAATACAGAACAATTATTTAATCACAACTTTTCAACTTACAAATGTCGTTTTGTGATGCGGATTAATTTTTTGAAGGTTATCTTTGTTTCGTTTTCGGATACATCACATAATTTTTTAGATTAGCATTGGCTCCGTACGCAAATAATAAATATTTCCAGGACGACTAGTCATCTTTTTCATTACGGCGTGTGTTGTGTTCCGTTTTTGTTGGGGAAGTACGGTGGCACCACGATCGCTGTGCTTTGTAGCATAAGGAACAAGTTCCTACAACAATATTGAACTTCATGCATAGAATACAAAACACTGATTGGACTGTGAAGTCCCGTAATCATCTTATATAATATATATTACAGAGTGATTTCCCTGATCAAATTATAATAGTATTCCTTTATTTCGAATAATAGGCGCTTCAAAATTTAGATCTACTTGTGCTTTATATCTTATGGGAGTTAAATGAGAGCATATTATTGTGTGCTGATAACAGTTTAAATTAGGAAACAATCCATTAATTAACTAAAAAACCGTAAAAATGTATCTCAGGGAATCTAGCCCCACATTTAATTGAATATTACATTGTGAGGTTACAGTGTCACATGTAATATAAAAAGTGTCACTGTTAATGTTCAGTATCTTGCGTATCTTGAATACAGTCTACTTCATAGCGGGGTTAATTACGGTGAGCGCGGGTGTAGGAGTTTTAACAAAAGCTTCTTTGTGCTGCATAACAGGTAGCCTGTTTACGGTTCCCGGGGAAGCTGTGAAGAGAGGAAGTTTTGCGAAGGAACATCTTCGACGGAGCTTTTCAATCGGGCGCACCCAGCAGTACAGTGAATCGCGCCCATTAAAGCACCGAACTTGGAACTCGGCAATAACAATCCATCAACTTGAGATCACAATGCTCACCCGGCAGAACTTCAGTTCAAGCTTTCTGTGGTGGCAAACACCTCGTAAATTCCTGAATCAGCCACACTCGAGATTTAAACACATTCTCAAGTTCTCCCGGAAGTTTCCGTCCCCGTCCTCATACATATGTACAAAATTTCGCTCTACAGCAGCCCCTCAATGTATATGCCTCACAAAACGGTTCATTTATATTGGAAGAGTTTTGTAAAACAATGTCCTAAATTTTTCCGTGAAGAATGTGATTTAGTACATTGTAGGTGAGCCTGTATTCAAGTCTGTACAATGGATGGGGAGGGATTGCACCTGACCTGGAGTCGACTCGGATCTCTCAGGTGCCTAAGAGCATCATGGAAGAAATGGAGATCCCGAGTACGAGTCCCGGTCCACACTGTTCCTTTTTTGTTTATTATAAGTATCTGGAAAAGAAAATGCCAGTGTAAGTTAAAAGAATTTTACTTTGGAAAACAAACCTCGTAGTTATACATATATTGATCAGGAGATATACTTATATGTACTATATAGTTATAAAAATGTCTTTGAGTTACAGCAGAGTGGAAACAACATGCAATCTCTAGATATATACCAAACTTTGGGTTCAGGACGATTAACAAAAGTAAAAAAAAATACCCTTGTATTCAAAATACTTAAATAAGAGATGAAGTCCCAATGGATAGCGTTGTAAAGAAGAAGTCACGTTGAGCAAGCAGAATGGTTTTATTCCGTTAATAAATGTTATGTTATTCTAAAGTGTGAAATAGAAGAATCCACATTGGGTCAGTAAAGTGTAGTGTGTGGAAAGATTAGATACACATCAACTGTATGACAACAAAATGTAATCACATTGTTATGCATAAAATTTATGAGTTGGTTTATTAATAAGCTTCTATTTTAAATTTAGAATGATCATAATTAAGTAAATAAATAAGTCTGAAACCCCGTCATGACTTACTAGACAGAGAAACTACAATAGCCGATAATCCGCCAGATGTGCATCGTTAAGAGGGCCTGACATAATAACTGAGTCTTGGATTAGGCAGGTGTACAAGAGAACAAAGCTCTCCTCTGTAGTTTAGTCCCCAATTTCCCTCCTAACTTTGTCTTTAGTATCACGTGGTCCGGCGACTAAAACTCGGAATATCGTGAATTGTACCTTTACGGATGTCAAAGATTGAAAATTGAATAAAACAAAACATAATACGATAAACCAAAATGTATTATATATATATATATATATATATATATATATTGTAATAATCAAACATGTAGACGTTAATTAAATTTTTCCCTACATTGTGGTGACATTAAATGTAATAATTAAAATGATAGCCTTTATTTAAATGAAAAAGATAAAAAATTAACAAACAAAATAATTTATTTTCCTTTAGTGGCTTTCAAAGAATAAAAGACAATTACAAACAAAATTTGAGATCTGTTCTCTCAGGGCCTTTACTGGGTTTGCTAATTTACAGTGAAAATTATTGAATGATCTTATTAACAATACAGTTTAAAAATTTACTTCAAAATAATATGCTGGTAAATGAAAGAAAAACTACAAGAAAAACGAACGAATTCTGACTTTACCTTTTAGTTAGCGTTTACAGATGTTATTTACGTTTTGGTTACTTGCATTGTTCGGCTGGTACCAGCATTATTTTAGCGCTTCAAAAGTACACTATATGGCAAAATTTTTACACAGATTCTAAATTTTTCTCACAGATTCTACACTATGGAATTTCTAGGCTCCCAGAAACTCGGATGATCCTCCCCAAATTGGTCTGCTATCTGATGACTGCTTGCTTACAGGAATCTTACGAGTTGCAGATCTTTTTATAGTCTTTTACCGATTTACTTATCGATTTGTATTGAAACTGCAAAGCAGCTCAGTAAAGATTTATTTTTAAATGTCTATCCTTTCGTGGCTGACCATAGACTTAGATTGTCGACTGAAAACTAACTTTTGCAATGTCTCTTCTTTCGTGGCTGATCTTAGACGTCGACTTCTCTATTTCGCTCCTCGCTGCTGACTGCCAACTGACTAAGCTTTTGCGCGCGTAAACGCCATTCCGCACCCTCAATAATAGGAGCAGAGCTCGCCACTCATTGTCGCTCTGTTCGTTCTCGCTATAATACAAACTGTTCGCTAACAATTCAAATTATTTAAAAACAATTAATTGATTAATTAATTGGCATTACAATATATATATATTGAGAGTGACTGGATACAGATAATAGTATAGAAAATTATTTCGTTTCAGTCCTTCGTATACATTTATTATAATTTTAGGAAAGTAATATTAATAGTAATAATTATCTGAATTGTTTATATTATAATAAATGTATAAAAATAGCCAATATCAGAAATAATTTTTCATAATATAAAGATGTTTTCAACTCAATCGTAGAATTCATCAAGTGTACAAAGAATTTTGTGTATGTAATTATGATGCATTGCCAAATTCTTCTATTAATATCGGCCAAATATTGAAGTTATATAAATAAATTTTGCGTAAAATTTCCAATGCATGTTATATCTGCGATACAATACAATACACAAAAATAAGCAGATATTAATAGAATAAATTGGCAACGTATGGAAATAATTTCTCCAAATCCATTGCTCACATGATGTTAGTTTATGTGTTTAAATTATTTCTAACATATTTGGGTATTTTCATGCTAGAAACTTGAATTATTAAATCATACACAAATTTATATGTTTTGCTTAATGGCTGGTAAATACAATTTGAATGTAGGTTAATTAGGAGATATTTCAACATACATTTCGTAGCTCAGACGGTCTTACTTGTCCTTTCACGGAATTTATATACTGTTGATTAGCCTTTCTAAATTCATGAATGTGTAATTCCAAATTTAAATTGTGTGTCTAGTTATAAACAACCAATTTATTCGTCTACTGAGTTGCTACTTAAGCTGGGTTTGGTGTTGACAAAGTTTCAGATATCTTCCTTAAGCTTTAGAATACATTAACGCGAATCGCTTTCTTGTAATCCTATGTTAATGTATACCTCGAAATCCTTTCGTAATTAAGGTTTTGGTAAGATGGATATCCCAATCACATTCATTTTAATGTCACTTGGGGTATGCGTAAAACGCTTAACATAACAATCCTCTTTCTTATTTAGAAACTCAATTTTTATTCTTCAACTCGTCTGTTCTTTTATTTACTATAATATGGCGCCAAAATTTTCTTGATCGTTACTGAGCGTTATTAAATATTTGTATAACATATATTCCTATGAAACAACCGAGGAAAATATGGATATTACTCTATAAGACTGATGTTACTTTTCTGTTTTTTATACTGAAGTTTGTCATTGACTATAGAGCAACAGCATGCCAGTATTTGTTTCTGTTATTTTACAGAACTGATACTGAAATTTAGTTTCTATAGTTAACTTATGGCCATGTAAACGTTGAGTCTGGGCGTAGAAAAAAAATTAATGACTCCCACGATGAATCTGTAATTACTAGATGAAGAAGAACCAAATAGAAAGATTTATTAATCCAAAGACAATACAGTTATCTGTAGGCAATATTTCAGTTGTATTTTGACTTTCCTCGAAGTCACACTCTACGCTTTAAATACTGCTAAATATATATTTTAGGTATATTATACATTGAGAGATTTGAAATTCAACTGTTAAAATTTATTGCAATCTGTTCCGTGGTTTTTGAGTTTATCCAGTTCTAACTGGTTATACACGCAGATATGTTAGTGTTTTATTGGTATTGGTTATATGTTTTTAACGAAAGAGAAGTAAAGGGTAACTAATTCAATGTTGCTATATAACGTTAGTACAAACTAGCACCTTCAAAAATAATATAGACGTCCATTTGTGTTTTAGAATTTGTTAAATTTTATTTCTAGGGTTATGAACGTGCTAGACAGTACATTTCATGAAACTTACTGAAATAGGTAACCTTTAATATAAACTTACACGTTTAAGGAAATGTAACTTAAGATTCTTATCGTGCTTGATTTGATGCTTAAATACGAATAAAGTACGGTTTCGATGCGAATGCGCATTTAATAAATTTCTGGGCTCAACCACTGACATTTTAATTCTGAAAGAAGGAATAGAATCTCAGGAATATTCTTCTTAATTTGTTTAACATCAACAATAACTTCTACTTGGTTATTACTGTTGTCCAGTGAATGAAGTTTTTGACTCGATACATTCGTTTCGACCGACAAAAGACTTAAAAATATCGAAGGTAAAATCATTTACGTAAGAAAAACGTATTTAATAAGAAGTGGATCTCACGCAGAAACGTTCAATTTATAAAATGTTAAGACGCTCAGCGTCAACAGGTTGAAATGCGATATGTACGAACGCAGGACAGGCAGCCCGGGCATTTCGTCAATGGAGAGCTCGGATGCTGCGTGGGTGGAGCCTATCTGCCCGTTCCAGGAAATTCCGTTCACCCCCGTAAATCCCTTAGGCGTGATTGAAGACCCTCGGCGACGGCTGCTCAGCTGCCTTGAAAAGTGAACACGCCACAGTCACCCACGTCGTTTTGTTAATTGAATTCTTATCAGACGTCGTGAAAGGTGATGTAAAAGCAGCTTCGATTCTGAGGAGCCGCGACTCAGCAGAAATTTTGCGATACTGGGATTTGCGTGCTCACAGCACAGCTTCTCGTAATTGAATGTAAGCAGTTTATATTAATAACGAAAGAAAAGTTTATACAACTGCCACAGAAGAAAACAATTTTACTGCGAAAATTCTTTAATCCGCTTTACGGACTAATATTATTTTTAATCTCACTTTATGCTGCGAACTTATTGGCCCATAAAATGTTGAAAGCTAATAATACGAAAGATAGCCAAAAAATTATCACTTATTTTGTCTGAATTTGGCTATCTTCCTTATTATTAATTTTCAATCAGACGTAATTGTTTCATTTTAATGTTGAATACTGTTTAGATAATTAATATTTGTTTGCAACATTTTGTTTACTAAAATTATTTACACACACAAACTACGTGGTGTTACAATCATTTCACACCTTTTAACTTTAATTTAAAATAGATGAGTAGTGTAACAAGTGAAATTGTTCCCGTCAATTATGCATTTTCTTTGATAATTTAATAATTAATATGCTTATAAAATTAATATTACAGGACTCATTTCAACGGATAATCTTCAGTGGATACGTTTTCGATCTCCAATTAGGATATCACGTTTTTCATTAGGCCTACATATACATGTGCAGAAATTAATAATTTCCACGTGGTTAAAATCTAGAGTTCCATGCAATATCAATACTTGTTTACGGATCATTGCAAAAATACAGTACCTCGCCCACGTTCTGTTTTTCACGATTTATCTTTCCCACTTCTTTTTTGCCAGTAACATATTCCGCAGAGCGTTACGCTATAATAACCGGATCATGAACACTGGTATATTAAAATATATAAAAAAAATCAAGGACGGATTCGAACGGTAATTTTTAAGGAATTGAATGCGCAAATTTTAGAATATGTGTTTTCAATTAGAAATGACGTAATATATACAAAGGGTCAATTTATTTTTCTCGTATAAAATAGTCTTCCGTAGTTTACTGTTGAGTTAACCTCAAGGGAAGTTATTATGCAATATTTTCGAGAATTTGCCTTTCTGTTTCATTTACAGCGATTAAACTTTAAAACCATGATAGAAACTTCAAAGAACTCTCATGATAAATAAAGCTTTATGCGTATTTCACGTTCAGATAACTTCCAGTTACCTTCACCTGACATGACACGGTTTGAATAAGGCAAATAATCAATAATGTATGTATATATATGATAAACAAATATAATGTTGATACTTATAATTAAAAATTGAAACTTTATCTTACTTGTATTAAATATAATTAATGAAAATTTTCAAAAAGTAAGAATTTATTTATAAACATTAAAATTTACATTTAATTAACATAAATAACGCATCATGTTTGCGAAACTATTTAGATGTTTATTTTTAAATATACATTTAAAATATGTTGGAAAATTGAATGAAACAATTTCACAGAAAAATGTCAGATATCCTCAATCAACTTACATGGCCGAAAAAAATATTGTGGGAGGGTGTAATATGAACTACGTGTTATTAGACAGACAGGGCAGGATTCAAAGGAATTTCCACGTGTAGGCTACCCGCGGATCAGACTGAGGTGACGTCAGAGAAGGCGTCAGCACTGCCATCCACCAAACTCTATCTCTAGTTAAGGTATTTCATGCATAGCATCAAATTATAACGTATTAGAATTGCAAAAAAATAATTAAACCATCTACATGCTTATTTATATATTCAGGTATTTAGTATTAATTGCATATCATTAATAGCTTGATTACTACAAATTCCATTCTCCTTCGCTTTAAATTATTTCTAAGATATGAGTCAAAGAGATCACTGGAGTCTCTGTTTCTCAGATAATGTGCGTAACCGAACTTTATGTAACGACATGTTACAAGTTCGACTACAATGTAGCTGATGTAGAGTGCTTCCAAAGATTTTGTAATTACGTTTGATGTAACTTTTATGGATTGTACTGAGAGGCGTTACTAATAGTTGAGAGAATTCTAAGCCAGGAAGAACATAAGAACTTTGTGTAACTTTTTGTTAATTTGAACTTCGTTAGCAGTAAACAAGCCGACGAATATGAAGGGAGATATTTAGAAGGACTTAACGAACTAGGGATGTCTGTGAGAATTACAAACCGAGATTCGCTATGCTGGAGGGCGGGAGGAGCATTCTGCTGATTAGTAAGAGCACTCCACAGATGAGGAAGACGAACTTCTCCCGGCAGAAAAGATTTTTGCCTACAGCATGCTTTTCACTTCCACGCTGCCGTGAGGAAAGACTCGTCGCGTCACCCCGTTCCCCAACTACGTGGATCGAATGTTTAGAGTCGATAAATTGATTCAGAAAGTTATAAACTATGAAGGTAAAAAAATGGTTCACCAATTCATTTAAAGCTCTCTCCTACTTCTTAATGGAGTAAAATATTAAGTCAGCTAACAGCTTGACACATTTGTAACACAACGTGAAGATTAATATTACTTTAACAAGTTTTAATACACACACAAATATAAAATATATACTACTTTTAATTTTATCGTAAAATATTATAAATTTAAATAAAATTAATAACTGCAGTTGTCATTTTTATTAACGATTTCAAACCGTAATTTCTCTTATACAACAGTTAGAATTTTTTCCTTTAAGTTTTCATACTTGACAAATTAATTACAGTTATGTAATATATCAAATACTGAAATTATGTTAATTACTGTTAAATTATGTATTGATACACGCATGTTTTCTGTCTTGGATGATAATGGACGAATGATATTTTTTTAATAACTTACATAATGTTATGTTTTCGATTTATTTTCCTGCAAGTGCGGCAAGTGAATTGGTGGATGTAATTGGCAAAGGATTTACGTAATTAGAAAAGAAAATAATTCTTTACAGAAACAAAAAAAAAGACATACGGTTTGTCCGTTATATCGCTGAAAGAATTTTGGAAATAAAATGTAGACAGAGATAGAGTTTTCAAATAGTGAGGCAAATAATTCGCATAAAGATAAAGTTATTGAACGAGTAACCCACATTATCAAATCATAAGCAATAAAACAAATCCACAGAATTAGACTCACGGCACCGCACGCAGAATTCATGCTATTCAAAAGTTTACACAAGTGATAAAATACCAACGGTAGTATACCTAAGTTCTACGATTAGACATTTAATTGCCTCATTAATCCATCAGATCTTTTAATATACGTTGATTCCCGTTATTTAATGTTATTTATGGTTCCCTGTTCCAATTCAGTACCGAATTGTAACGATAATAACTATCATAATTAATCATTTATTAAAATATATTAAAATACTTTCTTAAAAATGATACGATACCTATGCAAACAGATTGCAAGTAATCTATTACTTGATGAGTAAATTTGATTATAATTAGTATTTATGTCCGTTGCCATACACAATCGTATGATTTATGGATTTTCATAATGATATTGTTTTATATCTTTGGCTAGAATTTTCGTATAAATACTGAATCTCCTAAAAGGAACACTATTAATATAAATCATGTTTACACTCATTCACCAACATTACGATATACCTCGTTGACTCTGAATCATGTGAGAAGGGAACTTAATACAGGTCACGGTACTCTTCTAAGTGTAGTTTTTGTGTACATTTTTCGTGTTCTGACAATATACAAACAATGTATATATCAATATAGTTACGTAGACGTTATAACCAAACTGCTCAGTTTTCAGAGCACGTCTCAACTTAATATCTCAGCGCTGTGATACAGCCTCAATCGGCGAATTTCAGCCAAAATTACTCATGGACACTATTATTGACAGAATTACTCAACTCGTAGGAATTCGTGCATTTAATGAAAAAAAATCCCGTTCGTCTCCAGGTTTTGTCATGAATTTTCTATCCAGTCAATTTGAGTGTAATCTGTATGTGAGAAGAAGTCCCGGGGTTAATAATGCTTAAGTAAAATAAATTTAAAGAATTTATTTTAAAACTGATACTTAGCCTGAACAAAATATGTCATTTAGTGTATTTACTCTGAAGTAAGAGGAAAATATTCTGATTGATAACCAGATTAAAATAATTCTTATTTACTTAGGTTTCATATTGACTACTTGACAATGCATTGTAATAGTAAGTTATGATTAAGGTTTATTATTATATTGAAAGATTTTTTATTAACGTATTTCTAATTAATTTGCAATAAATAAATATTTATAAAGGCTTTTAAAATTAATTTTATTTTCACATGTCCAGAATAAATCCGGTGGTCGTAAAAGGGAATCCTCAGCCATTCATTTAACAACTATTAATGAACGCAATAATAATTTTAATATTGCTGGTACTTATAATTGTGCATATTGTAATGTAATTAACGGGTACAGGATATGAATTAAAATATTTCATACAATCCACTGTCATCCGAAACAAATGGTCTAACATTGTGGTAATGAAATAACGAATTAAGTAGAACAAGAAAATAAAAAGATATTCACGTAGAAAGTGGTTTTCATTGATTTGCTCCTCCGCATCCATTAGCTCCACTTTTAGAGAAAGTGATGATTGACACGCGAGATTGGCAAGGTTGAGGCCTGGGGCCTATCCATGCAGAAGGCGATAAGCTTTAGTACAAGAAATCCTCAGCTTAACAAAAACGACACTGTTAAAGAGATACGTCAAGAGCTGCGCTCTTAGTGAGACACACGAGGCCTGCTCAATACCAGAACAAGCAGATAGAGAAAAATACAATAATATATCAATTTTTGACGTTATACAGACACTTTATTTTTTATTTTTTCGATACATGTTCGTATCGTCTTCAGATATGATCCTAATGAGGAGGTCTAATTACACAAAGTAAACAAAGATAAACTTAAGTAAAAGGAAAACGATCTACTCACCAGATTATTATAACAAACTAGAACTGTAAAACAATTAAGATGTATCTAAATTTACAAAGATTTTGAAAAGGGAGCCGAGGAAGACATTTCACTTTACATAAATGAGATTGTAGCAACCTGACATCTGGAAATTTACTATAGTCTGCACCACGAAAATGTAACGCCAATGTCATGGAGTCTTCCGGCTACGTTGCCAAATATCATGTCTATTAAGAGGCACGCGAGGCGACTAGTAGTAGGTAGGGTGCACAATCTGGCAAGACCGCTGGACCAGGGTCGAGGAGCGGTGCGGTTAGGTACTTGATTTTGATATTACATTTTCATGGCACCGACTATAATATCAACTTTGTGACGTTGGGGGTTTCTCCGAACAGAATAATAATCGTCACACCTCAGTCAGTAGATTTGCAGTAAATAGTAACACAAGCTTTCAAAAACAACTTAACGGTATAGTTTATATAAATAAAATAGAATAAACAATTTAGAAAAGTAAAGAGTTATAAACATTGCTTAATTATTGTTATATATATATCAACGATGATTAATATATTTGTAATTATAGTTAAATGTACATGTAATTAAACTACTAGATAAAGGGACGATATTATGACAATGAGAGCGGGTCTATCGTCATCGTTCGCGCTTTTCTGGAATATATTCCATTCATGTTGATAATATATATATATATATATATATATATATATATATATATATATATATAGAGAGAGAGAGAGAGAGAGAGAGAGAGAGAGAGATGTTTTGGCGGAATTCAATAAATATATTAAAGGTACGATTATTTAGGCATGAATTGTAGATTTTTTGATTTAAACAATATTTTCCTTAAACAAAATATTGTATGGAAAAACAATTAATTACTAAAGAAATAAAAGGCTTCAGTTTCTTAAAAAATTTTGATGTTCATTATTTCAAAATGTGTTATTTTTTGTAGATAAATTCGTTCAATATTATCATTTGAAAGTAGTCGCGCTCTTTTAAAGATTTGTCAATAATACATCAATCAGCTTATTTAATTTCACATACTTATGTAAATCCTATTACATGAAATATAAGAAGGTATATTACATAATATAAATTAATTTTCTATACACTTAATTTGGAGTGCCTGTGTAAAAATTAATTTAGTTGAAGCTGAAAGGGTTTGGTTTCAATTGTTTCTTAAAGCGCATAATGGAACGCTGAGATTTGAACTTTTTATGCCCTAGTATCTTGCGAAAATCTTACAAGTAACAGCTTGCCCACTTACAAAGGAAATTTCAGGGGAAACCTTTCAAAGCGTTATTCATGGACCATCCCCAAGCATTGAACTGTCTAGGGGCGCATCATTATGCCCTTGCTATCTAACATCGTGGTTTGAAGCTCAGTTCCATTAATCACAGACACGTCACTGCGATTCTCTCACGTGCAAGGCCCTTACACACGGCCATCATCAATATGGACTCATGAAAAATTCATTGTTCATCGAATAGAGGAATGAAAATCATGCTGCCCATAACCAACAATGTGTCCACATTCTCTCCTTCCTCTACCGATAATAGCAAACTCTAATATATTATAAATATGTGATGTTACTTAAGCTAATATTGTGTTTCTTTGTTCTCTAAAGCTTTTAGCTATAATCACCTTAATTAATTTTAAATTTTTTTAACGTGTATTCATATTTTCATCATTACTTGGTTCAGTAACCCCGTAAAATAGTCGTTGTATGGCTTGTATCTTAACGAAATATAAGCGTACATCCTGTAGTGTCTTTTTTCTAAAAAAAATTTCATAGATATTGTTAATTAACAGAAAAAATTCACTCGAATTTTCATTCATAGGCTGTTTGTGTTGATCAAAATCTTCAACTGTATCTTTGATCAATAACGAATAAAAATACGATCTCAAATTAAACATTAATTTTAATGAGGTATAACTGCATAAAACAACAATTAACTGTTTCCATAAACCCCAATCGTGCGCATAATGACGATACTTCGTACTACATAAATGTAGTATAAATTTATAGATTTTATAGTGCCCTGGAGAATAATATTCCAATGAATTGGTCATGTAAACCTCAATATTAATTCCACTGTTGTTTCTTAAAACGTTATTCAAGAATTCAATGGTACACGAAACGCACACTCTCCTATATATATATATATATATATATATATATATATATATATATTGTAATATCACCTCTTGATAATTAATTTTATATTAATTTTGAATTATTGTCGCTCCAAAATATAATAATCGACAAATCTTTAATTTTTTTTTCAAGTTATTACCCAAAATTTGTTTTTTATTAACAACTTGAAAATTAATTAATTTGCTCCCATTGAATACCCAAACTATAGATAAATTATGATTATAGGAATTAAATTAAACAAGTTTCTAAATTTGATAAACAAAACAATTTTATTAATCCAGAATACAACTCAAGAAATCTGTATATATATTTTTATTGTTTTACATCAACAATTAAATTACACTAATAATCCAGTTACATTTTATAAATCAAACTCTATACCCAGCGTGTTCACTGGGTTGATAAGGAAACGGAACACTAAAATTTACAATTTAAACAATGCAGTTAAAATAAAAAGAAAACGAAATCTGACTCATTACCCTTATGTAACAATTTACAGAATTTATCACTAAATGTCTACTTACAATTTTATTTGGGTTTTCAGGAACGCACTTCACTCTACAATGCCCTTCTGTGCACAGACTTTCACACACACGCTTCACAGACACGTTTACTTAATCCTTACTTATCCACATATCACCAGCGCCAAATTTTCAGTTTGTTTGAAATAATTCGAAATGCCCAATAATGTTTATCTCCAAGCTTTCTTCTTTTTACTCAGACGATCATTGATTAAATCCTTCCACTAAGCCCGTAAACCAACATTTAGTTATATTTCAGCATCTATTTTCTATTTTCCACTGCTCCAGCCTCCACGTCCTACTCCTTTGAGATCTACAGCAGTCCAACAAACTTTTCTATCCGCTTCACCCTCTCCAGAATATTCCCTTTTTTTTCTTTTCCTACAGTTATTTGAGTTCCCACGTTCGGACCTCATCTGGCTTTCTCACGCTCAGAGAGCTACTCAATATTGTTAAATAAACATTTCCTCATAATATAATTCGATGTCCACAAAAACTTTTGTCATTATTCCTTTACGGATTTGTTTCGATGTCTGTCAAAAACATTAGCTCTAAGAGCCGCTAAAACGTCCAATTATAGTCCTTCCTATGGTGAGCTTTTCCGCTGTAAATCATCATTTTATTATTTTTTTTATACAAGCCACCCAAGAATCCCCAGTCTGGGTTGGTAAACAAATCTTATGAAAAACAATTTACGTCCTCCTTAACTGGGTATTACAATATATATATATTGTCTCAGCTCCCAGAAATTATAATAATGCAAAATAGTAACTTTATTTTCTGTCATTAGACCACGGATGAATTTTACTTCACTTTGCATTGAAAAGTCTCGTACAGATTTATTAAATTATTAACATAAAAACCCAACCTTCACTTGTGTGGACACATACTTCTTGACACCATCGTTTCCCAATTAAAAGTAGCCTAATGATTATTCAATGAAACGGGTGATAGAACATATAAAAAAAATTATTCAAGAATTTTAAACTTCACTATAATGTTATCCTTCATTTGAAAATTTTATTGTTTATATTTATGATATTTGGAGGCGACGAATAAGTTCTACACATTTATTGTGAATAAGTACAGAAATTTCTTTGCTTTAACCGCTGCATGTGCCTTTTGTACATGGTTCTGTAAAATAGATTGATTCCTGAACTCATTACTGGTAAATCTGTAGATAAATAACCAACGTCGTAGAATTGTCTAAAATTTAAGTTGTATAATCCAGTAATAATGTAATAAATCAATCAAATATTATCTATTTATGCATTTTTAAATTTCAAGTGTGACCTTTCCCCTATATTGGGCAAAATTTCTCTTCAACAAAATAAATTCAGGGAAATAACAACCCCCCCCCCTACATGTATATCCCGACTACCCTCGAAACCCATAGATATTAAAATTAGCGTCCCATCTGCTAACCAACTGTGCTCAAACACCGATAATTTCGGCAGATACCACGTACATGGTCTCACATTATAAGCACCATAACATGATTCTGTCGATATGAAACTACAACCCTACAAGCCTTGCACCGACTACTAATCGCCTTAATCGGTTTCGAAACAGCTTGTTGTAGTTGCGACACAATTTCCAACTTCGAAAATAGTATACTGCCTTCAAATATTTTAAATACTAACTGTACATATTATAATTTTTTTTCATTAAGATAGTGATTCAATGTAAACTGTTTGAGTCGGAATTTCTTACGTGAGAACTAAATTATTTGAAAAAAAATCATTACTATGATTATTCTGAGAACTTAATACGAAAATGTTACTATATTTTTTTTTCGCTGTAACTGAGCCATAAAATAGCAGAAAGTAATATTCTGATTTAATTTTAGATATCTATATAAATACATGCATGATTATAAATCGTATTATAAATTTCTTGGACTTTTAAAATGGATTAAAAATCAATCCTGCAGCGGCTATAGAAGTGTTCTTGAATAGAGTAATCTGTATCTAAGATATATTACTCTTGTATCCTAGTAGCATATCACCCATTTTGGGCACCTGTAAGACTGCGTCGCCGTGTACATCACACCGCCTTCTTGTTTGCTGCACGCTAACAGGGGCCGGACGCATGCGGGCGATGCATCACGCGGCTGTCCACGGCGCGTCCGTGATAAATGACGTCCCTTGCTGACCTCCTGCCATGCCGCGCCATATATCTTGTGATGGTCGCAAGATGTGCATTGCATAATGATTCCAGAATAATGTTCGTCATTAGTACCCGTCAGCACTCGTCGCTCAGCACACGTTGTCCAGGAGGCAGCAGGTGATTATCCAATGAGAGCCGCTTGCGGCTCACCAATACGTCTACAAATCCATCCTGTTGACTTGAATTGTTACATTAAAGGGTGTGTATAGACGCCATGTCATCCTCGGGTGAATGTAGTTGCATTCGTGAATATAACCTCTGATCCGTAGACTTCGCTGTGGAAGTAAGTAATAAAAAAAACGGTCGTTGTTAAACATCAGGATTTGGATTGTCTTGAAAGTCATTCAGGTTAATAACAGGTTTATGTTATAGACCAAAGCTCACCTTATCTATTAAAACTTAGACTTCACTCGACTGTCTTCGTACTGCTCATTATAATTCAGTGACAGTCTGATGTGCGCCGTCGGTTTAGTTACTATATAATAGATCAACGTTTGCAAACAATATATTGAGAAAGAAAAAGTAGGTGTAAACAGGTTATATAACAGGTTAATCCACAAAGTAACCACTCCCCTCTTACAGCACACAAAAGGAACTGAAAGGGGGGATGCGGAAAGGTAGGGATAGGTAGCCAAGGGTTTACTAGAGCCCCAGTATATAGTTTAAGGTTCCTACCCGGCAATTCGCCTAACAGTGGTGCAGGGAAAACCCTAGAAAACCTGCATCAGGTAGATTGGGCAGTAGAGACTAATTCCACACCCTTCCGATGGAGGGAGAGGGGATTGCTGTGGAGACGCAGCATTCCCTTCTCCGTGCCAGTTTAGGAGGCAACTGGCCGACTATTCCAGGATTTTATGTGGGGACCGGGTATTGCCCTCACCGTGTCTTGACCAGTTTTGGAGGCAGTTGGCCGACTATTCTAATAGTAATTGTTTTTTTAGGGCAACAGGCTACATGAGGGTGATCCACGTTGGGCAACTCCTTTTTAATAGTATAGGAAGGGATTTGAAAGGGGGGATTCGGAAGGGTAGAAGAAGGTAGCCAAGGGTTACTAGGGCCCCTGGGCTATATTTTAAGGATACTACCTGGCATTCGCCTAAAGAAATGCAGGGAAAACCCTAGAAAAATCTGCATCGGGTAGGTCGGGCATTGGGTACTTGTCCCACGCCCTTCCGATAGCGGGAGAGGAGTTTTCTGTGGGGACGCAGCATTCCCTTCTCCGTGCCTCGACCAGTTTAGGAGGCAGTTGGCCGACTATTCCAATGGGAATAGCGAACAACTCTTACCGTATGCCGAAGGTCTGTGACCCCGGAACATACACCTCTCAAAACAGCCGGAGGTGCCTCGGCTTGTGGGAACCTTAGTTCAAAAACGGAGAGGAAAAGGCATACCCAAAGGTAGCCCCTTCGTATATCTCCTAAAATGTTCTGCCTGCGAGAGAATAGCCCTCGCAGAAGAATTTTTTTTTAGGGCAACAGGCTACATGAGGGTAATCCACGTTGGGCAACTCCCCTTTAATAGCATAGGAAGGGATTTTAAAGGGGGGATGCGGAAGGGTAGAAGAAGGTAGCCAAGGGTTACTAGGGCCCTCGGGCTATATTTTAAGGATCCTACCCGGCATTCGCCTAAAGAAATGCAGGGAAAACCCTATAAAAACCTGCATCGGGTACGTCGGGCATTGGAATGATAAAAATTTTTGTTTTATAACTTATGGCGGGCCTGTTGCAGAGGAATAATTTTCATAGAGTTGAAGGTTTTAATGAAATTAGAGCTTTTGCCCACTTCCTGGATTTTTATTTGCGCAATCTCAACATTATCAGATCGTCATAAAACTATATATTAATACAAAATCTGCCCTACGCGTTTCAGCGAGATATAATTGTACTATTATGTTCCTTGCATAATTGGATAAACACCCCTGAATCAGGAAGCTATTACAGAATACTGGAAATGTTTCAAGTAAATGTTAAAAAAATTCCACTAAAAATTGTTAATCACGGAGTTCTGCAATAATTGGTAGTTTTTGTCACACGTTTCGTTTGTGATAATTTGTGAAACCTACGCGTGTCTTTATAATCGGTTAGTCAAGGGTAGGAAACAGACCATAGAGAGCTGTCTGTCCCTATATATACATTAGGCAAGAGACCGTGTAAATCCACGCGGGTGTGCGATAGAGAGACGGTGTTAGCTTTGTGCACAAGTCTTCATGTTGGTAATTGCGATAATAGCCCGGGACAAATCCTTTACTGATCCCTTTCAGCCGCGAAACTTGTCCAAAATGACCAAACGTTAACTCGCATTAAAGCGTTTCTCCTCTGAATGTATGGCTTCGTTTGCTTCCGTTTTAATTGGAAAAACTACGACTGGCAAATTAACATTATTTCGAATATATATATATGAGTTCACTAAAAGCGTAACACAGACGCTGACGCATTCTACCTGATTTATTCCACAACGGAACTAAAACTGTGTAAAAGAGCATTAAAGTATGTATTGGATTATCATAAGGTACGTTCAACTAGAACTTTAACCCACTAATACACAAAATGAAATTTAAGGAAGTAAATCCAACTCAAAACGTAACAAAAAAAAATTCCCTAAATTTATTATATAATTTATACTATTATATCTATAGAAATGGAATACTGATTAATTACCTTTCCTCGTTCAAATTATCCATTGTGGTAAATATGATTTCTGAATTTAGCTGCTGAAGATTATTCACTAGAAAAGGGGTTTTAAGTAAAATAACATAACTAAAGTCTGTTTACTAAATATATTACGGAGCGGTAAACTGATAACGATTAAAGGCCGACCCCTGTGGTGTAGAGGGTCAGCGTGACATTACAGAGGTCCCGGGGTTGAATCCCGACGAGGACATGGATGTTTGTGTGCGTGAGAGAAACTCTCGGAAAATCAGTCCGCCGACTAGAAAAAAATGATTTCCCATACTGAGCCTCAAATAACCAGAGGTGTTGATACGACCGTAAATAAATCATTATAAACAAAAAAAAACGCTCAAATGAAACCTAATTAAAGGAAATTCAATTTTTTTTCAAACATTGTTGATATCATTATTTATTTGGTTCAACGAAGATACTTGAGAATACTAAATCTGTAAACAACATAATTATTTAAACTTTGTGTAATATTTAAATGAATTATAGCATAAAATTTAAGAAAACCGAATATTCGAATGTGAATAATTATTAATAATTATATTGTGGAATATATAAATTACTATAAATTATTAAATGAACGGCCTTATTTCATAAAAGCAATTATTATGTTATATGAAAAAAATTCACAACATTTCGTCCTATTTTGGGATATTTTCAGATTGGACAGTTTTTAGTAATTTTTATACTATTCACGAGTAAAATTTAGAGGCAAGTTTCTGCTGCCTTGTTATAACCGAATTTTTTTTAAAATTTATATTATTAGTCAAATATTTTCATAATTATATCAAATACTGTTTCTAAGCTTCTGTAATAGAAGGTAGACGAAATGTTCCCAAGTATTCCCATGGAGGTCATAAACTAGAACAATGAAGTCCAAGACTGAAAATTGAGCAGTGTATGAAACGTGACATTTTGCGAAGAATATCTTCTTGTTACGGACATAATATATCTAAAAAGGAATTAAACGTGGCACATAAGAGAAAATGTTCGAAAAATATACGGGTTCCTAAACAGGATTCCACGAGATAGAAAGCGATAATTACATTTCTCATAACGTGGTGATTTTTTTTAAAGGTATATTGTTACTTGTATTATAGTCTCAAACATACTTACCTCAAGCAGTTCTGGTTTCACTATACGCCGAGATGGTAAATACTTTTTTTTTGTTATGCTTACTTTGCGTAACCAAACCTATTTATGTGTTCTACAATCTCGTAGATCGTACAGATATGTTAAGATATAAGGAGGATTGGGAAATTGGCAGGACGCCGAGGTCTTCAAGTGGAAAGATTCTAGATGGCAAAAGAAACAATTTTGCGCCCCGTCTGTGAGAGTTTGTGGCGTCATCTGTTGAAACTGCCGGAATACATTTGATTTCCAGGAAAGCGCTCCGGGCTCACTCGCTTTTAGACGTACCACTTGCTATTGCTTTCAAATGGAGCTATTTCATATGTCTGCGCCTATATTCATCTGCTCGTGTATTCTGAGACAGGGCTTTCATGTAGATTCTCGTGAAAGTTGATTTACATCAACAAGAAATCAGACGTCAGATGGAATAGTTGCAGTTCGTCTCAATATAACGTTCATTATAAGTTATCCACGTTGGTGAATGTATCACGAATAAAATGTTTTGTAATATGCAAATATGTTTCAGTATATTTTTTGTTTGGTTTCTATCCTCAACCAATGTATTATTGAGTTCTCGGAGAAACGTGTGATATTGATATATGTGGGAGGGGTTTACTATGATAATTAAAATTAATTATTTGTTAAGCGTCAGAGCGTTTGTAAACTACCTAGTATAAAATAAAATATGCAGTATCAACTAGTATATTAATAAAATCACTTGAAAGTTAGTTTTAATTCCATTTGATTAATTAATAAGTGGTTTCTCAAATGATTGTTATTAGTGTATCTGAATTTCACATGATAAATAATTAATAATAATTTCGGCACAGGAATGAATTATCAAAAAAATCGTTATTATAATCTTCGGTCCTTCAATATGACATAAATGAAATTTAATTAAAATGAATTTTTTCCAGAGAAGAATGTGTGCATATAATATTTTAAGGTTACGTAGAGAAGAAGTATCGCGTATTAAATTAATTAAGTTTTGTTGTAAGATATGTAAATATTGTAATAATGTGTAATTATGTATTGTCAGTTAAAAAAGGGTTGATAATAACTTTTATATTTTTGGACAATAGAAGAATCCGTGAATTATCAGAGGCGAATATCTTTATTGGGTTCCTTTTTTATGCTTCGGCAAAAATAAATTTTGTGATTGGTTGAACCTTCAGAAGCACGGAGACAGCTCGACGGAAACAGATCGGAAAAATACACAATAGCTTTAGTTGTCTGAGGTCAATCACATCTGACTCTACTGATCGTTTTTATACTACGCTGATAGTATCCGAATTTGTCGCAGAGTATCAGATCGTATTAATTATAATATTTATGCGAAAACGACTGCTTTCATTTTAAACAAACCGCTGGAGTATTGCGTATTTGAGCATCACATATTTTTATTGAATACGACAATTTGCCAAATTTACTCAGTTAAATGAGTTATTTCAGCCTTTACAGTTTCCGATTCGGCGTGTACAATCATAGGACTCCGTTTTATGCCTGGTCATATAGTATGTAAAAATAAAGTAAGATAAGTTACCGAATATTGGCGAAAATAAATTTTTATATTTGAATTTGTTTACAACACGAACAACTCTCTCTTTCTCTATCCTATCTCTCTCTACATATAGACATGTATGTATGAGCGTATATACTGTGTGAATACACGTGTGTCTTACTATTCTGGAAAAGACTCTGTGGGGCTAAGAAACCCCTCCTGGTTATAATAAAAAATGTGACTTAAAATAATGATAATACGTGGTGGGATACTTATTTCTCGGAATCGCTGAGTTGAACAGAAAATTACAACATTTTCATTTTCATTACCGGATTATTCGTGTTGATTTAACTGCGTGATGAAAGTTTTTCTAGTATTTTCCCTGTATCACTTGTAGACGAATTGTCGGGTAGGATCCTTAAATATAGCTCGGGAGCCCTAGTTAACCCTTGGCTAACTTGTTCTACCTTTCCGCGTCCCCACTTTCAGTACCTTTCCTATGCTATACTGGGAGTTGCCACCGTGTGGGCTACCTACAACTCCTTTTTTTCTCGGTTAATTGGTGTAATTTATTTTTGTGCCTAATATCAGATTAGAATCACTAAATACCTGTGAAACGCCGGAAAACTTGATAAAAATTTATCAATGAAAACTCTAAATCTGTATTTTAATTTTGGTATGTATGAATTTATCTTTATTCAAATTATTAATTATTTTAGTGTGCATTTATTGAAGGTGAATACTTCAAATATAATAATTATTACTCCCCGTTATGAAATAAGCGTCTATTTATAATTAAAACCATTTAAATGATCCAGCCAAGTGTCTATAGAGTTCCGTTCTGTTCTCTCCTCTCTGTTGTATTAAATTTTTCATGCTTAGTACATGTTGCTTGTTTGAAGTTTCAGGGACGTTAATAATCTTCATGAAGCGTTAGGTCAGGCATTTTATTTTTATCGAGCCATCCATTAGCAAAATGTGAGCTCTGTCGCAAGCAAGGTGTATGCTTTTGCAAATGTCAATTGAAGTTCATGACATATGTATCGGACAACACACAGACATTGACGTATATTTGATGAAATAATATTTCCATACTCTGAATTTTTCATTTAAAAAAAAGCACTTTACTGCCGGTACACTTGCTGTAACAAGTTAATAACTTAATGACAATGTGAGTGAAGACTTTAATTTTTCATTCTCTCATTAGGCTCTATAAAGAGCAGCCATAATTTCGTTTCATCCTGATTTCACTGTAATGCGCAGCGTGTGACCCCTCAGTATTGCACTTAACATTTAAACTAACTTCAAATTTTTAATTTTGTCAATTAATATGTTAATGAATTTTGAACGTTATTACAACTAACAAGCTAATGTAAATCAACGACAGCTTTCTGTAGAAAATTCATCGTGTGAACGATATGTAGGATTTTTTTACCTTTTTCAGTATAGTGGTGGCTCTTTTAGATTAATTTATTTTAAAGAATTTATTTTATAAACATAGCCACATATATTCTAAAATTATTAAAATATATTTTGTCTCAACATCATTTTTAATAGACAACAACTCCATGTTACATGTAATTTCTACTGAGCACACAAAGTAACACAAGCAAATTATTTTAATGTCGGACGTTGAAACCATAATTTTTATGAATATTCGATATTTGTAGGTAATTGAAGATTTTTTTTCATATAAAAGTTGACTGAAGTAGTTAGAAAATGAAAGCTGAACTTAAGGTACAAACTTTTAATATGTGCTATTTTAATTACGAAGCTACAAAATATAATATTTACTTATATTTTACAGTTTTTATACTTGAAATTAAATGTTTATCAGATTCTAAATAGTTCGTTTTGATTTAAAGAGGAAGGCTGATAGTACGTAAACAGAAGTCGTACTAAAATAACGGAGAAAACATTAATTATCTTAATTTTCCGAATGATTTTAATGGTTTTTGAATTAACATGAGACGTTGTAATAATCTTTGAAAAAGAAGTAATATAATTTCAAACACTTATTTTTTTCTTATAAAAATTAGTGGCAATTTAAATATCGATAATAATTAAAATAAATTTCCACCGGACGAAACATTTTAAAGGAGCTAAATTCAGCCTGAATAATTACTGTGGAATGCGAATTGTTTGCAAAAAAAATTCTAGACCTATATTTTATTGATTTTTAAAATTAATTATGAATACGTTGGACATACCCAGAAAATGTTATTATTGCAAACACTCTATAACAAAAATTTTGCCAAAGTAAATAAATAGACTACGTTCAGTTCAAATAACCAAGCTTTAAATCCAAGTCATTTTTATTATCAGTGATGTTGTAATTTAATTTACAATACCATATTTGTGATGTGACAGCTTAATTCCTTTTTTGAAGTAAATTATTTATAGAATTAAAACAATTCTGCGATCCAATAACGCTGAATATAGATAACTATATTTAATAACAGAACATTGTAAAATAAAATGTTGACTCTATGTAGAACATTAGAACATTAGCAGTACATTAAAAGTACTAAAATTTGGAAATTTTCAATATGAACCATTTCGCAACTAATGGTAACAATCATGGTTACCGTTCTCTTCTCAGGTTAGATAATCTCGGGCTTAGTACCTATGAGTCAAAGAGTATTCTTTTCCGGTGAAGCATTATTTTTCTTAAAATGTCAAAAAATTATAAAACAATTGACAAACAACTTTTTTAAAACAGTACTTATTACTTAGTATGCGATTTTTTTACAGCGGTCTCCATGTGAATAAACTGCCATATCTAAATAATTAGTGAAAATTGTGTGGTAATGTCTTTTCTGAAACTCCTTGATGTGAATTTTTAATTTATTATTAATTATACATTTGTACGTTTATTTATATTTATTACAAATATTACGCCTTTCCGTCATATGCAAAGTGCGCACATTTATTTTAACATCAGGGGTGGAATCCGAACAAACTAAAATTTAAATAGCAATTGAAATCTTTTTAAAAAAATCGTAAAAGAAACTAACCGTGGGATTTGCTCACGCACATGTGCCTCCAGTGAATAGGAGTCAGCGTCCCTTCTCTTCCTGCAGGTATCCCGGAATCTTCGACGCCAGCCAGTTGTCGGATCCTGCTTAGTTGTTCAATCAACGGCTCTCCGTCCGTCCCGTTACTTTTCCAGATACTTCCTCTTTGCCGTCCTCTGAGCGAATCCTCTCAAGCGACCCACCATCTTTTCCGATTCTCCCCGCCGCGTCAAGACAAAAATAATGGTGCCTTCCGCTACCTGGCGTATAGCATTGTTTATGCGAGCAAATTCTTTTCTGTTGGTGCGCACTTTCTATATGCTGATGTTAAGCCGAATTATGATCACACCACAATTGACTTGAATAAAGTCTTCTCGGGTTTGTAACCGAGTAAACGATTAGAAGCCCGAGTAGACTTTATTCATTCTCTCCACCGACATTCTGAATATGGGCATCTTTGCCTGATGGGTATTAAGTCACGAGTTCAGTTTTTCCTCTTTCGTCCTGTTTACTACGTGTGTTTCCATGACGACATCCCTTCGAAGCTTTTGGTAGAAGATGAATATTAGTAAGTATATGATTTATTTAATCTACAATTGGGCAGTTTGTTCGGTGCAGATACAGTATATATATATATATGTATATATATATATATATATATATATATATATATATATATATTCTAATAAACTACCGGGAGCCAAAATAAAAAACAATTATATTTTAACAAACAAACAAATTTTATTCATCAGAATTTACCATTATACAATTTAATAAAAACATATATCTCCTTCTCTCATGGGTCTTTACTGGGTTTGATAACGGACAGAACACTTAAATAATCAAAAAACCCAACATTTACCTTTAAATTAAACAGAAATATTTAATCGTCTAGACATCGACGAAACTTATTATCGAACTTAATCTACCAGATTGATTCTAAATTTAAAAGAGTTTATTTTGTTAACACAAAAGAAAAGAACGATATCTGACTGTATCTTTTAATTCCGTTTACACATATTAATACCATAAAATTTCAACTTACGATTGCTCAGGAGCATTTGACTCGTTCATTCCTCACACACTTTATAGACTGGACGTTTACACACTGACTCTAACACATATTATTGGTTCGACGATAGCTGATTCTCCATACTCGGTGTAGGACATCCCACTTTCTCGTGGTGAAACTACTCGACGCTGGATGCTGTGTCCTGGTCTCCTACCATCGAAAACAGTTGTCAAATTTTGATATTACTACAGATTGAACTTCTGCATACAAAAATGTTTATCGTTGAATAATTTTGCTATTTCTCTCCCAGGCTGCATATTTTCTCCATACTCGGTGCTCGCCGTACGCCTCCACAACCAACACCCAACTCCTAGCTCCACACTCAACTAACTTCCAAAAATCTTATCTTCTCTTTTTATATCACCGTCCCTTTTCTTTTCTTTTGTTCCCAAAAATACGTCACAACTGCTCGTTGACAGTTTCTCCATTATCCCGAGATTTACATTCTGCAGTAGCAGTTCCTTAGCTAGCAAATATCTAGCCGCTCTGTCTTGTCACATCGAGACAGGACCCGTAATTACTTTGCACTTGTATCCTCACCCCCCGCATTCACACGTGCGCTGTTCTAAAATTCTTCAGACCGCCCAACTGCCCCTTGATCCTAAGTCAACACGCCGATGGTCCAGGCCATTAATCTTACACAATGCCTGCCTTAACAGATCTATCTTCGACAGGCCACCCGCGCGTGTGCCTTGCCCTGCCTTACAAATCCTAAGTACACATTGCCACTTCCTGTGACGGCCAAGACCATTAATCCGAAACAATGCCTTTCCCTCAAAGCATTACAATATATATATATACTATTCTATATTCACCAGAGATTTCATATAGCGTCTAAATTTTCTTTTAGTTAGAGGACATTCTCCAAGTACGCTTGGAGGTAATTTGTTCCATACATTTATTGTACATATATTTTCCAAACCCTGTGAGAGTCGTTATCTCGCAGGTGACTCTTCCGAGAGGACTGTGTACGTGGCTACCTTTGGGAATCCTCTCTCTGGTTATTTGAACTAAGGTTCCCACATCCGAGGCACCTCGGTCAGTTCCGGAATCGCAGACCTTGGGTATACGATAAGAGTTGTCCACTATTCGTATTGGAATAGTCGGCCAGCTGCCTCCTAAACTGGTTGAGGCACGGAAAAGGGAATGCTGTGTCCCTATTGCAAACCTTTTCCCGTTATTGGAAGGGCGTGCGGCAAGTACCAAATTCCCAAGCTACCTGATGCAGGTTTTTCTAGGTTTTTCCCTGCATCAAATTTAGACGAATTGGTGTGTTGGATTCTTAAGTTGCAGTTCGGGGTTCTATTTAAACCTTGGCTACCTTCCTTTACCGTTCTTCAAGCTCCATTTCAGTCCCTTTCCTATGCTATAAGTGGGGAGGTGCCACAATATGGATATAGTCTGTTACACCTTTTTTTCTCTTGTCTCATATTTTGTTTTCCTGTCTGGCATTTAATTTGAAAAAGTGATCCATCCTCCGAACTAAATAAAATATTTCATACAATTCAGAATTCTCTGCGTATGTTTTTGACTTGCAAAGATTTTAACGAAAACATGTGGCTGAGCACTTTCCCGTCTTGTCTGTAGTGAAACGCATCCTAGGAGTTAAGTTCTGTGACATTCCATATTTATAGTACTGTTACTGATGAAATGTGTTTCGCGCTTTTGTGTAAATATAATTATTTTTATGTTTTTTCCCTGTAATTATTAGTAAGTGTTAAATATTTAGTTACACGGTACCAGTAATCAGGACAACTTATGTTGTATTTCATGTCACACTTTTACATATCTGTAAAGTCATGCGAATTTTATTTATTACTTATGTAAAATAAATATCACATCAGATTTCATAATACGAGAGCTAAAAGAGAATAAATCTATCTAACCGTTTTTTTCGAACCAAGTTTTAAAACGGTTTTCGCTCCATTACTTTGCAGCATTTTGAAATACCTCTGGCCAATTGATGAGCATATTGGGCGATTTAGAGTGGCCGCTAAAGAGTGAAGTTATTGCTCACTTATTTGTCGAGAAAGGAGTTCAAACGATTTGTTCACAATGAACTGGAACCGTTAAGTTCGCATTTCAATTTCTAACTTCATCGCGGCGGATACTGCGCTTAAACGAATTCAATGTGACGTCCCAATTGCTTATGTAGACAAATGGCGGCATTTTTTTAAGCATGGTGAGAGCTCGTAAAATATTGCAGCTTCGCCCTCAGCTCAATAAAAGCATCTGAGATTGCGTCATTTGGCGGACATTATTTGGGATTTATTACGACCTCAAAATTTATGAGGAATAGTAGCCGTTACTAACGTATAACATTTACGAACTTTCTAAAACTTCATTATTGGGGTTATCAAATGTTCACAACGCCTTTTAAATGCAGTTTTATTCCACTAACCTTTGAATAAGTTACATGAATAGAATATCGTACCTCAATGTTCCTCTTACAGGTTTAGTTATGCCAGTGCAGATCCTCAGAATGTTATAGAAAAGTTTATATAATTTGTTATAGCATTACAATTTTTTACATGTGCCATTTTATTAACAGAAAATTTATTTAAAAAATCTAATTCTGTTAATTCATTATTGTCAGTATTTTAAATTTTAATGTTATTTGAGAATTTATTAAAATCATTAATACCATTAGTTTGGATATTTTTTATATCGTTTGCTTTGTTTTAATTCGTTGATGTATTCTTTGTGCACATCTGAATGTTGTAAATATTTCATAATATCTAACCCAAAATCAAATAATGTCTGTTTGTACTGATATGTAAGAAAAAGGAATACACAATGGTTTTACATTCGTCGTGTACGTTATTCTCTGAGAAAATTGATCATTAAGAAACGACCCACAATAATTACACATATGTCATAACGAATGAAAGCATGTTCAGATCGCTGTACTTTTGCATTGTTATAGCAGCATAATTTCTGTATGTACCGATATAAATTTAATCAAGATGATACGAAAATTTTTCATGACTTTTTAACACTAATTCTGCGTAACAAATTTGGTATGATATTCCAAATATTGTAATTTCTCAAAATTATTTGATATGCCGTTAGCTGAAACCCAATACAGTAAATAGTTAAATACGCTATTCACTATTTCATATAAAACCTCATGTTTACAAATTCCACAACATCTGAAAATGCAGTCACACATTTTGGAAAATAATATAAGATCATTTAAAAAGACTACTGAACCCAGAAACTTGTTGAAGCCTCCTCTCAATCGTCCCGTGGAATAATAAGACACTTCACCATGATAGAAATTTCGACGTTAATACTCTTCCCCTTTTTCATAGAAGAACCGTGAATTTGAGGTGTAAATATATATGCTTTAATTTAATAATTAAAACATAACCGTCTATAAAATAAAATTCGCCTAAAAGTGATTCAGGGAAAACCCTAGAAAAACCTGTATCAGGTAGGTCGGGCATTTGGTACTTGTCCCACGCCCTTCCGATGGCGGGAGAGGGGTTAGTTAGCTGTGGCGTCGCAGATTTCACCTCTATGTGCCTTGACCGGTTTAGGAGGCAGCTGGCCGACTATTCCAATAGAAATAGCGGACAACTCTTACCATACGCCCATGATCTGCGACCCCGGAACATACACGTCTCAAAACAGGCCGAGATGCCTCGGCATGTGGGAACCATAGTTCAAAAAACCAGAGAGATGTGAAGGCATTACCAAATGTAGCCTCCACCAGAGCAAGTTAAACTTTTTTTTTTTAGGGCAACAGGCTACATGAGGGTAATGCACGTTGGGCAATTCCCTTTAATAGCATAGGCAGGGATTTGAAAGGGGGATGAGGAAGGTAACCAAGGGTTACTAGGGCCCCCGGGCTATATTTTAAGGATCCTACCCGGCATTCGCCTAAAGAAATGCAAGGAAACCCCTAGAAAAACCCGCATCGGATAGGTTGGGCATTGGGTACTTGTCCCACCCTCTTCCGATGGCGGGAGAGGGGTTAGCTGTGGGGTCGCAGCTTTCCACTCTCCGTACCTTGACCGGTTAAGAAGGCAGCTGGCCGACTATTCCAACAGAAATAGCGGTCAACTCTTACTGTACGCCCAAGCTTTGCGACCCCGGAACATACACCTCTCAAAACAGGCCGAGGTGCCTCGGCTTGTGGGAACCATAGTTCAAAAAACCAGAGAGATGTGAAGGCATTACCAAATGTAGCCTCCACCAGAGCAAGTTAAACTTTTTTTTTTTAGGGCAACAGGCTACATGAGGGTAATGCACGTTGGGCAACTCCCTTTAATAGCATAGGCAGAGATTTGAAAGGGGGATGAGGAAGGTAACCAAGGGTTACTAGGGCCCCCGGGCTATATTTTAAGGATCCTACCCGGAATTCGCCTAAAGAAATGCAGGGAAACCCCTAGAAAAACCCGCATCGGATAGGTTGGGCATTGGGTACTTGTCCCACCCCCTTCCGATGGCGGGAGAGGGGTTAGCTGTGGGGTTGCAGCTTTCCACTCTCCGTACCTTGACCGGTTAAGAAGGCAGCTGGCCGACTATTCCAACAGAAATAGCGGTCAACTCTTACCGTACGCCCAAGGTTTGCGACCCCGGAACATACACCTCTCAAAACAGGCCGAGGTGCCTCGGCTTGTGGGAACCATTTTGTTTCTTAATTTTATTACAAAACCTAACTGAAATAATAATTATAAAATAGTGAGCTAAGAATATTGACTTTTAAGAGAACGGATCGAATTAAATTAAATTATAATTACATAACTGATTAAGTTATACATTCAGAAGGTGTACAATAATATGTCATATATAATGTATAATAGTTTCAATTCTGTATATATTCAAGAGTTATTTGATTATATCCCTGTTTTTATCACGGATAATATGTTGTCGTTTTTATGAATGTGGGAACAGGGCGGTAGCTACAATGTGATAAATTTCTTCCTTCGTTTATAAAATCCCATGAAAGTGGTAATTTCCTCGATAAGAACATGAAGCCACAAGTCGTGAACGTGCCACAACGACGCAGAACGTCAGGTTTAGAATATTACTCATGCTGAAAATTTTGCTGTGCATGTCATGGGAATCCAAATATGAACGCCGTGTTCATCGCGGTATGTAGGCTTCTGTTGACTAGTGATCCAGTCCATGACAAACATGTTTGACATTCTATTAACGGGAAGTACCTGATTAAACGTGAAAAGCAAAGTGAACCGAAAATAACACAGCGTTCACAGCTGATTGCAATCCACCGCAGCTGATTTTTCGATCATTTCGATAAATGAGTCGTAATCGCCAGGGTCTGCGAATTCATTAACTCTATCTCTAATTGGGTAGCTAACTGACACGAATGCGCTGGAATTCACACACGTTTGGCTGAAATTTTAAAAATTATTTATTAGAAATACAATATTTCTGGAATCCAATTATATAGAATACCAACTTACTTAAAACCTTAAAAACATTACGAATTTTCATTAAATTAAATAGTTTAAAGACATATATAATATATTTATTTTTCTGTTACCGGAAACATTTTAAATCGCCAGATTAATTACATAAATTTCATGTTGTTATCGTTATGTACAAACTTAACTTTATTCATCTATCGTCGACAATTATAAAACTACTGCGTACTTTTTCAATTTTTGTATAATGTTAGGCTTACATCTTATTAGGTTGTATGAATTATATATAAGTGTAAGAGTATTTTTTTAATATGTCGTCAGTGAGTCAAATAAAGCGTACATGAACAAATAATCTTCAAAAAATTATTTTAACTCAGTCGTATATTTGTAATCATATTTTCATCTTCTAATAAATCAAACAGTGTTTATATATATGTGTGTGTGTGTGTTTAAACGAGGGTAGGTGAAAAATCTTCAAAAAGACACCGGCAGCAATCCACACGGTAGTGTGGGATTTTTAGCAAATAAAAAATACCTCCCTTTCCATCGATGACCAATTATTGCTTCATAAGAAATATATATATATATATATCTGTGTGTGAGTGTGTGTGTTCCACATACAACTCTACATCTGTGGAACAAATTTCACCAAATTTCATACACGTGTTCCTTACGACCAGGAAACAAACACTGTCTGGATGCGACACGTCTACCACCTCCAGAAGCGGGGATTGGACAGGGGTGGGAATTCTCAAACATGCTAAAACGGTCGATATTTAGTAGACAAAATTTTTTTTGAGAGGTAAAAGAGTTTTATAGTGTTTCTAACGATGATATCTGTGTATAAATTTCCCCTTACAGCATGGGAAAGAAGCACATTTAGGGGTTGGGTTGGAGAGGCCTTAGAAGGAAATAACGTGAATACAAACAAGATTGGATTCGAATCCGTGGTTATTGATGTCACTGAGTTTAATTATGTCATTCAACTTGCCATTTAACCCACATGTGTGGGAGTGGAAATTTTTATACATGTTAAATGGTCGATATTTGAGTCTAATAAATATTTGTCAGGGTCAATGAAATTGATTGTATTTCTACCGATGTTTTTTTATGGTATAATTTCAACCCATTTCGGCACGGGAGATGAGCACATTTAGGGATAGATTCGAGGTGAGTTATATAAAATATCGCAAAAGCAGCTGAGATTGTAGAAAAATCGTTGGTTATGGATATATGACAACCCGAGCAACGCCGGCAACCTATATAGTAAAAGAATAAAATGTGGAGGAATGTAAAGAGAATAATTTGAATAAAACGACTAACAACTGGATGAATAACGTTAAATTATTATTTTTACCTCTACAGGCTGAGTTTGAAAACGTCAAAGTTATTGGTTTTTGTCAAAATATAAAGTAAAGAATAAGTTAGTTTCAAAGGTTCGTTTGTTGATTAAATTAGAATAAAGGATCAGGAAGAAAAAAAACCGATCGGACCGATTTCTAACCTGGGAAGTCCACTTGGTACGTAGTGCTCTTTATCATCTGAGCTATCCGAATAGATTAGCCAGTCAGGTGCAACCTTTCACTATACATAAACACACGCCTATAATTTACTAAATCACATTCTTCACGGCCTAAGGTTTTATTCAATTCCATAGCTTCTTTGGCTGACCTTTGCTTGAATGAAATTCTTCTCTCCTTGAATTTATTTCATTAGACTTAACGTCCCTCGGTATAATTTGTCTGTCGTTCATATTTTGTTACACGAATTTGTTGTCAATGCCCTATTATTGATCGTTGTCGAGTCCAGACCTATCTTTCAAATTCTGGGTGTCTTCCTGTGATGACGGCTTTTAAAGGTAAAAAATAGTTTATTAAATATTATTAAAACGGTTACCATGTTATATGCTTATCATAAGGGAAATTTTATTATATTAAATTAATTTACGACATTTTAAAATATTTTATTTCAGACTTTAACGACGTTTCAGGTTGACATTTTTACATAATACCCTTATTGTACCTGACAAAAGTACAAATAAAATATTTTAAAATACATGAAATGCTCTTTAATTCCATTAATGTACAATATTAATCAAAGAGACAAAAATAAAGAATTATTTAAATGTTAAAAAGCATGAACTGTTACAAACAATCCTGTTAATTGTTAATGTAATACGGTTTGAAATTCACTGAAACCTTTACTGTATTTCATACTTTTGATATAATTTGAGCAGAAAAAGTTCTCATAGTTATTGTTTGCAAGAGGATACTGTTTATTGAAACAAGGCACGTCCGCCAACACGTTATTGTTTGTATTTAATTTCCATCCGGATCGCAGTAAACTGTTCATTCACTTCAAACCAAACTGTATAATGAATGGAACAACACTCATAACTCAATCACTGTTTCACGTCCGTCTTTGTTTTTTTTAAAGCTGAGAGAGATGATATTAACGTAATACAAGATGTTTACTTTACAATTCCTCTGTGACGCCATTTCTGTACGATTTATCACTAACTTGCCCTTAGCTTTGTTAATGTATCTTTTCAGTAACGTATCATATTTACATAAAAGTTTAAAGTGTAATTCGATTTTTATTTCTTCTTGGTAACGATAAATGATTAAAATACAATAATAAGTTTGTTTTGTAGAACTTCTATTGTTTTTTCATCAGATTTTCTATACTTCAAAGTATATACGTAAACTTTCTTATATTTAATGCGTATTTATGGTTTAAATTCACTAAAAATATTGTCATTAATCTTTTCGAGAAATTAAATAATTGGATGGAGGCTAACTGAAAACACAATGCAAAAATTCTTCATGTAATTTACGGTACTTGTGTGAGTTTTTTTTTATAGCGAAGGATTCGTATTAAATGACAAACATTTGAAAACCTGAAGATTTAATCTGAATGCTATAGAAACATATTTATTACGCTAATCCAGACATGCTACTAAATAGAACAAATTTTTGCAACCTGTACTTTCCGTGCACATTTGTCTTTAGACGGTTATATTAATGCTTACACCGAACTTACAACCTCCACTCTCCTCTCTCATAAATTCTACACTAGAGCCGAGCAATTAATTGCTCGTAATATTTTATGCGATTTAATTACTTCCGCAGCTGAAGCCTGGAAAAAAAAATGTGAGGACACTTGGCAGAAAGTTAATGGCTTGCATTTGGAACGTAGTTCATTTCGGGTCTAATTAGAAACACATCGCCTTCATAACACCCGCCCGCTAACAATCTTTAATACCATGAGTTAATTTCTTGAAGTAACACGTAATTTATCTAAAAGTTCTTTTAGAAGCGTTAATAAATTATATCGGTATAGAAGTAAATCTCTCAGTAACACTTGCTTGAACAGACGAGGCAAATATTTCCCTCAACATAGAGAAAACGAGTCTGCGGGTCGAGCAGACCCGTTATTTGTAGGTAATGAACCGCAATACCTACAGGGATAAAAAAAATGTATGAAACTTTTTAAAAATATTTTTTTTTAATATTAATTCGGCACGATTCCAAGGAATTTATGCCATTTCGTCAATAAAAGTAGTATATCTATTTTTTTTAAAAAAAATAAAAAATAATGATAGTAACAATAATTTAATAAAATAGTAGCAGATATGGGCTTCAACTCATTTATTTATTTTATCTAAGCTATCACGAAAAACGTTCACTAGGTTGTTACTGAAGATATTTTCGGAATAAACCATTGTTTTCTGACTAAAATTTGAGATTTTATGGGTGTGTAATAAAGAGTTCCATCTAAAACTCGGAGAGCAAAATAAGGAGGATGAAAATAACGTTTAGTTTGAGCTAAGGCACGGAAATGAACAGATTGAATAGGATCAGGTCAGAGAAAAATCCAGCTTCTGGGATAGGAAAATTGGAAAGTCGATAATGTTTGGTTCTTGGTATCTATGTACCGTCCAGTGACATGAATAAGATCAGAAAGCTCTATTAAGTTTAAAATATAATTAAAAATAGAAAAGTAAAACTGATCAGAGAGCGCCCAGGAGCCATCAGAATCTCAAGATGTTAGTCGCAAGACTAACTCTCGTAGTTGTTTCAGAGATTACACGAAAAAAGCCCTTCCAAATGACAGGTAACCTGCGAGGGATGTTCTCTCGCAGGCAAAACCTTGTAGGAGAGATACGAAGGGGCTACCTTTGGGTATGCCTTTTCCTCTCCGTTTTTGAACTAAAGTTCCCACGTCACCTCGGCTTGTTCTGAGAGGTGTTCCGGGGTCACAGACCTTGGGCATACGGTAAGAGTTGTCCGCTATTCCCATTGGAATAGTCGGCCAGCTGCCTCCTAAACTGGGTCGAGGCACGGAGAAAGGAATGTTGCGACCCCACAGCAAACTCCTCTCCCGGTATCGGAAGGGCGTGGGACAAGTACCCAATGCCAGACCTACCTGATGCAGGTTTTTCTAGAGTTTTCCCTGCATTTCTTTAGGCGAATGCCCGGTAGGATCCTTTAAATATTGCCCGGGGCCCCTAGTTAACCCTTGGCTATCTTCCTCTACCCTTCCGCATCCCCCCTTTCAAATCCCTTCCTATGCTATTAAAGGGGAGTTGCCCAACGTGGATTACCCTCATTTAGCCTGTTGCCCTAAAAAAAATGAACCACCTGCTAGAAGGCTGGAAAACAATCAAAAGATCCAGATCAGGCCACGAAATTTGTAGGCTGGTCCCTCGATATCGGTTAGCACAGGGTTTCTACAACGTTTTCATCGAAACTTAATGCTAGGCGAAGAGTGTTTACGTGTTGCCTCCACCCGATACGCACACATCCTATTTGTTCCCAAGTGAAGAAAAATATAGAACGAAATAATAAATCAAATTTATAAATATATATATATATATATGACAAGGGAAATGATAAATTTGGGTAGCATACATTCCAGAGTTTTAACTTCAGAAAATGATGTATGATTAGTCCTCTGATCTACTGTCTCTTTTAGAAACAAGTTACTTTTATTTTTTTTATCACAAACCTAGGAGTTTTTATTCTTCCGTTTCGGATGTGTAGGTCTCCAGCTTATACCGTTTGGCTAACCATACTGTAGGAACTATTATCTCATTTTTTAACATTATCTTACACCGTCTTTCCGAAACCAGCCTTTCAATATGATGAATTGCTTCAAGTTACTTTGCTGCTTGAACACTTTTTCCTTTTTCATGTTTACCCATCAAGTGGGTACTCTCAGAATGGCATCAGTAAATACGTATAATTTGAGACTTTGTTGAAAAGAAGTTTCCGCAAAATCTATAATTTAGTTTCGTTTATCCTGTTGACACTTATTTTGTGTTATCAAGAGCACGATAATTCCCTGTGTCCTCTACCGCTTCTCTTTGAGTTCGTGCCGCAGTGAGCTAACTCTGCGCTTCTTGCCCCTCCAGCTGTATTTGTAGGGACGGACTACCCTAGCGAATTAATAGTTGAAAGAGCTGCAGTGTCTGAGTAGCCAGATAACACTGCACAAACACAGGACATGTAAATAATTTATACCGCTGGCCGGATTGAACTCGACTCGAGAAGAACGGAGAGTGTGGTAGCTCGACACAAACCACGGCTAACGACCAATAAATTAATTATAAATATTTATGAACCCCGCTCTTATAATTGAACGTTTTACCAATTAATATTGGACATTATTTAATATTTCCTAACAGCTAATTTATAAATCTATTGTTATTCAAAATTCGATAATTTAAAAATATATACATGAGTCATTATGTAATCGTTTTAAAACAATATAATTTGAAGCATAATATATAAATTTATTACATTACCAATACAGTATACAGTAAAGACAATCAAGAGAATATAGTTTATAAAATTAAGAGAAACAAGACGATGTTTAAGAATATCGTGTAATAATCCGAAGTGAATATAGGCTTAAAATATATCTTAGACGAAGATAGATAATTAATGCAGTAATAAAGAAAAATGAGCTATAAAATACATAAGGATCTGAAGTAATACTAACGTAGTTGCAGGCTATTATCAACCATCAAACAGGAAGTTGATTTTCTGTTTGTGAGTTCGACATTGCCTGACATTGCCAATTATTATATCCCCAATCATCCATTCTGTAGTAAACTAATAATATTGTATAAAACCCTTGACAAAAAATTGATCGCCCCTTTATGAATGCCACACGCAATACACCTTAGTACACATAGCTTATTTGACTGTTATTGACTAGCGCATGAACTATATTTTAAATATTGCACGATGTCTAACGATTAATGCACCCTTCACTAAATCTACTAAATGTCACTAACCATTATTGCCCTTATTTTAAAAATGTACGTTACAAATAGCCGGAAATGATAAATTTTACTTCAATAGTAACAAATCGATATCTTATGTCCACTTATTATGGAAGAATTTTTAAATATCTTTCAGTACATGTAATTTATCAAAAACGACTTCCACTTTTAATTTAGTGGACAACGGTATGTTGTTGTCCAACATAAATTAGCGAAATTACAATGTAAGAAATGTCGTTAAATGTTTATCATTATTAATTTGTTAACGTATAACGTAATCATATTTCACTTTATTGTTGACCTAAGTTAACATCATATTTTAACAACCAAATGTATACGTGCGGGTTAATAGATTTCAATTATCGAACGATTTTATATTAAAGATTAATATTTTGTTGTAGTATTTGAGTTGCTCTTCAATTTAGATAATACTAAAAAAAGGTTTGAAAAATACTCACTCTCTTTGAAACATCCTAAAAGAAAAATAAACCGTAATGTTTTTTTCGACCGCAATCAAACCTTCTTTAAAGTCATTAATTTACACCAAACAACTTCTATTTACTTTTCCACCCTTTTGTTTCTGTTGATTGTACCTTTATATGCTTATTTTATATAAATCTTAAATAAATATGTTTCTCTCTAAAAACGGTAGAATTATTTATAATGACAACACATGACAAAATATTTTTGTGTAACCGTTGCAACTTACAGGAATGTGCGTCTGTAACAGTTTGTATTTGAGTCATAAAGTTCCACCAATAATAATTTTGTAAAGGAAAAAAACTGGCCTATCTCCCGCGGTAAAAATCATTCTGTATTTTACGTTTATTCACTTATCTGCTTGCAATGATGCCACTGAATTCATCTTCAGTAGTATCAGTAAAAACTTATGTTTGTAAATATAATAAAATGAGTTTAATAAAGTAGCATATTAAGACATATTGTAATATTCAATTAGAGGTCGTTAATTAAATAAAATTTGAAGAATTTGTCTATCGCTGAAGCTAATTAAGTAATAATTAAATGGATGGCGTTATTTAAATAAAAGAATTAATAAAATTTACAATTAATATTTATTTATTTTGTGGCAACAATTTAAAACAATTACAAATTTAAAATATTAAATCTCAGGGTCTTCACTAGGTTTGATAATGGACATATCAATTATGTTTAAAAATCTTATTAACAAAAAAATCCCATTTACCTAAACAATACGTCGACTAAAAGAAAAGAAATTAACTTGACAATTAAAATAGAACGAAATTAAAACTAAAAAGATTAACTCTGATTAACAATTTAAACTAGAACGGCATCTATATCTGACTTCTATCTTTTAATTACGTTTACATAAATAATTATTTTTTAATTTGTTACTCACATCTGTCCAGTTGGTTCCAGCATACCTTTCGTTTTCGAAATACACTATTGCGAGATTTTACACTGATTCTAAGATTCACAGATTTTACATTGATTCTAGTCAAAATTTATAGGATGTCAGGAACTCGGATGATCCTCCCTTTTTTTTGTCAGCTATCTGTTGACTGCTTGCCTTAGCTGAATTCTGTGGTTTGTAGATTTGCTAGTCTTTATTGCTTTGGACTTGAACTGCAATTTTACTATTTCTGGTTGTCTATGGACGTAAAACTGCTTTTACTTAGCAAGTTTCGATGTAATGCTCTCGTGAATGTTTTACTTTGTCCCCAACTCACAACTTTGTTTAATAATAATACAATAAACGACGGCTGGTCTCTGCTCAAGTATCACTTGTTAAGTCCTCCGAAATGTCCAGGCACCAACCAACTCTGTTAAATTCTCCTCACCACCTAACAGTTATACATCGACGATGTCTTTCCGCGAACTGACCACTAGTTCACTCGAGTTTAAGCGCGCATACACCATTTTCGGACCTTCCGACAAAGGAACAGAGCTGGGCTACATTGTCACTATGGAAGCTCCTGTCGCAATAATAGATTTCTCAAACAAATTAAATCTTAATGTTCAAACAATTAATGTTGTAATTAATTGGCATTACAATATATTTGGAAAAAAACCACTATACAAAATATATCTCGTAAACCTAGTTTTTAATCTATCTTCCCATAATGGACGTTTGTACAAATATTAAAATTGAAAGTTACATATTTATGTTTTTCTTGGTTAAGTTATTATAATCAATAAATATAGCAAAATATAGACAACAAAATGCTTTCGCGACGTTTTATATTTATGAATGCCGTAAGAAGTATCCATTTCACCAATTTTATTAAGGCAATATAAAACTTGTGAGTTGAGCCAAGAGCACCAGCTTATAGAGGCAGCTCGTAAATATCCGCAAGCAATGGTCCGCGGATCTTTGCGGACTTGCAACTTAAATATCAGAATATAGCGGCAGTTAAAGCTGGCGCGCTGAATCGAGGAGAGAATAAAATGGAAATCTTGCCTTTGACCATGTGTTAATCCAGCTGCTCTTCTGTATTCATTTTGTTTGTTCTCTCAACAATAGGGAAGTTTTAATTAATGCCAACACTAAAGCAAGATTAAATAAAGAGTATATTTTTAGAGACATAAAATTATCATAATGATATTTTGATAATAACGATTAGGGCAGCAGTAATTCTTAGTGATAAACACAAATAATCACGGCCTCTAAAATTAATTATCGTTACTCTCAATTTGTAATTTTGAATTATTAAAACTAAAATGCCGTATTAAATTTTAAAAATAGTTTCCCTCTTCTAATGACGTAGTTTGTTCCGATTTTGTTACTTCCAGATAACAGTAACTGAAGAGTTTTCCTCGCCACAGAAAAATCACCAGTTCCAACGAAGTTAGAAACCGCACCCTTGGGGGTTCCGAGGTTGGCGCGTTAACCTAGAGAACACAAAGATCCGCTTCAAAATTAATTTGCCGTGTTGCAATTATCACGGTCATTTTTGATAGACGTCAAACTATAAATATTATAACGATGGTAGACTGATTGCAATTTTACTGTACTTTTTCATTCCCACTACAGGCATAAATATATTTATAGCAGGCTTGATGAAATTGTGATTAAATTTTCGGAAGAACGAGCGCTTTACAGTATCCAAATATTTCTAATTAATGAACCACATATTTTTTTAAGGCTTTTCTTATAAGTCATAGAAATTTATATTTGGTAAAATAATTGTAAGCATTTCCTCTAATCTTGAATTAATTTATACGAATTATCTATTCGTCATTGAAGTACTAAAATTGGGACATGAATAATGTGATTAATAATAAGAAAAAAAAAACAAATACAGACAAAATAAATACCGCTTAACGTTTCTGGAAACCTTGTTTCTTTCTTCAGGTGCTAATAAAACTAAAAATCGCAAGAGCATAGAGCGACATAACCGCACAATACAGTTGACATACTTGTCTGTATTTGGCTATTTTTTTATTATTAATTTTAAAAACAGACGTATATTTTTCGTTTTAAGAATGTAATTAAGTAAATTTCAGGTTAGTCTGTTTTCATATTTGTACAACGAATAAACAAAGCTTGCATGTGACTGAGATTCTACGAGGATAGCTCGTTGGTTACGGAAATTGCATATAAGGCAGTGAGCCTGGGTTCGATTCGCGAAACTGTCGATATCTTTCTATCCTACTCTGGTAGAATTATACTTTTATTAACTATTTATAAACCGGCACCATTTTTCAAATTGACCATAACCAAAATCTAAAAAAATTCCACTGAATATAAGTAAACAAGTTAAGCATTTTACTGTTCCTAGTAGCCATTGTTTGATTAAAATTTTCAAGAAATTTTTATTTTATTATTCTTCCTGTCGTTTATGTGGAAAATATAGCACCAGTAGAAACATATCTTGATGTAGAGGGGAAAAACGTTCAAAAAGTTAATTACTTATCATGTAGACTTTTGGCTTTTATTCTTTTGTAGGACCAACCAGTGTTTTCGCTGCCAATCAACTGAGAAATTAACAAATATAATTTATTTTTAATAATTATTAAGTATTTATTTTTAATAAATTTAATAAATTTTTGTATTAATATTAAAAAATATAATGAGAAGAACCTATATGCCCTCATTTGATAGTACGAAACCTGTATATTTAGAACGAAAGCAGGCCTTGTGTCCAGGATCGCGAGGGTATAGGGGAACGTTCGATTGTGTTTGATTGGTATCGTCCTCTGGGGAACCGAGAGAGGGCGTAGCTGTAATGCAAACGCGTTTGATACTGCGTTAAGCCGGAGGTGCTCTGTTATGTCCACATCAGCGCACATAAAACTGAACTTGTTACATTCACAGTTGTGAGTAAAATTCACAAATGAAACTGCAAGCTGTCAGGGTATTAATATTCTGCCCTTACTTCCCGACCATATGTGATAGTTGGGGAGGACAATGTTTTCGTACTATGCATGTTTTCGTAATATAATAATTTTTGTCAATGAAAATACCCTTCATATATTTTAAGCAGGAGTTCTTTCAGCTGTAGATCTCCCGTAAAGAAAATTAACTATCCCTTCAATTTTTAAAAAAACATGGGCTGTTCCTAATCGTTCATTATCTCAAGGTCGGGTTCTCTGTGCTCGTTTTCTATATCAGGTATAATAATTTCACGGGGAAGATACGAGTCAGATTTTTCTGATGAAATGTACTGCTAAGGGTTAACTGCTTAATGTTGTGTTGCACCAAGATCAGTGACTTCAGCTGAATGCGACTGCTAACGGATGCTCCACTTGTTCACTTGTCTGATCATTTCCCAAACAAGGCGACGATTTTGCTCTTGAATATGTCCTTGAAGTCATAAAGAATTCAACGTACGGACCTGTCTGGACTGGATTCGTTTTTAATTTTCAATTTTAGATTTTACAGATTATTAAACCGGCTTTAAATTTACCACCAAATTCATGAGATCGCTTTGTAAACAGGGTACTGTGCGTTGAAACTTGCTAATCCAATTTAAATTTTTTTATATAGGCCTATATAATTAAGCAAAATGAAAATTTTTTGTAATAAAAATAAAATTCTGAAATTTATATTGAACTGTTCGTTGGATTGTCCACAACACCACGAAATTATCCTCTGTATGGCAGGCAGGCGCGTACATGGATCAGGAACGGCCCCTCTTCGACAGGTCTCGTGATAACGTGAAGATTGCCCCTCCCAAAACAGCAACGTGGAGCTGTTTTCACCAAACAGTTCCCGGTCAACCCGCCGCTTTACTACTCGGTTAGATTCGCCGTCGTGATAATTTTCACAGATAATTCGTCCGCTCGCAGTAGCAGCTCCTTCAGTTTAATCCTGTGAATTTTTAATTTCTTATAGAATTTTATTGTATCTGCGGCATTTATATCAATTAATGAAACAATTAAAACTGTATTCTCTGCTTTATCTGACGTTTTTACGATAACTACGTCGACCACCAACGAGCGTGACCTCGCTCGCTTATATTCCCATCGTAAAATCTCTCGCCGCAGTCTTTCTCTCGTGTCTAAGGGTTACATGACTCTACGGATTACACGAATTGCATAATTTCTGTCATAATTTTGTATTATAAAATAAAACAATCGAAATGTCATTTTCACACAACGAATGAATGTAGCCGTGGCGCCAATGATAAACTGTCATTAATAACGGCTGTTTTTAATTGTCGCTAAAACACTTTTTAACCGTTATTGCTTACGATGTTATAAAAATTACAATATAATAATTTGGTGTGTAGTTAATTTATAATAAATGGGGAATTATTTATATCGACGGTACTTGCTCATTACAAAGTCAGCCCGTCTCACTATCGCTCTAATTATTTCTGGTATTTGCCCAGCGTTTTCTAGTAAAAATTTTCTGTACATGAATCACAATAAATAAATGTAAAACGGAGTACAATAATAAAAGTCCTTACACATACATTATTTTGAGGAGGAAACATGCCAAATAGAGAAGAAAATCTAAAGTTCCATGTCGTGTCTGCGATACAAACAGACGAAATACCAAATGTTCGAGTTTAAAAAAGAACTCGCTTCGCAGGGTTTAACATAATTAATTTGTAACTTACAATATGTTTGGTCATGTAGTGATTATTCGGGGTCATATGAATAAGGATGTCCAGGCGTTTTTATTGATGCTATGTAGCGCTAATAAACTAATAATTAACAAATTAATGATTTAAAAGATTTATTTTATCAACTGGAAACATTTACTATAAATGATGAACACAGAATAATGTCATTATCTTTATCTGAACCAGGAGAAATTTTTTAAAAATTTGAACACAATACAGTTAACTTACATGATACGGCCCGTAGGATTTACGTGATTAAAAAATTAAAGGAAGAGTTAATTTAGACTTAATGTAGGTTAAAATGGGATCAGTGACGTCTTTTGTGAAGTTTGGCTGCGCAACGTTCTGAGGCCGAATCCAATCGGTTGCCTCGGGACCCGATAACTGTCGGCGGAAGATTGTATCGATTCCGCATAGCTGTGGGCAATAGCGAGACCTTTCCAAATGCCACTGTGAGTATGAGTCGGAGTCGAGCTAAAAATAACAAGCCGGGGGCAGCGGTCACGCATTCTCGTGGGTGAAAAACTTGATCTCACATTAGATCCACGCAAAAAACTGCCAACCCCTTACGTTGTAATGTCAGATAAAGTAAAAATTATAAAAACTAAATTTGTTATGAGTTGCTTTCCTTAATTTATTTTTGATTTTCGTAAAAGTCGCTATGAAGTAATTTAAAAAACATTACAATGTTGTTAAACTTGGAAGTATCCATTATAATGTATATTTACTGCATTCAAGCTTCCATTTTACACCCCAATTAAATAATATATATATTTTTGCTATTTTCGAAATACTGAGTCATCTTCAGATATTTATAATAATTCTTTTATATTACACATATCCTTATTCATCTGAATTGTAATATTTTGCACCACTTAAAAAATATTACAATGTTGTTAAACTTGAAAACATCCATGATAATTTACATTTACTGCATTCTAGCTTCTATTTTACAACCCAATTAAATAAAATATATGTTTTTTGCTATTTTTGATTTACTGCGTGAATTATTAACGTTATATCGTTCTCTATTGGATATATCAATCCAGGTATTATTCTTATTAATTTAGTTTCGTTCCATATATCCTTATTCATCAGAATTGTAATAGTTACTACCAATATATTAACGATATATAATTCCCTATTGTATCTATTAATCCATTTATTATTATAATTAATTTAGTTTCGTTCCCTGGTTCTTTTGGTATCATAGCTTTAGTGTATCACAATTGTGGTATTTAGAATGCTGTTGAAACCATTTTTCAACGACTTCATGAGATAATAGTTAAATATTAACAAAATATCAAAAAATGGACAAATGAGAATAATTGAAGGCGCACTGCGTTACGTTTGCTCAGGTGGGTAAGTTAAATACTCGTTTCGTAAATACATCGTATGCTATGAAATTACAATTGCGGAAAATAAATATATATGTAGCAAAACTTTCATATTATTTTGCTGGAGTATTAGAATTATCCAGACGAATTGCCACTTTTTCTGACGATAATTTAAGTTAGCTGGTATTTGGACCGTTTTTTATATGAATTAAGATTCACTTGGCGTATAAGCAAGTCATCTAGATTATTAGTAGTATATAATATGTATAAATATTTTACAGCCGTATAGGCGAATGAACGTTTTAGTTTAACATACTATATCAGCTTCAATTAAAAGTTACTTAACTACCAATTACAATTATTATGAAAAATATCTTAAATTAATTCTCTACGACTAACATAAAGTTATTTATTTAACTTATACAAAACTTTATACTTTCAAGAATATTGGCTAGTACGAGTAAATAGAAACAGTATGATTCTTATTTATGTATAATTCTGCAGAAACTAGTTTTCTAGAATTACATATTTCTAAAAAAAAATCTTTCTTATGTCATTATTGTTGCAGGCTTTCTAGTTGGAGGTTAGTCAATATATCAGGACCAAATTCACCTCCGCTCCGTCAGTAGGGACTCCAGAATTCAATTTAGTACTCATTGCTCCATCCACTCACGCAACTTAATTGGATCTTTAGACCATTTAATTAGCAATCGAATTTGCAGACCAAAGTGTGTTAGAAGTATTGATAATGAAATTACACCTCAAATGTACGTTCCATTTTCCGTCGAAAAAATCTGCGTGATGAGCCCTTCCATATACCTCCAATAAATCAATAAGCATAATTTGATAAATTATCCTCTAATTATATCGGTATATCGATTTAGTGGGTTTAACGATTGGAGGAGGTAATGTTCACCAAAATACGCCAGCTAAAAACGCCGAGACTCATAAAATTAATGTAAAATTTTTGTATAGTTTTACTCAAAATGCGTGTCACGCATATTTATTATTATAAAGAAACGTCAGATCTATGAACCAATAATTTTCAATCGTAATTCCAAGAAAGTAATTTCACAATTTTGGAATGTCGTGTGTGTAATTCTCGCCACTTTGATTCCTTTCCACTGTGAATTGCGAAAGTACTGTTTACTGAGATACATAAACGAATAATCGATTGTGTTAGTAAGATCCCATCGTGAAATCGCTGTTTATTGAGTTTAGTTTCAGAGCGTTATAAATAAGAAAGCAAATGTGTGCTTATTTATTTGAATTTCATCTATAACACTGATTAGATGCGAATATGTGATCTATATTCGTGTGTATACAATTATATTATAGTGATATTTAAATAAAACATTTTAACAGAAACAGTAACATGTACAGGGTTGTCAAATAGTAATTACGGTTAAACTAAACTGAAATTGTACAGTATTTAATTGTTGTTGCGAAATTAAAATTGTCAATTTTATTATTTTCAGAATTATTAAGTAATAAAGTAAGAAGAATGGATATTTTGTGATAGTCGCTATCACAAAAATAAAATTCAGTGAAGTTAGACGAAAATATAATAAGCCGAGACTCGCAGACAAACCAATTGGTAAGCATCTGAACAAATTTCTTACATGACGAGGTAAGAACAGGACTGATTAACTTCGGGCCCTTGCAGAACTGAACAACTTCGACAACTAAAATAAACTGAACGGACAACTGTGGTTATGGAGCCCAGTTTTAGAAACAAAATTTCTAAAATGACTGTTCACTGAGTCTTCAGTTGAAAACTTACGAAGAAAGCTTAATGCATTCAATGACTACATTCCGTTCGTTTAAAGATTATAAAAATTATAAATGAATAATCGATTTTTGGCAGCCTAATTTTCTTACAATCAGGTAGAATCAGATCAGCCTTAGTTTTGTGGTTGTTGCTTGCCATTTCTGAGCGTCACCGGTGACTGGAGTCCATATTGTGATCCCCACATTAACAGTAGATTTTGAAGTAACGGTAGTGGAAAACAACTGTCGTGTTATTATTTACTTTCTTCTACAGTTACAAATACTTCCTTTTTTTCAACCAAACAGATTTAAAGATTCTTGGATTCGATTTGTTTTTAATTAATTTCAAACAAAAAAATTCGTTTAATTGGTTTGTTCCATTATATAATTTTTTCTTAATACTAAATTGTGAATAAAGTTCCAAAATACTGGAAAAATTCATTGCACTTAAATTGACTTGAGTTTACGTTTCGAAAAGGGTGTCATAATTTCCAAAATTTACGTTTTGAAACGCCGTGTGTAAATCTTTGCAATTTGTGTGAGAAAAGCAGTTTTATGGATATGTATTGTAATTCATCTCAATTGAGTTTCAGAATAAATATTTGCACACAACCAAATTTATCTCAAACTCCGTAATTTATCTACCACGATGAGAATTTTTCAGAACAGTCTTTCGCTTGCCGCTTCTCCCCTAAATCCACCCCGTCCCACAGTTACTCTGCTTTTAATAGGTGTACAGGATCGTTTAAGGCCGTGATATGTAGATTTCAAAGGGAGCGTATAAAAAAAAAGTCAAGCTCACGTTACCTTTATGCTGGAAACATTAAATTGGCTCAACCTTAACATTTGGATAAAGTTTACTGGTACAAAAATAGCAAATAATTTTGATGGTTCGTACAATTCCGATAGTTCAGCGTAACGATGAAAAATAGTTATAGGTGCAATAATAAGGGTGATAAAAACTATGTTCTGCCGTGAGAATACTTTCTGATAGTTATTTAAGCTCAATATTGCTTGCCACCGATAATATTCGGCCAGTTGCAGTGTGAAACATTATTTTAATCTTAGAAAGACTCCGGTAGGTTAAATTAATGCCAAATAAAAAGGCAGTTCTTTCAAAAATATCATTTTAATCATTTTAGTTGATAAAAGTGTTGGTAATATTTTTCCATCGTTGTTGAAACGCGTAGAGTAGTCGTAGAAATAAGCAACACATCATAAAGTGTTCAGTGAAGAATAATGAAAACAAGCTGTTGTTTAATTTTAGCTTACTGCAGAAGAAGACATGCAATTATTATATTTTGTTCAATAAACTTTATTGGTATCTTCAATATTCGAAAATTTCATTCTTAGGGTAAAGTTAAAAAGTAATTCAATTTAAAAATATTTTTATTCCATGGAAAGTTGTTAATAAAATAAATGTGAGTTATGTTTAATATTTTAAAATATGTCATATTCGTCTTCATATGTTAAAAATATATAAATTTTTAGGTCTTCAATTTAAATATTTTAACAGAAAATTTAATATAATGGATTAAATTATTATAGTATGTAATGGAATGCTTACTGATTCTATTTTATAAGTAACATCTATTCAATATTTATAACGTAAGGTATTCTGCATAGTCTCTCAAAAGTGGTCAAACGTAGCAAGTTTGTAAATGCAGAACAGAAAGACCATAATATTTCCGAAATATTTTACGATTTCTTATTAATAGAATAATGTAAATACTTAGGTTTTGTTATATAAAATAATTTATATAAGAATGATTTTTTTTGGGTGTAGAGAGGGTAACCCACATAGTGGCAACTCCTCTCTTATAGCATACGAAAGGGATTTGAAAGGGGGGATGCGGAAAGGTGAAGGAAGGGTTAACTAGGACCCCCGGGCTATAGTTTAAGGATCCTACCCAGAATTCGCCTAAAATCAATGCAAGGAAAACCCTAGAAAAACCTGCATCAGGTAGGTCGGACATATTTTTTTGGGTGTAGACAGGCTATGTATAGGGTAATTCACATAGTGGCAATTACCCTCTTATAGCATAGGAAAGGGATTTGAAAGGGGGGATGCGGAAGGGTGGAGGAAGGTAGCCAAGCGAAACTGATCCCCCGGCCTATGGTTTAAAGATCCTACCCGGCATTCGCCTAAAAGAAATGCAGGACAAACCCTAGAAAAACCTGCATCAGGTAGGTCGGGCGTTGGGTACTTGTCTTTTTTTTTACTTTTTTTAAATTTATTTTTTATTATTATTATTATTTTTAGGTCACCAGGCTACATGAGGGTAATCAACGTTGGGCAGATCCCCTTTAATAGAATAGGAAGGGATTTAAAAGGGAGGATGCGGAAGGGAAGAGAAAGGTAGCCAAGGGTTAACTAGGGCTCCCGGGCTATATTTTAAGGATCCTACCTGGCATTCGCACAAAAAAATGCAGGGAGAACCCTAGAAAAACCTGCATCGGATAGCTCGGACATTGGGTACCTGTCCCACGCCCTTCCGATAGCTGTGTTTGCTGTGGGGACGCAGCATTCCCTTCTCCATGCCTCGACCAGTTTAGGAGGCAGCTGGCCGACTATTCCAATGGGAATAGCGAACAACTCTTACCGTATGGCCAAGGTCTGTGACCCCGGAACATACACCTCTCAGAACAGGCCGAGGTTCCTCGTTTGTGGGAACCTTAGTTCAAAAACGGAGAGTAAAAGGCATACCCTAAGGTAGCCCCTTCGTATCTCTCCTACTTTTTTTTTGGGTGTAGACAGGCTATGTATAGGGTAATCCTCATAGTGGCAACTCCTCTCTTATAGCATAGGAAAGGGATTGAAATGGGAGATGCGGAAGGGTGGTGGAAGGTTGCCAAGGGTAACTAGGGCCCTTGGGCTATGGATTACGGATCCTCATACAGTAATAATCAAAATATAAATACATGTATTTCTATTTTACACTGTACAAATCTGCTGTAATTTACAGACAACTGCAATGTGAAACCATTTCATGAATTGACAAATATTTCGTTTCATAATAAGGCCGGTTTCAATATCGCAAAGTACAGTCATCACCTGTATAAATGGAAAGCTCTTAATAATGGTACAGACATAAGGGGAAAGTGTTAGCAAACAAAAATTGGTTAAATGAAAAAAAACCTTTTTTTATAAAGCAAAAAATAGACTACTCAATTTTTATCGACACTTGTTTTTCATGTTTTCACAAACATCTTTATATTATCTCAGTTCACGTGCAGACAATATTTATCATTAACATGGCTGTAGTCGAATAAATTGTGGCAGTGACTGGCGGTACGCCACGACAGTACATTTACGCACCGTTTGGACAATAATATAAATATATAGTTCAACATTATCGTATATAAGTAAAATGAAACATACGTGAATGGCGACGAGTAAACCAACAGTATGTATCAAATTGCGTGCATCTAAACACAAATGGGTTGCTGTATGGGCTGGATGTATATATATATATATATATGTATATATATATATATAAATCATAATTGACGTTCAATAAACATTCACAACCCAATGTTTTTGTCTCCACTTAAAAGTAATTAAGATTTTTGTTCGGAATCTGGTCCCACGAGGGACGTGCGTGGTTGTAGAGTCAATTGCATCAGAGCTGGGGAATGAGTAGCAACTGAATTACGGAGTGTACGTAGTGCAGAGCGTGATTGTGTGCCAGGGAAATTCTGTGGATTCCAGGCAATTAGAGGGCATTCTTCACAACGCCGCGTTCCACTTCCAAGCTCTCACTCCCACAACCTAAGCAGACTCCAATTGAATGGCAGTCGCTGTCAGTGTCTACAACGACTGCCGACCAAATTAGAAATAAATTAGTTGTCAAAGGGTGTTTTTTAAGAGTTTTTATTTCTTTCGTCATCTATTTACGTGTCAATATATCGCGAAGTAAATTTAATTAAAAAATGATGAGCCAAGAACGTAGACATTATGTTGCGAGATCGAAAATAGTTCTATTTGGTGACGAAACAAACAATGGAGCGTGTTAATAGACTTTACAGTAAGTAGATCAAATAATTAAAGTATTCAGTGATAGGAATTTCTGTGATAGTCGTTACAGTAATTAAGGATGCCAGTAGTAGGAAATTCTGCGATCTGAAGATAGCACGGGGCAGAGTCACCTGGAGCGTAACATCTAACAAATCGTTAGTCTTTTTATTTAAAATTTTAATGTCGCATTAACTTAAATGTCATTAGCGACCCCTACATTAGTTGACATAGATTAAGATAAACATTCCATACTTCTGTATTAAATTAGGTTGCTTAAGTTAGCTTCATTGACGAACTTCAGCACCCTGAAGATCGTCATAGGCGATTGCGCTGGGTCCGATAGTTGATAATTTCCAAAGATGCTGTTCTCATTGTTGAGTAGTACTCGCAGCTCTACAGAGTATGCTTCGTAGTTAAGTTCTCGTTACAATGCGTTGAAATGGTTGCCCAGTTCTGGATAATATATAATTATGGGTTAATTTAAAATTCACGTACTCTCCGCTTAAGAACTAAGGTTCCCACAAGCCGAGGCACCTCGGCTGTTCTGAGATGTGTATGTTTCGGGGTCACAGACCTTGGGCAAACGGTAAGAGTTGTCCGCTATTCCCATTGGAATAGTCGGCCAGCTGCCTCCTAAACTGGTCGAGGCACGGAGAAGGGAATGCTGCGTACCCACAGCAAACTCCTCTCCCGCTATCGGAAGGGCGTGGGACAAGTACCCAATGCCCGACCTACCTGATGCAGGTTTTTCTAGGGTTTTCCCTGCATTTCTTTAGGCGAATGCCGGGTAGGATCCTTAAAAATATAGCCCGGGGGCCCCAGTTAACCCTTGGCTACCTTTCTCTACCTTTCCGCATCCCCCCTTTCAAATCCCTTCCTATGCTATTAAAGGGGAGTTGCCCAACGTGGATTACCCTCATGTAGCCTGTTGCCCTAAATAAATAAATAATATTCTCGAATCTTATTCTTGAGAGGATAATGTTTCTTTTTGGTTTAGCTGTTTAGGGCATTCTACTTCGTTAAATGCTTTGATGTTTGTATATTCTGATGAATTAATCTTATCCATGTTTTTCTTTGTCCAGTACTCGGTAATTTTATTATAGTAAATTTTTAAATGATCTTGACTGTTTCTTCTACTGTTATCATTGACATATAAGATATTTTGTTGTGAATTGGGATTAATCATTGTAGGGATCTCCAACTGTAGTTGGTTTATCAGAGTGTGTAAGGATTCTCTAAAAGGTCTGTAGTTGGTTGCTCCTGATACATGATGCCTCTGTTTTGCGAAGACGTTTTTCCTGATGAAAGAACAGCTGGACTCCTGTTCCCTCATATAGTTGTAAGATTCATCCTGCACCTGAGGTTGGCTTGACCCGATTCGAATAGGAGCTTTTCTATGTTAGTAGTTTTCAAACAGCCTGAAATAGTCCGGAATACTACGTTTTCTATAGTGGCTATTTTATTGAGTAAGGATTTGCTTTCTGTTTGAAAAATTTGGATTCCATACTCCATTTTCGATATTATAATAGCATTATGATAGGTTTAGGGATTTTCTGTCTGCGCCCCAATTTGTTGCGGCAATACATTTGTGTATATAAATTATTATTTTTATTTCAGTGCATAGTTCTTCTATGTGGTATTTGAAAGGTAATTTCTTATCTTACTGTTCCAAGTATTATTACGTGCTGATGAAACTGTATATTTTTTCCTTCTAATACTACCGATAAGTGTCTAATTTTATTTCTCCTGGTAAAGGTAATTTCCTTAATTTTGTCACAGCTAAAATTGTAACCTATTTCGGCGGCCTATTAATTATAATCTTATCCAATGTATATAGCATTTGCTATGTTGTCTCTTCTATATTGAAACATCTTTTAAACAAAATTTTAACATCTGTATATACAAGATGTCTTGTTGGTGGTAGGATGGTAGATTTAAGCTCATTAATGGCTACTATATAAAGCACTGCACTTAGCGGTGATCCTTGGGGTATGCCATTTTCGAATACAAGTTATTTAGACAGGGTATTGTTAGCCCTAACCATAATATATCCGTGTACACTCGAAAATATTCCCCTTTACACCGTATACTGAAAGTTGATTTAATGTATGCTCGTTAGTCTTATGTCCATATACGAGTCCAGTCAGATATACAATGCAATTCCTAATAGTTCTTGTACTTTTTCGAGTACACGTGTATCAAAAATCGTGAAGGATTACACGGGCAACGGATATGCAGATTGGGCTTTTGGAACTGAGGTCATCTGCACACTACGGTGCCTTTAAGACCAAACGGGCAGGAAACGCACCTGTTAGTCGGCCCACTGACCTCAAATTTCCAGTTGACCGAATTCAGATGGGGTTAGTGCATAATATCGTGAGCTGTAACGACAACCAACATTAAGTGTTCGAAACAAAACTACCCTTATATTACGTAAGAAAATATTGCGAACAAATAAATAAATTAATTATATATCCGCCACCAGTTACTTTAGTATTACAGAGTCACTGCAGACACAGTTAGAATCAAATATAATAAATTTGAATAATTTGTTTTTTAAAAAATCGGTCACTAAAACGTAATGTAATGACACTTTCAAAATTGAAAATAACCTATTTATCTTGTAAAAATTTAATATTTATTTTCCATAATTAATCAAAATTGCTGTATAATTTCATTTGTTAAGCGAATGCGAGGGTAATTCAAAACATAAGTGCAATTTATTTTTATCTTTCCACTTTAACGTTGAATAGCAAAAATTGTAACATGGTCACCCTGCATTCGATCCCCCATCGATCCGAAATCGTAAAAAATTGTATTTTCTGTTAAACAGAAAGCCATATTTTCATCATTTTTTTCACATTTTAATGAAACCATTCAGCTATATATAATTTTACATCCATAACCATCACTACATCACCAAAAGACACTCATAAATTATTCAGAATTAGTGTTGTCATCAGTAGTGGAAGTGGCTTGACGTTCGTTTCATACTTATTTATAATTCTGAAAGTCGTCTACGAATATAAGCTACTGACACGTTTTCAGACAACAAAAGAAATACAGATTACGGAATTTTGTTCTTCAGTTTTGGAAACGGGAAATGACGCAACCATACTTACTTCAAAACAGCGCAGAGCAAACTGCAATGCTGTATCTTACCATATGCGAATAAATTTATTCCTTTTATCGTCTTTAGGACGCAGAAATCCCGAAAACATACCAACAGACGATTACACCAAAAGTGCATTTATGTTTTGATTTACCCTCGTGCTTTTAAATAAATAATATTTAATACAATAAAATAATCGAGAAATGTATTTCCCTAAGATTACTTGAAAAAAGTAAATAAAGAGAATAAATCTGAGAAATATAATTGGAATCTGCAAAATCATGTTTTATAGTCTCCCAGTAAATTCTTCCAGAAACAACTTCTATGTATGCAATCTATTCTATAGAAATACCGTTATTTAAACTTATTATGATGGTTTATAATATTTTATTGTAACGCCTGTTTTTAATTATTCTGATATATATTTAACAAGAAATTATGTTTTTTAATTAAAAATTTGTTAATAAAAAATTTTAATAATCAAAATAAATTTTATTAACAGAGCCAAATTTTGCTACTTTTTGCGCCCTCTTCAGGTTCGACTGAAAGGTTCGTCTCCTCAGTCTATCTATGAATAATACATTGTTTGTTTTCCACGGTTACGGATCATAAAACTTATTGATATATGTTAGTATTTATTATGCATAATAATGTTATTTATCATTTTTGAGTAATGTGATTAATTAACATAAATAAAATAATATTGTGTATAATAAGGAAAAGAACACAGATCAGTAACCGTGGAAATATATGTAGTAATCTTCATAGGCAGTATTAGGAAAAGTTTATAAAATTCAGGCCAACGTTTCAGTTGGACCAGAGCCGGAAGAGGATACAATTAATTATTAACGGTTAACTGGAACAATTTTTAACAAGTCAAGTATGTTAACTTGTCATTAATTATATTTTTTAAACGTTTATTTAATTTGAAGATAACATTAAAATTAATATTTCAAGTAATTTCGACCGTATATATATATATATATATATTATAAACAGGTACTTATTAAAATATTTAAATTATAACTGTACAGCTTGTAAATGATTTTCCCAAATTAATTAATTTAGTGTTTTACTTATATACACAACAATATATTTAGCTAACTGAAGTGTGTTTCTGTAATGAATCTTGTCTCTGAATATGGTTTCCGCTGCTGAACCCAAACTGTCTGCACTTAGGCATCCATAGCGGAGTTTGAAGGCAGCTGTCCGGGTGACTGCTAGATTAAGGGAGCTTACACAGCATTCTGTCTGAAAGGCCGGTATTAACGTGGGCTGAGACACTCAATCAAACATAGTCACCCAGCAAAGTTCAATTGTATGCGGGTCACGTGGTTGGCATTTGAACTTCGTCTCAGTTTAACTGCGGTATTAACAACGCAATGAAATGTTATGGTCTGTGTGTATAATCTCGTGCCCCGCACCGTGACTAAAATGTCCGTAAGAAATTAAAGAAATTACACAACATATATATTTAATCCCTTTCCTTCAAACAATTTCCTAAAACTAATAAAAAATTATTATTTTAAAACTATTTCCATACTCTGATCCGAGCTTCCAACAAAAACGGAAAGAAGTCATATTCGTGATAATAACTAAAGCTGTCTCCGGGACCAGCGCTCTTATTCCCATAAGATAATTTTGAATTCCTGAGTTTATAGAACTACGCAAAAGCCAAACAATCGTTAGAATTCTTCACTTCCTTGTAATGACATGGCCAGTAACCGCCAATACTTCCGGGAACAGACTCAAATCCCTCTATTCGTCCCTCCTCTCTCCTACAATATAAATCGAAGTATAAAATCTTACCAGAAGAAAGGTAAAATAGCTGTCTCTTTACGACTGGGCTGAACTAAATAGTTTTAAAATCCACAAGAGTGCACGGACTTTCATGTACGTGCAGTGAATAACTTACTAATCTGAAAAAGAACATAGTTTCATTACAGTTCGTAACGTTGGATCTCTTAATTGGTTTTAAATTATCTATTCCTCATATTTCTCTTGTTTCGCAACTTTTCTCGCTATATCTTCGTATTTGACCTGCCTCATTCATGTCACCTGCTCCTCTATTCTCACCTTTCTCTTCGGCAAAATACCATATAGGCAATGGAAAACCCAACCCGACAACATCTATTAATGACCTCACACCGTTGCCAAACAAAATTTAATTTCAACCCAATTAAAATTTGTTGATCATGCCCTGTACCTAAGATTTAAATATATTATTTATCCCTTATACTCCATCCTTTCAAAGGAAGAAAGCTCACGTTATACGTTTCGAATTTCATTTTTTAATGCATCGGAACATCCTGAATGATTAAAAATACTATGTTTACTTGTAGTACTCTGCGTTCAATAGAATATTTTCTGTCTCTATTTGTCATATATTTCTAAACTCTTTGGTTTCTTACACCCAGAAGAAAATTTAAGATACACTCAATACTGATATTTGTTGTTTAGGCCTCCAAACAAGTTTAATCTCATGTTTCTGTGGTGCAGCGTCATTTCCTATCATCACAAAGGTCTCGTTCTCGAATCCCGGTGACGACATGTGTGTCGTGTGTGCGTCCATTAGCAGACAATTTCTGCCAGCGCCGGCAAAGGACGCGACTGCTCTTATACCAACACATTAACGCATAGAATACTGAAAATTCTGATTGTCATTGAGAAAAAAACTTCCGGCACTAAAGCTGACTAATGGACGACTGAACAATTGGTACGGAATATGCACTCTAGAATCAGGACACCTTTACCTGGACAATTGTTGGTGAACTGTTCAATAACATCATAGACTGATTGATATGACTCTATTTTTATATTTATACCACTAAATTCATATACTACTCAATTATTCTATTTATTAGAAATATAAATATGTCGGTATAAAGGGATTAAGAACTCGAATGCTTTAACATAATGAAAATGTAAACGAGATTATAATAATTTTTCAATTATATATTCTAACCTGTATGAGATGATAAGTCAAATTAGTACAATTTCAAATTATGTAGCGTTTTTGTACCTAACCACCATTACACTGATTTTAGAGTTTTTCGAGTGTTATATTCCAATCCCACATTAACGTGATATTGAAATCCTTTGAGAGTACGAAATAATAATGTCTGAGTGCGCGTGCGAGTGTGTGTGTGCAGTCACTAGTGCGATGAGTGGTTTTATGCACAACGCCGTAAAATGTGGTATTAGTACAATATGTAAAACGCCAGTCATGTTCCCACTGCCCGTACAGTAGTTCCGCTCCAGCACACGGAATTTATGGACCTCACAAAACAGGGCACGAAAAGCTTACTCGAATTGTAATTTACTCCTAGTGAATAATGTCGTTCGGCTATAACCGTTATGACGAATTCTTATCGTATATATTTCTTGTAGTGATTGTTTTCACTTTTATATACAGTGGACTTATGAATAATTCTGCTGTTCAATTTCCTTAAAGTCTTCCTTTTGTGGGGGCAATATAAAAATAAGTAAACAAACCGCTGTAGTCGAGGGATAGTAAATAAGACGAGTGATAGAATCAAGCTCGTTGGCAGATAAGGGACTGGCAAAACGGAGCAAAATCAACCCACTTTGAAAATTTCAATGCTCTCAACTTTGCACTGCCTAAATTCAGTAAGATATTTTTCACTATCAATAGAAGAAATGACTTGAGCCCCTGTGACAACAACACAAAAATCGCCCACGAAAAATTCCTGACTTTTACTTTTGTGTTATAGTCCAGTAATATACACAGTTCATCAAGTGATTACGTTTTAATATTTAGGTTATAGTCCATAGATCATACCGAGAATATGGGCATCAATTATTTTAATGAAATAATTTTAGTATTGTTCCATAATTAATAAACTTTCTTAATGTTTAAAAAATATAGAAAAGCCTATTTTAATTTAATTTCAATTAATGAATCTTGTAGGAATAGCTAAGCATAAAACAGTTTGATTTTACTATCCTTTAATTAATTAACATTGAGAGTTTGCCTCATTTCCCAAAGTTGTTTCTGTTTCTTGCTTTAAAATCGTTCTTAAGTGAATTTGTTATGAACAGTTTAATATCATTTATCTCAAACGGCGTGTTGACACGTGATAATAATGACTAAATTATCCGTGAGGCCACAGGCGTGCAGTTCTTGAAAATACTTGAAGTAATAAAATTTTCTTTTTATCTGATTAATCACCCCATACACTGTAACGGGGGAACAAAGTCGTCAGTGCAACAAAAATGGTATTGATACTATGATTTATAATTTACCAGAGGTCTATGGTAGTGAATTTTTACAATCAAATAAATATTTAGACGTTTGATATTTCATAATTGTAAAGGTAATAGCATTAAATATTCTACCTGAATGCTGTTAAATAGTTTCCATAAATAGATTATGCTACACATAAACAGTTCACGAGTTTACACACCAGAACTCTTTATGAATCAATTACACCTGCAAAGTTTTATGATAGATTGTACGTCAGTTGCGTAAGCAATATTCGCGATACATGGTTGTAGGGCTATTAATATTAATTTCTGTTCAGAATAATATTTTCCAATAAAAACTATCAAATTTATTTGTTTATTTGGAATATATATCACAAAACATTTTATTTACGTTTACAATTCATTGTTCATGATTGTAAATCAATACATTTTATAAATATGTAAGTATTAATTGAATATTAATAATTAATAAAATGTATTCTGAAATGTAATGCAAATAAAAGAAATAAAATTAGTAATTATTTCCTTCAATTTTTTGAATACTATTAAAACGTTATTTCTAATGTTCTCCATTAATACATTTTATAAATATGTAAGTATTAATTGAATATTAATAATTAATAAAATGTATTCTGCAATGTAATACAAATAAAAGAAATTAAATTAGTAATTATTTCCTTCAATTTTTTGAATACTATTAAAACGTTATTGCTAATGTTCTCCATTAATATAGTATTACAGGTCTGATTTAAATATAAGTATGTTAATTGCTTTCAGTAGGCAAAACTAAAATAGAAAAAAGCGGGAATAGAGGAATGTTAGCTATTTACCAGTTTCAGCTTACTTTATGAAATAGAAAAAAATGTCATTAACACTAAAGAATAATGAACAAAAAAAGAATATCACTAATATTGACCAATAACCTACCCACATTTATCAAATTCTCTCAGAAGTTTATTACGGTTAAATACGATTTTTTTTCCATTTTTTATTTTTGACGAACATGACAAGTTATTACGTGAAAATTTTATACTGGTAAGACTTACTCGTAATCGTCCTCAATCGTCAAAAGCGTTGCAAATTCGCGAGGCCGGACATAATTTTTCAATAGGAGCATGGCGAAACCTACATTGTCAAAAAAAATTAACACGTAAAATCAGAGGTAGAACTAAAAACACTTATTAGACAAATAACTTTATGTGAAACAAACAAATAAAAATTCATACAATTAAATTAATTAACGAATTATCTATCAAATATTTTATAAAATTATTTTATCTGGAGATGAGAGCTCAAATAAGAGCGTCCAAGATATTTTTGCAAGGCACTGAGACATCCAGGAGAAACTGTTACAAGGACTGAGAACGATGTATAATTCGTTTCAAAAGCATATGACAATTTTTGATACACTGTCACTACAGTGCAAAGTCAAGTGCGAAAAAGTAGTCAGTTTAAGTACTAGCAAAGTTTCTAGATTGCCGCTCGTGTCAGAAAGTTGCGGTAAAACTTCTGGGGGTTCGGTTTTGCGATGAAGAGGCACTCCAAGTTTCTGGCCAAGTGCAGGCTCAGAGATGAACTCAGACCTAAGACACAGATATGGTCTCATTTAACAAACTCGTTAGCAGCTGAACATTCTGATTTTAATTCCAGCGCCTTCTCGATAAAAACCCCTCAGAATATTTTATAACAGAACAATAATTATTTTGAAGGAATACATATAACTTAGATTATCTACACATTTGCTAAATTTATGTTCGTATTCGTTTCATTACCTGGCGTAATTACAATGGTCTTCGGATTCTATTATTTTATATACTTGTGCCACTTCACACAAATTTGCCAATCCCGGAGTGGCAATGAATTTAAATGTTTGATAATTATAAAAAATATTTATTGGTAGTAAACTCTCATATTTTGCATTGGTGAATGTTATATAAACACACATTTGTTGACATTACGTGTGTCTCGACTGCCATTACCTTGATACCCGACATTTGTCATTCCGTGACGGAATGGCCGGAAATGGACCTCGGTTCCTACATTACCGTAAGCCTCCGGTTTGCTCATTAATTCAATAATCATAAGTGGTATGGAAATATGTTGATAGTAACACCGAAAACTACACATCAGGCGAATCGCCGCTGGGTAACATATGAATCTGTCACCATTTATTTATCAATTGTAACGGAACTCGTAAGAGAAATCAATGAGTCAAATCCCGCAGAATTTCTATCTTCCAATCATGTTGGCGTTTTAATCGACAAATGACCCCTATGTGGCGTCACTGAATCACAAACTTCTTAATGTAAATTTTATTACACCAATAAAAGGGTTTATTTGCCGGTTCTGATGTAAATTGAAACACAGCAAACAAATATAAAGAGTTATGACTAAACGCTAAAAAAATGTACACTACGGAAAATCACCTCATAGAGAGCTTGGAAAAATATCGGATCGTTTTTCATGTGCAGCAAATATCCTTAGATTTATTCCAACATTTTTCAAGCTTTGTCAAAAATAATATCTATTCGTGGTATCGTGTGACTTAACGGAACTTTGACAGTAAGTATAATATATTCATTGTCATTTTCTCGTTGAATATTCTCAATAATCCTTTAATATTTTTTCCTGAAACGAAATATATTTTCTTATCAAGCATGTATTGATCTAATAAATTTGAAGCTTAACAAAAATCAGTAAAATTAGTTCATTAAATTATATTTATACGTTAGAAAAAACAATTAAGAATAACACGCGTTCTCGTCTTGACTATGGAATTAAAACGAGTTGTTTATATTAAGTTTGAAATCACTTAAAAAAACATACGTTGTGTATGTTATTAAAAAGATTTGATTATTTTTTACGTTAATCTGTCCAATAGAAAAAGGTATTATGAAGTATAAAATCATTTAAAACAATCACATGTTGTGTAATTTATTAACAAGTTTTGATTATTTTTTACGTAAATCTGTCCAATAGAAAAAATTACAGACCCCAGAAATATAGACAATGCCGTTAAATTTTATATATATGAAGCTCATTTGACTTGACTGTTCGGAAGAAATGATGACAAATTGTGCAAAAACCTTTACATATTAAAAGATACTGCCTTGGGAAATTTCATTAACTAATGAACACGAAGATTTTCAGAATTCTGTTTCATATACCGTTTTCTGAGAGCGGAAAATGAGTGTTTCAAGGAAAATTTAAAGACTGTTTTTTATTAATATACAGATATAAAACAGAGTTTGCTCAACTTATTTAGTTACCATAACACTATAAGATAATGTGTACACAATTGTATACATTTCCATAAAGTAAAACATCATTAATGTCTAACAGTGAATACATATTTGTAATTAATTTTAGTTTGAAGGAAATCAGAGAAAATACCAGCTATAAAGTATTTCAATGTCTGCACAAATACTTAAAATAAGTAAGTAAGATAAATATTTATTGTAGTATACAATTGTGAGTGATAGTGAGAGAGGAAGATTAAATAAGAAATAAACATTAGAGAAGCCTTCACACGCCTTACAGCGAGCCGCAGCTTTGTTTTGTTTCTTCATTACTTTTATACCTCCAAGATAATGTAATGGCAAGGACGTTCTTACAACTTCTAACACAGCCTCATCTCCACAAACTGCATTTCCCTCCCTTTAGCCAATAATTTCTTTGACGCCTTGCGCTCGCAATACATTATGCCTTTTAATGGCACGAATCTAATTATACACGAACTCATTAAAATTCGCTTCTTCTTTTCTTTACTGCTCTTCGCCGTGAAAGTAGAGACCTATTTGGCTCTGAAATAATCTGAAAAGTTTTTACGAGTCTTGTAGACTGTAGTTCTCCGCCCTTCCGTCTCCTGAGACGAGGCCGCGATCTGTGTCCGGAGAGCACGATGGCTCAGAAAGAACCAACATTTGTGAGCAAACAGCTACTTCTCGGAGGGTGATTACTTTATTCCCACAAGTCCCTCGACAAACTACCGTTCCGTGATTGCGTCCGTCTTCGCCACTGACTTCGACCTTGACTCAAGAATATATTTCTTTGCCTCTCGCATCACAACTACACTCAAATGCTTGCGTCATTTCCCTAACGATATAATCTTTCAGACAGATTTTTTTATATAGTTAACATAAAAGCACAATCGTTAACAGATCAAACGTTTATTTAACAAATATTCATCTGGTTAACCATTTACATATTATAATTTTGTTACTGAAACTGCTATTAGTTGCATACACATTTAGCATACGAAGTTATTTACGAAACTGGTTTAAATACATATAGAATTTATTTTATATGATGGTAAGTGTTAGAATACCTTGAAACTATGTAGGGAGCGAGCAAATAAGGCGGCTGGGAAAATCTACCCAGTATCCATATATGACACTGGTAAAGCGAGCCACGTTCATTCCGCACCAGGTCGAAAAACGTTCAGAGCAATGCGTTAACTGGATGGATCAGCAGTAAAATTTACATATTTTAGGGGTAATAACTTGAGTAACCCACACAACAACTCATCAATTTCCAGTTCGTTACTTAAATGTGATATGGTTAGCTTATGAATATTATGAAGTTCCTGAATAAGTTCAAATGAAAAATAAATCCAAGATCAACTTCACTAACATATAACTATATTGGACCACGAATAACTTAGTAAGAACTGAATTAGTTGAAATATTTTAATTAATAATTCATATGGTCTTCTGAAAGAAGGCATGTACTAAAACAATAATATTACCAATAAAATATCAGCACTTAAACGCTTGTTAATCAAAATGTAAAACACTAATAATGCCATTATGAGTGTAGTCAATATGGTTCCTTTCGTGAGAACTGACATAATCTTACAACAACATAAATAATGCAATAATTGTAAATTTCATAACAATTTTCAAATTATAATTAATATAAATTTATTTCAGTTATTATTAATAATTAATAAAATTAAATGGGTGTACAGAAATCTGACGTATTAAACTTAATGAAGCAAGCCTCACGTATTAAATTACTGTATAGTTTCAATGACTGCTGTTTAAAACATAAGTTGCAAGAAAGGAACCTTAGTGAAATACTCGTAGATAAAGTCAATTATAAATTAATCACAGTTACATTAAAATTTCCTACTAAATTTCATACGTTGAAATATAAATTAAAATAATATATTTTAACTGAATTTAAATTAAAGCATCCCAGTAAATTTAATTCATAGAAATTAAAATTGAATACTAGTAATTTATGATTTTTAACATTAGAAACATTTTTATACTATAAATATTAATTAATATTTACGTAATAAGCTTTTAGTTTTCTGTATTGAGCATTTCATTGAACCCAATTAATCTATCCTTCAAATATTGCGATTCGAGCATATTATTTATTACGACTCTTAATTACGTATTATTAAATGATGGTTCTTTAAGCTGTAAATATTTAACTTTCATGTCGGTGAAACAAATCACCTGTAAAACAAGTATTATTTACATTAAGCTACATATAAAGTCATGGAATCAGTACCAGTTCCTTGTTTCAGTTGCCCGTGGACTGGAACGATTTCGGTATTCTACTAGGATCTGATAATGGGAAATTTGGAAAATACTTGAATTTAGATATTGCAGCGTTTGAAATTAGTAAATTCATCTGTTTCCATTTGTTGCTGTGGTCGACGCTGACTTCCACCGCCGACAAAGTCATCTTGGGTCGATGCCATCAACGTAACATTGCCACTGCAAAATCCCTCAATAAAACGCTCATAAGGGTTATAATGAGGAGATTAGGCGTTATAGTTTGGAGCCAACGCTGATCGTTATATGCGTCATAAAATTTACCTAACGTAACAATTAAAAGAACGAAACGAGGGGCTCCATGAAGTGAAGGTGGAAGGTAGTCGGGATGAAGGACGACAAAACAGAATTTAGCCCAAATCTGCAGAGGTCGTATCCCGTGAGTGGCCGGGTTTAGATTAACGCATAACGCGGAGCAGCTGAAATTGGATATTCTGTTATCTTAATTATAATCTCCGGACCACTCGTTCTTCTGTTGGTCCGTTAGTGACTGGCTTTGAGCTGCCGAGTCCGTAACACTCCGTAACGACCGTAGCCTAGTTAATTGAAACAGTAATGCACTGGGTCCTAAGGAGACATCGATTAGCAAACATCTGTGTAAAAGAGAACACCAAGGAATATTTTAAATAAAATTAGTCCTTATAATGTTTTATGCAAGATGTATTTATTTATATATATATATATATATATATATATATAAGAATAAAATTACGAAAAAATAAAACCATTAAAATATAAAATGATTGAAAATAATGAATAATAAAGATAGCCAATACAGACAATAGTGAGTTTAATGAACCTAAATTCCTGTAGTACTTTTCGATAATCGTGGAATGGAAATGGTTGGGCAGTGGGATATCCAAAAAGAAAGAAGATATGGAATAGAGCAATTAGACACAGAAAAAGGAAATCGGTGAACAGTCACAGAAGACGGAGTATAGAGAAAAGTACAGAATATTGAGGGTGAAGACAAATAAATAGTTATACTAGAGAAAAATGGTCTTTCGAGGACATAGTTAATCCTTCGTTGAACGAGGAGGTCAGCTGGAACCTACAACGAAGAGACACTTCAACATTTGAAACTAAAATCGTACGATAGTCACCATGTTTAAAATTTACGCAAGTTATACATAATATAAGGTCGCATAACCCAGGTCGATGATTTCGATAATTTATCTAATTTAATTTTATTTTCACGACAGTTAATTTTTATACCAATACCGAAGAATATACAACTCTAAGCCTGTTAGAATATAAAATCAAAAATTGTGTTTGCATTGGGTAAATTGAAATTGTATTGTCTTCTAAAAGAAATATTTAATTATATTTATTAAACCGCATTGAAAATTAAATATTACAGTCCATTCCGGAACGGATAATTTGTTCGACACTTAAGAATATAAACTGTTGAGTTTAGGAAATGATGGAATAACAAACTATAACCTTTGTTGGTTATTCCACTTATTTTACTCTTAAAAGTTAAGAAGGGAAATTTATTTTCAGACAAAGCCTAAGAAGAAATATACTGTACTACAGTCAATGTTAGTACTGGTATCCTTTCTTACACATAAACAATTTCGTAGCCAAGAGAATTAATTTAAATAATAGTTTTTTGTTGTTTTCTTTTGTATGATGTTTTAAATTCTACAGGCGATATTATTGGATATCTCCCTGATAATGTTAATGCTACCAGTACATCTGGCAGCCGTCAGCAATTTAGCTCATAGAAATATAAACGATTATGATTGCTAAACAAATAAATTTTTTTAAAAAATAAAAACAACATTTATATGATACCAAATTTTTGGTTTTATATTCATAAATACATTGCTTGATTTTAATTCGAAAGATGATGAATAGAAGTGAAATTACTAGAAGAAAAAGTACCAGATTTTTGGCTTGTGAAAATAACTGCTGTCAAAAATCTAGTCCTGTGGTAATTTAAAAGATAATGAGAATTTTAGTAGTAATAGGATGGTACTTGTACTATCAGTGGTAACTACGTATACAATTTATGCAACAGAATCACGAAAATGGACCGCTGTGCACGAAATTACTGCGTAAATTACTTCAGCTAAATTATAAAAAAAAATCTCTCCAACAAGGTCTGTTTTAGTTTCTGTAAGCCGTTGAAATGAGGTATTGCGTATGATTATTTGTCAGGAATATAATTAGTGGACTAATTAGATTTTTGTTCCAGCTGAATTTGAACAGTCTATTAATGACTGCCAAAAACGGAGAGTATTTCTCTGAGTCAATACACAGCTCCGCTTCACACAAAATTGAAGTAAACTAATTACAGCGATTCAATTTAGAGAGTAGCGTATTGAAGTTGCACAAACAATAATACCATTTTAACAAATAATACTACTAATCACTGCAGCTAGAACGTCGTTTCTTCAGGAGCATTGTAAAATAAATTATTTAACAGCCTTTCGGTAAATGTAAAGAAAATCAGCGACCATGACATATTTTTCAATGTAAAATTTTACTTGTCAACCTATACAGAATAATGCTTCATTTTCACCTTATTTACTCAACCGTCAAAGGTAATATTTTATTGTTTGTTTTCATGTTACAGCGTTGCAAAGCTCGGGTTTTACGGTTACTTATTCCATAAATGAATACTTATATTTAATTATAGTGTGCATAACTATAATTTCTTTGCCATATTGTGGTACATGATGCTGAAATAAAATTCACCTAACTGCGCATGAATGTTTAACGTTTCCACGACCGTCTCTCTAAGCATAAATGTGTTTGTGAAGTAAAAACTGATTCGTATTGTGTTCGTTAAGTGAGTTGAAGTGAATGTGAGTGTGGGAGGCCCTTAAGAGGATGTTCGATCTGAGGATACAGACGCAATTAGAGCGGCGTCAGTAGGGCGACGGCGACGCCTGGATGTGACGCAGCTGCGATCTCTCCGCGTTTCCATAAATATTGAAATGTTCAACTCTCTAATGTAGGGAATTCCTTTCACAAAGTGATATGAAGAATATTCCGCATGCACTCAGGCGAATGAGGCTGCCGCCGCCGAATGCACGAGGAATCGTTCTAATGGAAGCAATTCCGAAAGCATATTGCGCATCAGTGAAATATGAAAACCATAAATAAAATAAAACATTTCGATACACTAGCTCATATTTTTACTCGTATCTTATTTTTACCTATATGAAATGCTTTTCACGTTTCCCAGCGTTCGGGTCACCGTTCCAACACACCTGAACATACAGAAATTAACGACTAATAATTATTATTTCAGACTAATGGATATTTATTTTAACAGTAAAATATTTCCACTCACACACCATAATCTCTTTTCTGTAGGCATTTGTTCATCATGTCCAACATTTTATTGTAACCTAATTATTTTAACATTAATATACACATCTCATTTTCACAAAACATACAAATCTTAGTTGAATTTAATTAATTAATTAAATCCACCCTGATACTTATTTTAATTAATAAATCTCATTTTTTTACTGGTAGTCCCTTAAAATATATTTCTTGTTGACGTAGAAAAGCGGCAGACAAATAAATATAATCATGTATAATAATCCTACCCATTACTTTTCATGTTCCTCGAATCATCGGGGATGTAATAAAGAAAAAAGTCCTCTTTACACACGTCACTAAATCATTTTTATGCATCAATATTGAACTTGTATTACTTATTACTTCAGTGTTCAAGCTTGGGTGGTGTTTCTTAAATAAAAAGATTAATTTACTTATTATAATTATTTACTAACAAAATTTAGTCACACAAAATTGAATTTATACGAGAAAAATTAAAAAGAATGACACATGAACTCTCTGTGACAGGGTTTCCGTAGGGTGAACCTCAACATGGCAAAACTTATGATATCAAGAAATTGAATTTATTAATTAAAAGTAAAAATTGTATTTAATCCATTACAACGACACCGTAACGTGATGTTATAACTGGTGGTGACTGGTGACGGTGGAAACGCCTGATGCTCGTGTCGGCGATGAATGGTGTGAGCCACGCAAATTTACATGACTCATTGGATTTTTCTGAGTAGAGTCTGGTCGATTTCGCTCTCTCAAAAACTCCAAGACACCTCCCGCATATGTTTAAAATTTTCTATGCCTTTCAGCTTCATTATATTTTGGCTTTGGGAGCTCACTTATTCATGCCTAATAAAGTTGGCATCTGTCAGCCCCCTTTAGGCCCTTTGTCAACAAGTGTTTTTTTTTTCACAGAGACGGTCCAAGACCACCAATTGAGTCCGCCATCTGGACAACCAACGGCGTCCGTCCGAAACAGCGCGCTTTTAAGGAAATATTCATTACAAATTAAAATATAATCTCATCTTTATTTTACAAATATTTGGTCGTCTGTAACATTTTCATCGAGTGCTTTAATTTAAAAAAAGTATACATTTTTTGTAAATAATGTTGATGTTTCCTCATCGGATCTTCATAATTATTTTATTGTACACATATCACTCATTTTTGGATATTAAAATGTTAGGTAATAATAAATTTGTAAATTTTTTTAAAAAAAACTAATAGTTGAAAAGTCTCAGATTCAGGTTTTTAATACATTTAAAAACAGAAATTTTTTAACCGTGACCTTCTGGCTTGAGACTTGTTATACCTTTATATCTGTATATTCTTGAACATAATTACATTTTTTACCAAAAAATAACCACTTTTTCAGTCAAAATTATTTATGCTGTATATTGTACATATTTTTTTATTATTTGCTTAATTAGCCATTATCGTCCGTAAAATAAAAATTAATTGAATCATAATTCATATATATAATAAATATTTGGTCCTGAGAAAGTTAATACTGCCTACAAAAATATATTATAACAGCTTTCAAACGATAATTATTAATATTATATTTTTTTACTATAAGAAACAGGAATCGGTGCAAAGTAAAAAAAAAATTGTTTTGAATACTTAGAAACGGTCTACCAAAGAGAAATACTAAGTGACGATGCTTCAGAGCTGAGTCTGGTAATGAATGGAGGATGTGATGGCGCATGCTCAAAATCTCAACTGGAGCGCTGCAGCGGCAAAATATTAAAACGGTACTTACCTTAGAAACAGCCCTCGTATTTTGACATTTTGAGAGAAAACTAATGTAGTTGAAAGATTATCATTTTTGTTCTTTTCCGAATCGCTCAGGAGCATATAGTTTTGAAATAAATTAAACTACTTTGTTTCAGACTCATGTACTTCGAGCATTTGTAACAAATTAAATATATTTTACCCTATTAAATTGGGTTACTTATCAATTTGTTATTATATGCAAATTTTGTGATATGGTTATTTTACAACTGTGGATTTCCTCTACTGTAAACTGGAAGAGAGCACGAAAGAAGCACCAATTGCTATGTATTGATCTGATTACTGTTGTTTGGAGATAAAACGATTGTTTCTAATTGGGTTGCTGTTAATTTACTCTCTAATGGGGTCGTCTACTGTTTAATCACAGCCACTCAACGCATACAACTGCCTCTCTCTGCAGTAAATGATTTCGATCCAACTCATTTGTTGGCTGGTTGTGCATCTGAAAGTTTTGATTACACCACATCATGCCAATTCGTTGTAATGACTCTTAGTTTCGAGGAGGATTAGAAAATTTTTGTTCACTTGCTTGGGAAAATTACAAATTTCAGAGGAAGGAAATTTTTAATAACGACACACATAAACAGATGGTCATAATAATAACCTGTTATTCACTAGGGTTTAATTAATAAATGTGGAAAATATCTAAATATACAGGGCAATAAAATATTTTTATGAAAACCATTCTTGTTATTGTAATATTATCACAAGTGTTTTAAGAACAAAATTTTAATTATGTCCTCTTTTACATTTATTTTACTTTCCTTGACAAATTAATAATTTATTTGACACACCTGGTCGTTAAAATATTCCTAAAGTGGTTAAACTTATTCCAGAAACGTTATATAGGGTTTTAAACACTTCTGGACATTATATTAACATAATTATATATTATCATTTTACCCCTTAATTTTCAAGAACCTCGAATATTATATAACACAGTTCTTTTCTTACTGCCATAAAAACAATTCCTAACTCCACTCTTATTAAATAAACACTAACATATAATTCAATATAATTGATTGGAAGTTAAAAATCATATTATAAATGATAAATTCGTATAGCAAATTAAAATGGTCAAGCATTGTTCAAATATGAAAAATTAAAATTATATTTTTTTAGTGTCTATTAATCAATTTCGATTAAAAATAAATTAATTGCAGAGGTGGACTTAATGGCACTTAATACTCTAATTTGAACTGATTTATCCCAATTTATTATTATAAAAAATCTTAATGAAGTGGAAATGACGCGAAATTAATCCACATTTTTGGTATAGTTTTTATTGACAATTGTTCCACTCTTCATCTTTCATACATTATACTATCATTGTTGGCCCTTATTTTGCTAGTCATGGGTCAAGAAAACTTTAAAAAAAATACAAAATTTACATTTGAGGAATTCTATTAAAAGATTTCAGCTTAATTACTGATATTCATACTAATTATCATATTAGAGTTTGCGAAAAATATTTTATATAATTTACATATGTATTCCTTTTTTATATTTATTATCATTATAATAACTTATCATAAACGTGGGATTTCCTGTTAATTTCCAAAGTTTCCCATTTCTCATTTCCAGTTTAATATTATTACTATAGTTTCTTCTGTCTTCAATAAGGCACGATGTTGTATCCATTTGGAGTGAAACATACTTCGGTGGCATGATCCGTAACAACGAAATCTATGGGAGTTTTTTTTTTTTTTGGGGGGGGGGGAACCCAAATCTCAAGATAAACAAGAAACCCTCTGTAGGGAGTGTAGATTTCATTAGCAAGATTTCCGCTGGCTCTGCCTTGGCCACCTGTTATAATGGCCGCAACATTCGCCGCGGGAGCTGAGATGGCAATGTTTTTGCACGCCTTGTAAAAGCGCTGTAATTACACAGCTTAAACTTGAGTAATGACTCTTCAGGTTTTTGTCGCATTTCTCTGCCAGCACTTAGCTCCCTTCATTTGTCATTCTATTTAAAACTTCTCATTACGCTTCGGTTGAGTTTTTCTCCTTCAAATAAAAGAGGTTAATTTGTCTCTAACAATTGAAAGAAAATTTACCGTCTTCAATTTACTAAATTCTTAATACGTTAGTCTGAAATACTCGCAAGGATCCCTAGTGAATATTTTCAAATTTTGAAGTTTGGAAAATATGCATGGGCCAATAGGATTATTTAATTATTTGTTTGATTAATTAAAACAAAAATTCTCAGACTTACCCATCACCAATAACATTTTTATCTCGAGTGATATTCAGTATTATGTTTAGTCTTGAACTAATTTATATTTCAAATACATTTACATATCAAAACTTTATTTTGTTCCTTAAATATAATTACGGTGTAAAGTAATTTGTCTGTACCAAATTACTGTAGGTTACATAGTACATTTTTCTACACGTAAAATATGTATTAATGTTTGACCTTTTAATATTTCCTTTGTTGAGGCCCAACGGAAACATTTAATTTAGCTTTAAATATAGCGTATTTAAGCGAAACGAATCCACTGTTCGAATTAGAGCCTTAAAATAAAAATAATTCGATTTTTTGTGTACACAGTCTCTGTTATTTTGAACAAAAAACATTTGAGTTTGATGGAAGATAATAAAATCAATATATTCAAGGATGTTTGAACATTTGTTTTTTACATTAAACTTAATTTTAAATTTTTGGCAGACTGTAACACAATTTGTGTCATTGAAGTTACCGATTTACTGATGTCGGTGAAATGAAAAATACATAACAGCTGCTGTGGTGATGTGACGAGTGAATGCAAAATCTAGACAAGTTCCATCGAGATTCATTAAAATTGTCGAAGTATACAGCACCGGCACAAGCTGTTCATTGTTCTCCTTTCTTTAACGATTAACTTTCTACCTTTTCCGCGGACAACACTGCAAACTTCTTCGCTGAAAGTGTTTTTGATTGTTAAAAGTTAATAGTATTCAAACACTGGTCAGACAAATTCACAATTTCGGTGACAGTATAACTGTTAACTGTCATCGGCAGATGTTAATAATGGTTCTCGTCGGCCAGCGGCACAGACGGTCAACTCAATGTTGACACTGCTCACTTCCCGTGTCGTTAAGTGAAGAACAAAGTGTGGCTATTTCTTATCGTGGACAAAGAAAATAATACTTATACTTCACACTTCAAGCAAGAAAGAAGTTAGTCGTTTAGGAGTTGTGAATTCCTGGGGTTACACTACGAACTTTTGAGCTGAGAAATCGGAGGAGGGATAGTCTCATAGACGTTCCTATAACACTTTCATAATCTGTTCAACGAACTAATCGTTGCCATTACAGTGGGCGACATCGCAACGGCGTCAGCCGACAATAACCGGTGGCGTTACCCAGCAGTCAACGATATCCACCTCACGACAGCAATATGCCAGGATTTCTGAGGTATAATAACCTTTAGTTTTCGTGTAAATAATATTTAATTTTGAATTAATATTCTGTTGAATAATCACTGTTCACTCTGCGAAAAAAAGGTCTCAACAGTAATTATAATCATAATTGGATTAATAATTCCCCGTTTAAATTGAAACGTCTAGTTACTTAATACGTACCTAACCTTAATAGTTTTGTCTAATGTATTATTGTTTGTTTTAGTTTGATACAGTTTCACACAACTCAGTTTCAGATAGCGTGATAGTTTTCTGTGTAACAAAAAGTCATTTCTTTCTTTTACATGCAGCCTTTGTTCCCTTCCTTTTACGTATCTTAACTTAGTAGTATCCTCTTTTCGTGCAGCATCTTGTCACTGTTTTAAGTGCGATGATGACGTAATTCTATCGTTGCGTCACTAATAATTACAACTCAAAGTTAGTTTTGATGGAATAGATACATCTTTAATATTTTTCGTCTTTATATTTGTATTTTAAAGTGTTGTTAATATTACAGTATTTGATAGGCGAGGAATTAACGGTTAATAATATACAAATTGATGGAACGATGCGAGAAGACTTACAGCGGAAATATTGAAAGTTTATAACTTACTGTGTGATCGAAATTGCGAAGGATAGACAAAGAAAATTTAATAACACAAACTTTTTGAACATTGAGGTCGAATTGTCACGTCAAAGTAGTATGTAACTCGATTTAAACTCATACAAACTATTCACGGTTAATCTTAGTTTATTGAGTTCTTATTCACCTCCCTTGTTTTCTTTCTTGCGGTGTCAATAGTCAATGGTTGCCGTTTCTTCCGCCTTTCAGGAGCGAAGTTCAAAACTTTTCATTCAACGACAAGAATTTCTTCCGTCGCGAGGGCGGTGAATTTCCTTACACCTGATTAAGTTGCAAATAATGTCGATTTCTGTAGCAGCCGCGAGCAAGCGTTCCCCTCAAATATACTGAACTCTTTTCTTGCATTTTTCTACCCTTCTTTTGAGCATAAATAATTACTTTACGCTTGATAAGAGTGTCATAAGATGTTCTTCTCTGTTTTCCCTTCGTTTCGTGACCACCGAAGTCAAACTATTTCTACAATAAGTGAAAAATGTAAGAAATTCAACTATTTCAGCAATGAATTGTGACGTAAGGCACGCTAAATTTGACTATAATATAATTCGCCTTGAATTCTAATGTGGTTCATAATTTTGGATACCACACCTGGAAAAATTAAAATAATTTACTTTAGATTAAACCGATCTTATGAGTTACACAAATATATTTTAAGTTATTCAATACATTTTGCGTACATATTCTATGAAACTGTAAATGTTAGGTGAATAGCGCCTTTCAAGTTCACCAGTGTCGTGTGAAGGGACAGGACTGCATTCAGCAAGATTCAAGAGGGTTGCTTCTGATGGTTTATCGTATCCCTAAAGTGTGAAGCCAGGTAAGGAAGCCAGGTCACGAGAAGTTTGCTTTGATATTATCAGAGTTGCTCCGGACTTTGTAGGTAGTATCTGCTTAGTTGATAAACTAACTAGCACCGTTGCTCCATGGAAGCTTGGTGCAACCGACGTCTCACTTTATTGCACGGTTCCAAATCATCAAATAATTACAGCAATTACTGGCCGGAAAATACTCATCGGAAAAATCTCTTGGCGGCTCACATCACCACACACATTTTTTATAGAAGGTTTATTTCAAATTTTGTACGATCAAACTACGAACAGAATTGGAGAATTTATAATTATATGGTATATGTGAATGAATTGCATGAAATAGTCATTGCTTAACGTTGTGAAAAAATAAGTTAAAAAATGTTCACACACAATAGTTGATTTTTAAAAATAGTTTTAATAGTTTTAAAGTGCAGCGTAATAAAGTATTTGTAGTTGATTTAATTTAATTCATAAAGTTCTTTTCAGTACATTTGTTTTCACCTATTCCTTCGTTCTCTGTGCTGCTATTATTATATTAGATTCTTAGAACGGACGTTAGAAATTTTTCTTTTGATAAATGTAAAAAATCACACCCTTGCAATTTAAAATTGTTCTCTAGTATTACAGGGGCGATGAGAAGTTTTTCTTTTTTGAAATTGTTTTTAATTTTAAGGAATGCAATTATTATATCATAATATACGTTTTAATACGTACAATCTGAAATATTTAAAATAAGATATAAATGCCCGCTATGAAGATCGGGAACATTTATATCTACCATCTTCAATTTTATATATTTTTTAACGTGACTCATATATTATTAATTTTTCGGGAAAATAATTTATTGAATTGAAAAATAATTTGAAATATAATAATCAACTTTCAAACTTTTCAAAATTGGAATTGTAAAGATATTTACAAAAAAAATCACTCAATTATTATTTTTAGCTTTTTCCTAGTGCTTTATCCAGCGTTTAGTCACGTGAACAATTTATAAACAAATATTAGTACTAGATTTAATAATACAGAAAAAGTGGTTTATAATTGTTATTAACTACTTTTACACAGAATATAAAATCTGAATTATGGGAAAGAAAAATTTGAAATGTTTTATTCTAATTGCATATGTCGGTGTAATAAATGTTTAATAATATATATAGTTACTGGATCGTCTTTTCAGCCGCAACTTGATACATAGTGATATTTATACATTACAAAATTAATGTCAATAGAATAATAGATAGCGTAAGTTTTCCCTACGTATATTCTGTATGAAGAAATCTCGGGTTTCCGGTCGGGTAACGTAACGTAAAGTTAACTGACAAAGATGGCGGTGTCAGCCATGGAAACGTTGTGTTTAACTTAACTCGTTACCCGACCGGAAACCCGAGAAATCTTCATTCTAAAGGTCAATAGGTTAAAAATAGAAACAATGTTTGGATTTCCGGAAATAAATAATTGAACTGTAATAATCAAAAATAATTCGTTTAATATTTACAATATTTACGACGCAACACTATAAACGATAAGTTGCATTGCAGTGTAAGTTATTTTTAATGAAATATTCAAAATAGTTGCGCAGAAAAATAGTTAAATAAATAATTTCGTCTGAAATTATGATTTATTAGACTATTAAGAATACTGTTTTGATTCATGTAATTCGCTAACTTCCTTTGTTTAACTCATTTTTGTGTGTTTTTCCATGTTTACTTATTTTACTGCAAGATTGTCAATTTAAACACTGTAATTTATTCCGCAGATCCTCATTTATCTCAATTACTGTAAACACATTAACATTATTAACCACAAACAACGAGTTAATTTTTTAAATAATCATATTATAATTTCATATTTGTCAGTAAAATAAAAAATTATTCAAAAGGATATTAATAATATTTATATTTGTTATGAATGTTACTGGATTGTTATTACAATTGAAAAATTCACGCACAATTTTATTTATGCATTTAACAAAACAAAATTGTGTTTATATTCGAAAAATTAATTTTCAAGGGGGTTAAACTAAAAAAAAATTTAAATCCCTGAATTATATCAAATAATATTCACTTTACTTCGAAATTCCTGGTGATTTTATATCAACAAAAATTATAGACATCCGACTCATTTTTTATTTAATTTTATTCCAGTGAATACAATTTTGATTCTATATTGGTTGCCTGTTGTATATAAATTTAGAAGAAAAAAAAATTAAAGTTGTACAGTGAACCACATGTTTTAACAGTTATTCCACCATTCATTTACTGAATAATTTCGATTAGTAGCCATTCTCGAGAGGTCTCCGAGGAAGATTTAGGACTATTATTGTAAATGATTGAGAAAGGTGAACTGATCAGGCCTTTGGGGATCGTGGGGAACTGCTCTCTCTGGACTGAGAACCAATCAGCCAACACAAAGCCACACGACAAGAACACGTGCTCTCTCGTCAAGCGCCTCGGCATTGTTGGCTCCATCTTGTCCCTGTGCCACCTGAAGACCCTGAGTGGCTCTTGCGAAATCGATCCGTGTCACAGCCGAGGAAATGAATATGAGAATGCACTAAAAAAAGCGGGGAAAACGAAAATAAAATTTAATAGTAATTTACTTTGCATCCGAATCAGATTTAGTCTTGATGCTGTCCTATTGAACAAAAAACTGTTCATATATAATTTATTAAAACACTTAGAGTTACGATATTCGTGGGACGAAATCATTATCGATTAACACAATATTTGACAACAGTTCGCGGAGTTCAATAATAAAATTATTACTAAAGGATACATGTGTTTCCGTATAGCCTCCGTTTCATTTATTGAGAAGTCTTTCTTAATCATGGAAATTATTTTCATTATATATATATATATATATATATATATATATATATATATAATAATCAACAGGTAAGTTAAATTAATTTGCCCCACGTTGTGGAAGCCATTTTATGTAATAATCAACAGGTAGGCTTTATTTAAATGAAATATTAAACCAAATTTAAAACATAAAATAAAATTTATTATCACTTTGTGGCTTCAAACTCAAAACAATTACAATTAAAATTTTTATATCTCAGGGTCTTTACTGGGTTTGATAATGAACACACAAAAAAAGATTTAAAATCTTATTAACAAAACAGTTCACAATTTTCCTAAACAATGTGTCAATAGAATGAAAGAAATTAAAAAGTAAAGAAATTAACTTTGATTGACAATTAAAAAGGGAACGAAATCTGACTATCCTTTAATTAGCGTTTACAATATTATTCAAAATTATGTTACTTACGGACTGTGGGTCTGGTATCAGAACACTCAATTTTACCTCGTTCGGACACTTTTACACTCTTTAATTATTTAATTTCAGGCCTTTGTTTTCACTGATTCTACACTTCACTTTAATATTTGACAAGATTGGCTGTATTCCGTTGACTGCTCCGCTCCACAATAATTTACCAATGTTCTTCTGGATTTATTTCTCCACGAAGATTTTGGAAAGTTCTATTCTGACGAAAACTGCTCTTGCTTTCCAATATTTACGCTGCAATACTTCCGTGAATGTTTTATTTGTATTAATTCACAACTTTAACTAGTTATACATTAACGATGTCTAGTCTCTGCTCAAGTTTTATTACTTGTTCTGCTCCTCGTAATGTTTCTCCGCCAACTAACTATCCTAGTGCTCTCGATTTTGAGCGCGCATTTCTATTTCGGCATTTTCTCAAAGCAACAGAGCTCAGCACTATTGTTGCTCTGCTCACCTTACCGCTATAATGGATTTATCAAACAATTCAAATTTTATGTCGAAACAATTAATGGCCTAATTAACTATTGCTACAATATATATATATATATATATATATATATATATACATTAGCTATTAATAGGAGGCTTCGAATATCTTCAAGAACAGTAGAAATACCTTCGAACGAATCTCAGGCCATGAATACGGAGCACTCGTTTTACCTTTAATATTAACGGGTATCTCAACTCCCATCATTAACCTATGAGAAGGAAGAATAAATTTATTTTATATATTTGTCCAAGGTTTACTAATGAATTAAGTTTTTAGGTTGGTCTATTCAATTATATTTCTCAAAATTAAAAGTGAGAGGTTTCTTTGTTCAAAATAAAATATCCTCCTTTATGTTATAGATTTATTGAACATTGCACGTACATATAAATATTTTATAATATCAAATAAATATAAGTTGCTGTAAAATTAATTAAATATGGCATATACCACGAAGGTTATCGCTTACGTTAACATTAACGCATCTTTCAACTCGTCGCCGTGATCAACCACGCTCATCGCGTGAAACATCAAGAGTTCAGTGGAGCTGCAATCTCTTTAATGCAGTGTCTTTCCGATAGTGCCATAACCATTAGGATTACAGTCGGACGAGTGTTACAACCCAGTCACACTTATCTCGGGTGGTTTTTCTCAGACTGTGGTGAGCGAGGCAATAGCGAAGGAAGGACGTAGGGAGAAGGAATTTGTCAGTTGTGAGAAATAAAACTCTGTGGGCGGACCGGCTAACGGCAGTCATCGCTCAGCAGAACCTCAGCCATCGCAGACGACCTCTGCACGCGGACATTAGACAAGAAGAAAAAGTAAGGCTGCCGCGCGGCCAGGAGCCTCTTTCAAGGAAATCAAATAATTCAGAAATAATTACTAGAAAGTAGCTTAGCAGGGGTCGTTGGCTATTGATCTTGTTAAGAACTAAATTTCTAGTTTTCTTTATTTTTTCAGCTGTATCTCTTGGTAATGTTTGTATACGAAAATATATTTTTAAAAAATAAGCCTAGCTAATTTCCTCAAATACAAAGAATATAATTACATAAGCAACTGTAATGTGCATTCTATAAATTATATTCAACGCAGTATTTTAGAAGCACTAGACTAAATTAACAAAAATCTCAACCAATTACATGATCACGTATAAAATATAGTTAACAAATTTATTTAATTAATCTGTTTAGCCCAATTTTAAATGTTTCATTCAAGATATATTCTCTTGAACGACCGTTAAACGTAATTTGTTCCAGTTGTTTATCCGTGCGATCAAAAGTAAAAATATTTCTCTACATCTGTTTTTGTTCGAGTCATAATTTTTAGTTTATATATGTAATGTTTTTCCAGCATAAATCAATAACTTCTCCTGTACATTCTGAGACCTACTATTGACGAACATATCTGGCGTTATAAGATGCACAGTAACAAGTCCCTCGTTTCCACATCGGTCCATCCAACGTTAAAGTATTCAATTTTGTGCGAATTATTCTGTTTTTAAAATTTTCTGGACCGTTTCACGCAATTTTGAGAGTACAGAATTACCAACTTGTTTTCAACACACGCAAAAGGCACGTTGTGCTTAAATATGCTGGGTAAATTGGATGTAAAAATTCCCGAGCTTGCTTATGCAACGCTTTCATCCTTCAGTATTCTTTACTTACCAGTACTTAAGAAATGATAACAAGATGACAACTTAAACCGCATGAACCTCGAACTTCGGCGTACTGTAAAGATAGATCCAATGTAAATTTTATATTTATTCTGGTTTTTTCTGATTACGAAACAAACTTTGTTACGTTTTATAATAGAAGCGTATCTTGTTTGTGAAAATGTGACAACGTTGCTATTTATCGTTTCCTCTCTGTGCCTCCGCATAGTGTCATCAAACGATCCGCCTTCCAAATTGCGCTGTACCATAATGGGAAAGAAATAATGCAGTTTACATAGTGGTGTAACAAGTAAATGCGAGACTAGCATGAAAATAATGTTGAAGGATATAAATAATGTAGCACAAGAAGAACGATTCCCTCCATTTGCGCGCTTTATATCAGCTAAAAGTTTTAACAGCAGAGGTCACTTCTTTAAACTAACATAATATCGAATGTTGTCATATTAATTACAATGCACAGACACACTAATAAATCATTGGTCATTTCCAAAATGTTGAGCTTTATATGTTATTTTTTATTTTCTGTCAAATAAATTGTTGAAGTGGCAGCGCTTTGTGCCAGTATATTCGTGACAGCAATAGCATAAAGCACCGCAATTGAAGTTATGTTTTCCATTTAATTGAGCTTGTTTTATGACGTTTCCCTCACGTGGCGCTTGATATTAATTACTGTACAATGATCTTCCGGGCAACAGTGAACACGCCCTTCGGTGACAGCCTTGCGCTGCAAATAACGCCCAAACACGAAGCTTTGTTTTACAGCTGCCAGTCAACAGGACCGCATTAACAGAGCCCGTTGAGAGCGCCGGAAACAGGCAATCCTACCACAAACCGTATAATACACGAATGTGGGCCTCTTCAAGAGAGATAAGATTATATTGCACCTGTTGGATTTCCAAATTCTAACCCTTTGCTGGAGCGCTGAAGTTCGACAAGTGAGGAAGCGCTGTTGCTGCTATTCACAAGTATTGATTTGTACGACATGGATGACTGGATGTACAGCCAACCGATTGTGGTTTTTATACTGTCATTCCTGCGACTGGTGAACTGACAGATGAATGACAATCCGACATGAGATTCGAAGGACAGGTAATCCGGAGTACTGCAGAAGTAAAATCAGGCAGTTGTTTTAAATTCGCATGCCCATACAGGACCTAAGTTAGTGTATTAAAATATTTTCATATTGTAATTTTTCCAAATTAAACCTTCACATCTTACAAAAAATGGGAGGATTGATATTATCTTCTGGTTAATTTTTTTCTTAAGCATTACATGTTTGGACGGAGAAAATATTCTTGATTTGATTTTCATTTCAAAACGCATTTAAAGTAAGAAGGTTTGTCTCAATATTTCAGCCCTTGTAATAATTTTTCTGCGATAATCCTGTTAGAGAACAATTTTAAAACTACGATGACGTCTTTATACTTTTAGATCTCATGACAGACCCTATGTATTTATTTTGTTATGTCAAATAATTAATTTTTGTATGCGTAGACAGGCTATGAATAGGGTAACCCACATAGTGGCAACTCCCATCTCATAGCATAGGAAAAGGAGTGAAAGGGGGGATGCGGAAGGGTGAAGGAAGGTAGCCAAGGGTTAACTAGGGCCTCCGGGCTATAGTTTAAGGATTCCACCCGACATTCGCCTAAAAGTAATGCAGGACACACCCTATAAAAACCTGCATCAGGTAGATCGGGCATTTGGTACTTGTCCCACGTCCTTCCGATAGCGGGAGAGGAGTTTGCTGTGGGATCACAGCTTTATCCTCTCTGTGCCTTGACCAGTTTAGGAGGCAGCTGGCCGACTATTCCAATAGGAATATTTTAGGATAACTGGCTACATGAGGGTAATCCACGTTGTGGGAACTCCCCTTAAATAGGGGCAGCTGGCCGATTTTTTTTTTAGGGCAACAGGCTACATGAGGGTGATCCATATTGGGCAAATCCCCTTTAATAGCATAGGAAGGGATTTGAAAGGGGGATGCGGAAGGGTAGAGGAAGGTAGCCAAGGGTTAACTAGGGCCCCCGGGCTATGGTTTAAGGATCCTACCCGACATTCGCCTATAGAAATGCAGGGAAAACCCTAGAAAAACCTGCATCGGGTAGGTCGGGCATTGGGTACTTGTCCCACGCCCTTCCGATAGCGGGAGAGGAGTTTGCTGTGGGGACGCAGCATTCCCTTCTCCGTGCCTCAACCAGTTTAGGAGGCAGCTGGCCGACTATTCCAATGGGAATAGCGGACAACTCTTACCGTATGCCCAAGGTCTGAGACCCCGGAACATACACCTCTCAGAACTGGCCGAGGTGCCTCGGATTGTGGGAACCTTGTTCAATTTTGAGAATATAATGTTATCCTTTCTGGTAGACAGCAAAAATTAAATACTAAAAACACTTTTCTTCGGTTTTTTCTTAAAGACGGAAACTTTAAATTGGGGTTTCAAAAAAACTATTCTTATTTGTTTTAATATGTAAATGTTTGAAATAGAAATTCCCTATCATATAACTTCTAATATCCCTTTTCATTAAATATGAAGAGTATTTTCTTCCTCATCTTTTTAGCTGTCTATGTGAAAGGATAAAATTTAAATTTTTTTAATTATCGTGCAACCTAATTCCAATAATGAAATGTTTCTGTTTATTAAAGAGGTTCGTTTTACGTGATCACGTAAATTTAATGCATTTATTCGACGTAAATATATATCGGTTTACATGTTCGAATTTTTCTACCCTCGTCCATCTCTGCCCAAACCCTCTCACCCCAGAATACCCCCGCGCATTGCCCATATTGTAATAAATAAACTCAGCGACATAAATAAACACGGTTTGACTCGAGTCTGGTTTTTTTCGCGCTATTTTCTTGTAACTTCTCTCCACCCCCACCCCAAAGCATTTAAAGATGCCAAAAAAGGTATAAATTAATACACACAACATCGGCAGGAATACTATCAATTTAATTAACCCTGAAAAATAATTATTCAACGCAAATATCGACCGAGAATACTTGTTTCAACATTTACACCCCTGTGCACCCCCGACCCTGGATCGTAATTAAACTCAGCGACATGCATAACCCTGGATTTGACTCTAATCACAGTTATATTCACGTTATTTTCTTGTAACGCTATTTCACCCCTACCCCTAAGGATGCTCCTTTTCCGTGTTCTAAGGGGTTGAAATTATACTTAGATAACATCAGTAACTCCTAGAACATTTATGTGACTCAAATATCGGCTGTTTTAGCATGTTTGAATATTTACACCCCCGTGAACTCCTGTTCCTGGGGGTTGCAGACATTCCACGTACATTTGAGCACATTGAAGCGGAGTAAATTAGTCGTCTTTGCCTCTAGCAGTAACCAGAATATTAGGGACAACAGGTGTCATCTTACTAAGTAGTTCCGTGATAGACATGACGGGAAATGAACTCCAATTAAGCAAATTGATTACAACTGAAAAACGCATGGAAACGTTTCATGATATCGCATCGTTCAAAGTAATTGCGCGCCATCCAACTCGTGAGCTCTTTGTGGCAGTTCTCCAACTGCAAAACATTTATACGGCATATTTCAATGTGGCGGTGTATTTGCTTTCCTAGAAACAGTTGTGCGTAATTACGGCTGCCTGTAGGGAACTAAGGCTTCTGTGTAAACGGCAAACCACTGGTGTCCACCAAAACCCACAGGGCAAGCTTTCAAAACCGTGTTAGGATATTTGCCTACAGGCCAATAAATCAAGGCCTAAGTAGCGAACTCTGGAATATTGACACACACAAAGTTAACTAAACAGATATGAGGAGACACAGCCGGAGGCTGCTGGAAACTACTAGGTCTAAGACTGTACAAACTCTGGATTTAGTACAGAGCGCATGAAAATGTATACAAAAACGCATAATTTTTTTATTAAACTTCACGCTAACAACTGTTCTCTTTTCTCAATATTAGGTTTACCAACATAGTAAAATATTCCCAATATTACTGAATAAATGGTAATAAAAATCAATGTAAATATTAATTTAATTTGGATAACTTTGTATGTTATTTATTGTTATTACTGTAATGATTTATTTATTTTATTACATTCATACCGTTATTCCGAGTACACAAATTTTACGTGAATGTCATTTGATATATTTTGTCAATTTGTACAGCCTGCCGCTGTTTTCCGATTTTCATCAGATGCCGTCACCACACATAATTTATTGCAACTTATCAGGTTAAGGAAAATAATTACCTGATATTTGTTTTAACTAGGCTCATTGAATTCGACAGCTGTTGTCAATTTAACTTAATCCATATCCCAAACGGTTTGAATAATCGGTAGGGGCGAGTGAAGTTTCAGAACACATTTAATGGAGGCATAATGCTGAACAATTTTAGGAAACGTTTTTAGATGTAATTGGACAATTATTAAATCAATGGCCAATGGAAGTAAATCTTCGTAAGTACTTAATTGACACCGATGACTCAGAATTTATGAGGAAATATGAATATTTTTATTTAGGAGATAAGTTAGCAGTAAATACGGTACGAAATGATAGGGACTACAGTGTTTTGACAGGAAGGAGAAATAATAGCTATCAACACGATTATCCGTTTTCGAGACAAGTAATTATCACATAGTGAATCTTGAATTTAGAAAATGACTTATAAATGTTATTTTATAATTATCATTGGCGTGCCAAAAACCATCTAATAAATAAAGCAGTGTTTGTTTGTTTGTATGTATGTATGTTCCGCACCCATGTAGCAAATTTCACGAAATATCGTACCCGTGTTCTATGCGACGAGGAACAAACACTGCCGGCGTGAGATACGTTTACCACCACCCCCAGGAGCGATGGTGGACGGGGGTGGAAATATTAAAACATGCTAAAACGTCCAATATTGAAGTCGGATAAATACTTTCAAAGGTCAAAGAGATTGATAGTGTTTCTATCGATGTTAGATGTGTACAATTTCAACCCCGTGCAGGAATGATAAAGGAGCAAACTTAGGGTTGGGGTGAAGGGGTGTTACAATAAAATAACTTAAACCAATCGAGATTCAAGTCAATACGGGGTTATGGATGTCATTGATTTAATTTATGATAACCTGGGAAACGAGGGAGGGAGGGTGGGAGGTGGTGGGTGGGGCTAAGGTAGTTGTGGGAGATATTTGAAATTTCAAACACGTTAACCGTCCGATTTTTGCGTCGAGTAAATATGTTTCGGGATCAATTATATTCATAAAATTTCTCTACATGTTCTCTGTGTATAATTTCAAACCAATTTAAAGAGGTGGAGTGGAATTACATAAAAATAACGCAAAAACAATTGAAATAGAAGTCTAATCCGGGGTTATGGTTGACAATGAGTTTATTATTACATTCAACTTGCAATTTAACGGGAGTGGTCGGGGGTGGGGAAATGTTCAAGCCTATAAAACAATCGATATTTGCGCGTAATATATATTTGTCGGGGTCAATGACATTTATAGTATTTCTACCAATGTTGTTTGTGTATCATTGAAACCCCTTACGGAAATGAGACAAACAGGCTTAAGGATTGGTGTGGAAGGGTGTTACAAGAAATAACGAAAAAAAAAACCGATATTCGAGTCAACAAATATGGCGTTATGTATATCGCTGGGTTTATGTATGACAACATGGTCTACGCGAAGGGCTGAGTAAGGTTGGGCGGATGTGGAAATTTTCAAACAATATAACCAACCGATTTTTGCGTCAAATAAATACTTTTTGTTTAATGAATAAGAAAGACAGCCAATTCCAACAAAAGAAGTGGTAAAATAAGTACCAAACAACGTTTCTGGGATCTTTGGGACAAGAACAAGGATCTCAGAAACGTTGTGTGATGTTATCACTTTTTTGTCTGAATTGGCTATATTTATTATTAATTATTTTCAATCAGACGTAAATTTTTTTCATCCTTTTCATTTTAACTTTTTGTTCATCCAACAGTTCAAATTATACACAGAGAACATGTAGAAAAAATTTTATGAATATAATTGATCCCGAAAAATATTTACTCGACGCAAAAATTGGATGGTTAACATGTTTGAAAATTTCAACTCCCGCTCACAACTACCCAGCCCCACCCACCACCTCCCACCCTTCCTTCCTCATTGCCCAGGTTATCATACATTAAATCAGTGACATCCATAACCTCGTATTGACTTGAATCTCTATTGATTTTGAGTTATTTTATTGTAACAACCCTGCACCCCCAACCCTAAGGGTGTTCCTTTCCCATTCCTGCACGGGTTTGAAATTATACACATCTAATATTGATAGAAACACTATCATTCTATTTGACCTTTGAAAGTATTTATCCGACTTCAATATTTCTCCTGGGGATGGTGGTAAACGTATGTCACGCTGGCAGTGTTCAATCAGTTCAAACCCTTTCGACATGGGAGTTGAGTACATTTAAAGATAGGGTGTGAGATGCGTTACTAAAAAATAACGCAAAGGCAACTGAGATTGTAGTCAAACCGAGGGTAATGGATATATAACAACAGGAAGGGTACGAAAAATTCTATGGCGTCGAAACGACGTATATTGGACGTGACATGTAAATTTTCAACCACTAACTTGACGGAACTAAGTATATAACTACATCAACTTACAAATTGGTAACCCTTAATATGATAATTATTGTATCCAAATTATTGAGGGTTATTTTTGAAAAAAACTGCATTTAAGAGTTTGTGTAACGCTTTAAACATTGAAAAGTATACTTTGTATAATTCAACTCTTGTTACATTACTAAATGCATTTTTTATATTTTAATAATGTAATTGCGAAGAATAATATGACATTTCAATGAGCTGTTGTTTGTTAAGGATTCTCAAAATTCTTTCTTCTCTCATTACAGCAAATATTTTAGCGTGAACGAGTAAATGTCTTTCATCAATATTCCAAGTGAATCCGTGATCATAACTTTCTGCGTTATATCGTGATTTTTCTTGCTTAAACACTAATCCTAGACTCCTGTTTGCACATCTGCTCTGAAAAGTTCGCTTGCAGCCGTCTTCTTTAAGAAACAGTGAGCATCTCATTTGTCATCGAGAACGTGAATGTGCGGGCTCCTTAGATTGCGTTCATAAATCTCCTGGGATGTACCTCACTATTAGTCTGGCGGGCTGCAGTAATTGCAGACGGCACACATAGGAAGCCACCATGCAGCAGATTTATGTCCCAGACCCGTTGTGTTTAGCTTTTGAAAGGGTCGGGGGAATATGCAGAGTACAAACCGATATCGGAAAACGAAGCGTTGCGTCAGATTCGATGTGATTTTGTCGATATGACGATAGGGTCGTTGCCAGGGCGCATCCTGAACATACCAACGCCCCTTAATACCTCACAACGACAGGCCTTTTAGACGTTCCAACAAAAAATAAGTCTGTCGAAGTCTTACATAAATCTTCATTAAGTTATTAAATCACTGTAACCTTTAATGGGACTATTATTTGAAACGAATTATTTCAATTTAAACTTCAATCCATAATTTTTAGACTGTTACATGAAATCAATAGTTAAGCATTAGTAACCCAGACATCTGTCAGAATCGTAATTAACCCAGCACAATCTTTATTTGGCTAAACCTTCATTTCCCGTTTTCAGGAAATGAGAACATCAGCCTACACGTCCTTGTAGTGTTAATTCGCTCTAGTACTTATTTAATGTTTAAAAAGGGAGAGAGGAATAACCCAGAGAACTACAGAGGCATAAATCTCCTTAATACTGCATACAAAATTTATAGCAATCTCTGATTGTGCTTTATTAGAAGAACAGGCTGACTTCAGGAGAGGAAGACGATGTTTTTATAATAAAACAAATGATACAGAAATGAATAGAATTTAACCTGGAAACACATGTAGCGTTTGTGGACTATGAAAAAGAATTCGATCGTGCTAATAGAGATATGTTGTGCCCAATTATGGAAAGAAGATTTAATAGAAGTTACTCAGAGCTTATATAGGAAAATCAGGGTTGTGATAGATACTAGAAAACAGATGACCCAAGAAATTACAATTAATCAAGGTGTAAGACAGGATTGCAGTATTTCACCAATTCTGCTTAACTTATACATTTCTGGTAAGGAAATGGAAGGAAGATAATGTAGCACCAGGCATAAACCTGGAACACTCTGAATATCTAAATAAATTGCTATTCGCTGATAACCAGGTTCTTATCCAAGATAATGAAGACAAACTACAAATGACGGTTTATAAGTTACACCAACGGAGTAAAATATATAACCTGAAAACTTCAATAAGGAAAACAAAAACCATGGCGTTCTTAGGAAACAATCCAATAAGAACAAAAATTGTCATAGAAAGGAAAACACTCGAACAGGTATCCCATTTCCAATATTTAGGATGTGAAGTAACATTTGAAGAGGATAAATGTATCACAAATGAAATATACAATTTTCAGAGGATATGTGGGACAATAAGAATAAAGTTAAAAGGTAAAACCAGAATATAAACACAAATTAAATTTTATAAGATGATGGCAGTACCTACAATGTTGTATGAGTCAGAATTATGGGTAAAAAAACATAAACAGCTCAAAAAAATAGAGGCAGCTGAAATGAAATTTCTTAGAGCAGTGAAGAGGTGTACAAGGATGGATAAAATAATGAGTACTTCCATAAGGGAGGAACTAAGTGTTCAGGCGATCACAGATAAGTTAACAGGGTATAAAGAAAGGTGAAGAGATCATGTATTTGTGAATGCCTGGAGACACTTTCCAAAACAAGTGCTGGAATATAAACCATTAGGCAAAAGGAGTGTTGGAAGACTAAGGTTGAGATGGTGAGGTGAAGCCGGAACAGGCTAAAAGCCTAATCCCGGAAAGAAGAAGGGGAAGAAGAAGATTTATTTTAATAACTTAAAAAAGCATTGGGATGACTTGAAAGAGATCTGGCGTTACTGGTACCAAGAACACACGCTAGCTTTCTGACCTATAAAAGAATTCAAATGCAACGTTCAGAATGTTTAAAATTAAAAACAACAAAATAATAGACCGCTCACAATTATTTGAGACAATAGATATTTTAATTGTGAATATTATATACACTATTTCGGAAAATCGTAATTAAATGTAATACGTATGATGTCACAACCGTCTTTTCAAATTCTGTAGTCTATCTTGATTCCTGTTTGTTAAATATTTAAAAATAATGTGATATAAAAATTGAATCTAATAAATATATTATAATTTTCTGTTACTATACCAGTTAACTGTACAAAATATTACCGTTATTATACTCGCCACATCACAGTAACAACAGACATATAACGTAAAGGTATTTTACTCCTGGTTATTCAGATGTGATATTACTCTCTTGCAGGATAAAGTACGAGTCTCTTTCTAACAGAAACCATTCAAATATTACAAGATATTTAACCTATATTTTAATGAATTCTTAACAACTTTTCACTATTAGAGGTTTATATGCTATTTATATCCAAAAATTTAATTAATAATGTCAAATTTTTTTTAAAAAAAGTATATAACGTTAAAAAGTGTATTACTAGAAGGAAGTTTAGAAAATCTTTCTCGTCTTTGTGCTAATCAGCGGCTGTAATGTACTTTTATACATGCCTACCGGGTACATATTATCCTAGTGGGAGACCCTTGTCCCAGCACAACAATAGCTGTCACGAACTCCATGACAAAAGATGCCTTACTTTTAGCCTCAGGGGGACGAAATATCTACACAAAACCGAACGATCTCTTCTCATCCACCATAGTTCTCTCAATAAGTAACGCACATCAAATATAGAGAAAATGCAAATGCCTTTCCCAAGTAAATACACTAAAATTATGTAATTTCTGATTAATAAAATGTTACTACAACCCGTGCTAAATAAAAATGATGCATTGATGTAAAATTCCATTTGTAGTTGATTTTAACGGAACAGAATATTTTTTACAACAATTCTGTATCATTATTACGACCTGTTACTACGAAAATTCACAGAACGGTATTATTATGACCCGTTTCTGGTCACTCTTACGATTTATAAGAATTTAATCTTTAATAGATCCAAAATTTCATTACACTACTTTAAATAAATCTCACTATAGAATAGAGTTTCATTTTTGTTAACGGGTATAAGTAGCTATTAGCCTGGAGCGTAACTTGACATAATTTTATACTTTATACTCATCAATTTATTACAGAACTTCAGTGTTTTTTAGATTATTCATATATATATATATATATATATATATATATATATATGTAATAAATATTTACAGAATTCAATTTTAAATTTCCACCAAGCGTTTCAGCAGATTTATTCATTAGCTTAATAAATCACCAAGATGGCAGAGTTTTTGAAAATTCCTTTCGTAAATCTGTGTTATTTTATTTGAGACATCTATTTTTTCCAGATACGATATTTTTCGATATTTTAATAGACTTCCTTTTTCTGAATTTTTCTTTTCTTAGCATTGACACAACTTTTGTGCTTAATTATGCTTTATATATGCCTATATTAACCTTATCTATACCAAATATAATGTAATACTCGTAAAAACTCTATCAAAATGTTACCACACAGTACTTTTAAACCGAGTTGAAAATCGTATGTCTTCTGTAATTTACCTGCGGATTAGGAAAATGACGCAAAAAACTACTGAAAAGACATTTTTCGATTCAATCGTCATAATTTCTGCATATAAATATAGTAGTTAATATAGGTTTTATAAAGTGTATCCTGACAAGCAAAGCTATTGTTGAATAAAATATTCTCTGGGTTATAAACGAGTGACACTACGTATGCTCGACGCTATTGTTGATTTGCATTAGAAATGAAATGGAAGTATAATTAAGACTGAACTAAAAATATTGCAAACGTACGGTTACTGAATTAAGCGGACAAAAATACGGATAATCATAGAATGGGGTTTAAATGTGCCGAAATGCATGGTGGCCAAGTTATCAAAAAGAACAAGAGTGATGTTATTTGAAACCTTCAATAACTCACAGAGGAGTCATAGAATTTAATAGAAACAGTTAAATATAAAATTTAAGCTTTTTAAGAAGTGATTTAAAATATATCATCATTTCTTATTTTAAATACACAACTGTTCGGTTTATAACCGAGTAGCTAAAGTCTAAGACTCTGACGTTTCAATGGCAGGCATTGCTAACATTTTCATGAGGAAATACTATTGTTGGTTATTTAATTTTACACCTTCGCTCCAAACTTTATTATATTACTTATAATATAGTTTATGCTCCTCGTTACCTGGAACAAAAAGCTAATTATCAAATATACACTGGTAACTACAGTATCAGACCGCAGGAGGAGGAGCAACAGTAGTTAACACAAAAAGGTAATGTTTGGAAACCTAAAATTTTATTAATTTATTAAGAATAATAATAAGAATATAATTAGCATATCAATTAATTGTACTAAAGCACACGTATTTTGTAGGTAGAATACATTCCAGTATCTCTCTAGTCTGATTTGTGTTCTTAATTTTACAAAACTGAGTGTGTTATTATTTGAATTATGGAGTTATTTAAACTGTTATTTATAATTCGGCTCGAGCGTCGAGTTAAGTTCAGTGTGAAGTGCAGCTCTTGCTGTGCGCAATTCAAGAAGTCTAAATTACGGTTAGTTTTCACTTGGCGAAACGCCTTGTTTATGCGCACCATTTCCAGTTTTTGCCATGCATAAAACACGCCGTGGTCAGTGCCAACTGCGGCGTTATTAAATCACAACCCTCCGGCTGCGCTTAGCAAGTAAAATGTTATCCCTCCGGTGTTCCCTTGCACCACCTGATACGCTGCTACAAAAGGGTCTCCAACTCCTAAGACACAATATGTTTTATATTACACCCCTCACATCAACGTACAAGAAAGAGTAATTATAGATAAAGTATTTCTAAATCATAGCTACTTCTCAACAACGGTTTTTAATTTATGCTTGAATATTTGAAATAGACATAAAAGTTCTATCTGACAAGTAGTTTGCGATTTAATTTTTTTTTCATATTTTTCATATTTCATCGGTACAATCCGTACTTCATAGGTCACAGCACATTAGTGCTTCACACGGTTGCCTATGCCTGCAAGTAACACACTTTATTGTCCACTACAAACTCGAGTGTCACACGGTTGCCTACGCATGAAATATTCAGTGATAATTTATGTGTCAATTAAATGCTAAATATAAATTATTCGACTTCTTGATAAAACTTTTGGTTGTATATGTTTCACTTTTAATCTTATACACAATATCCCACATGTGTCCAGTTTTTTATTTTTAGCTGGTATACTACTACTAATCTCTCTCTCTCTCATGAAGCTAGTAAATAGAAATATTTTTGTGCAGTGTTCTGTCTTAATTTTGACTAACTTACATATTCTATTGCGCTGTGAGAAATGTATTAATATCATCACTAGTGTCAATGTAGCTGCTTATAATCTTTATATCATCAGTATTTATAGATATATTTATCTGAAATAAATTTAATCGAAACATAAATAAACCTACCAACAATACAATACATAAACAATTTAATAAATAAAAATAAAACGTTAGTTTCATTCCTTGAAACCTCCTCAGATACAATATAAATAATATTTACTATTAATTTAATGATAAACAATGCTAAATAAGTATTAATAGCGGGTCTAAATCCATGAATTTTCTTTTCTACAACAAATAATATTAGATTTTCAGTTTTAATATCTAAAATAACTGAAATACTTTAAAGAAATCAATTAATGTAATACCGTTAATATAAATAATAAGTATCACACATTAGTTGAAGTTTACTTATGGATTCATTTTGTGTTCAGAAATAATAAGTTTCCATTGATATTAATTATATCTATGAATCAACGTAATAGATTTGAAAGAAATTAACCTAGCAGAGATTCAGGTGAGTAATTATGAACTTTTATTGTTTTAATTTCAATAATAATATATACGTTTTGATAACATCAGTTTGCGATATCTCCTTTTATTTCAGAGATATTTTCTTGCATGAATAATTTCTTAAAAAGCTATACACAATTCAATTGCATTGAAGTCAGTCCATAAAATTAGAATCTTGTACATAATTAATTAAGCGGATAATACGAATATTAACATTTTAACTAATAATGTTTCTAATTAGAAAGTATTTCCACATGATTTCCTTCAAAGTATTAACATTCAAAAACAAAATTTATAACGATGAATGGGATCCATTTCATCAGGAATGACGAATGATTTCACTAACAAAGATGAATTATATGAAGATCTGATAATTTTTTAAAAAACAGAATATATAACAAAATGTTAAGAATCATAATCGAAATTTACTTATCTTCTAACATCTATTTATGTAATGTTTCCATATGAGGTATGATTCTATATGAAAATATAATTTCAATTAGTTTTAATAGAATATTGTATAAGAAAATTAAACGGTTAAAACAATACTAAGTTAAATATATGTGCCACACAGAACAGCTTAGAACTGAATTGTATTTTATTCGTGTATATTAATTTTAAATCTTACCCAAATTTTATTTCCCTAAGCATTAAAACGATCAGGGTAACTATTTTTAATTGTATAATACTGAAATTTAATATGCATTTCAACGAGAACGGTATTGGCAAATAATTTAATTATGCACGTATAGAGCCGAAATTACGGAAGGCAAGTCGTCTACTTAAGGGGAACGTTCTCCGGATTCCTGCGTGCTCAACGCACTAATTTTGTTCACTGTTTCGATGGATTCCTCCAACAATCTCTTCAGGTAAAGTGGCAAACTTCGTGAGTAATTATCACTGGCAGCATCTACGGTGCGAGGCTATGTATAGAGTAGAGTAAACTAATGTAAAACACAAATAATTGACACATAATGGCCACTAATTTAGCAAAATTATGTTCTTTTTTAGAACAAATTCTATGCTGTGTTAAATTTGCAGTATTAATTTTTCGTTGAGATCCGTTATTTATTATTTCACATTTCTGTAATTATTGATATTTGTATTGTCTTCTTCTTATACTTTTTCGCTCTTCAATTAAAGGATTTTGACTTTTAACAGTACAAAATAGTGTCTGTGACACAAACAAGATCTGTTAAATTAATCTTTCTTTTTTTCAAGTACAATAAATGCCACTACTTTCTCTTTGAACATTACTTATGTATCTCTATTTGTATGTCTAATGAATTGGAAGTCATTTTTTGACAGTTTCATGATAAATAACCCTAGCAGAAAGCACAAAACTTTGAAATTTTCCACTCAAAAGTTTACGTTTCCTCAGATTTTGTGCAGGTGCTTTGAAATTTGAAAATATTTTATGGCTTCTATTCAATGTTGTCGATAATACACATGTCCTCGATATCAGTAACCTATCTCTTAAAACTGATGTGACCAAATATTTGTAAGATATTCTGTCAAATATTATGTTATATAAATTACATTATTAAAGTAACCTTTTTTTTGTAGGTGTAGACAGGCTATGTATAAGGTAATCCACATAGTGGCAACTTCCGTGTTATAACATAGAGAAAAGGGAATGAAAGGGGGGATGCGGAAAGGTAGACCAAGGTAGCCAAGGGTTAACCAGGGCCCAGGGCTATGGTTTAAGGATCCTACCCGGCAATTCGCCTCAAAGTGATGCAGGGGAAACACTAGAAAAATCTGCATCAAGTAGGTCGGGCATATGGTACTTGTCCCACGCCTTTCCGATGGCGGGAGAGGGTTTTCTGTGGGGTCGCAGCTTTCCCCTCTCCGTGACTTGACCACTTTAGGAAGCAGTTGGCCGACTGTTCCAATAGGAATAGCGAACAACTCTTACCGTGTGCCCAAGTCTGCGACCCCAAAACATACACCTCTCAAAACAAGGCCGAGGTATGTGGGAACGTTAGTTAAAAAACCAGAAAGATAACCTTTTGTTGAAAATTTTATTTTCAATTTTTTGTAATTTTATCTGCAAGGATTCTGACATTATGATTTTAAATAAAATTTTTCTTCGATAAACTAAAGACGGTAACAAAAGAAGTTACGCAATTTTAGATTATTTGAAAACTGGCTGCTTATCGTACTAATATAATTTAGACTCATACTTACCGTTAATTATTCTAACTTTTCTTTTTCTGAAATTAGATATCTTGTTTTTGATTGGGAAATTCCAATGTCGTAGTCTCACCAAACTCCAGGTTCAACCTTTAAACCCCCGCTGTCACGTGAGTTCCAGGCTTTGTTTCACGTTTGTGTGCCACTTACCTTTCAGCGTATCCTTACTATAGAACTGATTCTCGGAAGTCTAATAAAGTTCCTGCTTTGAGCGACGAATCTCGTTAACACTGAAACCTTAACTGTTTATCTGCCTATTCTCATTCAAATTGAATTATTACATTACATCAGATATCGATTTTCTATTGCAATCATCGTTTTTGGTCTGTAGATTGAAAAGGTAAAGTACCAAAAATAAATATTTCGTCCATAAAATACAGTTGCTTGGAAATCAGATAACGATAATTCTCTGCACTATTGTCGATGGGAGGAGCGGTTTATTCACAATGTATTAATGTATTAATAAAGAAAATAAATAAATAATTTATAAAAACAATTTATTTTTTAATCATTATATTTAACAAAATTTAATCGATATAATAAAAAAGGATGTATATTTGTATGTATGTATTAACGTTTATTTAAACACGTGAACATATTGGAATAAAAATTTTGTACACATATTCTTCAAAACACGAGAAACGGTACTGTTGGGGTGAGTAACCCGTAGCAGAAAGGAGAAAAGAATAATAATTAAAAAGTGTGATCATTTGGGGTTAAATTACTGCGCGCCAAGAGACCGTGACGTCACAGCATACGGGACAGAGAGACGTTACTACGCGACTGGGCAACAACAAAATAGTAACTTATTTCGTAATGAAGTAAAGCAGAAACTTTTAGATTGAAAAAAAATGTTGCTGGATATCATCGAATGATGATAAAAAATAATACGAAATACTTTACGATTCTTGCAAAATGTAAGTTAATTTTCATTCCATACTTAGTGACTCAAATATGGCGACCAATATTATTTTTCACATTCTCAACGCACTGGGAGTACTTTTTATGCCCTTAAAGTCCTAAGAGGATTTTTTATACTTGATGTCGGGAGTATTTATTATTCTCTAAAGTCACCGAGAAATTATCATTCAATATCCATAGGTAAGTTAAATCACTTCTTGACTAAAGATTACTATAGAATTAAATATCTTTTCGGGTTTTTATGAATAATTAAACGGGAAACGCCGGACACCCAGCTATTTGTAATTATAAATGAAAGAAAACAGCGAAATTTATTTTAAAAAAAATTAATAATGCAATAGCCGCCCGTTCAATGATGCAGATCTGCAACTCACCAACAGCCATAACCTTATGGTATTCGCTAAGAAAAATGACATACAAAGTAATTTAAATGTAACGCAAATGTAAAAAAACAAATGTAATTCGCTAATGACGAATAGGTTAATGCGACTATAAATTGTAAATTGAAAAAAAAAATTATAGAAGCATAAAAATTAACACAACGTTTTGTTCTCAATCCAGAACACTCAGCTATATAATGGATTTGGAGTAAACAATATCCGTACATTGACAAATAATTATTGTGTAGAATTACTTTTTATATTCCAAACAAATTGGGTCTTTTTAAGGCGTTTATACTTATCTTTTATGCACTCCCCTTACCGTTTTAACAAACTATAACTACGCGAGACGAAGAATTTTAATTTTTCTAAATAAAAAAATCAACGATTTTGATTTAGTAAATCTCCACTACATAAAGAAATCCCATTTTTGTAGGAAATTTGAAATTTAGTCTACTGATAGAGGAACATGAGTGATGTCCTTTATTCCAAAAACTCAACAAAATATTCTATCTAAATTAATAACGTACAAGAAACACGAATTTTTCAAGTCACACAAATACTACTAGTTGTTATTAAACAAATAATTAAACATAACTTTTAATATATTATTGTTTTAAATTAGAAATCAAATATATATCGTAACTTTTATTCCTATTTAGTTTAAGACATTTTCATTTTTACATTCTGGTATTTAATTACATTTTAAATTTCAAAAATATGTCACAGTTATACCACTTTTGGATTTAACATGCGTGTGGGTAGGCAAATGCAATTTAAAATTTATTTATTTCATTATATTTGTTTTGTAACCCATGAATTTTTTACACTTCTTTCAAACCAAATATTAAGTTTTAATTTATAATATGAAACTCATTGTAACATTTTTACATTTGAAATTTATATCCATTTATAATTTTACTTAATTCTATTAATTCTGTCAATAAAATTGTGAATCACTTATTTGTATTACATAGATTTGTATTAATTTAGGTCTCCTGATTCAATAAAGTATCATCTGATGAGGACCAAAATTGAATTTATTTTTGTATTTCTAATTTACTTGGAGATGTTATAATATATTAAATACCAAATTTATTGACTTTATTTATTTTGATTGTGCTTAATTACAGATAAATATCAATTTTAAATATCGAACTGTTAAATTATTTTAAATTTATCAAGGATTGAAGTTAAACATGAAAATCTACAATTTAAAACAACCCATTAATCTATATATTATTTTTTGAGATACTTAAAGACAATGTTTTCAAAATTGAATATATTTTATTTTAAACAATTAGAAGGATGCATGATATAATATTCATAAAATTAAATTATTTTAATGTATTTAAAAATGTCTTGGACAAGATTAAACATTAAAAATAAATATTAAAGTTCCTAAATACAAAAAATATAATTAATATAGCATTCTTTTAGGATTCGCTTACGCCTAATTTTGGAAGAGAATTTGTTTTCTCCTTCGCATTAAATATAATATTCCTAACTATTTATATCTCCTATAACGAAAAACCAAATCTCTGTATGAGTTGAGTTTAGATTTAACGATAACCGCAAATCACGGAATAATTAGCAGTACCGTAGCTTAATATCCAATATTGCCACCTACGAGGAGCAGCTGGAGTTGACACTCAATTTCAATAGTAATTACGCCTATGTGCTTCAGTTTCAAAGTTAAACCGTAGTATCTAAGATCAATCGTAAGAGAAGCTGGTGTAAACGTTGAGTGTTGCACCTTCTTGTGTTAATATAATACGTAACTAAAACGAAATAGTCGAATACCATAATCTAGTTCGTTATACGAATAAGTATCAAAAGAACAGAAAACCTACATTTAAATACTGTTCTCATAAGTTCAAATTCCGCTTATTTTAATTTGTTTTATATAATAAATTTTTCAATACATTATCATCTGTAAATTCTGTTTGTCCAAAATAAATGAATTGCCCCGTATTTTTTAAAGAATCGAGACACTTACATGCATACATACATACAAATATACATCCTTTTTTATTATATAGGTTTTAAAAATTAAAGGTATAATATTAATTTTACTTTATTAACTAAACCTGAATGAAATATATTAATTAAATCGTAACCACTATTGATATGTATTTCAATTTTAACACGCGTAAATACAATATTGTTTTAAAATCTATTACTGTTTTATAAGTATTTCTTCTGAATAGGTCTTATACACGTGAATGAAATATATTGATTAGTTTACTATATACAGCTTCGTTGTGCTTTGTAGTCAGGGATATGGAGTTACATATGTATGAGACTAAATTACCATTTGTTGATCAGCAGCATTTCCTTTTACGAATGTATGTTCACCAGCTAATGTCGATTTTGTGAAGTAATCCATTAGTGAGGTATTGGCTATGAATAAACAATTACACAATACACGCTAACCCTTATTTCCTCCTCTTCGAGGGGTTATTTCCTGACATATATGTGACATGCTTTGCAGATAAATAGATTTGTGTACTCATTTCCACAAAACAACAAACAGTGTAGGATATGAGAATGAGGATGTGCTTGATTTGTTTCCTGTTCTACCACAAAGCCAGGAAGCTGTAGTTTCGTGCTCATATTTTCGTTCTTCCGTGAAAAACGCGAGTATGTTCACATTTTTAAATTCTTCAATTACAATTTTTTAAGCGTATATAGCGTTTAAAGTTTCATCACAGTCGTAGGTAGTTTGGGAAGACTTTGAATTTTTTCCTTCAGATTATATTTACGGAAAATTTGACTGATCAACTTTTAATACAAATTTAGTAATGATAAGAATATAGACTAATGTAGGCTTTGCTAGTCTCAAAACGATATTCAGGCTTGCATTACAAATTAATGATCCATTCTACTTTAAATAAACATGAATTTCATTGTGTACAGTGACCTCGATTGAATTTCAACAGTACCATGTTTTATAAATTTATATAAAACAAATGTTTTATGCATTTTTCAAACTGTATAACATTTCTCGGAACACTACACATTATGTACGGGCAGGTCTGGATTGGGAAAATATTTCCCGTAATTTCATACGCTGAATAAAAATTAATCATTAATGTAGATTAAATTAAATATGTGTGAATTCCTTTGTTTATGATTTATTATTTATTTGAAGTATCTCATGATTAGATTAACACTGAAACAAAGTTAACCAGGAAACGTGTGTCTTTTTGTTATTCTACAAATAGTCAAATCATAATAAACATCTCTCAGACTAAAGCTATGTATATTCATGCAAATAATTAAATTATACTATATTTACAATTTAAATTTAGTGAAATTTAAAATATAGTTTACCATAAATATAGTACTCATTTATCATTAATTATAAATTATGTATTCTCCACATATAATGTATTCATATAAGTTTTAAAAGAAACCCACTGTGTGGTAAATTTTTAATTAATTTACTGTTTACACACTGCGCTTCACTTCTCTTTAAATGTTAATAATAGATTTTGTACTTTCAACATTGTTATCATTTGAAGACGAAAACCACTTAACGTTCTACAATTGATTAAATTTAGCCTAAATATAATTTCTTGAATAGAGCTAACCACAAATACTCATCACATAAATTATTTTTGCTGGTTACAGTATTATTTTAATATTCAGTAAAAAAATACCCCATATCTTTTTTGCTTTCCAGTATTTTATTTTCAACTTAATCACCTATCAAAATTCTCATATTTTGGAGATTTGAAATTTAAATAGTATACGCAGGTTGTATTTCTTCTTCCCTTGCATTTATAATTATCACCTTAAATTATAACAGTTTCCAATTCCCACGACTTGCCCGCAATACATTATATTTCATTTCTTTAGCTTTTCCATAATTGTACGTATTATTTTTGTTGGTTACTGTATTATTTTAATATTCAGTAAAAAATACCCCATATCTTTTTTTCTTTCCAGCATTTTATTTTGAACTTATTCACCTATCAAAATTCCCATGTCCTTTTCTAACTATGGGCCGTTCGGACACAATTATTTTAGTTATTCATACAGTTTTAATATAAATTTCTTCCAGTCCATCTACTCTCTATATGTTTGCTGTAATAACTTGTATCCACTTTATGAACTATAATTCTATTTTCTCACATTTTCGAGCCAGTTTTCTTTCCCGAGTTACAGTGACAATTAATTCTTCGCCCACTTCTAATAGAAAATTCTGAATAAGTATTGTAAGTGGAATAATTGTTAGCATAAACACGTTCTAAGTTGAAAACACTATACAAAATCCTAAACAGATGGTCAACATAATTCAAAATATATGTACAGATGCTCATAACAGCATAGAATACATGTATGGTTCTCTGAAAATATAAATTGAATTAGAAAGGATACAAAGATGTTTTTATAGTGACAGATTGATTATATTATTAATTAACATAGCTAATTGATTTGGTTTATGCAGAAAAGATATAATTTTCGAGTTTCCGACTATATGTGCAAAAGGTTGAGTATAATTTGAAAACAAATCAGTCGCTGATTTGCAAATTTTTTTTGGGGGTGTAGACAGGCTATGTATAGGGTAATCCACATAGTGGCAACTCCCCTCTTATAGCATAGGAAAGGGATTTGAAAGGCAGGATGCGGAAGGTTGGAGGAAGGTAGCCAAGGGTAACTTGGGCACCCGGGCTATGGTTTAAGGATCCTACCCGGCATTCGCCTAAGAAATGCAGGAAAACCCTAGAAAAACCTGCATCAGGTAGGTCGGGCATTTGCAAATAAATATTTCAAAACATGTAATTATTAACATTTATTCGTGTAGTATATACGACGCAACATTGTAGTTGATATGTTGCATATAATGTAGAAGTTTATTGGTTTTTGTGATACTTTTAAAGAAATATTCCAAATAGTTGTACTAAGAATTGTTTAAATAATAATTTCCTGAGAAATTCTGAGATTTAAGCTTTTATATAATTAAATTCTTATTCTTGTAATGCTATATAGGCATTCGTTTAACTAGCTTTTAGCGTGTTTTTTCCATTTTTTCTTATTTTATGGCTATATGTTCATAAGTTTTTAAAAAGTTGTTGCGCAGAATCAAATTTGTCTTAATTGCTGTAAGTATATATTTATTAAACTGATCAAGAAAATTCGTAGCATCGTGGAACATTCGCTACCGATCTTCCATTCGGACTGGAATATTCCCAAGACTCAGGTTCTTAAATCGCTCTTTATTCTTTGTGCAGGTCTGAACTTCTGTCGCTCGAAGGAGTTTTTGAAGAAGTCTTTTCCCCGTTCTTGCGTGACTGTAGTCTGGGCACTATTCTTTTATTTGCTGTTGGTGTTGGCGATACCTCAGGGCGTACTTGGCCCACCGCAGATCGTAAATTACAGGACATGAGGGGCGCTAATGTCTCTGGCTTGTGGCCGCTTCTTTGTACAGGCTTCCGCAACGAGAGCGTCTCCTGAGGTACTTTGCATGTGATTTGTGGGCCTCCGAACGGTTTAATGTTCCCCGCGCTGTTGCCGAAGGCAGCATTGAAATACAGCGTTTCATTGGTATTTCTATGCTGCACCGCCGTAACAGAAAACGATAACTGTTAATGGCATTCAGTTATGAAGTATATTAGTATACATTACGTAATTTAAAACTCCTCCCTGGCCATTTAAATTGAAAATGTAAAACATAGTATGTGTGTATATATAACTCAATTCAAGACATTTCATCAGTGTATGGTTCTTAGAGAATTTTTAAAATGAATATAATTTTATGTAGAATTTAACTAATGAAACTTAGAATAACGAAACTTTAAAAAAACGTTATTATTCATTTTTTGATAGATATCGATTAAAAGGTGTAAGTCAGTGGTTAAAGGAATGGACAGAAGTTCGATTTTCTGTTCCGTCAAATATTTTTCATCTTACTTCACAATTATAAAACGCTGTTTGTTAACTAGCTGTATCAATATGAATTTATCCTGTTGTTACAGGGTTCTTCAGAATATCATTTTCAAAATCCGGTGAGTTTTATTTAACTCTTAAAATCAACTTAATTATTTTTCATTCTGCCAGTCGGTTAGAATAATCAGAGTCTTTCGAATTTAAATTTATTTTGAAGTGTATACCTCTTTGTGGGGTGTTGTACATTTATTTCACCTATGTTAAATAAAAAATGTTTGATAAAGAGCGTAAGTTTTCCCGACGTATATTCTGTATAAAGAGTTCTCGGGTTTCCGGCGGAAACTCTTTATACAAAAAATGTTTGATTGCATATAATATTGAAAATATACTCGAGCTTATAGATAATATTTACACATTCAATGAGTCCCTCCAAAGAAGAATACTTATTTATCTCCTTTTTTTATTTCAGAGTAATCATTATTCAACAGTTGTATACGTTACAATTTGGGGTGGACACTCCTCGTTGAACGTGCGGCATTTTATTCCGTAGTCGTAATAAATGGGTTCCCTGTTTTATTTTTTTAAACAAAATAAATTATTATGAATTATTTTTACGTTAGGGATCTGCGCGGAGTGTAAATATTCGAATATTAATTTTCGGGCGTTATTTACGTAGAGAACTCTTCTCTATGTCTAAATATGACAGGATTCATATAATATTATTATTCCAAATGTTTTTATTGTTTTTAAATATTCTCTAGCATATTTTAAGAGCCAATATAGAATAAATAATTACTTAACAAGAAGACAATTTCAAAATGAAACGTGAGACTAAATGTTCTTCAAAACAATTAATCTCATTCATCATCATCATAATAATAATCGTAGCCTGTCATGTTTCATTATAAACACGGTCGTATTAAAGTGTAAAAAAATATAACCAATACATTCTTCATGGGACTCAAGAGTGGCGAAGAAAATTAATTTCGCTTTACTGAAAAATTTAAACTCCTACTGGATATAAGAATTTTAATTAATAGAGGAAGGAGATTTTTCGTTTGACAGGGTTTAAAAATTGACATATTTTGTGTTATAATAACGGAATATTTTAATTGATTTTCTTCCGCTTTCTATTCAAGTAATTCATACTCTTCTAGACTATTTCTAAGAAGGAAAATAATTTACTAAAATTTTTAGAGCTTCCAGAAATTATGGCGCTTTAAACAATTCAATACCTCAAATATCTAATTTTAAAAATGATCAGAGGATAATTTTTAAAAGAACTTGAAATATGTGGTTGTTACAGACTTTATTACATTAATTACATATGTAGTACAAAAATATATGATACATGGGTAGGAGTTGGTATTATTTCAACAAAAGCAACATAATTTTGTTTTGGATTTAAATTTCTTTTAATTTTAAATTTAATTTAATTTACAGTTTTTCAAGTAAATTTTGTGCAGTTATTATTGTGATTCCTTACGAAGAATTCATATGTTGCACGTGTCACAAATAATACGTAGCGAATTAAAAGACTTATCTGTTTCTACCTTCACGGAAATTTGGAAATAAATATCACTCGCAATCAATTGTTTTATATTCACAAACCTGGCAACAAAAGTATTGAAACAAAATCCAGTAATCTGAAATCCCAGTGTATCGAATACGATGAGTTCTGTATTATTCGCACAAACGTTCTATATAACCGTATTCAATTTTAACGGCGATAAAATATCTGCTTTTATAAACGCAACCACACGAATTCACCACACAACGAACAGTGGTGAAATCCAACTTGATATTTATGGCGAACATGCGTAGTACAATATTTACAATAAATTCCTTTAATAAAATACATAGAAACAAAGGTACACATCTCAATCATTTTTCATTGTTCTGTGTTCAATAATTAACGTTCCACAAACCGTTCTATGTTACATATAAACTCTTAGACAATATTTCTTCCATTCAAGTTTCCTTTTTTTCGTTATATTTCTGAGCATCTCTGTTCAAAAGGATTGCAAAAATTTTCAGGGACGATGTTTCACTGTTTTATATTTTCGTCCTGAACACTGCCTACATCGACATTTCGTATTATTTTATTAGATTTGTCCTCCAGTATTTAGGTATTGTTTATAGCGTTTCGATGATTTATTTTTTTCCAGGTTTTATAAATTATATAAGCAGCAAAAGTATAATAACATATTTAAAATTTTTAATCTTGTAAATTCTTAAAAATTTCTTCAAATCCTAAGGATTTGTCACTCTTTGTAGTTTCACTTTTTTTTTATCTTTGAAAGGCAACAGAATTCTAATTACTTGAATATTCTATAACTGCATAAATGTTATGGAATCGAATATCTCACATCAGAAGTACAACTACAAGTGTCCATATTGGTAAATAATATTGTGTAGTTAGCAAACAAACCATTTTCCCGAAGTTACGTAAAATTACGTAAGCCGTAAATCAGAATTAAATGGTTATAAATACTCGGTTGTTTTTATACATTTAACTACTATGATACCATAGGATTAAATTTATAGTTAAATCATTAGAAATTTAATATCTCTTCAGTCTTGTGGTAGTACTTAATGACGACATAGATTTAAGTCAGGTAAACAGCATTCACTCTCCAATGGTTCTGTAGTAACTTAAATTATATAGCTGTCGGTTCTGCAGCCAAATTATACGGTACCGCGAATTTTAGAATTAATAAACTCCATGGTGACCCAAAACTACAAAATAATAATTGTTTCACTAAATGCACCTGTATACACATTACCTGAACAAGTATTATAGTTCCACTGGAAATTTTCCCGAAGTAGAAATTTTGCAATATTTGAATGAGTCTTTCAAAAATGTGTAACGTTCAACTGACAAATTTATATGGTCCATAATTTTGAACGATATAACAATTAACGTGGCGAAAAGTTGGCAGCATGTATCAAGAACATTTGCATTAAAATTTTCATCCGGAGATTTGATTCCACACTGAACTTCAGTAATTGATACCTCATTTTGCATGTTAAATTTTTGTATACATTTACGTTAGTTTTTATGATGTGAGACACCAAAATTTTTTTAGAAAACTAATTTCACATTCTATCAGAACAGTGGTACGTTTGCGATACTACATGACGTTACACTTCAAAATTTAATACGAAGTATAAAATTTGTATTTAAACAACGTGTGTAAACCCTGTGAAAGAATCCGACGGATTATGAACTTCTGCTTTGCTACACCGAGATTTCCTGTATGTGCACGCGCTTCTTGACGGTGCTGGGGTTGCTTGACGTCCTGACGGGCGGCGTCGGGGGAGGACACGCACCTTTGTGGATGAGTGGCACGACGCCTCCGGCAGCGTCAGCGGACGGATACCTCGGGGGTGGCTCGTCGACTTTGATGACGTTGGGCGTGAGCTGTGACAGCGGAATATCCTCGGGAAGCGCGGACTTATGCCGTCGTTCGCGCTGGTAGTAGATTCCTGCGAAGATGAGCATGTTGAGCACCAACAGCAGGCAGCCGACGCCGACGGTGACGCCCAGAGCAGCTGAGTAAGACGAGTGCTGCGTGGTGGCCAACAGCTCCTCGCTCTCAGAGTCTACTGTGTCCACGTCCACTTCCAGCCCAGTGGTGTTTGGCGAGCACTCCACGGCCGCGGCGCCCGCAGAGTACGACGCCGCCGTCGATGCGTGTTGCGGCGTTGGCAGGCGAGTGAACGACTCAGCTCTTACCACACCTGGAGGCAATGACAGAAAAAAATGCATCAAATCTTATTTATTTATTTAAACTTCCATAAAAACTCATTTAAACTAGATTAAACGAATAGTCTGCAGTATTTAAGTTAATGTTGAGCATTATACCTTCCGAAAATAATTTGTACGACACTATTCAAACACTTATAATACCTATTGACACATATTTGTCGAATGAGTATACAATTGATTGGTTACGGCTTGGTTCAATCCTTTGTTCCTTATAAAAATTATTATATCTCATTTATACAATACTATATTTCTTTTCGCCTAGTTTTGACAGACTGGTGTGGTGTAGTCGTCAACGTCATTGTCTCACTTCACAGAGGTGCCAGGTTCGAATTAAGGCGATGGACATGGATTTTTGTTTGTGTCCATCTCTTTTTCTGCATGATCATCAAACAAACAAGCTCCCGATACCTCGTTCGCACGGTAGAGTACTGCAATGGGTCCATCACTCTCTTGATCACATGGCAGTAATTTCCCTAATATAGAAAAATGTTCTCCATACAGAACTTTCCTCAATGGACCATAATAATAATCTATATAATAAAAAAGGATGTATATTTGTATGTATGTATGTATTTACGTTAATCTATATACATATTTTAACTCGTGGACAGATTACAACTAACATTGGTACACACATTCTTCAAACGACGAGAAACGGTACTGTGTGGGTAAGAAACTTGTAGCATAAAGATGTTAATAATTATAAATGTAAAACGTGATCATTTTGTGTTAAATTACTGCAAGCCAAGAGCACATGACGTCACGCAAGACAGAGAGACGGTACTACGCGACGAACAAAGGAAATAACTCCTTTTTCCGTAATGAAGTAAAGCAGGAATATTTTCATTCAATAAAAAGTATATTTTTATCCCGTAATACTCCATCAAATGATAATATAAAACAATACGAAATACTTTTTACGTTTCTTGTGGAAAATGTAAGTTAATTTTCGTGCTATATTAGTGACTTCAATATTTTGTTTACATTGTGAATCTATCTAACAATTTCATCAATTTAATCTTTCGTAATATCTGAAGACTGGGAGACAATTATATCCTGCAATACTCAAGGAGTATATTTCAGAAGAAATTCGAAAGTATTGTAACGCGTGTATTTAGGTTTTTCTTTGTCTCGGAAGTGTTGTTTGCTGTGGTCTTGAGAATTCGAAACCGTGCACGTGCGTGGGGGTGGAGGAGGTAAATATATCCATCTAAGTAATTTCGTGTCCTGTCTCGATTGTTGGCCTCAACATGACAGAATAGATAGTCAATGTTGAGTACGGAACTGCAGCTGCGTGCTATAAATATTGTGACAATGGAAGAATCAGTAAAACTGACGAAGTTTTCTAACAATGAAAAAAGTGAAAGAATGGGAGGATATAAGGGAGGAGATAAGATTTTGAAAAGGACAGTTGTTCTGCGCTCACCGAAGCTGGTGGATGTGATTAAGAGAGGCTCCGTAAAGTTGTCTCTGATATAGTTCGAGGCAGAATCGTCGTGAGAAAGGGGCAACAATTGGTTAGTGAAGAGTTCACAGAATAGCACCACACAATTTAGTACGACGGCTTGCCAGCAATCAATCCCGGAGGCCGACGCCTTAGCCAGTGATAAACCCCTGAGTCGACGCCAGTACGTCGGTACGAGAGCTACAGCAGGCAACACAACTCAGAATAGCAGTACGTATTTGGTACGGGCAGCAGATCTCTTCTATGTAAAAACCACAGCTGCCTGAGATAAGAGTTATCATGTTTAACTTTAATAAACTTATATAAAATTTCTTTATTGGTCAAATATTTATTTTGATTTAACGTAAAAACCCAGCTCACAAAAATAATTCTTTACAGTATGTTTGTCGGGATTGATGCAATAAAATTCAATGTATTTTATAGCTGTTAAATTAATGCAATATTGGTTGATATGTGTACGGAACTACGAACATATAGATTTAGGTTAAATCAATTAATATTGAATTAGATACTTTTTCGGGTTTATATAAATATTACACGGGCAATGCGGGGCACCCAGCCAGTAAATAATAAGTCTTGACAACAATTATTTTGGTTTTTCATTGCTATGATTGAATAAAATATTTTCTGTTTCTGATATTTTAACATAATTATTAAATTATTGTCATAAATTTGTATTTCTTCGGCGAGGATGAGTATAATACGACACTGGATGAAGCTTAGTCATTTAGCTGAAACTGTCTGACTTATCTCATCTAAAATAGTAATGCAGTTACCTCTGCCGTGTGAATTCAAGGCGGCAGACAATCCTGAATATGTTTTAGCTTATGGCGGCCATCTTTCAATTATTATTGGATCCCCACTTTGGGTTTGATATATTGAAGGCATTCCCACTACTCTGGATGGTCTGTTACATCACCAGGGTCGATCTTTGACTCTCGATTAAGACAGTGGTTCTTGGCCTTTCAATTTTCTTTCACTTCTTTAAAACTTATGTTTTTACTTAAATTATTCTACATATATTTCCAGTCTCTGAACCTGAGAACTAAGGCATTCACGAGCCCTAATACGTTCCTATTTCCTATCCTCAATTCTCCGTTCTCCGATAACTACGAAGAGAACTGGGAGATTATCTACCGTGAATTGTTTAATAAAACACAACGCTTCAGCGAAATTATCTCAGCCGTCGTTAGCTGACTGATGTGTCGAGACAATTTTTAACAATTCAATCAGTGAGACAGGCATGAATTGATAGAAAGTGTCTCGGCGCATCAGCTACCTGACGACGGAGGACATGAATTTCGCTGGAACGTCAAAGTTTGCTAGAATTGGTACATTAAAAATTCTTTCTCATTTGAATGGTACTGCCGGTTTGTTTTTCTTGTTTCATATAAGACGTAAGAATTGTTTTTGCGTGGAAACTAAGTAATGGATACTTCTGTCACCTTTAAGAAGATCAGCGTTGTCTTTCTAAAGTTTATATATTTTGTTTAGTTGAGGTCTAAATTGTGTTTAGCGCTCAGATATGTTTTCAAGACGAATTGTTATTGTGATATATGATTTCAATTTTTTGTTTATTTACCCATAAATATTTTGATAGAACTAAAAATTCATTGGCATAATCATTACTTTAAGTTTTTTTTATGTATATTTAGTGAAGTATCCTACTTATTCTTCCTGTGAATCATGAAAAATATGTATGTATACATCTAGCAAATGAATGAGAAAATATCAAAAGATTCCTGGCTGAAGGTAAGTATCCTATATTTAGTTGAACTAAGAGTATGCGATTCCTGTAAACGTGTCGATTGCTGGAAAACATTCCACCTAAATACTAAATTAAACTTTCCTGTCCACAGCTACGAGAGGTTATACAATGGCCAAAATACCTGTGACCGCAACCGACAATACCTCAAGCGATTTACATTTACATTTTGACGTCATCGCGGCTAGACCAATGATAAATCACAATGTGGGTTTCATAAGCTCGAATAACATTCCAAAATGACAAGTTCAATTTTCAATAAAGCTAGTCAGACCTTTTAATAATCGGACCGTGAAATGTGTTATCAGACCTAAGGACCACAAGTTTGATTCATTTTTCTGTGTTACAAATTTTAAAAGTTCTCGTTCTCTTCATTCGGAGGAGAATTTATCCGCAGACAATTACGTATAGACCCTATAAGCGAGATTAGTCCAATCAGCGGCCACAACTTTTCTTCGAAAAAAAAAGCTCTCCAGTGAGGAACGTTCCCATATTAACTCGAGAGTTGTTAACTTGAATTTCAAGTATAAAGTAAGAACAAAAAAGTTATATGATATCCTCAAACTTTAAAAATTTTTTGTCGATAATGTTTCGCATACTAAAGTGCTATAAAATACATTAAATATTCGGATGACTGAAATCACCAAAATTATTATTTATTACTCAGACGACTTTTTAAAAACATTTAGTAGAATTCGAATCAATTTAACTAAACTTTATATATTATTAAATTTCCTTTAAAAATATGCTGTTGATTTTTCTTCTTCGTCAATTCAACAGAAAGCAATTAAAACTTAAAATTCATAAAAGTAGAAGCCTGTTGCCCTGAACAACTTCTAAATTTTCTTGGTCTTTCATTTTAAATAATTGAATGAAAGATGGTACTATTCGCCAATATTAAGTGTATGATGATTGTGTTAACTATAAAAGTAACTTCTCATTGTTTAGAAATTTGACGATGGCCAATCCATTGTTGTTTTCAAAAGTAAAACTATTAGGTTTGCTTTATATTTGCCATCCTCAAAGTGGCGTCCGGTCATAAGGACATTGGAAATAATCGTCACTATCTTTAAATCGCTACTTTACGAAATTCAAGGAAAAAATATAAATCGGATGTCACTTAGATTATAATTAAAAACAAGATTATGCGCTCTTCCCGACGATGTAAAAATTCTTTCAAACAAAATAAAATATAATAATTTTTGGTTTATCAACCACGTCAATGTTTTAGCGGAATTCGTCGTCGCCGTCATAAGGTGACTTTTATAATTTTTTTAGTAGAAAAATATTAAAGTTTCTACTTCTGTTGCGATGAATTTCACTGAAAAGTTGTATTAAAATAAATAATTAATCCAGATGATAAACCGAGAATATTTCATTAAATCAATACACCAACAAACCCTACATTATTTGAACACAAACAATGACGTATCTTTTATCAAATTTTTCTGATTTATAGAAAAAATTATTTTATTAATTTCCGTAAAGAAGATTCTCGTAAATTTTTATTTAATTTGCTTTAATTAAAAACCTTTAGTCAGAGTTTCATGGTATGCATTATATTAAAAGGTACAAATCAAACAGACCATTTCCGGTCATAATTATCTGCTGAGGTAATTCATGTAATTAATTATTGTCCATAAATTAAAAGTAACTTCTTCAGACATTATGCCATTCTTTTGAAACTCCCATTCATACTTTCTACCTTTCCTGGTATTCCATAATACGTTGAACGCAGAATAATCCATTTTACATAAACATTTTACATATATTAAATAATTTGTTTATAATGTTTCTGAGGAAACTAAAATTTATTAAATTATATTTCTGCGGAATTTTCTAAATTTTAACATAACTTTTTATAACTTTGAATATAGAAGCTATTTTATCGTGAAGTAAATATCGGGTTATTTCCCTTGAATAAAATATAGAAAGTTTCAACTGGCTTGCAAGTGTATTGCCTCTGGAATACGTCGCTGATTGAAATGACGGGACGGGACGCATCTTTCAGAGGGCGGCAACAAGCATGAATACTAAATCGTTTGCGTGCCGCAGAATTGAAGTTCACTCACCCGAATAATAGATGTCGTCCCTCTCGTGGAAGTTGTGGTGCCTCATGCTGACATCGCCATCGCCCGCCTGGTGCAGCTGCGGTATCAGGTTCAACCAAATCGCCATTTTGTGCCCTCTGTAGTGGCTTTTCATCCGGGGTTTCAGAGCTGCGGAAAATCATGTGGGTGAAAACATTTAATACGTTCCTTTTGCAAAGCCGTAACGAACCTAGCAAGGGCCGTTGGTAGGAATAAATAAACGAATCATGGAAAAAGGGAAAATATTCTTCCAATATGCACTCGGCGAAAATATTTTCAAAATAATTTTTGTTTCATTAATTAATTCACGAACGATAAGTGATACAAATAAAATAATTTTAACCTTTTTAAACGGATAGGACTACCGTAAATTTTCAAAAGTTTATTTTGTCATGTGCATCAAAGAAAAGATAATACATCTTACGGTTTCATTAGTTTTGATTACATTTTATTGTATAATAACTACGGTACACATGGGTAATTAAGTAAGAGTAGGATATACGCATATTTTAAGACTTTATCTGGATCAGTAAACACAACGGCTACATTTATAATTATTGGAACAAAATTTTTGTAATAACAAAAATTTTTTGTTTTCCGGAGACTATAATATAAAATTCCAAGAGTAAAACCGTTGCAGAGAAACTTTGTTCGTTGATTGTAATCTGATTAAATGTGATCTAAATATAGGTTTTCTTAAAATTTTATTCTAATTCAGAACATTGTGATTCTCACTTCCTTAATCACTTCCTTAATCACAGAGCCAGAAAAGATTCTTAAAAAAACCCTTCCTTGTAATTTATAATGTCCACCCTCACCTACAGGGAGGTGTTTTAGTGACCCAGTGTTTGTTCCTGTGTCGTAAGTAACAACTGCACATCATCTAGTAGAATTCGCTGCGCGTGTTTTAAGACTGTACGTTTCTGAAAATTTTTCTCCCACTCCTAGACGGGGGTAGAATCATTGCCCAGGATCCCATCTTCATTGCCGACGATACTGATTTTTGCTCTCTTTATTGGACGGACAAAAAGGGCATTAAAATACTTCCTTTTAATCTCCCAAACCTGGACGGGTAGAATCATTGTCTAGAATCATATTTCGATTGCTGACGAAACTCATTTTTGTTGTTTAAAAAAATTGAACGCAACGCTGTCTTTATTGGACGGACGAAAAGGGCATTAAAGACTCCCCTTTCATGTACTATTAGGAGCTTAATATATATGTCATTAAGTATTAATTTATACAATAATTGTCAAAGTAAACTCGCAGCCTTTTCAAGAAATCGTCAGTTTCTGATCGCATACGGGTTTCTAGTTTGTATCATTGGTACAGTCGGCCAACTGCCTCCTAAACTGGTCGAGGCACGGGGAAGGAAATTCCGCGTCCCCATAATAAATCTCTCTCCCGCCATCGGAAGGGCGTGGGACAAGTACCCAATGCCTGACCTACCTGATGCAGGTTCTCTAGTGTTTGGCCTGCGTCACTTTTAGGCGAATGCCGGGTAGGATCTTTATACTATAGCCCTGGGATCATAGTTAATCCTTGAATACCTTCCTTTAACCTTCCGCATCCCCCTTTAAAATCCCTTTCTATGCTATAAAAGGAGTTTTAACCACGTGGATTAACCTCATGTGTCCTGTTACTGTAACAAGAAATTTATAAAAATCTGGGGTTGGTCCTGCGTCACTTTTAGGAAAATGCCGAGTAGAGTCATAAACTATAGCCCCGTGGATCCGCATCCCCCATTTCAAATGCCTTCCTATGCTATTAAAGGGGAGTTGCCTATACGTATATTATATATCATTTAGCCTGTCACTCAGAAAAATCATCCACAATTTCAGCGTAGTTTCCAAAGCACAGCTCGGAAAATTGCACTTAATAATACAATAAAGTCAAGAAGTTTCATGCAGTGAAAGAATTTACGTCTGATTGAAAATAATGGATAACAAAGATAGCCAATACAGACAAAAAAAGTAATATAAATACAACACAACGTTTCTGGGATACTTGTGCCTTTTGTCAGGTACTAAGAAGAGCATAGAGAAACACAACTGCACTGGTCAGTTGACAACACTCAAAAGTCTACTGAATGTATTTAGGTTGGTGATTCGTATTTGTACCTTAAATGCATAAACACGCAAATAGTCAGTATATTTTTAATTTTTCGTAAAGAATTTATTTGTTGTGCAATGAAACACTTATCGGAATTATCGTTTTAATAACATATTTATTTCAATTTAAACCTAGTAATAACTACTTTGATATTAAACTCACCTAAACTCAAATATTGCTGGTTTCCTACTTCATAAGTGTCCCAATGTAGTCCGCGGTACCGTGATTTTTCTTGTGGTGTTCCGTAGTCCGTATTCTGTTCTCGAGGTTCATTGGGATCTCTGTAGAAAATAATTATTAAGATTACTTCAGCTGAAAAAATACTTATATATACAGTGAGCACTGAATAAATTGGTTATTATTGCTACTATTTGTTATTGATTAATTTGTGTATGAAAAAAATATTTTAAAATATGTTCGGGGAGTCCTTTTATTAAATTTATTTCTGCGAACAAGATAGTCTTTCATTCTTTGACATCGTTTAGCAACCAACGGGCGTCATAAACAATAGGAAATGCGAGAAGTTTATATACGCAATACCCCGAGTGATTTCTGGAAGGATCCTGTATCTTAAAGATGGCTTTGTGTTCGGAAACGATACAGTCTAGCGTAACGACTAATGACTGAAACTACATAAACAGTGCCAACACCAGGCGTCAAAATAAAATAATCATGAACTAGTGTAAATAGGAGTTCAAAAATGTGTCTGTATATATTGTTCTCAGTAAAAATAACTAAATATAATGGGTATATAGTTACTGCCCATAAGGTAATATCACTGTTTATACTGTCTTTATTTTTAATGCACTGTCAAATAAGTTTATGAAAGTCTACATGCCCGAAATAGCTTTTACTCAGTCTCCGTTTCCCAGCACAATATTTCACTTTTGTTGTTTTTACAAGTTAAATCCCTAAGGACAATTTTTGTATTAAATTAATTCAAATTCCTCTAAAAATATACAGTTGAACTCGATTAAATTTCCTACCTCAGGCTTGTTTCATTTTGAATACTTTGAGATTTTTCTGCTCCACGTTTCCGGAAACTCTAAGATTAGTTAAACGTACCGACAGTGAAAATTTTCTCATGATCGTATAAAATTTCAGTTCGAAGGAGCTTATTTAAAGCGCATCAAACAACTACGCACAGTTTCTAATTATATAAATTGATATACGTAATATTTCGACATAAATATAAAACAACTGCATTTACGATAGTCTGCTGCGATGTACGTAAGAAACCTTAATAATAATCATTTAAAAGTGTTGAATATGTGGGTGGTGTGTGAAGGAAACTGAAGTGGCAATGTAGAAGCAGCGATAAAAGATTTCAAAAATATTTACTATGAACTAAACTCTGAAATTTTACCAGTTTTGTCCAATGAATCACTAGAAATTAAACTTTCTAGAATTTCTACATTTAAATATATCGCAAGCAATAAACTTCATAAAGGTATCAAATTTCATATAAGCCCAACATTTTAAACAAACTTCAAATCTGAATTTGTTATGTAGATTTTCAAAGGTAATTGGGTATATCGCAAGTATATATAATCTTTGATCAATTAAGCTTAAAATGGTTTAAATCTTCTTATAGCTGCTACTTGAATGTAGCAATTAAAAACTAATTGAAATAAGTAATGGAATTTCAATTCCTAAACCTTATGGACCGAATAAACTTAGTAAAACATTCGATCTATAAATAAAATTGAAGGTGTTTAGAAAATAATATTGATGGCAATCAAATCATACGGCGTAATGAAGTTACGACAGCTAATGTAAACAACTGATGTTATTTTTTGCTGCATACGGTACAAAAACCAAATTTTCGGGGTAATTAAATTTACCTGAGAGTTATTTGTCAAGTGCGTTGAGCTCGCAGCTTTTTTCAGCTAGATGGGAGCGGATCAAAGAGACGAAATTGTGCTGGATTCCTGCTAAAATTACATTGGAGTTGAGAGAGAAGAGCCCAATTTTTAAAAATAGTTGACGTTAGTACAGAGGTCACATATAGAGTCCATGGTAGATTTAAACTACGACGTCGAAGTAGATTGGAGTAAGTTTGAGATTGTAGGCAGAATGATGTAGTTAAAGTTGGTAGTGAGTTGAATATGTCAGAGAAATTAACTAAGTTATGGAAAAGGATCAGAAGTTTCAGGAGATACTTCTTGATGACAGTTTGCTACAAGTTAACGTTAATATTTAGTGGGAGAAATTATTTTCATTAAGTCGGAAGGATTACAATAAATATCATACCGTGTTTAGCTCAAGTGATAAGCGGACAGTGAGGAACAAGGAAAAAAGTAAGGGCGGAGATTTTGGACACCCTGAACTCCAAATTCTAGGAAATTGCATGCAAGTAACTTTCAACTCAATAGTTTAGTAACATTAGTTAACATAGCGTTGAATAAGTTACCAGTACAGAGATTCCTTCAAGAAAGAGCTTATTTATTATCAACACTGAGTCTAAAACTTATAGATTTTTAATGTTATCCCATAATTATATTTTTCTTATTCAACTTTTGAGTACCTATAAGTATCTTTTCAAATATAAACGTAACTTTCGAAATTGAGCTCAGATCCAATTAATTTATGTTAATGAGCAGAATCGGTACAGTCAGATATTTTGCCCACAAACAACATTTACTTACTGAGAAACAAAATTTAAAATGTTTAATTTGCTGTACACAGAATTGGATTATAAAAATGTGTGAAACCAATTTAAATACAAATAAAATCAGTTCATGGATCACTTTCCGTGTCAAACCAAATATTTGGTAGCGAAAAATATGTGTTTCATCAGTTCTACCAGTCTGGTTAATTAGATTAATTAAGGTAAAATAAAGCAGTACCAAGCTGAAATGGTTAGTTATTTTTTACACATCCGTTATGAACAATCAGCTACAGCGCATGTTTAAATATTAAATTCAGATGATTGTTCCAGAAACAATCTACGGAAAGCTTGTGGAAACGTTTACAAATGCTGTCTACGTTGTTGGTCAACCAAATATTCCTCTCCCGTGAATCAATTTGATAAGGATTTATTTTTAGTGGCGTGGAAATGGTCAGGTGTCTTACCCAGTCTTGGCGAAGTTTGTGAGGAAGGTGAGCATGGCCTCGGCCACTCCCATGTCCTGGCGAGAGTAGTTTTGGGGAAAGTTTGGAACCCCGCCCACCAGGGGTAGTCCCAGCACGTAGCTCACATCCTCTCCACGAACGCTGCCCAGTCTCTGTCAACAAATACAATATCGTCAATGTCACCTTCAGTTTTAATTAAAACTGTGTTTTCATATCGCCAACGTCCTTAGCTTCATTGTCCTAATTAGTACCATGCATATCCTAGGAACTGCCTGACAGCGACGGCGCGAAATCTAATCAACAGTGTTGTATTCTCTGAGGATTTATAACTAATTTGCCAGTGTGGAAATTGATAACTCGGAGGCACTTCGTTCATAATTAAAAACCAGTTTTTTTTAATGTGAATCTTGACATCCGACACTTCATAAATTTTATTTAGGTTATTGTAGGCATCGAAATTATTTTAAACCAGTGAAATTCAGACGCAATTGATGGTCATGTGCAATACAAATATTGGGCCTAATATTATCATTTTTAAACGCGATATAATCCTCAAGCAAGAATATAAAATCCAAAAATATTGTTGGCTGACAGTATGTAATCAAATATTTCTTTTAGGTAACGTAAGTAATTAATCAAATATTTCTTTTAGGTAACGTAAGTAATTTATCAGTGTTACTTGACAGTTATAACTAAAACATTGGAAACATTTAAGTTTATTTCGGTGTAACATACTTGTATACAGTACAACATTTTTGTAAAATTTCCAACTATGATGTAAAATAATTAATGAGAATGGACGATCGCATTAACTGACAGAATTACCATCAGAATGCAAAAAAATACAGTATTAACCCATCTGTGGGTGTAATAATTACAAATGAATAAATAATTTATTTTCGCTTCTAATTGCTTAATATGTTTGTTGTTTGACTGACGATAAATGCCTACAACCACATTGCATAGTGTCATTGTGCATTTTTAGAATCAGAACAGGTCTCCAACTCAGACGTAAAAAGTATTTATAATTAAAATAATATTTGTTTTAAAGGAACAGGACCGTTTTCTGATTTTAACTCATGACTGAGTTTTGTTCTTCCACATCTTAAAGGCCTGGTCACTAATCTTCACTTACTGCTTTTAATTATTTCCCTCTGAATTTCCTGTTAACCAGATACTTTATTTTCTTACGGTTTATCATTTACGGTATGTCGCTACCATCCTAATACTATTTGGAATTGTATCAATAACATGTTTAATACACTACAGTAATTAGATAAATAAATAGCCAAATAAGAGTACAACATATATGTTCTAAATAAATACCACAATACTGCAATAGTTGTTTCAGGTGATCTAACGAAAGCAACAAGGATTGCCAAAACGTTCTGTTATAATTTTTATCACTTATTTTTGTCAATTATTTAGCTAGTAATTTATTTAATTAGTATATATCTAACACAGACGAATTATATTTAAATTTTAATGCCCTTTAGTCTGACCTTATTTTATTTTCTATGAACCTTTATTCCTCATTAGATTATCAATCTTTCTCTAAAGTACATATAAAAAATTATCACTTTTTTAAAAAATTGAAAATACTGAGTTCAAATTTGTATACTATCATAATTTTCTTATGTTTCCCTTTCCAATACAATTCAATGGGGTATACAAAGCAATTTTCCATCGATGACGTCACGAGGGGGAGGGGTTATTTGATATATTTTGTGCGGTGTTAATATATTATTTATTTAGTTCATTTAGTTTTTTCGATGCATAAGTTCTTTTAGATTATGTCTTCGTCGGCGTCATGCGCAAACTGTTTCAATTTTAATGACCCCGCTAACAGCTGTTCCACGTCCGCAATTTACATCGCCGGATAAAGCCACACGGAATCAATAACTACCAAGATTGATGTTATAATTCCTTTTATGATAGCGGCAAGTGGGAATTTACGACGCTATAAAGCAGTAATTAGTGGCTGCTTCCCCCATAGTGGCTGACGGCAGCCTGAACTACACTATAAATTTTTCGCAGGAAAGTTTTGGCAACTACGGCCATTTTAATATTTCCTGCCACGCGTGTCTTTTTTTAGAGTAAAAATATTTCCATGGCAATGAATTTCTAAGATAAATGTAATACTTTTTTCCGACTGAGCAACTGTCTGACTCGCATATAACATCGTGAAACAGGGAACATTGTAATTAAGCTTCAACGCACGCACATTCAGACACACACACACCCACACACCCACACACACTTATATATATATATATATATATATATATAAAATTTAATTTAATATATAATCAAATTTAGAGAAAACAAGCCTCAGTTAATAATAGGAAACAAACAATAAATAACAAAATTTATAGAATAATATATTACAAAATATTAAATTAAATTACATAAGTAAGTAAATTACATACGTAAGAAAAATCTATAGAAATCTGAAGAATTTTGACGAAATCTGAAGAAATCTCACGGTACGGAATTTTATACTGGGTTTACAATAAAAATTTCGTACACACCAAACATCAGATCAGCTCTCATATAGCACTACTTATTCACTTCACCAATTATTTAAAAGTTTTTAATAAAACACCATGGTATTTCACTTTTCACCAAATCTACGTTAGCATATACGCTTGAACGATTATCATCACAGACGATCAACAGTCAACTTCCAACATTTTCGAACACAGTAATATATATTGATAGCAGGGAAATTGAATTACTATTTCCAATAACGTTTCAATTCAACTCCCTATGATTCCTACCAATATCAGTTCAATAACAGCACTACGTTATTTACAATTCACACGTAACTCGTTCTATTTGTCATGCCAATAATTTTAATAGCAGTCTTTGCTTTCGTCGAGTCGTTATTTTATAGCATCCAAAACTATTTTACTTCTTCAACACTACCGAACCAAATTTCATCCACCTCGCCTAATGGCAGCCTCTCTCCTCCTCGAACGCAGACTGTACTGTTTCTTTCACCAAAGCTTTCAACCTCAAAACACAGCCTACAATGAAGTCTGAAAGCACCACATTCTTACCTAATATATACTTAATTTTTCATAAATAAAATAGTTAACTAATTATAATTGTGAGTTCATTCATTCATCTAATTTAATTGTCTTAATAACTACGCTACTTAAGGGTTATCCACGTTTCGGTGTTTCCACTTTAATAGCATAGTAAGGGATAGAAATGAGGGTCCTTCAAATTAATTTACATCACATCGTTAAATGAGAACAGTGCTTTGTAAACAAACGACACGTCATATGGCATAATCTTTTATGGTTTAATAAATAAAAACACTTTCTTATCATACGTACAAAGATTAACGTGACAATATAGTCGAATACTTCTGCTTCTGATCGAACAACTAATTGCGAATATACGCGTTTTTCTATCTTGATAATCAATTTTCAGCAATCTGTATACATATAATGGAGAAATCTAGCTTCATCCGTTAAGAGGCTCCCAGAAATTTTGGAATTAATTATTTCCTTACCTTCATTTTTAATATATTAAACATTGCTACCAAGTGGTATAAACTATTATATTACTTAATCTAAACGTATACGTGAATAAATCTATAATTTTTGTCAAACTACTGTTTGAAAATATACACGATTCAAAACATCCAACATAATCTATATCCTGATGTCTTAAGCACGTCACAGTTTGTGTTTGAATAAGGCAATCAAAAAATTTAATATCATTGTGCTTAAAAATTATTGTACTTTATTGAAATAAATTACCATTATAAATTTGTTTCCTATTAAAATTGACTCCTTTTGGATTTTATCTTTTAAGGGATTTTAGCGTGTAGAACTGTACCACATGACGTAAAGACCAGATGGTACAAAAACAACTTAGAGGTTAGCGAAATGAACTGACAGATGTTTAATGTGACTGGAATTCGCGTGACGCTCATATGCCCACTGGGGTGTAAAAAGAATGAAAGAGTGAAACATGATTGGATGCAAATAGATCATTCTGTGGAGATGGAGAGGAGAATAGAAATAACAGTTGCTGATGCAAGAGTTATAAGACGAAAGAAGGCAGAGAGAGACTTGCAGAGTTGGACACACACAGATCTTATAGCTACAATATTGAGTAGAGGGAGCAGCAGAGTTATGAAGATGGAAGTGATAGCTACGATAAAAGTCAGTTGATAAGTTCTTGATCACAGTGACGTTGGCGGCCCTGTTCTGTGTTGATATGCCCTTTCCTGGGCACCTGATGACTTCATAAGACGACCGTTTTATTCGTTACGCAATTAAAAAACCAAGAACAACTGAACGAAATAAATACTATTATTCTGCTACTCATTAGACACCCACAGTATAAAAAATTGAGAGAGAGTCATGACAGCTAAACATTGCCAAGAAATATTTTAAAATAGCTTTAAATTCAGTAAAATCGAATGGTAATTTTTTCCATTAGAGTCTTTAATATTATATTTTAAATAATTAATATTGGACTATTTACAATATTTACTAGAAGAAGACGGCAGAGTACTCCACAAAAACGTCATGGTTTAAGCGGATGAAACCCAAGAACTGTTTATCCAGAATATAACGATCTTGGATAGTAAAAAAACCTTTTATACAGTCTTCAATTAATTTATAAATTGAGAAAGAGACTTATGTCATTGGCATTCTATAATTAATAAATAAATATTATTTAATCAGTATATAAAACTTTAAGTGTTGTACTATAATTGAAGGCTGTTAAAACTTCATTTAAAATATCTCCGTTTTTAAAGATTGACTAAGATATAAGTCGAAAGCTCTCAATCTGATTTTTTTTAAAAAATTATATCAATTTTAATTAACTTAAATAATTAAAAACTCAATGTAAATGCAAGGTAAACTGTATTAAAATTCATACCCAAAATAATACTAAAAGTTTCAAATTATATGAAGCTTTAAATAAATAAACCTCAAATTAACAATCATACAACTACTTTACTAAACGCTTCATAAATTAAATTAACAAATGATATCAATTTAATTATATATTTATTTAATTCTAAGTTTAAGAAGTCAATGTTTCCACGAAAATAAAATCACAAAATGCCTCTAAGAGAATTATAACTGAAAGATGCATGCGAATATAATTGTAATATCAGAAAAGTGATTTGATACAACAAAATTAATTAGTAAAAAATGAAAAATAAACATTTAAGATCAAAGTTTACATTCTCTAAAAAGTTTTTTTCGATATAATGCGATTATACAGATACTTTGTAATTAAAAATCCTGATAACAATGTATTCATCGAATTTCTTCGTTGATGTAGTAAGTGTTCAGCGTAAGCGGCTGCGCAATTAAGGTAAGTTGTATATTTGTATTCCAGGAAACGACGCTCGAGTCCATTCTTCAGAATTAATGTCCTTTCATTTCTCCGTCTCGCCAAACTCCTTGCTCACTTCTAATGTCTCCATTTAATTTTTTTTCTGAAATGGAACCGCTTGAAGACAAAATAAAAACACAACTCGAAACGAATTTCAGTCGTGGTCTAAAGTTCCAAAAAGAATCCACTCAAATAAGTAAGTGGAACTTGCAAAAGAGCAACATTAAAGTAGATTACATTTTGAAATGATCTGTTGAAACTTGTGTTTGTCTGTGAAATTAGATACGCATCTCATCATTCTAAATGTTTCGTGCTGCAGTATGAGATTTATTCTGTTTTCATAAGTCAAATGTTCAATTCATATTATTTGCTTGGAATCAATTGAATATTTTTACGCATTTTCATAAGACTAATTAATTTCCCAGTTATAAACCCCCAGTAGTCATTGATATTTTTTTTAAAAAAAAGTATTATATATTGTCATCCATTAAGCAAACTCGTATTTGTATTTTACGTTGCTTTGAAACGTCCTTTAAATACGCACTTACACAAAGCCATTTACAGATTGGGTTCCCACTCCGCTTTCAGTGTTACTGCAGCGTCTCCAGGGATCAGCTGGCGCGTCGATGGCAAAGCAGGCAGTTAACTTTATGAGCAAAGGTTTATGTTTATTTCACGAGGCAAAGTAAGAGGCGCAAACACGTTCAAAGCAGCGAGTAACGGAAGTTTTTAGGCTCAGAATTCGCAAGAAGCAGGGCCTAGCAAGATTTGTGCTCGCTGGCACTTCTACTAATGCAAATATGATTAAGGGAAATTAATTACTTAGCCAAAATATTCTGCTTGTGTGAATAAATGATTCAGTTCAAAGTAAACTTCATTTTACACAAAATGTCTTACTTCTGTGAATGCATTACGCGGCTAAATTTCTCTCCATTGATTTATTCACTGGGTAAGGGACAGAAAGAACGAATGCTAGAGGAAGCAATCTAATTGTAACAAGTAGAAGTTTGAGAATTAATTTTTTTACGCCTTTCCTTTGAAACTAAAAAAAACCTTTCAGCTTTGTAAACTGGTTGTGAAATTTTTAATGCATCCTAGCCATCTTAAGATCACAGTATTTATTGTAAATAGTATAATTTATTTTAATTTATAATAATGACTTTATTATAAATAAATAAAAGGACTTCAGTCAAAATAAATTATAACGTTTATTGCATAAATATATATGCAATACAAGACGTTTGGTTCTAGAGGAGGACTAATGCAGTGTATTTAATTTGTATTTTTGACATAAACTTTATAATTTTATTCTGACTAAAGGCAATTTATTTATGTATAATATTATAATAAATTTAAATATTTTTTGCATTATAATTTCTTACTACATGAGTAATGATTGTTCTTATTTAGGTATTTATTATTACTTTCATATTCTTGTCCATAATTTTCGACAATCAACGTTAGAGTCAGGTTATTTAATCACATGACTTAAGTACTAAAGGGTTTCATGCAAACATTTTTACTTATTAATTTGGACATTATATAATACAAGTCTTTTTCTGTTAAAAAATTCTGAAATATAATGTTTTCGATCATAGACACGATGTTGGTAATTATATTTTTTCAAGTATAATAAAATTAAGAAAAAATATAACATCACCTCATTTCGATATCATTCTTTACTGGTTACAATTCTAAGTACCTTCGTAAATCAAATTTAAACACAAAAAATATATTGCGATGAAAAGTTATATAAACATATGAGTTTTACTATCTGCTAACCAATTGTCAAATGAATGAAAGTAAATAAAATGTATTCTAATAAAATTATCTTAGTTTTTGAAAGGCTATTTTTTTATACTGAAAAAACAAATATATATATATGTATATATTTTAGGGCAACAGGCTACATGAGGGTAATCCACGTTGGGCAACTCCCCTTTAATAGCATAGGAAGGGATTTGAAAGGGGGGGATGCGGAAGGGTATAGGAAGGTAGCCAAGGTTTACTAGGGCCCCGGCTATATTTTAAGGATCCTACCCGGCATTCGCCTAAAGAAATGCAGGGAAAACCCTAGAAAAGCCTGCATCGGGTAGGACGGGCATTGGGTACTTGTCCCACGCCCTTCCGATAGCGGAAGTATTTAAAATCAAATTTATAATAATAAAATGTAATTGACTGCCTGAGAGCGATTAGACGTATTTGACCCTTTTATTAGCATAGCGGAAGTGATTAGAATGAATAAACGTATCATTATCTGATATATACTTAAAGTAAAAATAAATTCTGGAACAGTAAAAATTAATAGAAATCTAGTATATCGTTGGATTTTGCACCACTAACGTTATTGATTGTTGGTTTAATTTTAGTACACCCTAGAGGCAGGAATTAGAAAGCAATGTTGTTTCTGATAATTTTTGAATGTACATGAAGAAACCACATATAAAACAGCCTTAAGTAAGCTAAAGGCAATTTATTTTTAATTTTAAATATATAGGAATCCTTAGAGTAATGACGATGTTTGAACAACCAGTTATAAATTGATAACTATTTTTTATCTTAGAAGTTTTTTTAACTCATAACTAAGGCTTCCTTTTTTCTCGTGGAGAATTGTAGATGCTGAGTATTTTAGATGCAATTTCTACAATTTGAATGTCATACTCAAGAATTACGTACTTATTGCGTGTGATAACCGACACTTATGCATTGAAACGTCAAGGTAAATTATTTTTATTGTACTCTCATTCATATTCACATTCCTATTTATTTCATGATAAAGTTTGATTAAATTAATTTTTTAGGATTTGTTCACATCTGACAAGTCTCCATCAAACTTTGGAAGATTATTTACGAAAACCACAAATATCTATTAAATTTTTTCAATTGATTAGTGAGGGGCAATATTGAAATGAAACTAATTTTCCATTTTTTCCTGTGAATCACGTAGCAATCTAAAGAATAAAATCAACAGTGAATACCACAAAATTTTGGGAGAATGGGTATGTTTATTTTACCTGCGGGTAGTCGCTGTCCTTCGTCTGGTACGCGAAGTGGAACATGTAGGTTCTCGCTCCTCTGCGCGAGTGCAGATAAGCCGTTCGTATAGCTTGAGACACGGTGTGGCCATCGCTGAGAGCCTCCATAGTAGAGTCCCTGATGTTGATGGGATGTTGAATAGGCTTGTCCCAGTCGGTATATTCGTTTCTCACCGCCGAGAAGATTTCGTTGAGATGGTAGACGTACGCGTTGCGGATGTACGTCCGTAGAACACGATCACGCTGGTCCTCTTCAAATCCGTACTGAATGTCGGCGGCGCAGAAGTCGAGGTAGCTTTCGCTGGAGGTGACGCCGACCATAAGGTCGCTGCTGACGAAAGTGTCCGTGGCTCGTTCCATGGCCTGGACTGCCGACGTGTCCAAGGAAGGCCCGAAGCGTGGGAGGAAGCGAGGAGCCTGCAGCTCGACGTTCATTAGCGCTGACAACGGTTTCGACCGCAAGCACAGAGCCATGTCGTCGTCCTCCAGGCAACCCAGCTGCCTTCCGATCTGCTGCCGAAGGGATTCCGGCTGCTGGACCACCGCCCAGGGACTCAGAGCAGAGCCACTCAGCAGCACTGCCCTGACGAAAAGGCCTGCGGAAATGAATAGAATATACAATATTCATGCCGATCATGCGGTAGGAGGAGCGTGTGTTGATTCGAGGGGCTGCAGATGTTTAAATTGTAATATCCATATGTTCAGTATTCACAGAATTTTTTTTCTATCCTAATAGGTTGAAATAAAATTTCCCAAACACACTAAATGAATTTAGTTACATATCACACAGAAACGGACCAATTTTTTGATCCTCTAAGATATATTTTGACAGAACAATCCTCATACGCTGGTTGAATTTCTTCACAGAATCCGTTGTAAAAAAAACTAAGGCATATATTGCTACAATACTTGGAGAAGGATAACCCAAAATCGTCAGGAATGAAGAAAGGTGGCTGTGAGCTGTATAGGAAAGGGTAAGAAATAAATGGAAATTGCTGGTGCTGTGCTGACCTCTGGCGGCGGGTAGCAGCAGGAGCAGGTGCGCCAGGGCGGCACCGGTGTCGTGGGCCAGCAGCGTGACGCGGTGAGGGTCACCTCCGAAGGCAGCCACGTTGAGCCTCAGCCATGTCAGCAGCGCCACCGCATCCTGCAGAGCAAGATCCCCAGCCACATTCGGCCCGGACCGAGTGCGCAGGAAACCTACAAAGAAATCGCTGATTAATTTCCAAGGTTTCATTTTCAACTTTTTGACTATTTAAATTTATTCCAGTACTGGGAGCAATAGAAACGACCCTGAGGCAGCAGAAAGTGTGTCAATGTTATAGTTGTCAAAAATATATGAGAACCCCGTAAAAATTACAAACCGCTAATCAAATATCACTCTTACGTTGATTACATACGGAATTCACTATTAAATCAGGAAGTTATTTTCCGTATAGCCATTTTATCAAGTCAAAATTGAGTATAACATAAATATAATTTGTTCTGATTCTGTAGTAATGAACACAGAGTTAATTTCCTTGTATTTTCATTGGATTTCCATCACATGTATAATATTTATTTATGTTTAAAAAAACCTACCAATTAATTATACTGCCAGAATTTACAGCACAGTCAAATATATCATTTTTATAAAACTAGTATCTCATTGTGGTATGAATATATCTACAACGTTTCGGAAGGACGCAAGTTTAGCCATATTCGTAAAACCTAACCGAATGCAAAAAAGGAGTAGAAATATACTAATTTTCTTTTTTCCTATAAATTTAATATCAGTCCTTGTGTTCTCTATATTTGACTGTGCTGTAAATTCTGGCAGTATAATTAATTGGTAGTTTTTTCTAAACATAAATAAATATTATACATATGTTGGCAATCCAATGAAAATATAAAGATATTAACTCTGTGTTCATTACTACAGAATCAGAACAAATTATATTTATGTTATTCAGCCCAAACAAATATTTGTTAAACGTTTATAAAAATGGAAATTAAATGGTAAAATTATATAGCAATACTATGCAAGTATACATTTTGTATAAGTCGCTATCACACTCAAAAAAAATTTTCAGATCCCTGTTATAAAATCAATATCTCTTGTTGGGAGTCGAAGGGTATTCCATTTACCTTGGTTTTTCCCGGTCATTGCCTCCCTTACAACGTTATCCGATTGTGTCGATCTCGACATTCAGAGTTGCTTAAGTAATTTTTTTTTACTTTTATGAATGCACAGTGAAATTAAAATAAATTTAGCGTGTATATTTGATAGATTCTCCGTGTAATGTTTGACCAGTACTCGTCTGATTTCACTTATAATCTATAAAATTAATTTACAATCCTATAATATAAGAATACTAATCATTTTTAGTAATATTTGATATTATTCGGATTACAGATGAAGTTTATTTAGACATTCGCACTATACACGAAGTAACCAATATTGTTTATTGCTGTTTTTGTTAACTATACTATAGTTTTCTTATATCCTATCAAAACTTGTTTTAAAAATTCTATCTCTATCAGATTGTTTAGCTTTAGTGCAACAATTAATATATATATATATATATATATATATATATATATATAAGTAATGTTGTATTATTCATTTACACGCGGGGAAAAATACATTAAATCTGAAATAGCGTAAAGATATAAAGCGAATAAATTTTCATGAGCCTGCCTGACATTTACACTCAGCAGAACTGAATTATTCGCACACATTAACGTCTACTCGCAGTATTTATGTTAAAATATTTCAGTCGGAAGTTCCTCAGTAAGATTGATTACGATATATTTTCATCATGTTTAGGCTTGGTAAACAGACTCCAATAACGTAAATCTTTGTTTGGAAGCGTAACTAGGTTTCCCATTATAATATATTATATATAAAAATTGTATTTCTATTAATTACTTGTGTCTTACTAAAAATTTATGAATACGAATTTTTCCCTGTTGTCAATTATGATTATCCTGTATGGGCAATTAAAAAGCTGATAATGAACGTGGAACAACAGCCCAAAAACAGATGGTTACCAGCCACGAAAACAATTAGTTATTTTATACTGGAATATAGAGTTTGTATATAGATGTTTCAGAATTGTGAACCAATTTTTCGCGCAGACAATAATGCGGCGTGGATAATTATACCGCTTGGCGCCAAATCTGCTATACGAAAATAGAGCATAATTACGTTGATTATTGTTGTGTGCTACTTTTTTAATTAGTATCTTATTGGAAAAAAATAAATGATCACTGTTTGTAAATAACTTAGTTCAAATTTTATGTACGTTTAACGTAAAATATGTCTAAAACGTATTATATGAACACTCATTTTTCGGTTATAAATTACTTAAAAGTCAGGATATAACTTTTAAATTGTATTAAAAATTCCTTTAGCTTTTGCACTAAATAGTTTTGGAACTTAATGTTTGAAGTTCTTTGCCCTTTTTCGAATCAAATTTATGTCAAAATTCAATATCATGGATTAAAATAATTAAGATCTTTAGTAAACTATTATTATGTTCACCTGATGAAGTAAGAAATTCGGATCGAAGTGTATCGTCTTTCTGATTTTCTATAGATTTCAACATCTGTATCCATTGTCGTATATTTGGTATTAAACCTTTTCTGACTTATTGGCCATTTCGGTTATTTAATTTCACTTTTTAATTGTAAATAAGAATCTTCGTTTAATATAACGAAAATGTATCAGAGGTCTGATGCAACTGAAGAATGTTAATACTGTAAATGATAAAGACTGACTTAATAGTTACAATATTCAATAAATTGTATAATATTATAAATATTGTGGTGACCACCAATGTGTATAATAAAAGGAATTTTTTGTAAATTCTTTAATATTTGTGTTGTCAGTTTTATACTGTTGCCCAGGTACTGTTGGTCATCAGTCAGCGTTGCATAAGAATGTGCAGTTTCCAGACGGATTATTGTCGGCAATGTTTAAGGTGGAAAGCTTTGACAAGAGAAGAAGTCAGTCTGCTATAGGAATTGAACAGAAGCGGTCGTGTCTAGTCGGCAATAGGAACTGAAACAGTAAAGTCCTGTCTGCAATAGAAACGAACCAGTAGCGGTCGTGTCCAGTCTGCGATAGAAAATGAAACAGTAAAGTTCAGTCGACCCTGGGTAATAACCGAGCGCGGTCAAGACTTTTTCCATGTGGACTTCAAACTAGGCACAGCTTAGACTTGGCTGGTTGTAGAAGGAATATTGAAAACGAGTCCGGTTAGTCAATTTGACCGGAAACATGGCAAAGTAAACGTAAAGTTAGGTAATATGGTTTTGAAAAGTGGTTATAAGTTGATGAGAGTGATATAACTCAGCGGTGATTTAAAACTGATAGGTTTATCCGCTAAAACATTCAGTAGGACTTCATTGTCCGTTGTTACGTGTCAATTTGTGCTGACGTAGTATTTGGACACTGAAAATAGCATGTTCTGTTAATTAAAATCTTTTTAAGTTATTGGTGAAGTGAATAAGTAGAATTTTATGAGAGCTGCTCCGATGATTGGTGTGTACGGAATTTCCATTGTAAGCCTAATATAAAAATTACGTATTGTCAAATTCCTTAAGATTTCATAAACTTTCTTCAGATTTCTATAGATTTTTCCTATGTTAATATTTCTCATGTAAATTTAATTGAATATTCGAAAATATTGTTTTTCTTTAATTCGGTTATAATTCCTGATTACTATAACTGTTAGACGCACTATTATTCAAATTTTATTCTAATAATTCGTCTATAACAATATATATATATATATATATATATATATATATATATATATATATATTGCAAATTTAACTGTCACTATCCAATAAACTGCGTCAACATCCAAATTTAAACCTACTACCCTTGAGTCTTACTTTTAACAATTACAATTGAACAATTATGCGTAGAAAAATTCTCAAATTACTGAAATCCTAATATTTGATCTAGTTAGTTTACAAAGTCTAGAAATCTTATTCTGAGGCGACAAAGGAGTTCCTTTTACGCCCGAAGAAATGTGGGTGATCGCACACTTAAGTAGAAAGAGAGCACTTCGCCGTTATCTGGCACATGGGATACTATAGGAAGAATTATGTTCTTAAACTTATCGAAGAAAAACTTCGATGTTCTCTGGAGCGGAAAATGGCGCGAGGAAATATAGCTGTCCTGATTGGTGTACTCAGTTACCTCGCCCTCGACGAAGAATCCTGGTCTGGTGATTGCACGGTACTGATGATATTGCATCTTCAGGAAATATCAAAGTTGGAGTGGGCGAGGGGAGATTTATATATAGGAACAGCTACATATAAAAATATTTCATATTCCAGTTGCGGTCACGAAAATGAACAATTTTTTTCTGACCGTTAATACCGTTCCCTAAGATAGATTACATTTTAATGTTGAAGTAGTTTCATCTCTTTTTTATATATGACTTCTTTCACTATCGTCATTTGCGAAACCGATTAAATTTCCAAAGTTTCTCGAGCGTGAAAATACCTGGCTTAACTTTACTTTTATTTGATCACATTGTGCAAATGTGAAGGCGTTACCATTTTACAAACCTAAAATAACCAAAAAGTAAAAAAAAAGACTTTTTATAAAAATTTGTGTCTACTCAAATTATAACTCAGACCGTGGTGGAAATTTTATGTCACTTTTTCACGAGTGAATATGTAAACTGAAGCCATTTTTACATCTTTCGAGACATCATTGCCAATTTATATTGTAGGAGCCATATTATAAAACTTGTATAGTTTGAAACATGTGCCCCGCTACAGGAAAATTTAATTGATCTCTAAAATACTTTTTGCTAGTTATCCCATTGCAGTATTCTGTCAATAGATCTTCAAATTTGATATTGTCAAAGAAGTGAATAGTAAAAATTATTAAATATGTTTTTTCTGTAACTTTAAAATATGTGTTTTCTTCTCATAATGGTTATGTTACATTTCTCTCGCCCAATCACATCAACACTTTATTGACGATTTATGATTATAGATAACCCTTACGTTAACTGTTTCAAACTAATCTACGTGAATATTATACAGATTTTTGTTTTTAAATAATGTTACCCAAAATTCCTAAACGATAGTTGAAGGTGACGACAATCACGTGTCCGTAGCTGGCCAAGATACATCCGTCGTATGGATTTCCGGAGTTCCATTCGAATGACTCCCCATGGATGTACACAAGAACAGCATAAGGCGCTTCCAATCCTCTGTTTCCTGCAAAAAAAAAATAGAAAAATCTCATATCAGCATTGAAAATTCCTTCATAAGTAGAATGCTTCGATTGGAATAATAGACCTGGTGGATACAAACTCGGTATATTAACGCCTTCTATTAAAGAATACACTTTTACTTATCAAACAATTTTTAGAATTTAAATTCCCAATTTTTTTTTGTTAAACATACATATGTATTTTATAGTGAACAGAAAATTAAGATGTTAGAAGTAAAAACTCTGCTAGCAAATAACGGCGGATGGCTTTCAGTGCAATAGCAGCAGAAAATATTTCCGTGACACATGTAAAGATACTTTCTACGGGTAGGAAAATTGTTCTGAAGACAGTTGATAGCCTTGAAAAATGAATAATAAATTTCGCATATAATATGTGAATTTTTCTAATAAAACGATCTTCGGCGAGAGAAGATAGTTGTGAATCGAAGCCTGGAAAAGTCATAATTGCTGAGGAAGCATTAAAAGGTTATTTAGAAGGGGAAATTTTTCAAGATAAATATTTAAAATCAACGATTAGTATGAGAGACGATGAAAACAATTGTTAAAGTAATGATGGAGCCAGTTCCATGAGTTTTGGTCTGAAGGTTTCGCTTTAACGCGAACCGTATATTTAATACTAACCATATGTAAATTAACCCTTAATTAGCTTTTTAAACAAACTATAATAATTTTTTTAAAACATATCGTTAAAATTCCAATTTATGTAAAATTCGAAACACCGTAATCAAATATTTTTACATATAATTACAGTATATTACTTAAACAATTTTTTTTCGCCAATGTTACACCGTTTATTTTTTTATATCTCTAACTGAAAGGTGGTATTCAATTATAAATAATTTAAAATCTGTTAAAACTTTTTTTTAAATGATGAATATTGCACTGGAAATAACATTGCACGTGGTGTGGTGATCTACAGATAACTTATACCAGAGTGGTGAGAAATTTTTGACCTCTTGTGATCAATCAATTTAGTTCAAGACCTTTCTAAACGTAAGGCGCAATACTAAAATTAATTATAAGATATCAAGAAATTATGAGACCAATGTTTTGTTATACGGCGTCTAAGATTTATGTTTAAACCTATTGATGTTTTAAGACAACTACGTTAGATGTAATTTACAGCTTAATTCAAAAGGCTATTCATCCAGTACAGCTTAGTGGTACTGTCACAGTGATTCGACGACTTCTACATGCAATGAAGAACAGATCTTTTATGGCCAAGGTTCGAATAATGTTGATCCTATCAAAGGGAATTCTGAACCGAAGGGTCGCGGTGATTAGAAATCATTGTAACTTGGCTGTTACAAGGCGCCTGCTGGCGCTGGAGGCCTTAGTTTAAAGTACAATTAATTTAAGTGCATTGAAGGAGCTCACGTGAAACTCTGTCCGTTGAGGTACGTTGAGTATAGCAAATGCAATATTCACTGGGCAATCCTTTGTGGACGAGTTCCGGGGTCCTTTTGTTCAGTGTTCAAGCCCAGGGCCATTGTTGCCGGTTCTGTGTGACTGCGCTTCGCGACCAAACAATCGAGTTCTGTTCTAAATAAATGACTTCGGGTCCTTATCGGCATCGTGAGTTTTCCCGTTTTAAATTGAACAATCAGTTCAGGATTTACAAACAGTGTGTTACTCTTCCACGAGAAGACTCTCCGCCAACTAACTTCATGGAAGCATTTGTATAATTTGCAATAAATTAACCAATAAAAAATAATTAAAAATTTTATAAATTCAAAGAATTCAATCTATTAATGAAATTTTGTGTTAAGCGAAATTAAATTTGGGAGGTTCCATTGCTTGTTCCATAGAGATAAACTGTGTAAAGCGAAATAATGTCAAATCGGAAAGATCAATCGGAAGCTAAAAACTATATTTAGAAACGAGACAGAATTTTAAGTAAGATATTATTGTATAAACCTACGATTCATAAAACCACAGAAGAGATATAAAATATTTTTTTCGTTTCTTGGATAAATGAAAAGTGTCTCAGCTTTAATAAGATGTATTTCTGTGATAATAAAGACTTTTTTTTTTAGGGCAACAGGCTACATGAGGGTGATCCACATTGGGCAACTCCCCTTTAATAGCATAGGAAGGGATTAGAAAGGGGGGATGCGGAAGGGTAGAGGAAGGTAGCCAAGGGTTACTAGGGTCCCCGGGCTATGGTTTAAGGATCCTACCCGGCATTCGCCTAAAGAAATGCAGGGAAAACCCTAGAAAAACCTGCATCGGGTAGGTCGGGCATTGGGTACTTGTCCCACACCCTTCCGATAGCGGGAGAGGAGTTTGCTGTGGGGACGCAGCATTCCCTTCTCCGTGCCTCGACCAGTTTAGGAGGCAGCTGGCCGACTATTCCAATAGGAATAGCGGACAACTCTTGCCGTATGCCCAAGGTCTGCGACCCCGGAACATACACCTCTCAAAACAGACCGAGGTGCCTCGGCATGTGGGAACCTTAGTTCAAAAAAACCAGAGAGATGTAAGACTTTTTGTTTGCACAGAATTAATTTTAGCAACATCATACTTCATTCTGACCGCGACAGGAAATTAGAATCACCACCTAATAAAGGATACACAACAAAGGTGCAGATAAATTAAAATTGAAAATATATGAACACAGGAAATTAGTCCGAATAATTTGTTAACAAAAACATATGAGTTAACACAACGTTCCGTCCGCAATTTACGACATTATTAGGTCTACAATTGAGTAAATATTTTTTTTACATTTCCAAATTCTCCTAGAAATATTAACCAAATAATTATTTAATATAATTAACTTTTTCTTAGAATTTATCAGGCGTACTCTGCCAGAAATTGTCATTTAAACAATCTGTTAAAACGGGCATTGCAGGCAGAGCGTGCCTTGAAAATTCTAATTAAAAATTATTTACATAAAACTAATGTTGCCTAATATTTACAGAACAATTTGGCAATGTATAAAAATTATTTAGTCCAATGAATGTGTGATGAAGTTTTAGATTGAGGACGAAATTTTTTTTAATGTTTTTTTGTTAATAAATTATTTCCGACTAATTTGGCTTCGTTCATACATTTATAATTATATTGAGATCAGTTAAAAATAATCTTTTAGTTTACATTGGCTTTAAACATGTTTCCGTATAATGCATCATTTTACGTTGAAAGAATGAAACCAAAAAAACGGTTAATTTCTGAGTATACATTTATTTCGAAATAACATAATCAAACATATCGCCTTTTCAATAACAGACTGCTCGTAGGTAATTCACCCTCTGTAATAACTATTCTAGTATTTTATTAGAACAAGTGACTATTATACCTTTCACAATTCTTCATTATCCTTGATCAAGTCCGTGACTGTACGTTGTGCCCTGAGACCTAAATAGAACAATTGGATATGCTCACCAGTCTATTATATATCTCCATCACACAGTCGCCAATTACCGTCCGTTTATCCGCCGGCAACTAGAATGTGGTCACTTCCAGCCGTTTCAGGGCCTCTCAACATTACGTCTAGGTCAGAGCTGGGCGGAGCTACATTTAAGGGACATTGGCTGACTCCCAACCCCACTAAGCCCCCCCTTCTCCAAAGAGGATGTACCTGGTTTTCGCATTAGGGCCTAATTTGCCCACACAACACTGACGGCTAAGGGAAATGCTCCAAGATTAAATAATGCCGAAGAAATAGATTTGAGTCTACGCACTGCGCATTGATCTCAAAATGCATTACATATGTGTGCATACTAACATATTTATCTCAATCTTATAATAGACAGTAAAATTATAAATTACATCTATAGTGTAAAATCTAAGTATTTTTTTAAATATTTTTAAACTATATTCTGAAAACGCTTACTATAATATTAACTTTAAACTTAATTAGGGTAAACAATATTTTAATTTCTTCTCCAGGGGGAAGAATAAAGACTTCTGTGGACCAACTTTGAGCGAACAACATCAAATAAATGCTATGACATCAAATACTAACCCGCAGCACAGACTGCATCTGGTCGATAAAGCAAGTCACGCTGGAAATTTGAATCTCTTTATGTTAAAATGGGGAAATAAGTGGTATCCCCTTCCCATTTCCTCTTTAAATTGTCACTTAACATGCAATTTCCTTCATCTTATTTTCGATAGGCCTACAGACAGTCTTCTTATAGGTTTGACAATTTATGGGCTAAAATACCAACGGAACTGCCACAAAACAGCTCAGCGATCACTAAACGACGAATTAAAATCAATATTTGTCTTTTTTCTTATTATCTCCTCTTTTCAATCCCATGTGATATTTTGAGTTACACCTATGAGGGAATATTAATTTATTATCAAAGGTTCATACCAATCAGTTTCGTGGATCCAAGACAATTGTGGCATGTCAGTTCCTCTGTGATATTTAACATTTATATATATATATAAATATATATATATACTATATATCACTGGGAGGTTATGAAAATTTACCTCCACACTTAAATCATAACTATGTGTAAGACTAAACGAAATAATAAAGATGCTCTAAATTCATTTTGTGTGTTTATTTGTAAAATTCTGCTATCTCAAAAATTCTTAATCAGTGAAATGCCTGAATTACTCCTTCAATTTCAGTTTCATTAATTTCAGCAGTTTACTTCAAATACTCAAACCGACAACATTCATGAATGGAAAGCAATACGTTAACTATATTTCGGGCGAATTTATGGATAATTTTATAAATAAATTACACAGTGCTATTAAAATTTCAATATGTTCGTTAACAAAAACTAGTTACAAATTAATCCTCATTCACATTAACTAAACAATCTCGTTATTACAAAATGTACGCGTGGATGTAATACGCAATAAAATAGAGAAGAGGAACACGTATTTTTCATTACCTTTTAAAAGTTTAAAATAGCTCAACAGCCAAGGTAAAACTCCAGGTTCTCGGAAAACGTTTATGTACTAACGCAATTTTCTGCGTCGAAATTGCTTCAATAGCAACCACTACATGAAATGCACGGTCACTCTTTGCGGTAAACCAATGGTGGTGGTTTGTAAAATCGGAAATTGCAGTTACGAGGGACGACGCACGAGTAGAGTTAATACAGCTGTATCAGGGATATGGGAAATTCCCGGGAAGGAACAAATGGCAGTGTTCGGAACCTGCTGCGCAACAAAGGGACTGTTGTAGATAACAGAAATTAGGGAAATCGTTATTTCACAAATATAGTACTGTAAGGGGAAGTTTTGCTTCAGCAGATGCTACCGTGGGTGGAAATTTTAGGAAACTAATACTGCGAGGAACGGACGTTGCTTCAAAATGTATTAAAAAAAGTCAAAACAACACAAAACTGCAATTATTTTTCATATGAAAACACGAATCTTCTTATGTTTACGTCAATAATTTCAAATTGATGTTATACAATTTTAAAATCCTTCGCCAATGATGTTGACTGTAACCAAACAATCTAAATAAACATCTGTATAAACGCAAAAATTTAATGTTATGGTGCGGATGGAGCATGCTTTATAGACAATTATTATTTGATTTAAATCGCGAATAATATTGAATGGAGGACGTTTCAATGGCTAAAACCGATGACCATTAGCATTGTATGATTACTCTGCTGAGGATTCGACATGGTTCATTTGGTAGGTTTACTAAAATTAATACTGTATAAACAATTAGCCTTTTTCAAGCGATTTACCGAGTTGAATCCCGATAACTGTTTATTTGACATAGTAAATCACAATTTTCATTTATATCCATTACAATTTAAAGTCTGAACCAATAATACACTACATAAAATTAACAATCAGTAAGTGTATGAACTCGTAAACGGGAATTTAATTGACAAGGGAACAAAAGTAGCCCTACATTACGTTTCGGTGAAAGATAAAAATGGAGTAAATAACTTTAATATCTATATATCTTTGACTTTCATAAACTATAAATTAAAAGTACAAAATATACTGTCAATAAAACTAAGGTAATACAAAGTAAAATCTTAAATAATATGTAGAAATTCCGTATCAAATTTGATATTAATTCGATTAGAATTATTAGGTAATTATTGTTGAAGAGTGTATGATTGTCAAAAAATTTAAACGATTTACTTACTTTAGTATGTATTAGAATAACTGCAACTAATATTAAATTTAACGCATTATATTATTAATGATACTGCTTTGTGACATATTTTTCGTCTCTGTTTATTCTTCGTTGTATTTATTGCGTTTAAATTAAAAGTTATTTGATTTTAAAGTAAATGTTTCTTTAAGGTTATCGTCAAAACGGTATTTGCCTATTATTTCTTGTCCATCATCAACTATATTTTGTTTTTAATAAATTTAAACTTTCCCGGTGTAAAATTTTCAGATATCTGAAGACGGCGGTAGAGAATCACCGTAGAAAAGTCTGAACATCTGAACCTAGTGCTAAACCGCGAAAAATTTTGTTTTGTAGTTAATTATTATGTACTGCGTATTTTAAAGGACTTTGCATACAGACTTGCTTATTGGAATTTTGTGAGTGTAACTCAATTCCAGTCTATACCTCACTCAAAACAACTACGCTTATATACTTGATCAGTTTTCAACGGTAAATAAATCAATACTTAAAAAAAATCTTACAAAATTGAACTGTTCTTGAGACTATTTTCTATTCGATTAGGATTATTACTGGTTGGTTAATCCACGCTACATCAAAAAGGATTAAAATTCTTTGGACAAACAGTCTTGTTCGTGTGGAGTGTCGGGAATAGCGAGGAATTGTAAATATTTGAACAGTCTGCTATAAACTCGTTGCGAAGGAGTTCATCACGGACAGAGATCAACTGAAGGTTTTGATTTTCTCAGAATAGTTCCAGAATATATCCCGTAAATATAAAAATAGGAAACATTACATGAAATATCAACCAATAATGTGCGTAAATATATCACAAAGAATATGGGTATAACTGAAATTTTCTAACAAAGGTTTTATTAGGATGTCAAAAAGTTATAACTCAAAAGTAAATTTTTGAGAGAAATAAGAAAGATTACTATAGCAATACTTGTACGATAAATGTATGGAGATGATTTTACATTTACATTTCAAACAATTATAATCCACATTTTTTTATAGTGTAACAGGCTACATGAGGGTCATACACGCAGTTTGTGTGCTCCTTTAACAGCATAGGAGGGTTTGTTTCAATCCTCATTTTCTGCTACCTTTTAAACCTATTACATGTAAGAAAATGAAGTTAACATGTGGTTCATAATTTCAGACGTGCCAAAGAAATGTTTGTCGATGACAGCAGAAATCTGCTTCGAAAGCGACCAGTGATTCAATGAACAGACCTTAGTCAATAATTAAAAATATTTAAGAATCTCACTTTTAAATTTATTATTTGTTTTTGCAGAATTTTTGACATTAGATTACAAATTTAAAATTAAAATTTATTTATTTTTTATACATATTAATGTTGTAAGTTATCAATTTAACATGAGCTTTTCACCTACATTATTTTAATATTTGACTGGATACTTATTAAGCATAATTACAATAATACAGATATATTTAGTTTTTTAAAAGTTTTCCTAATTATTATTACATGAAGAGGACCGAAACATACGGACGAAAAGTCTTAATTTATACACTAAATTAACGTATGAACAAATTGAAATTGTTAAAGTGAAAAATATAAGTCTGTTTTAGAAAATTAATAATAAGATAAAATAGTTAAATACAGACCAAAGAAGTGATATAAATAATATCAATTATTTTGTCTGTATTTGGCTATTTATCTTATTATTATTATTAAATTGAAGTAGTATTAAATCTTGCAATGCATTATTTTTTTATCTATCTGGCTAGTAAGTATTATACTATGTTTCTAGATTATTCCAGATTTCAAAGGTTTCGGCAACGCAGACCCCAATGACGTATTCCGTTGTTTTCCCCCAGAGCGGACAGCGCTTTAGACGCGGGTGATACAATGGAAAATAACAAAAGTCGTTACTTTCTCCGGAATCTCCCATCCGAGTGCAGAACCACGCCGCCGCTGCCTATGTTTTATGTATTTACGCCGATCGTTCTCGGGTCTGAATTCTGGAGTGCGCCAGAAAAGTGCTGAAAATGCAGTTGGTACTTTTTCGACGCGGAGCACGGCTTGTAAATGTTCTTTGATGTCTTTTGAAACGCACGGCAAGGGCATCCACCTGCAAACAGGTCGGGAATTGTTCCCCGGCAACCGCTGTTTATTTTAACAATTACGTTCTGCATAACCTACAACTCTACAGGTTTTTCTTTCCTTTTTCCCACGACTTTTCTTCAAAGACGACAGAACGTTTTATGCTAGGTTGTGGAGCAATTAAGTTGTGATTCATTTCTACTTTTGTATTCTTGAAAATGTTTGCTTGGTAAGAGCGAAAGGAACCCAACGCTCGGTTTTGATCTTAATCGTATTTTCCTCTTATCGTGGTAACAAACTTTGCCTCACGATGCTAATTATAAATTTATAACTTGAGGCAGACGTCTCATCGTGCTTCTAAGAAGTTGCCTTAACAAACGTTCAAAACACAGCCATCCTTTCTTATGTAATATGCAAAATAGTAGTTCTCACACCAACTTCTGAACTATTAAAGCGACGCACAAATATACATTTACAAAGTTGTTTAGCATTCCAATTCCTTTGAACGTAGTTTAAATGTAAATTTTTTAACAGATTGTTACCTAAGGATTGTACTATACTTCTGTAATTTTTATAGGCCCTTTCCTGTAAACGATAATACTTTCATTGTAAAAAAAAATAATTGAAATAAATTCCTAATAACAGCATGTATTCAAAAAAAATTAGAAAATGTGAAAGTTACCAACGTTCTGCTTATTTTTAACGACAAATATGACTTTAATTTGTTTCCTTGGATGAAAGCAATAAATAAATAAAAACGGAATCATTTCGTATACAGTATTCCTACTTTTAACGCACGTGCAGTTACGAAACGTTCTGTAAGATACATTAATTCTCATCAAACTGGTCAAGGCACGGAGAGGGGAAAGCTGCGACCCCACAGCAAACTCCTCTCCCGCCATCGGAAGGACGTGGGACAAGTACTAAATGCCCGACCTACCTGATGCAGGTTTTTCTAGGGTTTTCCCTGCATCAGCTAGAGGCGAATTGCCCGGTAGGATCCTTAAACCTTAGCCCGGGGGCCCTAGTTAACCCTTGGCTACCTTGCTCTACCTTTCTGCATCCCCCCTTTCACTCCTTTTCATATGCTATAAGAGGGAAGTTGTCACTGTGTGGATTACCCTATACATAGCCTGTCTACACCTACAAAAAGAAGTGGATCGGAGTAAAAATGGAGTTCGACTTCAGGATGTAGGTATTATTATATAATAAATTTATGTCCGAAGGGCAGGCAAGGTGCTGTTAATGAAAATGTCGTCATAATTGTTAATTCTGTATTAAAAACTTGTAGTCTTTTTTTTAGGGCAAAAGGCTACTTAGGGTAATCCACGTTGGGCAACTCCCCTTTAATAGCATAGGAAGGGATTTAAAAGGGGGGATGCGGCAGGTTAGAGGAAGATAGCCAAGAGTTAACTAGGGCCCCCAGGCTATAGTTTAAGGATACTACCCGGCATTCGCCTAAAGAAATGCAGGGAAAACCTTAGAAAAACCTGCATCAGGTAGGTCGGGCATTGGGTACTTGTCCCACGCCCTTCCGATAGCGGGAGAGGAGTTTGCTGTGGGGACGCAGCATTCCCTTCTCCGTGCCTCGACCAGTTTAGGAGGCAGCTGGCCGACTATTCCAATGGGAATAGCGAACAACTCTTACCGTATGCCCAAGGTCTGCGACCCCGGAACATACACCTCTCAAAACAGACCGAGGTGCCTCGGCATGTGGGAACCTTAGTTCAAAAAAACCAGAGAGATGTGAAAGCATCCCCAAACGTAGCCCCCGCCAGAGCTCTCTGGGAAGGTTCACCTGCGAGAAATCCTCTCGCAGGCTTTCACTGTTTAAGGCAGGTACTTGTCCCACGCCCCATTAAGGTTCCCACATGCCGAGGCACCTCGGCCTGTTCTGAGAGGTGTATGTTCCGGGGTCGCAGACCTTGGGCATACGGTAAGAGTTGTTCGCTATTCCCATTGGAATAGTCGGCCAGCTGCCTCCTAAACTGGTCGAGGCACGGAGAAGGGAATGCTGCGTCCCCACAGCAAACTCCTCTCCCGTTATCGGAAGGGCGTGGGACAAGTACCCAATGCCCGACCTACCCGATGCAGGTTTTTCTAAGGTTTTCCCTGCATTCCTTTAGGCGAATGCCGGGTAGGATCCTTAAAATATAGCCCGGGGGCCCTAGTTAATCCTTGGCTACCTTCCTCTACCCTTCCGCACCCCCCCTTTCAAATCCCTTCCTATGCTATTAAAGGGGAGTTGCCCTAAGTGGATTACCCTCACGTAGCCTATTGCCCTAAAAAAAAAAAAAATTATGTGTTCACCTAAAAGCAATACGTGCGAGCAAAATTTTTTGGACGAATACGTAACTAAAAAGAAAAACACTAAAGTCGTTTTCGGAAAAGTATTCGTAACAAGGTAGACAGTGAAGCCTACTTTCCACTACCCGACCACATCCCGCCTTCTAAATCCCTTCCTATGCTATTCCACCACGAGGATTACCCTTTTTCTAAAAAAAATCTAATTTTTCAATATGTCACTAAAAATAACAGAGGGCGAAATTATAAAAATTAAAAAATAGGGAAAATAAAGGAAATAGAGATCGAAGATTGGATAATGGATAGTAGTTATAATGTAGCTGGGGGTGAATATGTAGAAACCCTGAGAGGAATATTAAATAATTTTAATGGTTAAATTTAATTAAAGGGAAACATAATTCTTATTTTCGAACCTTAACAATATTTTAATTTGTGATTTTTAATTCTTTAAGCTCTTTTATATCATATTAATTAATTTATCTAGTGAAACCGTTCAATATATTTTTATTATCGATATTATTAAAGGCTGATATTATTTCAGGGAGTTAATGTGAGACAGTCTAATATTTTCTGAAGTGTCACATACTGGCTATCAATTATTTGACTAAACAACACTAGTAAAATAGATGGTACACATCTATTTTTAACTAATTGAACATTTTCTAAGTTGTCCTGGAGTAACTAATACATTAACACTTGACACAGAATTCTGTGGAGGAGCGGAACCACCACATATGTAATACGAGATGCAAATTCAGACTATTTACACCACGTCCAGTGAACATTTGCATCGTTGAAATTTATGCGTGACTATTTTTCAGAGGGTTGTAGAGAGCAGCAGGGCGTAATTTGGTAGAAACCGGCACAGGATTTACAGTATTTTCACGTGGCTGAATATTCACTAACTCTAATTTCATGTCCATCGTTTCCTTATTTATGAAATATGATGAAAAACATATCAACTTATTTTATCTATATATTAATAGATAATCATTGACTATAAATAATCAAAATTTCAAATTATCATTCTTATACTACAAATGTTTATATCTAAATAAATTTTATTACTTAAATATTTATAATCATCTGAATCATATGTACTAAAGTTATTGGATTCTAATTAAAAAGAAAGCGATTAAAAATTATATTTTACGTTTGGTTTTAATAATAAAATATATTTAAGTACCATTAACAGAGAGCTTTTATAATTCCTAACTTTTCGGAGTTGGTAAATAATTGAGAATTATTTCAATGCTTTGAATGTAGCCTCTATTTTTTAAAAACAATTGTCGCGTCATTGAAACTTGTCCGTAAAGCTAAAAGTTTTGGCTGTTCAGTACAACGTATCTACTTACAGTTTAAATTAAATGCATCTCAATGAACAGAAGCAGATTATCATAAACCATGAATTTATGTTAAAAGGTTGGCGGCCATTTTTTAAAGAACAGGTACTAAACTAAATACTAGATGAAAAGCTAAATACGTGTAGTTTTTTCATTTGCTTTATGTTTTTCGTTTTACAATTTATTTATTTAATGTTAAAAATGATAATACATTAAATTCCTTTCCTGAGAATTTTCTCAAGAACATTAATTATTTCATGAATAGATATTTTTTATTTATTCTGTGCATTTTATGCGAATATCAAGCCAGACGGTAATCTTTAAATAAACCCTATAACATTGGGGTTTTTAAATTTAATTTAAAATTCATTATATTGTTCGATTCAATCTATTTTATTAAATTAATCGGTAACTCAATAGTTCTCTCAGATACTTAATCAATTGTAAAATGTATAAAATGTATAAAATGTGCTGTTTGATTCTTCTACCTAAAATAAGGTATATTCCATGAGTTTAAAAAACCTCAGACAACGTCATTCTGGTGCCTATGAAATATATCTGTGTACGACCTTTTCACTTTTGTGAATCGTGATGATTTGTAGTTCGTGTTAAACTTGGTCTGTACGGTAAAGTTTAAATATTTGAATGAGTTCCTTTGTTCTTGTTCATAAACCGTGTGAATCTTTTGGCTTGAAACAGAATTTCGCATGTAAAGTTGGCATTTGTAAAAGCTTACGTCGCACATAAAAGTTACTATTGGAGTTTTGACGTTAAATATGAAAGATAATGAATATATAAAGGAAGTATTGGGAATAACCCAATATTTGTGTTTTTTTATCATTAATTTGCGAACGTTGATCGCAAGTCACTCGTTAGTTTTTAAAGAAGGAATTCTAATTTCGTATTAATAATTTAAGTAATATCCAAGATACTAAGTAAACCCTAAATTTAAAAATTTTATAATTTGAATTGTCAAAATTAAATTGAATGTTTTTTTATACGTATTCTGTTACTGTTCCTGATTGTCCCACTTGACTAAAAACTAATCCCATAGTTATACTGCTGATGCAGTCATTCGTCTTTGACGTACTCGTTCAATGGGATGAAACACGTACTCCAGGAAGGAAAATAACATTTCTCCCGTCGGCATAACAATCCCGTTCTCCGTATGGAAACTTCATCATTTGCTTCCTATGGCTTACTGACGAAACCTTGGAATGTGGGCAACAAAATTGTATTTACTTAACTCATATAAACATAGATGTATAAAAGTAATAAATAATTATCCGCTCACCAGTGTTATTTACTACAGGTAAATAATTACGATATAAAGAAAATAACAGTGCCGGAGTTTGCATACGATGGTTTTTCGACAGGTAACGTCGACAGTTTCTGGTGAAGATGTCGCCAGAAGATGTTGACGTTGCGTGTCGGCGAAAGGTCGTATGCAAACTTCGTTACTCGGTTGGAAGCCCGAGAAAATTTCTTTAGTATATTCACAAAGAAAAACATCAGAAATTAGATTGCACTTTCCCGTATCAAATTAAAACATTAATATTTAACTCATAACAAACCTAAAATAATCTCACGTTACAATATGTAAATATATATATATATATACATATATATATATAAAATGTATATAATATATATATATATATATCAGACACTATGAAACTCAATAATTGCTATGATCCTTTATTATTACGCTAAACCTTGTTTTCCCATTGTCGTTGCTCCCTTATTGTTAAATGTATATAAGATATATATATTGTAATAAACAGATTAAAAAGGCGTCTAAATGGCTGTGGCTTAATAAAAATATTTATTTTATCAATTAAACAAAATTTATTAAAGTTTTAAATACAATATAAAAATTACATAATAATATTTAGAATCTCAGGGTCTTTACTGGGTTTGATAAATGGGTGAATTGAATTTTATATTAACTAACAAAACAATTAAAGAAATGAATAATTAAAGAAAAGAAATAATTGAAGAAAAGAAATAATTGAAGAACGATCTGACGTATCTTAATGAAATGGTTTACAAATAAATTTAGAGTTCTTTTACTTACGGCCGACCAGGTCTCAATTTTGGGGTTTTCTGTGCACACGTTTTTGGGGATATCACTGAATTTAAATTGGTTACAAAACACTTGTCGAAACTTTAGGTTCTCGCAGCTGGAAACGGCTACTCCTTCCGAATTAATGGTCAGTCAGATCATTAACAACTTCCTCTCGATGACATCGGTGACGGTCTCTTTACTTATTGAGTTTTTTTTATTGCAGCAGGAAATTATTAGGTTACTGCTTGTGGCTTTACTTATTGAGAAACTTTCCTGTAACCTTATTCGATGAATTACAGACTGAAAAACTTTTTGTTCAATTTTAACTTGCAACCTTTCCGTTTCGCTTCTCCTCGCTGACTGTGTCTGTTCGTCTCGTAGATTTTCGAATGCGTACGTCTTAACAATGGTTCTTTTGTCTCGCCGCCCGCTTTGTCGCGGTGTATGCTTTATATAGTCTAATAATGAGTTCTTTACTTTGCAATTATAACAATGGATTAATTACTAATTACTACAATATATATATATATAATTGTTACATGAGATTATTATAGGTTTGCTATAAGTTAAATATTATTTAGAGACATCTGTCGCCAGGATTTATACTTAAAAATTTCTCTTCATATACTGTAGTGTACAAGAGCGAGACTGTAGTTAATTTATTTTATTCTTTGTCTACTTCTTTTACGTAATAAAATATTTCTGAGAAGTGATGAATTTTGATCATAATCTATATTTTGAGTGAGTACGATTTTAATTTGGAGATTTGTGTTTTTTTTTGTTTATGCGGGATTCTGACGTCTACCTCCAGCCATCTGCGACGTCTTGAACCGGCCAGATCAGCAAGCGGTAATGTACCGGACATAATAGCCATCAAAGTCGCTTCGTAAAAGCGTATTTGGGCCCACCAACCCCTGCTAGAAATTCTCTCTGTGTCTTTTTTGTTTGTTCATTTTAACCAATTTTGTAAAATTAGCCGTGGGAATTGAAAGAGCAGGAAGTTTAATGTTATTGTTAATAAAATATAAATTATTTATTATTGTTATTAATTTGTCTCCTTTTAGCATAATTAAATAAATTAAATGTCATAAAATGATTTAGAAACGTCACTAATAAAACATTACAATACGCATGCGAATGTGGGTTCAATAATAAAATACTGAGTTTTAACTTGACTCTCTCATTGAAACACGTTGTTTGATGTTAAATGGCAAACTCAAAACTGAAAAAAAAAGGTCATTTAGTCTGAACAACGGCCAGCGAGCCTAAAATATATATTTGCGCATCCTCACAACGAACAGTCGCAAATTCTACTTCAACTTCCATATATATGTATTTAATCTAAATTGACACAATATATATATATATATATATATATATATATAATTTACAAACAGTATTTCTTTTACTTTATTATAATTTCTAAACATTTTAAAATAATTTTTATATTCTACTTAGGGTAAGAAAAGAAATACTATATTTTTAATTTATCAGGACGGTTACGAAATATAGAATCTAATATCAAAGAAAATTCACAACATTGAAAGAAAAATTTTGTGCTTTATCTTAATGTTTTCATTTTAGCCTGTTTCAGTTTTCAGATTAATATTGAAAAATCTTGACACGGCTTGATAATGTTTACATCTAATTTCTAAAGCTGTTCTTCCGTGCCACATACAAACTTTCTCTATCAGCCAATTTCCAGTCCTGTTGAGATTTTTCTAACGAATCTGTTAATTTACTATGATAATTATATTTCTTTCCTAATACAAATTAAATGATTCTTTTATATCTTTAGTTATCATTGTCAATTATGATATAGTTTCCTAAGAGAGTTATCAAACTTCTTGACCGTTAACATCTGGTTTATAACTGCAATTCTCAGTGAGTGGGATGAATCTCATCTGTTAGTTCACTGTAATATTGCTATGAGAACAATACAATGCTAGGATCTTGTTCATCGGTTATCAATTGTTATTTTTTATATTGTTTCTGTAAAGATTATCTACTCGTCGATTTGTTTCAGGCTTGAACTATAGAAGATTAAGACCAGGTGGACAAAGAAGATCTTCGTCGACATATTCAGTTTTTGAATTTAATAAAGGATTAAAGACAGCAAAGGCGGCTAAAAACATTTGTACCGCCTATGGGTAGTGCGCACAGAAAGTAAATAAGGGTGTTGTTCCAAAGAGAAGTAGGCCTATTTTTGAGTCCCGATAGCATGATGAAAGAATCTATTCAGGAGCTTGAATCCTCACATTTACACATTTCACGTTTGTTTTCCAACAATATTGGTGGAAACCATTTGCATAACGAATATACATAAATACTTTAACACGAAACAATCAGATTACTGCAAAAATATATATCGCAGAGTGAAATACAAAATGGAGCAGAATACATAACTGATTAATTTTGTATTTTATGCATTTCAATTAAAAACCAATACCACGTGAAATAGAGGTCAATAATATTCAGTAAAAAATATAATGTCCGTTTCCGTTGATTATTCTACTTCCTGTTATAATGTTCCCATTTTTTAATATTAACCACAGTTTTAAATATTTTACTGTCTAATTTTTCTCATACTGAAATTAATTGGAATCAGACGTTAACTCTATTATTTAAGTTTTTCTCTAAAATTATTGGCTTTGTCTTTACTAAGAAAACCAAGGCACGGGGTGAACTAATACTAATATACAGAATTCGTCTAATTTATCAATCATAATACTTTGCTGAGATGGATTTATAATTATCGATGCTCTTTTCCTCTGAAACAGCTATAAAATAAATTAAATTTAAAAAATCTGGAACATGCAAATTGTTGGACGTTTCTTTCTCAGATTTGTAACTGAATATCCAAAGAAATGCCATTAACTTTGTTTAATACTTCCTCTACAAATCCTTTCATATTTGAATAAAGTCTGGTCGGGTTTCTAACCGAGTAAAAAATAGTATTTGCGATGTTTCGACGACGTTCACTGCCAACGCCTTCTATCACTAGATCAATTTATTGCTCATACCACGTCATACGTTACGTCAACACGAATTTACAAAATTTATATTGAATAAATCCGAGTTCCAACTATAAAAACCACGTTGTTTCCATATTAAGTGGCTGAATACTCATATTAAATTTACTATATGACAACATAGTATTCTCTGAATTACCATTTTATTAATCCTCTTGACTGGGAAAACATACGTCCAAGTCAAGTTTAGCAAGAATTAATCTGTTAAAGGTTCAAAAGATTTTTATAGAAAGAATAACTACGGACTAACGCAATAAAAAAAGATTTTAACAAATGTTTGAACACACTAAATTGATTTCCGACTTTGAGACTTCTATATATATCGCAGTTGAATAAATCAATAAAAATTTATTACGGAAAGAAATCAAGAAACTTTGTTAGTTCTTCGACTTAAACTGATTGAACAATTCGACCGTATCGTTATCGGCAAACTTTGAAATATTTGAAACTTGCAAATGAGAGCAAACAGTGTTATTACATTCCGCTGGGCTGGAAATAAGATATTCGGATTAATAATACGGACAATATTTAAGGAAGCTCAAATCATTTTTATTGTAACTTTTGAAATGTATAAAGCAATACGATCGGATATGGTGTAATAAATCAGTTACCAAATTTATCTTATGAATTTCTGTATTTATATATAGTTACTTCTGTGTTAGCTTATTTGTATGTTATTCATCTCGTAATTGAATAAATGAAATGACCGAAAACATACTATAAAATTTAATTAATACAGCCGTTGATTAAATTATTCATGACTATTTTATTTATTCATTCTAAACTATACAGAAAAAAGTTTTATATTATCTCATAAATTTTCACATAAGGAAAAATAATTATTCCTGCTTCGTTAGTGCTTTTACGCTTTGTCAGCTGATAATTGGTTTAATATTTTATGTCCCTGTATAATTACATAAAATTTTATATTACACTATAAATAATAATTATAACATAATTCACTATGCACGTTAACATAAATTACTTATCATTTCGGAAAAAATATATGCTTCCTTAGAGTTTTTATTCTTTCGAGAAATTTTATCCAATATTCAGCCATACGTTACCAGCCAACAAAATAATTATTACGTGTCTGAAATCGAAATAGACGAAAATGTTTAGTGTTTCGTAAATAGTGATTTTAAATTAATTAGTAACTAAGTTTGGATATAAGAAATAAATTTCCATTCATTTAAAATTATTAACTGCTATTTTCAAGGAAAAGGAGGACGAGAATAATGACCGTTCACAATTTGCCTTTCCTTTTCAGAACGAACTAGGTTTATTTTTATAATAATATAAAATGCAGTCATATATAGACTTACTACTATATGAAAACCTAATATAGCCTGTGAGAACTGTTCTCTTGCAGGTGAACCTTCCCGAAGAGCTGGAGGGGCTATCTTTGGGGAAGCCTTATCCTCTCTCTAGGATTTTTTAACTAAGGTTCCCACAAGCCGAGGCACCTCGTGATGTTTTTAGATGTGTATGTTCCTGGGTCGGAGACTTTGGGAATACGGTAAGAGTTGTCCGCTATTCCCATTGGAATAGTCTGCCAGCTGCCTCCAAAGCTGGTCAAGGCACGGAGCAGGGAATGCTTCGACTCCATAGCAAACCCCTCTCCCGCCATCGGAATGGCTTGGAACAAGTACCAAATGCTCAACCTACCTGATGCAGGTTTCTCTACTGTTTTTTGTGTCACCTTGAGGCGAATTGCCAGGTAAGATTCTTAAAAATATAGCCTTGGATACATTTTTCTACCTTTCTCCATCCTCCCTTTCAGTCCCTTTCCTATGCTATAAGAAAGGAGTAGCCACAATGTGGATCACCCTGAATATACCCAGTCGACTGATTCTTCTACTTCTATGTGTATTACTGTTACTCTAAAAAATATTTAAATTTTTTTATATATTGGATTATGTCTCATGTTGATGTGACGAAAGTTAGCGCAGCAGTTAACTTTTAATTTCGTCTTTTTCTTGTCTATTTTTTATACTTTTTCATTTTTTTAATGTGTAGTTAATAGTATGTTTTTATTATTCGCATTATATTTTGTCTCATTAATATATTTTTAAGTTCATATTTTTATTCTGACTTTCCCACATGTTCCGTAAGCGACAAATGGACACAATTAACACATATAAATTCATTACTTTGAATAGGATTGTTGTATGTAGTGTATCAAACAAGGTAAATAATCTAAAAACGGGGGATTATTAAAAATATGAATTAAGCGTAAGGTTTAGATTTGTTATCATATTCCTTCTACAATTTAAGGACAGCCTAATTTCATTATTTTATATAAACAAAGCTATTCACGAGGAATGACTTATTTCCATGATAAAGTATCGTAATTATTTAATACACACCTCCGTATAAACATATGCACTTAAGTGTATATATTTTTAAAGGGTTACGCAATATTGGAATAAATAAATTGCTCTTTAATAACTTTGTTTACATCAAATAATGAATGTACATTATTGTTAAACTATATGATAAATATGACTAAACTACTAGAGCCACCATTTAATTGAGATGTTTTAAATAAACCTCTGGAAATAGTATATGGTGATTTACCACGATAAATAAATCTAAACGAACTGTTAATATTTTTTAAGTTCCTAACATTTCATTCAACCTATTTTCTAAACTAAGATGTAATAAAAATATTTTATTGACGAACATATCATATATTTAGTTTTCCTTGTGAAATATAACTTAGTTTTCATTTACGGATTTGAATGTCGTAATGATGAAAGTTGGATTCACTCTGTAACATACTTCAGAAACTGCCGCAAAGAACTTTACAGTTAATAACGTTCAAGAAATTTCCAATTTGTAACGCCCCTTGTGTGGCAGTCCCTCTCATCTAGCAAAACTTGTGCACTTAAAGTTGCGAAAGGAATTTAGTTTCCACTACAGTGAGTCTTAAATTCCGTTACTAGTTTGCCGAGGGGAAATATCTCACTTGGTGTAAAGGACCAACCGTATTGTTTGAATTTTGTTACACCAAGAGCGATCTATAGTCAAGAAATTAAGTAGTCCAGTATAAAACGTAAAAGTAATGGTTTACGTGTGAACGAATAATTTTATTTCAGTTCATACCTTCGAATATGGAAACATAGTATATATATATATTAATTGAAAGTAAAGATATGCATATATTTTGTGGAATTGGCGGGGGGGGGGGGGCACGGGCCTTAATTTTCAAACATGTACATCTTACACTTCTTATAAAGGACTTCAATGTATGTTAAGGCTACTTCCTTCACTGATGACATAAACATAAAACTTGTGGATGCGAAATCAGAGATACTTAATACAGTCCTTAATGATACACTTCCAAATTAAATTTTTGAATGAGCACTAAGCGTGTAACATTTATATCAATAAATTACCAGACTTCCGGGTTTAATAATGTATGAAAAATTACGCCGTGTATGCCTGTACAAATACTTGAGTTTATTATCGCCATTGATGACTAATGAAGCACTTTGTCACAGATAATTGTTTAATTGGTGTGATTAATGGTCTTTTTCCTATTCGTTTTCTTGTTGCCTTAATTTGCTTCGCAGTTTTATTTGTGAAAATGTAACATGAAAATCGTCAAAAATAGTTATGATAAGTTTCAAACTAATTATATATTACACGAACGAAACTACTGAGTTCAAGTTTTTACAAGATAAATCTTCCGAACTTCAGTAAACCGTGCTGATCCTCGACGAAAATCAACAAGTAACATAATTTTTTCAAACGATGTAAAAAGGAGTATAATACTCATAACACGAGATAATTATCTCATTTACATAATTTCAGCAAGAAATATTTATTAAGAGTAACGCATTATAATATAGTTTTGTTGTTTAACGTACTTCCCTTCCTGTTTCGTAAATTTTCCCTTTGAGTCTTCCCAGATGTGCTTTGATTGACGACATATGGTCAGATCTCACGTCATCCAGCCGAGAGTAAAATGTCAGCATTTTAAAGCTGGCCCTCCGACTTTCTTCTTCGTCTTTTTCCTGAAGTAGCACAAAAAGTTTCAGCTTTGTAGCCATCTGTATTTGTAAATATAACCGCAATTATCGTTTCCTATTTGAATAATGTCTGTTTTAATAATATAATTTTAACTTATTTGATTGTAATGTGTGTTGTAAGATATTATAAAATACTTTAATATGTTTTTCTAACTGAAATTGTAAGAATATTAGACTGATAATTAACTTACTGTAGATTTCAATTTTTTAATAATTATAATACCTGACGTTTTAGTTTGTGTTGAGTACTCCTGAATTTAACAGATGTATAGGCTTACAGTTAGCATTGTTCTCCGATTCAGTTAATCGAGATGAGTGGGAAAAACACAAAATCTAAATTTCTATTATGTGCAAGCCGTACGATGGAATAGAACAATGCCACGAATAAACTCGCGCGGACAATGCAGACAGTGTGATTACAAGGAAATCTCATAACATCAAAACTAAAATACAATCAGCGAGAAGCAAATTGTGATGTATTTGGCCGTCACCTGCATGAACGGTTTGAAAACTGATGCCCTCTACTAAAGCAGTTATAAGCAGTCAGTGGAAACCTATTGACAGCAGGCAGTGTCTGTTGTCAGGGCCATGCTTGATGAATATGTATAGATTCTGGAAACACGCCCAAGGAACGGACCAGCGCTCATAATCAATAGACGGAATGTTTATGCAGATATTTTGATAATGGTAAATTGTATTTGGATTGGAATTGATTTGGGAGTCAAACGTCTAGGTTAGTTACCTGAGGAATTATGGTACAAAACATATGTTGTAGTTTTCGGATCATTCCGGTATCGAATTAATCATTAGCTCAGCCCATCCTGAAATAACCACATATTAAATCAATTTAATTAGAAAACTCGTATACACACTGAACCAGAACTCCACCGACAAATTTTCAGAGGTTGGTCATGGATACCTACTGAGTATTTTGATATCAGGGTCTGACGGTCTCCAGTGGCTCGTTACCTAGTTATTACATTTTGTTGTTGTTTTTTGGCATTAATTAGAAAAAATTGGTAGCGTTTTATGGAAACTTAGGGTGATTCGTTGAAGGAGTAATTGGTAAATTAGAAGCTAGTGTTATGGTAGAACCTTTATTGTGTTACAGGCATTTCTTTGACATCCTCATTACCATTATTCCGATCCCAAAATTTTAAATGATTTCGTTGGAGTAGTTTGGAAAATTTATTGAAGACGCTGAATTAAAGTGACTGCAGGGATAGTGATCACGTCAATATTGCCATCCGTAATCATCGATGTACAATTTTAATATCCTATTTACTACCTCAAATATTCGCTTATGATTCATGGACTGTCAACTGAGGTGTGACGTACCACTTGCTGGAACGTAGAGGTTGAAGAAGAGGCAGTCCTCGCTCTGGTTCCGGAGGAGTGGCAGCAGGCGTCGCAGCTGCAGGTAGCGGCCCCGAGGCATGTGCAGCAGCGCCGCGGTGCGGTTGGAGATGTCGGGTGGACGCTGCGGACACACGGCGCCGAAGGAGTCCGCGAGACGCGTGCCCTTCCAGGCCAGGGGCGGCGCGGGCGACGCAAAGCGCACAGGCGGGGCGGCGTACGGCACACCCAGGAACGCTTCCACGGGCTCCAAGTGGCGCGAATTCAGCTGCAGGATTATCCCGCGGATAGCGCCTGACCGGGTCTCTACAATGCGCGAACTGTAGCGCGGGCCGGCGTCGCTGAGCCCGACCGCCAGCAGCGCCAGCAGCGCTAGCAACATGGCGGAGGCTCATGGCGCATGGCCGATCAGCCGCCGTCCGCGAACCGTCCACTCATCGCGATCCCGTCAACTCTTCTCTTGTATGCTCGCGATACCCATGTTTAATATATTATATTCCACAATTAACGACAGAGTAGCACACGAGTTCGATTCCGATAACATAAAACACTGAACTTAACGTGTGGCTCGGCGTTACAGGAAACAAAGTGTAAAGTCAGTCGATTTCCTTGGCATGTCGGCTGGGCTACAATGATTCCTTAATAATCACATCACAGTGGCAAAATTTTCTATCTCACCACAAATATAACTTTTAATAAACCTAATAAATATTGCCATTTCCCGTTTCCTCCATGAAGTCCATAGTCACGTTATCTGAAACAAAATGAAGTATCGTAAGCACATTATTTATTAGGAAAGATTCATATTTCATGGTCACTGAATAATTTAAACAAGAAAATAATTGTTTATGTTGCTTTTCAAGAAAAAATAAAACCCTGTATAAAAATTAATCACAATAGTAACTGCATATTAAAGTTTGTATTTTTGAGTGATTGATAGACTGATTTTGCGAAATAACTCTGTCATAGAAGTTGAAGAAAACTATAAATTTTAAGTAATTCTGGGACTACGTAGATTTTTAATATGATGATACTATCAACTCATGTTGTTTCATGAGAAATAATGGTAATTACAGGGGTTCACATGACAACAATGAATAACAAGTATCCTGTATGACCGCGGAAATTCACGTAATTCATGACGCATCGCCTTCAATAAAATACAGTAATATTTAATGTTATAAATAGAAAGTAAGATTTTCCTACTAAAATATTCCTTGCTGATTACAGAAGAACAAACCCACGCCACATTTTAAGTGACAAATGGAGACCCATTTCTTGGTATTGAGGAACTTACTCGTACGTATGAGAAACAGGCGAGACATTTTCATCGCATAAAACGGAAACTGGGAACTCCTTCAGAAAGAAATGAAAGCTAGCAGTATTCGCGCGGGTGATATCTTCATTTTCATATATGTCTGAACGTTTCTGTAATGCAAAAATATTCAAAGAAAATATATTATTTATGTGAGTGCCTTAAAGTTATGCGCAACATAAATTAAAGTATTATAGAAAAATTATTTTGTTGCGGAGGATGTGAAAGAATACGGGTTATTCAACGACATGATTTATTTTAACATGAAAAATTTATTAAATAGAAACTTTTTGTTAATGGAATATGTAGAAGTAGTGAAAATATGAGAGTACAAAAATTCTTTCAAGCAATTGCGTGTTTGGTCTTCACTATCAATTATCTTCACATATTAGAGTAATATACAATTAATTATTTCCTTCTTTTCTAATAAAAGAGATAATTGATTTATAACCCTAAATCGAAAGATACCAATAAATAATTAGTTTTTAAAACTACACTTTGTCTACACCCAACAATGGTGAGGAGGACTATGACGTCACTTCAGTTACGATCTCGCACTATTACCCTTCATATAAAAAATTAAACTTTAATTATTTGTAATAATAAGAATATTATTAAGTAAGGTTCGATTAGATAAAAACATTTTCTTCATTGGTATATAACTTCAAATTTTTGTGTCGTAATTAAAAGTTACTAATCTCCGTAGAGGAAAACTTGATTCTGAAGTAATGTTTATATTTTGTCACATTTTTTTACAATTTTATATAATTTATATCATTTTAAAGGCAGATAACTAGCTACAAAGAACTCCTTTATTCCTGAAAGGGTAAAAATCGTACGCTGATTTGAACAAAATTAATTTTATATTTCTGGATGAAACTACCAAATTTTCGTGGTTTTAAATGAACGAAGTTAATGAACCGATAAGCACATTAATATGAAATGTCAAAAAGAAACGTCATTTGAATGGGATACCAGGGCCAGCGGATTATTAAACAATATTTTTAAGCACCAAACGCTTTCCAACCGGTCAGCCATTGAATCGGTCTGTGAATACGCACGTCAACGGTCAACGTGATTAGGTATTTGCCATGGCATTTATCAAACGACGTCACGCTTTAATGACGTAATATGCTTTACCAATGTTCAGAGGTCGAGGCAAATACAGCAGGAATGTGATTTTTTAAAAAAAGGGGGTTCCACATCGGTGATCAATTTCTGTACGTGATTTATCAATCCAGATGTTTTTTCGAATTTAATAAATAAAAAGTTGTGTGAAATCGAAAAAAAAACACTTTGCCATATGATGTTAGAAACAAAAATTCAAGTATTTAGTTTTACGAAATGAAACTATACGAACACATTTCAACTAATATTAATAAGGATCTCCTTTTCATTATTAATTACGAATAATGACCTTTCGACAAAGTTAACAATTTATTACACAAAAGTCAAATAATAACCCTCTATTTAATTTTGTGGTACTGTGACGGAGCTGGAAAATTTAAACTATCGTGTTTATATATATATATATATATATATATAATAAGTATTGTATTTAGTAATATTATCGCTTGATGTTTTCATGTTTTGATACGCGAGAAATGTATCTCTGACTTCCCAACGATTGCATTTCTTCTTAAAGTCTCATTAAGTTAGTTTACAACAAAATATTTTCATTTTATGTTACAATTTTTTAAAGTTGTCTAATGACACAGTAAAGGTTCTTATTTATGCATTAAAAATATTTTATGGCTACATTTCCAAATTGATCATAAAAATTTTCACAGTGCGTAATTTCTCCTTCTTACATATTTAATAAATGTTGTCATTCACGTAAACTAACAATTGTATTTCGAAACTTGTATGGTTTACTTTTAGTATACAACATTGTTACAAACGCAACGTATTTTATCAGTTGGGGACCAATTGAATAAACAAATAAATAAAATATATTGGTATTCTCTTAATTTTTTTGATATTTGGAATACCCTTTGAAAGGAGTTAATTTAATCTAGATATGATAATGAATTCTTTTAATTTTTATGTTGAAATAGTCCATACGCATAATTAATAATGTAAAGGAAATGTTAAACAAACATAATAAATTATTATAAAATAAATATAAAATTTATCTTTCGCTTGGGTGTTGGATTTGATTATAAAAATGAGAAATATTTTATTTTACAAAACAGCAATTAAAATAACACCAAAAGAGAACTCAGGAGTTAAGTGGCCATTTTTCTTGTAATTTAAAATTATATAATATATTTGTCAAGATAAGTATTAGGCCTACATTAGTGAAAAATAACTCCTCATTACCACCATATATATAAAAAGACACTGAGTAATTCAGTAAAAATTTTATGTATATTACTAATATTGAATTTATCGATATTTCTAAGGTCTTAGTCCTATCAACGTCTACGATAAATTTCAGGATTTTGTTCAAAATACGAGTTAATTTAATATATAGGATCGATTATTTTGTTGATTTTACTAAAACGCAAGGCTGCCAGAACTAGAAATGTTACGTTGAAAACATTGCTCAAAATGTTGGCGTTCTTTCGTTCCAGCCGTACTCATTAGTATTTCGAAAATATTCACGGAAATCAACAAAAAACGAAATCAGGTTGCGCAGAGTATCGATTGCTAACGAAAATGGTTATATCTGGTCGAAACTGGCAAATGTTGACGTGAAAAATGTATTCTTCCAACAGAACGGTGCCGCATGTCACACATCGCGCGGTTATGGCATTGATGCTCGAAACGAAAATTACAATTGTCATTTTACGGGGTAGTGATGATAACTGGTGACCAAGATCGTGCGATCTCACCCATTTGGACTTGAACGATAAGTCACCTTCAACAGAAAGTCTTTGCTAATTTAACTACGCAAAATACTGTTTAACAGAAAATAGCAGAGGTGAACAATACATCTAAAATTATGTTCAAAGCTTCATGTGCAGCGTAAAAAAGAACAAAAATAAGCCAACAATGAACTGGACATATTGCATAAGTAATCGGAGACCCTTTAAAAAGTGTGATGATATCAACGGAAAAAATAATTAACTGTAAACAATTAAGTCAATCAAGAAAAATATTAACAAGAAAACTTCCACATAATATGCATTTCTATTTGTTCCTCGTTGCTTATTAAACCAAGTAATGTGCTCAGGTAATTTCTAGGCGAAACACAGATTATTTTATGCCTGTGGCATCAAACCATTATTATTTTCATTCAAATCACTTAAGGGAGTCTAAATTTTCGGTAACTGCCGTATGATCGCGATGACACTGAAATATACATATTGTTGTCAAGATTTCGACTATACTTCGTTGAATTTTAAGACGACCTTAAACACCGTGTAACAACTACAGTGTACATGATAATGTTAAAGGTGAGGCACTTTTAATTAAACATGAGTTAGTTGCTGTAATGAAGTTCGTAATGAACAAGTATAAAGCTCTAATTTTTCTCTGGCTCCGTAACACTCTACAGATTTCGTATCCCAAGCTAAAATGCTAAAATTGCTGCGCTCACTACGAGACGGGCAAACATTTAATAACTCAGAGAAGTAGCGAACCGTGTAAATATTCCATAAAATCTTCATTTGCTTATTTTACCGGACAATGCTGTATAATGCACGTACTTGGTTTCAAGTAGTTATCATAATTAATAAGTAAATTACAAATTCTCATAGTTATTGTACTGTTATCATTATAATTTATTTTAAATAAATTATAAAACTCTTATATTTATATTAAACCAATTCATTTATTACCAGATGGTTAGTGGAAAATTACATGTTATGTAAGGTGGTTCTGTACTGAAATTGTGTGCATAAATTGCGAAACGTGTTGTATATATTTAATTTTAAATGAATTTACAAAAATACTTAATGTGGACGTCTTTTAGCAAGAACAGTAATTTCATAATGATTTGATGAAACCTAAATTATTTGTTATAATATATGATGTTCCAGTTAATGTATATATTGTAACAGGAAAAAAGTTTTCATAGAAAATAATAGTAATTTAGGAAAATACTCAAGTAAGCCTAAAATATATGAAAGTCTACAAAATATATAATAATGTTGGTAAAATAAAAACTAAGAATCGGAACTTATCCTATCGTAAGGATATTTTGCTCCTTAGAAAAATAATATAGAAAATAATCGCGACTTGCGTATTTTATTTTTAGTCAATATTTTGCCGCAATATACTTATGAATTCTTTTTTTTTCGTGTGATAATTTATGACTATATTCCTCTAGCACGGGATCAGTATTGGAATTAACTTTTTTTTTCCCTTAGAAAATCCTCTTTTGATTGTGAAACGTAGATTTTAAAAATCATGAATTGATGAGTGAGATGTAGTTGTTGTTGTCTTGGGATATGTTGAAGTTCTTTGGAAGGAGAACTTTGGGGTGGAACGAGCTAAGTGGTTCTTCTTGTCTGTGTGTGTGTGTGGATGAGAGAGAGAGAGAGAGAGAGAAGTAGTAGTCTAGGAGATTTTGTGTTCCTAACTAGATGTTGGAGAGAATAATAAATTAAATATTGAGTTGAAATTATTGTTCTTTTTTCTTCAAGGCAATGTTAAACAATTTGTATGGATTACAACATCAATAATACAACTAGACGTCTACAAGATCCCACGCAGACCCTCATAAAAATATTCGATTGCTAATGTCAAGATGAGTCTTACATTTTGTGCATAGACGACATATAAATACTATCTCGTTTTTTTATGCTACCATTAATATAAAATATACATATGCATGTTCTCATGCTATCAGAATAGCTTTCAATATGACTTGGAAACGAAAAAAATTAATTCAAGTTACAATCCAATATAATAGGTTGGTGTCTTTATGGAGATATCGTGGACGATGATCTTTGAAACCTCTTCGAAGATTCCGGTCTCCAACAACGTACTATATGAGCAATATAGCCACCATATCCAAACCCTAAAGATGGTCCACCTAAATCACACCAATATACAAAATAATCAAATATATTAATCAAACTTTCAATCGCCAACTATTAGAGAAAAAGATCCGTTACTGTTACTGCAGAATTCCCCGGTGGACCCTAAACCCAATTAAAAAAGATACAATACATTAAAAACCAGCAATAATCCAAAGAATTGGAGGACAAATTTACCCAAAAATGTGATTATTACCCCGTGTATCAGCAAATGTACACCGACGGCTCCAGAAACGACATGGTAACTGGAATTTCATTCATCATCCACCTCAATCCTCAAAACAGTATCCTCTATCAACACGGCTGAATTTTACGCTATTCTTATGTCAATGGAACATATTGATTCATCCAACATAAAAAAAACGTAATCCTCACTTATTCAATGTCTACCATTAAAGAAATGACTAAAAATGTCCATTCTCAGATATGGGAATAATCTAACTGATATACCACCTAAAAACAAAACTTTCATAGTAATATGGGTTCTGTCTCATCAGGGTATCCGTGGCAACAATATAGCAGACATGAAGGTTAAGCTCGCCATACGAACCTACCCCCAAGATCAACAAAGATTTACAAAGATTTTTCAGTAATATACATCAGTTTTTGGGCTGTTGGGCAACGGTTACTTTTGGCGAGCTTGCCAACGTTTTGCTCGCGATCTCCGAGAATTTTCCAGGCTAGGCCAAGACTAAAGGCTCCTCCAGACTCTCGCGAAGCAGCACGAAGTTGTCCGAGGCACGAGAGTGTGGTGGCGTTGCTCGACCCGCCTCGTGCTACTTTTTCTCGCCTCGGCTAACTTCGCATCGGAGGCGGTCTTTGGTACCCGAGTCAAAGGAACACGAGGCACTAGTACGATTGAAGGGAGGTGGACCGCCATTACTCTCTGCAATCTGGAGCAAAAGATATTCAAAAACTTCAGGGGACATTTTATGAAAATTTTCAAATTCACCCGATGAAGGTTCTTTAACCAGTTCAACACGTTGTCTGTCCGTCCAGTCCCTAAAAAAATAGAAAATATTGGTACTGATTTTTATTACTTTTTATGAGTCGTATACAAAAATGTACCATGTCCACCTTGTTCTATTCCTATGGATGGGCAACATCCACCATCTCTTTTTTCCCACGGTTTTTTGATTTTCTTGTTTAAAAAAATATAAACATAATTATAATAGCAATATGCAAAAACTTCGGTGTCACGCATGGTAATGAGGTGCTTGCAAAGTAACGCGAGAATGTGGATGCCAGTTCTCGCCTCTTGCAACTTCGGCGAAGTTGCTCCGCGAGAGTCTGGAGCGGCCTTAATGCAACCCGTCCTCCGGTCCGTTTGTATAGGAGCACAGAAGCAGAATCAAAGACACATACTACGGCAATTGAATCTATACGCTTTCGCAGAACACTCAATAGATACGAATACAAAATAGCCCTGGATGACACAGTGGTAATAACGAGGGAAAATTATGAAGATTCGTGAAGCCATTGTTATAAGGAAGAGACCAGATAACTTCAACAGATATTCCGGATACGGGTTAAGTTCCTCGTGCTTTCCTGTCTCAGAGACAAACAGGAAAAATTTTGGGGCCTGACTAACACTAACACTAACACTTGGAGTGACCCTGCACTCTGCTCCTATCTGAACCGAACATAGGACGGCCTAACCTTGAAAATGGGGGGGGGGGCTCGGCAGTGAAACGTCGACAAACTCGCCAAAAATAACCGCGGCCCAACAGCCCAAAAAACCGATGTACTGAGGATTCATCGGCCACGAAAACCGTTAATAATTTCATTTACAAAGATGTCTCGATAAGTGTCCGAAGTAAACTCCAACACCACTGGAACAATAGAAGAGTGTGTGACAAGTACCAAGAACACGACATACCTGATGCAGATTTCTCTAAGGATTTCCCTACATCTCATTAATGCAAATGCAGGGTAGTGTCAATAAACTTTATCGAGGGGGTAGTAGTTAAACCTCGACAAACTTGCTCTCCCTTCCGATTCCCCCGTATCTATGACTTCCAATGCTATTATATGAAGATGACTACAATATGTAAAAATCATTACTTCTTACTTCCAGATTTTTTCAGACATATATTTGATTTCGTATCATAGTAAACACGTCAATAGCCTTCAGTCACCATAAGAATAGATACCGTAAGAATCCACACCAATATTTTATGTTACTAATACAATATTAAAACACACTTTATCCATAATTAGTGTACCACAGATTTGTCGGATCGAAAAAGATTACGTCTACAGCAACAGATTAATAAAAATATATGACACATTACTAAGTTAAACGGTTTATTTCACTTGTTTGTTGCTAAAATAACTGTTCAATAGGATACTTATTGAGATATTCGATAAATCAGCGAATTCAGAATCTAAATGCCCCAATTAGCATAGCGTTGACGCTCAAATCCTCTTCCACTAAGCCAATTAGATTAATTGACGCATCAAAGACCACTATAAGTAACACGAGGAAAATAAAATAATTACCGTTAACGTTGAAATTTGTTCATTACATAACATTTTCAGAAATTTATCCTCATATATATATATATATATATATATATATATATATATATATATATATATAGAGAGAGAGAGAGAGAGAGAGAGAGAGAGAGAATTATATTGATAAATGTTGATGATTATTAATAATATTAGAATTGATTCATAAAATATCCAATGGTGTAAGTACTACAGTCATGGACAGAGCAGAGTATTATGGTTGAAAAACTTCGCTCAGCATCGTAACCTGATGACGTCAGTTTTCGTGTAACCGCAAAGAGGCGATAAAAACTTATGCATATTATGTCACCGTCATGTTTTAATTGTAAGTGAGAGATTTTCAAAGAAGTCAGGATAAAATACTCGTGAAAGTAACTAAAATATAATGGTTTACGAGGTTATATTTGTTGGATCCAATTTTTGAGGATCCAAGAGAAATCAAATTGGGATCAAACATGGAAACAAAGAGATTCCTAAATGAATAAACAAAATGACTAATACGTCAGAAACGATTTTAATAGTTCAATAATGAGTCAAAACGTAAATAACACAATCACTACGTTTCATTCCTTTTTTGGATCTATATCGGGCGAGCAAATATATAACTTCTCTTATAAATATAATTGAATGTACTTTCGTCGAATAAATAATTTTCGGAGTTCATGAGGTTAATAGTGTTTTTCCCGATGTTGTTTTTGTCTAATTCCTACCCCTTTCTGTATTGTGGGAGTGAATCCATAGGGGTGGGGGTGAATTGGAGTAAAATCCGGGATAACGGATTTCACTGAGTTCAATTATGACAAATCGGGCAACGTTGGAACCCAGCTAGATATATACAAGTATATATTAACATAATAATTTTCGTAGTGAATAATTCTAATATATTAAAAGGGAAGTAAATTATATTCATAATAAAATTTATTCAGAAATTTCATTCCACTAAACGAAATTTTTTATCAGAACATATACAAACGTACAACCCGATTAAGTATAAAAAACCAGAACGAAACGTCATTTTGTAATGAAGGATCTAATTTGTTTATCACGTAATTACTATGGTAGCTGGTTAATATTTCTAATATAAAAAGCGTGTTATACTACGTAAATTAAGAAAATAGCCGAAACCTTTTTTCAATAGCGCATTATTTGTCGTCTTACAGATTTACTACAACATAAAGAGATGTCATTATGCAACGTGCGAGGTAAACTATTCAATTTATGTTATTTCTTAAATTGGATTATTTTTCTTTCATTCAAATATGAAGGAGAATTTTGTTTTGTTTGCTACTGTAAAAAAATATTCTGGAAAGACGTCATTTGTGTGAAGGTTATTTAATTATTTGCTTGTAAATATCCCAAAACAAGGCTCATGTTACATTGCATTTTACTTTTTAATTAAATTTTTTGTTTCCGTATTATGTTTCATTCTCGACTTTATAAGAGTTCACCAACAGCACATATGGCGAATAAAATAATAATTACATTTTGCGTAATTAGCTTGTTACGAACAAAGTCAAAGTTAAAATCAAGGGAGTGTGAAAATTATATGGTACTTGTTATTCAATAATTCAATTTAATAACATTAATTTAACTAGTAATTATTTTCCCAAAGACAGAAATACGTTATTACAAAATATGGGAATACTGAATTATATACCACGGTTCATTAAATAATTTCTTTATTAATTTTTAAAACTGATCATTCAGAAATTAACAAATACTATATTCAATATCGTAACAATATTCTGAACTTTAAAATAATTAGGATGAATAAAATAATATTTATTAATTAATTACTTCCGAATTTATCATTTTTGGAAAACAATAATATGGTATAATTGTCGTGGATGTATATCTTAAGATATAAAAAAATTCTTCAGCTCTAATCAACACATTTTAAGATCCAATTTGTCCGTTCTCAATTACAATAAGTTTTCTACTCCACACACTTAACCAGTTTTCATTTATTTATTAATCAATTTTGCACTCGAAACCTTTTCATAGAAGCCTACAAACTGTTTTGTATCTCATATGTAGATTTATATGTATAATTATATAGTAAAATTACATAGATTAACGTGTATAGGCATGATATTATAACTCAGTTCAGTTATGAACTCCGGAAATTTTAATGATGCCAACCGCATGCCTCTGCGATGGTATTTCATTACTGAATTTAATATATATTAAAACCTTTAAATTAATTATTCATGAACCTAAATACTTACTATAAACATAAATCGTTTACAGATAGAAAGGAGAAGGCAAAAGAGATTCTGGACAAAGAGAAAAGTTTGTATAAAATAAAAACACTACAACTCTTCAAACTGTTGGGTAATTGTATAATTCTTCAAATAATATTAAAACTAATTAATAGATTACTTTGTAAACTATTTATTTAAATAATAGGCATAAAAATATTACCAGCTTTTGGGAATAATTTTAGACATGAAATAAGCTTTTTTCGGATATATATATATATATATATATATATATATATATATATATATATATATATATAATATTCCTCAGTGTAAAACTGTGATGTGCCTTTTTAACGGTATTCTATCGTATTCCTTTTCATCCTGTTAATAATGAATTCGAAATTTTCAAAGCATTACTGGCAAACAAATATTAAAAAAAAGTCAAACGGTCTTGTTTACACACAAAAAGTCCCTTTGGCAGTATTTCGTGTTTACCGTTAGGTTGATGAATGATATTACGAAACAGAATGGGTACTGTTTAATGTATGCAAGATAAAACTTTTTGGTTCAAAATAAATATAGGTTATTTCATTTAATAAATAAGGAAATGATAATTTAAATTCTTATTTCAAATTATTTAATCAGACTTCGAAGTATTTATACTTTCCATAATTAGTAAGTATTCTTTTAATTTTAAGAAAATTTCACCCGTATTTTGAAACACAACGCAGAGAATAGGTATTGTGCCGAATGGGGTAGAGGCTATCCTTCTATCAGTATAAATTTGAAAATAAGGAAATGTGGACTTTAGACGAATTCTCAAATATCGGTAAAGCGAAGGGCCATTTTCTATTTCTATAATTACTCCTACTGCTATTGATAAAAATAAAATAAAAATAAGATAATTCAAACAAACCTAAATTTATTAAATGTTATATGGAACACTCAAGCACGCCACAGAATAGATGTGGCACAGCCTAAGTCGAAAAATATAGTGTAATGGTTTTAAACATTTAATTATATAAACATGCATAATTTTTTGACAAAATGTATTTATTTTTAAATAACATAAATTATTTTAAAAATTATAATTTTCAAGCCGTCTGTTAACGTGAAACAAAGGCAGTGAATTTGTAGTACAAACTGGGATAGAATAATGGAATATCTCCATCTACTAAGATTCAATCCGGATGACAAAAAGTTTGATAAATTTGGCAAAAACAATTTCGTGACCATTCATATATACAATGTCAGCAGTAGCACATAGGCCTCTGGGAAAATATTAACAACATTTTACTGTTTGAATGAAACTTTACTATTATATCTACAAAAACACTGTAAAAGAACATGTTATGATTATTGTCAACTAACTACGTTCTGACAAAACTCGTATAATAGTACGCGAGAACACGGATCACAGTTTATATTAGATTCGTAAGAAATAAAAGTAATTTGCCATTTCTAAATAGAGTCAGCATTTTCGTTTTCAATACGTCAGCATTTAACCGCTTTGTGTTTAAAATATGGGAATATAGCGAACACACATTCAAATTAATAATATATATAACAACAGAAAAGAAAGATAAACTGATTGTTGTTTGCTTCCATAATTGTTGTTTCCGTGAAATTTCCGTAACCAAGCTCTGTTAGTAACCATGTAGTACCGGAAACGTCTTCGATCCGCATATTCTTACGTAATTTTAGATATCCAATATTTTTTATTTTCCACTACTCTTCCTTGAAAAATATAACAATTAATACAGATTTATATATATATATATATATATAATCTCAAATATAATTTTACTCCAAAAAAGATTTAAATTCTATGTTGTTCTTTACGTTCTTATTTTGGGTGATATTATTTCCTAATCGACAGTCCAGTTTTATCATGCATTTGTATTTCTAGTAAATAATCAAATGGCGTCGAACAATTTCAATGTTTATCTTAACATTTCTAATTTTAAATAAAATTTCTAAATCACCCTTGGCGTAAAGTAAGATTTTAAGATTCCCCTTTTTATCTCAGACGGTGTTTAGAACTACTGAAACATTTTTGTCAGTTAATTTCTGTAGAATTACTGCTGACAGTATATTAATTCTTTCTCCATACAATATTCATCACTCAATATAATCGGTTACGACAATAAATAGGAATTTGTAATTTCACATAATTAATATTGTGTCAAAGAAAAATTAATCTTGTTAGTTTTTATTATTATTTTAATGGTTTTGAATTCACATTACGGAAACCCTCTTATTAAAATTTTCAGTTCAGGTTATAACTACTGAAAAATATATAAATGACTGAACGTGTGTGAAGAATGTTTGTCTGTGGAAATATTAACAGTAGATACTAGGCGTAGATCCGGAAAATATAAAAGAGTTCAATATTAGAAGTGAAAAGTACACGCTTTATAACATATAAACTTATATATATAATTTTTCGACGATATTTAAAAAAATTTCCCGCTGAAACGTTGTGAATCCTATGACCTGAAGTTTACAAGGTTTAGTTTCCAGATAATTATTAAATTTTTTGTACAAATTAAAAGTAATCTGAAAGTGTGTATGTAAGAGAAAAACTTTAGTTGTCATCTTTAGAACACTATTCTCCTCGCATATGGAATTCTGTTGTCAAATATCAAGTAATTAAAGACCCAATCATTTAAAAGGAGTTTAAATAATCTTCAGACCAAAGATTTCTGGTCATTTAGTGTGCAGGACCTTTATAAATTACGAAATTTTGTACCAATGGAAAACAAACTGATGAATTTTAGTGTTTTTGAGTGAGCTTATTAGTTTCTATGTGAGTGCTAATGTACTTTGTTAAGGAACGTTTCTTATTAAAACTTTAGAGTCTAAAGTAAGAGTGATTCCAAAAGCTGACGTTCTGAGTTTATAAACAAATTGAATTGCCTGAAATTTTTGTCATTTCTTTAAATAATCATAGATGATGTCTATGATCAGTCTTGATATAGATAATTAATCTGTCTATATTTATTCAGTTTTAAATTATTCTTAAATATAATTTAAGGAAGCAACCGGAAATCTTTAATGTTGAAAGGAAGACCTATATAAAAGATCTATAAAAATATTAGATCCTTCTAATTACTTGATTCATGGTATGAAGAATTCAAATAATAAATATTTATTTAACCAGTGTTTAGTTAACTTGAAGACTTATAATATTTTTCCTATCCGCAAACAAAGACACATTTCTTTGTTGTTAAAGAAAGTTACAATTTGAGTGAATTTGTTTGCAGGCCAGTGGACACTGACCTTTACAGTGGTCCTGAGGCCGACGCCCTGAGGTCTCGTCACTAGAAACACTCGCAACTGCCACACACGTAGCCAGAAGCGGCCTTGCCAGGTGCGACGCCGCTCGACGACTGGGCGTCCAAGGTTCGGGCGGCGCCTGGCGCCTTGCGCACGCCGTCTCTGCGCAGACACGGTCCAGCTCTGCCGTCTGGTGGCGGTACTATCCACGCTCCGGATTTTGGGACACAAATTTGTGGGTTTCGGTTCCCAGCAACGGTGACAGCGACATGGTGTCATCTCCCAAGACGGTAGCGCACAGAAATTTCTGGTCGCGTCCGCAGAACATATTTATTTGACCAGAAACTATTTTATCACTTCCGTATTTTCATGGATAAAAAAATACGCATGACAGTAAACTTTCATAAAAATATTTCACGCTTCAAAACCACTGTACAAAACACGAATTTTCCATGAAATATGTACTATTAATAATATATATTAATCATATGGCTCATTTCAGTTTTTTATGCCGTTGTCAACGATTTTCACCCGAAATTTAGTAAAAATTAAGAGCAAAGGACTGAATAAATGAAAAATTCTGATGCAATGCAGACGTAAATTTAAGACTTAAAAATATGTGCACAATATCTCATGAATTTTGTGCAGCTGATGCACCCATTCTGCAGACACGTCGGATCTTCGTGCTACATGTTACATCTTAGACATGAAATCGAAATGTTGCAGTGAATTTAAACTCTAAACTATTAAAATTTCTCAGATTAAATAATATACAAAGGTGAATCCATTAATTTTATTTATTCGTAAAACGTTAAAGGAAGAAACGTCGACTGATCACAAATGCCAGGCTAGGATTCCTCTTGCATAACACGCAATATCTTAAAGTCAGTCAAGTTGAGAAACAGACGAAATATGAGCAGTAAGATCTTACAAATCCACTTCATTAAGGCCGGCGAGGGATATTCTCTCGCAGGCAGTACCTGCGAGAGATATTCTCTCGCATGTAGAACCTTGTAGGAGAGATACGAAGGGGCTACCTTTGAGTATGCCTTTTCCTCTCCGTTTTTGAACTAAGGTTCCCACAAGCCGAGGCACCTCGGCCTGTTTTGAGAGGTGTATGTTCCGGGGTCGCAGACCTTGGGCATACGGTAAGAGTTGTTCGCTATTCCCATTGGAATAGTCGGCGAGCTGCATCCTAAACTGGTCGAGGCACGGAGAAGGGAATGTTGCGTCCCCACAGAAAACTCCTCTCCCGCTATCGGAAGGACGTGGGACAAGTACGCAATGCCCGACCTACCCGATGCAAGTTTTCCTAGGGTTTTCCCTGCATTTCTTTAGGCGAATGCCGGGTAGGATCCTTTAAACTATAGCCCGGGGGCCTAGTAACCCTTGGCTACCTTCCTACACCCTTCCGCATCCCGCATTTCAAATCCATTTCCTATGCTATAAGAGGGGAGTTTCCACTATGTGGATTACCCTATAATAGCCTCTCTACACCCCCCCCCCCAAAAAAAACCCTCTACTTTATATGATAAGACTATATCTGGTGCAATAATTATTCAAAAGATGGAAAAAAGTTTCATTATGTTTTATTTACTTTACTGTCATAAAACTTTTATTTCAAGTTTCCATTGAAAACTAAAAAGAAATAACTCTGAAGAAATCAGTCTTCTAACGCAGACGAAAACTTTCCTAATCAAAATAATTGAATTTTGCTAACTGACGAGTGCAGTTGTGTCGCTATAGGCTCTTCTTAAAGGAAGAAAGATCCAAGTAACGTTGTGTGGTATTTATATTATCACTTATTTTCTCTATCTTTATTTTTTTTCAATTCATACTAATTCTAATTCTAAAAAAAATATTGTAAAATTTATTTGATTCACAAAAAACTATTTCCTAGTCATTAATCTTAAAACTTTCTATAGTTACTTTAATAAACATTTAATTTTCAGTTTTTTAATCTGTTTTATATACTAAAATGAATTGGGTATCTTAAAACACGTTGACCGTGAAAAGTTTCTCAAATTAGTATTCTTATAATTTATAAAGCTGTTTTTTAGTTATTAAGCGTTAAGACATAAGGAGTAAAATGCACGATTATTTGAAATATATTAATAGAAATCATGGAACCTGCGTTGAATTTCATTGCGATGTTTAACAGTATAAAAATCTATAAATAAAATACTTTTCAATACTTATAAGGGTCCCACATAAATGGGAGAACATTTAATGAACAACTGCATCATAGGGGCGCCTTACAAAAGTTGAGATAAACTTTTAATTAGCCGAGCGGCTTTAATCACTAAACCGATTTGTCGTTTTCCGAGTATAATCAACTTCGTTAACAACACTCTGCATTGTCTTTGAGTAAATATTATGCACAAAATTGAATGGAGAAAGGGAGGTAATTTTGAAGATCAAGCAAAGTTTAAGATGAAGCGATAGACTCAATATGCAAAAACAATCTTGCGGGGTTTACCTACGAAAGGTGCCACAATACAAATTTCACCTCAAACATAATCTGTCAATTGATTTAATTTATTTATATAATCCATTAGTTACTGAGGAAATATAATATATAGCAGTAACAATAAAGACAACTGCGGAAACACATCTATTGAGATACAAAGATAATAATCACACACACAAATGATAACAATACGCAAAATATTTATTCAAGAAATAATAAATACACCAAATATTTGCAAACGAGAAAAAAAATTAAAATACACAAGTGTAAACGATTATTACGTAAACGAGAAGGGAAAACAATAACACATGTTAAAAATTTTAATTTTTTAAATAAAAGTAAACGATTTTAGTATTCAAGATATTTAATGATTTAATTACGATTTAGTATGGACTTATTCCATGATGAAGACAAATATCATTTAAACGAATTTTTAATATGAATATACTATTTGAATTAATAGCAACAACAAATAAAAGTAAGATAAGAACTGAAATAAATTATTACTAGGAAGGTTAAAAACAGCTGTAGACTGTGGGAAAAGATTAATTACTTAACCAAAAATTTTATTTCTCAAAATACAGTAATTTTTAATTTCCATTTTTTATAGTTTCAATTTAAAATGAATATTCCAACTCTACAAAACAGATATTTGACTCAGAAAATCGTTGACTGGGTTAAGATTCGGGATCATAAAATGAATGCTTTCAGGAAATCTGGTGAACATAGTGCATTTGGAATCAAGAATTGAAGGTTAACAGTAGCAATTCAATATGTGATGAAAAAGAGCTTTTGCCTTGGCCATTAATGGAAGTGTGATCACAATATCTTCCTTCCGTTACGTAATTTTGTTAACATTTTCCATATAGTCAATGAGAACCACACAATGACTATGACTTTTCCCACTGATGAAACAGTTTTCACCTTATTTTTAGACCTTCAACCCGCTCCAGTCCACTGTTTGCTCTGGTAGTTCGGCTCAATCCACTTTTCCTCAGCAGTAATGAAAATTCATCAAAATCTCTGTTGAATTACTTTTCAAAACATCCAAAACCTGCAGAGAAATTATAATTAAAATGATTTTCCAGTCAAATGTTAAAATTGGGCTGACATTTATCTTTTCAATCTATTTCCTCGGTCGTTTCGTTAACTGATTATCCTGAATGCTAATAATCCAAAATGGAAGTTTGATAATGACGAGGTTAAAAAAATTTCTCGTGAAAACGCTGTTAAATATTTTACCATTTTCGGGATTAAACCTCTTATAAGTAAGTATTTTATAAGCGTCGTAATACCGTATGGAGTTTCTTTTGGTGATTTTCTCCTCGTTCGCTGTGCGTTCAGAACGCTAAAGCTCCAAATGTTCTTTGACCACGTTTAAATTCCGCTGAAAAAAAGTGAAGATACCTTTATGTATAAAATGTAAAATATCTTTGGTAATTCCATCAGAGAATTGGATGTTTTCCTGCTGTTAAATTCAGTTTGTTGCAAAGCTTGTAACCCTTGGCATTAACGAACTTTGATCTCGCCAACACACCCTGCTTTGTTTCTGTTTCAGCTGTACTACGTTGGTAGCTTATATTTATACTTTTACTTGTCTTTATCTTCAATTATTAGTTAGTTATAAAACAGTTTTTAGAGAATAATATAAATGGCATTAATAACACTATCACTACAAAAAAAACTACTTTACATTTTCTGCTGATGGCCAAGATTAACTAGTACCAGATGAAAACCAACCCAGTCATAGCGGACCACTTAATTATCTATTACATCAGACTCCAACGTGACCTGCATTTTGTTTCAGTAAATAGTCATCCAGTTTCCCTCTCATTAAATCTGAGAAACATTTTATTGCTGTAATTAATTTATATTTGCAGTTATATTTATTACAGCTGAATCAATAACTATATAAAACGGACAACACGTCAGGTTAAATTATATTTAAAAGGCACATGATTTTACAAATTATGTTCAACAATACCAAATTTATTATCATATTGTTATAGCATTCATCAATACCAAATTTATCTCGTTATTCAACAACTGAATAAGTTCCAAAACACGAAATAAACTTCGTATTATAGTATGTTAAATTGTTTCTAACGCGTTGCTCATTTTATTAACCTATATTTGAAAATAATTTCGAAAGAATCGTCGGACTTCTACTCCATTACTTAAGCACACTCGGGTAATCCGCATGAATATTCCGCAACCTCAAACCGTTGTACGGACAAATTTAGTATTTCCGTTATTTCTCGTCAACATTTAGAACATCACAATGCTTCTTCCACGATTTGAATCATTATAAATTCCTTTCATGAGAGTGTGTATTCGAGATGAATATGAATAAGCGATTACAAACACGGTTTTGTAGTATAATATATCCCACAGTTCGCATTTTAAGCGGCATTCAGCGCGTCCTTGCGGGGATGTAAGCTGCTCGTTTCTCATTAACCCGTCTGGTTGCGATTATCTTGGCAAAGAGAATCCGGCTTTAATTTTCAGCTGCTTGCTGCGAAACGTGCCATCTTCAAACTTTACGCTCAATGCAACTCTAAACTACATTCCAATTAATTCTAACTCTTTGAAGTTAGCTCGCAGTAAACATCAATCTCTCAAATACAGTAATACTCGAAGGAATCAAAGAATTACGATCAATCATATCTGTATTTGAAAACAGTTTTGGCAGGGATGAGAAAAATAAGGCTACAAAATTAAAATTAATTCCTGAAAATGAAAATGATAATACTTATGTTTCCATTCAGAATTAAACACGTTTTTCTGAGGTATTACGTCACATTTAGTATCATACTTTTCCCATAAACTCAGAAATTTTAAAACCAGGGCCTTGACAGACGATACACATTATTTTTTGAGTGAATGACGTCACGATGGTCATCCACGTGGTGGCTTCCATTTAATAGCATCGGAAGGGATAGAAATAGGAAAGGAAAGAAAGCCCCTTAATAGTTAACCAGGGACCTTGATATACAGTTTAAGGATCCTACCAGTCATTTTCCTATATATGTTGAGGATGAACTCTGAAGAATACCAGAATCGGTTTGGACAGGAACTGATACAAGACAATACTCGTATTTTTAAGAATGTATTGACAATATTGAAACGTCGATCAATTTCAGAAATCACTAGGTGTTTAAAACTTTATACGTTAAAAAACCTCAAGTTTAAAAGCCCTCTAGAGAGTAATATTTTAACTAAAAATTGATTATGAAAACTTTATAACGCAATTATAACAATATAATCGATTGTGATGCGAACCCTCAATAAATATGTTTACTTTGTGTAAATGTAAATGAAGTATAATTTTTTCATAATTATAAATTGTTTTTAAAAGTAAAAAGTTTATTTAATATGCTGAAATTTAAAAAAATAATCTGTTTGAGAGCTCTAAATAACTTACAGAATATTGTAATGACCTTAGAAGAATAATTCAATGAAAAATTAAAAATTTAATAAAATTGAATTTATCTTCTAGTCTTCTAATAAATAAAACAGCGTGTTTGTTTGTTTGTATACATGTATGTATGTTCCGCATACAAATCTACACCTGTGGAGAATATTACACCAACTTTCATGCACGTGTTTTTTACGAGCAGAAAACAAATACTGACGCAATGAGACACGTCTACCACCCCCCAGGAGCGGGGGCGGACGAGAGTATAAATATTCAAACATCCTAAAACGATCGATATTTGAGTCTTATAAATTTTATTTAGGTCAAAGTTGATAATAGTGTTTCTACCGAAGTTTTGTGACCCCTTACGGCATGGGAAATGAACACCCTTAGAGGTAGGGGTGGAGAGACGTTACAAGGAAATAACGCAAAAGCAACCGAGTTTGGTGTCAAATCAGGGCATGTGGATATATGACAACCCGGGCAACGCCGTGCACTCAGCTAGTATATATATAAAACGGTGACTTCAGAAAAATTTACTTTATGATGATGTAAATTATTTTCTTTTCGTAAATTTTAAACTTTCCTTATATAGAAACAAAATTTACAACGAAAAATAAGCCAAGGTAGCGAAGTTCACCTTTTCAGTAAGTTCTACGAATATAATAGCAAGCAGAGCAATATTTCGTTTTGTTTATAGTGAAATTCAGAATTTTTTCTGATAAAAGTTCATATATTAAATTCCTTCACATTTATGGTTAGCAACATTATTATTGATTTTTAAACTATTTTATATTTTACATATATATTCCTTTCTAAATATATGTAATCTAATAATATTCAAATACATATTAATTGACTTTAATTATTGTCCTACGACAATACACATTTTAATAAATAATAGTTCCATTTTTCATAACATTTTTTACCTAAATTTTGATTAATAACATGAAATAAACCCCATAATATTAACACGTTCTCGCACAAGAGAAAATACCCCATCAATTTTACTCGGGAAATAAGCCGAGCTGCAAGTCAGAACAAATAGGAATGGAATTAAGTAATGGATTAAGTAGTTTGTTTTACAATAAGTACAGAGAATTGTACCATTTTTAGGTAATTAGTCTATCTCACAGAAATGAGCGAACAGCCTTTTACAATTCCCGCAAGGTAAACGAAAGTTGCAATGTTTATATAACATCAAGCGGTCAAATGTCTCTACCACAAAGTGAAAAAAGTTATCCCTGAAACGAAGACGGACGCGTCTTTATAATATTTCAACGTAGCGTGGTGTGCTCTAGGTAATATCCTTTTAAGAGAGGAAGCAGACTTAGAGCTGTAATGAGGAAAGCGTTTTCGTGCTAAGGTAAAAAACGGAGAGCGCATTGGCTTTGAAGTTTTGAAGGTGTCCTTTTGCAGCTGAGGTAAGAGAAGAGACCCGCAGGCAGCCAAATGTCTCTAATGAAACCGGCAGCGAGAGCTCACAAAGGAGGGCAAAAACATAACTTGGCACTAGTTAAGGGCGAGCTTGCGTGGCTCTGGTGTGGACTTCATCCAAGAAAAACCAGAATCCAATTACTACGACTCCCGCTGACCGATCTGAATCAATTCAGACTGAAGGAAAGCCAATAACGGCCGAGAAAATCGAAGTTTAACGTTCAGCCGAATGGATAATCACTCAACGTTTTACTTCGAAAAATATCCAACTACGATGCGCTTACGCATTTAATGAGATAAAAATATAATTTGAGGTTAAAATAGAGATCTATTTTTACTATTGCACTGAAAGAAAGAAATTAAAAGATAAGGAAATTTAAGATTCTTCGGCTTATTTTAGACGGTTTCTTTATCAATACTCAAGCTTAATGCAAGAACTTTGCATCGGTGTTTCGTAAAAGAAAAATGATCTAAAAATATTACTTACTAAAATAAATACAGAAATAACATGTTATCTTTAGAAACGTTATTGTCAGACAATAGTCAAAATAAATTATTATATACGTATCAGTATTAATTTCAGCCCTTTAAAAATGTTGAGATATGAAAACGAACCCTTAACCTAAATTATACAAAAATAACTATCACAAATTACAAAAAAAAAAATCCTAAATATTATGGTATATATTATCCCGATATAACAAAAAGATAATTAGGAATCGAATAATACATATTAAGTGATAAAATAACACGCGACGCTTTTGGTAGCCATGTTGCTTTAGTCACGTGTAAAATACAGTAAGGTTTTTTTTAATAAAATTCTAAATGATCTAACCTAAATACAACAAATAAAATAATTTTAAATGTCGGTAGAAAAATAATCGTAAGAGTTTTATAACAACACGTAACACAAATTATACGACGAAATAAAAAACAAAGTTATCGTCCAAATTTGCAGTTTCCCACAGAACGTTTACAGTTTCCAATTTTTTCTTTCATCGTCATTTTTAAACACTATTTCTTTGTCCTATTTAACACTGTGATTTTTTTTCTAAAGTACATTTTCTGTTGTCTGAGTGCAATACTTAAACTGACGTGGTAGGAAGTGACGTCACGTTATTCGCGCAAAAAATATTCCACATCGCTTAGAAAGGTTAAGAGTGATTTCGCTCTGAAATCCTGTCTTTCTGCGTCCAAAATAACGTTTCACAGTATTTTTAGAGTATTAGTTGGAGGATACCTTTTTCAACAATTTAACATTAAATGTCCATTCAACCCCCATCTCACTCCTTCAGAATTTTGAAAAAAAAATCAATCTTAGTTATTACCAACATCGTAATATAACCCTATATGGTAAATTTAGGGTTTCTGGCTTCATTAGTTTCGGCTATGTAGTGCTGTGAAATATTTACAGCACAAATGTTCAAAATTAAAGTGGCTGGAGCAACAACGTATCAGTAAATTTAATTTAATTTTAGAAACTAATATTATAGTGGAAGCTCTTGAGGACTAACACTTTATCTTTAAAAATTATTGAAGGCTTTTGTTTAAGACTATTGAGGACTAACACTTCTTGAAAAATTATTGAAGGCTTTATTTAAGAAATTATATATATATATATATATATATATATATATATATATATTGTAATAACCAAATGGTAATCGATTAATTTGCCCTACGTTGGTGAAGCCATTTATGTAATGATCATTTAGATTTAATTAAATTATAGGAATAATTAACAATATTTATTGAGCTTAAAAGGAATTTATTATTGTTGATAAATTTTAAAAGTTACAAAACCTATTTTCATGCAAAATTTCATCCATTTAAAACAAATACTTTAATTTTAATTTATTAACTCGTGGTATCTATGAACTTACAGTTCTTATATCATTACAATCAAATTCGTCGAATCTTTTATCTCAGGATCACTACTGTGTTTGATAACTAGAACAAAATCATTGTATAAACTGTCAATTAACAATTCAAATATAAAAAGTTAACCTAAAACAATATGAAAAACGGTGAAAAAGCTGAACGAAATGAACTCTGAACAAAATCTGACTTTTAATTATCGTTTACAAATTTGTATAAAAGTATTGTTACTTTGGTACCAGAACAATCAATTTTATCTCATTCAGACACTTTTACACACTTTAATTTTAATATCAGGCCTTGGTTTTCACTGATTCTACCCTTCACTTTAAAATTTAGCAAGATTGGCTGTATTTCATGGACTGCTTCGCTCCACAATAATTTACCAATGTTCTCCTGGAACAATTCCTCCACGAAGATTTTGGAAAGTTATATTCTGACAAAACTGCTATTACTTTCCAATATTTACTATGCAATACTTCCGTGAATGTTTTACTTTGTATTAATTCACAACTTTAACTGGTAATACATTAACGACTTCTAGTCTCTGCTAAATTTTTATTTGTTCTGTCCCTTGCAATGTTTCGCCGCCAACTGTTCTTTCTCCAAGCGCATACTCAGTTCGATAATCGCGGTCTCCATTGTTAAACAAAGGAAAAAACCCACCTTCATTGTCGCCTTTACGCATTCGTACCGCTAACAATTTAATTATATTAAAAACAATTAATGGCCTGTTTAATTGGCATTACAATTTATATATCAACAGCTCAGGTTTGGAACTCATTTAGACTTTTCGGAGGACTGATTTGACGATAGTTTCACTCATGCTCACACACACACATCTATACCCTTGCGGGGATTCGAACCCAGGACCGCTGTGATGCGAGACAGTCACGCTGACTCCTACACCACAAGAGGTCGGCTCGGTATTTTTCTACATAACGGCTGTGCGTCTATTTTAGAAACTGTTATAGTGTACGTTAAGTAGTGCAAATATATTTGCACGTAAATAGTTTACTTAGAGACAATTTAAATTTGTGAAGTCTCTTTATATGATAAAATTAAAAATATTTTCATTATTCGTTCAAAGAACCTGAAAATACAAATACTCAATCCACATAGCGTTGAATCATCTTTGCTCATTTCACTAACTGATAAAATAATTATTGAGGTCAATCCGTAAGTGCATGGTGTTGAACAAAATTTAAATATTATACTTATTTTACTAAGATAATTTAGATTTTATGTTGTATTGAAAGAAATTTAGAATTATAGAATGTCAAATGACACTATAAAGTAACTAATTGAATTTTTGTCATTTATGGTATAACTACTGCTATCTGTTTATTGTAAGTTTATCATAATTTCCAAGAGACTTAGTATAGCATAAAATTTCGTGCTTAATCAATCAATAATAATGTCATAGCGGACGGTGTTGTACACCGAAATGCTTTTCCTGAGACGTTGGTGTCCTGCCATTAGTTCTGTGCAGTCTCCACGGTGCAATGCTGATAAAACTTCTGTCTGCGGAGTTTCCTCGCCGAAATCCGCGCCACGCCCAACGACTTCTGTAGCTCTTCTCTACAAATCCAACTATCAACTTTCTTATCTCTTTTCCTAAACAATATCCTGTCTTATGGAACTGGTCGCTTCGAACTTTCCGACGGAGCCGTATCACTGCAGCTAATGCTAACATATATTATCTGGAAACAAAAGCTGTTGGAAAAAATACTCCTAATCTAAGGGCAACATTGAAACAGTCATTTTCAGAACGTCTAGGAATTTTGAATGTTGCATACGTGCAATCATTTTTCTTTTGTTTCTCTCTCTCTCTATATATATATATATATATAAATATATATATATTGTAGAGATTACCAATGTGTAATGAAGTGTTTTAGTTAATTTTTTTCATTATTGGCGGCGTAAGTTTGAGGCCGAGAACAGTATTGTTTGGCGCAAGAATGCAGAGACTGTAATGGCTGCTACGAATTGTTGTTGAAAAAGCGTATATATCTTTTTAGGGCCACAGGCTACATGAGGGTGATCCATATTGGGCAACTCCCCTTTAATAGCATAGGAAGGTATTTGAAAGGGGGGATACAGATGGGTAGAGGAAGGTAGCCAAGGGTTACTAGGGCCCCCTGGCTATGGTTTAAGGATCCTACCCGGAATTTGCCTAAAGAAATGCAGGGAAAACCCTAGAAAACCCTGCATCAGGTAGGTCGGGCATTGGGTACTTGTCCCACGCCCTTCCGATAACGGGAGAGGAGTTTGCTGTGGGGACGCAGCATTCCCTTCTCCGTGCCTTGACCAGTTTAGGAGGCAGCTGGCCGACTATTCCAATGGGAATAGCGGACAACCCTTAGCGTATGCCCAAGGTCCGTGACCCCGGAACATACACCTCTCAGAACAGGCCGAGGTGCCTCGGCTTGTGGGAACCTTAGTTCAAAAAAGGAGAGGAAAGGCATCCCCAAAGGTAGCCCTTTCGTATCTCTCCTACAAGGTTCTGCCTGCGAGTGAATATCCCCCGCAGGCTTTTGAATTATTTTTTTTTTTAAAAAAAGCGTGTATAAGACGCTCAGAACTTTAGATATCTCGTAGGCAAGGGAACCCTGCGAGAGAATTCTCTCGCAGGTAAACCTTCCCAGAGAGCTCAGACGGAGGCTACCTTTTGGGGATGCCTTCACATCTCTCTGTTTTTTTTTGAACTGAGCTTGCCGTATGCCGAGGCACCTCGGCCTGTTTTGAGAGGTGAATGTTCCGGGGCCGGAGACCTTGTGCATACGGTAAGAGTTGTCCGCTATTCCCATTGGAATAGTCGGCTAGCTGCCTCCTAAACTGGTCGATGTACAGAGAAGGGAATTCGGTGTCCCCACAGAAAACTCCTCTCCCGCTATCGGAAGGGCGTGGGACAAGTACCCAATGCCCGACTTACCTCATGCATATTTTTCTAGGGTTTTCCTTGCATTTATTTAGGCGAATGCCAGGTAGGATCCTTAAAATATAGCCCGGGGGCCCTAGTTAACCCTTGGCTACCTTCCTCTACCCTTCCGCATCCCCCCTTTCAAATCCCTTCCAATGCTATTAAAGGGGAGTTGTCCAATGTGGATCACCCTCATGTAGCCTGTTGCCCTAAAAATAATAGATATCTCGTCATCGCGGAGCAGATTCCACGAGGAAGGAACTCCGACAACTTGAAGAGGAGGCTGGACCTCCAGTTAGATATCACCGCTGCTGTAGCAGAGGAGACAGTCAGAGAGGAGTGTGTGTTTGGGAGACAGAGCAGTATGTTGTGAGAAACAGTCTGTCAGTCAATTTGTAGTCACGGCGAATGTTTGTTGTGGTGAACCAGTCAATGGTCGCCGAATTCAGCAAAGTATGAGCTCAATATATCAGCTTCTGTATTAAAGGGATTTTCCACAGCAAACTGAGTGTGATGATACGTACGGCATTAAAGGATAAAGACGCTGAAAGTGTTGTAAGTGTTACGACCAAGTGTGAGAAAGTATAAAATCAGTTCTCTGGCCTGTCAATAAAATATTTTTCTATAAAAATTTAAAATAATCACGAGTGCATAAACAGCTACCAGACAGCTCAAAATAAAATGGTACGTAAAAAAAATTATTTTGTAAACCTTTATACAAATATAAATTTACCGTCAGATTTTTATAGTTTTTGTTGTTGTTAGAGTCTTTGTATAAACTATTGTTGTTGTTGCAAATTAAATTAATTTTTTTTATGCTTTTGTAAAAAAGTAAAAATTTTGGAGAAAATTGGTAATCACTGTCTTTTTAAAGGTCCTATAAGCGGCCCTGAAATTTAAAGTCTGATGAAAGCAAAGGTACTTCCTTAAAAACATAAACTGTACAGTCAACTAGAATCACTTTAAAAATTTTGGTTTCACTTCAACGTAAACTTCCTTCCGTTGTTTACTTATAATTAAAAGGGAATACTACATGTATCTATGTCTATATCTATCTATCTATCTATCTATCTATATATATATATATATATCTGTGTGTGTGTGTGTGTGTGTGTGTTAAGGTAAGCACACTAACATGTTACACTACGATTGAAAGTTTACCACATACTTGAAAACTAGCACCAAGCCGAGAAGAACATACATATTGATTACAATTTTCAAGTTTCGGAAACAATACTTCTAACCATCTCTAAGTTTTCGTACATTTTTCGGTATTAAATACTTTTAATCGAAATACTGTATTTGCAAAGCAAATATTTATTTAACGTAAACCAATATTATTTCTTCTGAGGGCGGATGCGTCAGAGCAAGAGAGAGAAACTGAATATTCTACATTTACAGAATGAAATTAATAAACCTTTCGGCGATTCACATAGCTTTAGGTAACAATTATATGGACATTTTATTTTTGACTTATGTATAAAGGCGAACATCCGTTATGTAAATTACAATGGTATGTTAAAATAATATTTTATCCGCTCGGCATTTATCTATAATTGTGCAGTGTCTCATAGATTTAACCAGATAAAAAGTAGTCCGTGTCTATTTGTGATAAAGGTTCCTAGATGGTTACAATATGTGAGGTTTAGTGCACCATTTTATTCACTTTATCAGATGAAGAGGACAGAAATTTTTTGGGCAAATGGCGCTAAAGCAGCTCTAGTAGATCAGTAGAGATTACTATTTGTAAGATTGTTATGCTTTTAATGATGACCTATATAGATGAGATGAGTACGGCAGTATATTAAAGAAAAAAAATTTGACTGGCAATTGTGGTTTATTATTGTCTCACTTGAGAACCTAAAAAGACATAATTAATAAGCACGCCAAGTTTATGTGCAACATACAATTTATGTTATTTCATTGTGCAGTGGAGGAGTAGGATAATACTGAAAAGGCAAATAACACGTTACTGTCGATCAGATAATTAGTAATAAGTATTTCAATTACCTGAAGAGGCTGACCCAGGACAGAACCGCATAAAACCAGCACTGAACTAATGACAGCAAGATGCATAATATTTGGTTAAATATTTATTCTGTCTCACTAGTTTTACTTAAAGAGTTCTTACATTAATACAATATTTCTTTACTTAATATTTTAAAATGAGCTTTGTTTTATAAACGTACATGCATTGCACATTAGCTTTATGGATCAATATATCAAATACAGGTGAGGACCAGACTTATTTGTAAATTAAATTGGAAGAACACAAAGATTGAACCACGATCTACTTTTATTATTATTAAGAGTCCCGATCAATATATGATCATAATTGACTATACATGTATAGCGCTAATAATTTTTTAAAAAAATTCAAAATTCAGTGTAGTGTTAAGCTATTATAAGAAAGAACTCAAACTTCAAATCCAACAATTATGTCTCTCATCACATAGAAACACATCCATTGTTGTTTATCATGGTGGTGAAATGGAATGACACTTAACATAAAATTTTATTTTTATGTCTGTTTTAACAATCATATTTATTGACATTTTTGGATAAATTTGTGATTTGAACTACTAGTTTTTAAAAATATTGTTGTTTCTATTATTAAAATATTTCATATTTTTAATTTATTATTTATTCTAGTATGGTTGAAATATTATATTGTGTCCTCCAGCATTTAAATTTTTTAAATTTAATTCATGTGATTCATCCTGTTAAATAAAATAGTAATATGCATAATAACTAAAAGTACAAGTTAAAAACCTTTATAATTATAAAAAAATGTTAATGTTCTATAATGACTTCAGCAAGTTTAGTGGTAAAAAGATCATATTTCTCCCTCACAACGTAACCACAAGGATCTTGGAGATAGTGATATGTAATTTGGACACGTTAGTACAGAATTAAAAATCAAATCAGTCATTTGACATGACTTCAAGAACAAACTATGAAGTTCGTATTATTGATCATTATTGTGTAATAATTTAAGTATTCTCCCGGATGAAATTCCTCACGTCTTTACAGTCCCATCAAAAGTTTCCTCCTGCGACAAACTTCAGTTGTCTGTATTAATTCCCGCTGACTGAATCGAAGGTTTCGGCCATGAATGCGCAGCCCCTTGCGGTGGTTGATAGGGCCTACTGGAGCTATGGGTAATTAATGCGTACACAGTGACGGTGGCTGAGCGTTTCCAGGCCAACTTGGTTTGCGAACGGTAATTGCCTCGGCTCAGCTTACACTGACACCAATGATATCACTCTACGCCTGCAGCGCCACTGCGAAAACAAAGAGCCGCCATAATTGACCCCAGATATGTACTCAACCAACGATTTAAAATACGCATCGTGAACAGTAACAATGAATTAGGTATCAATAACTAACTGTTAGTAATACTCGGTTAAAATTTTATTCCAAAGTAATTTTCCATATTCCAAGTGGTAGTTTATACAACACATCTTAAAGCAATCGTCAGGAAGGTGGGTTTAAGTTTGCGCAACGTTACAGAAGTCGTGAACAACGTACATATTTCCATCTCTATGCTTATTATTTACCTAGATTCAACCCAAATTTATTTTCTTTAGGCGGACATTCCCCAAACACTCCTACAGGTGTTAAAGTTATATATATATATATATATATATATATTGATATATTTACATTCACATCAACACAAGGAACCGTATTAGGTAATTATATCACATGTGAACCTTCCTAGAGAGCTCTGGAGGACGCTACCTTTTGGGATGACTTCACATCTCTCTGGTTTTTGAACTAAGGTTCCCACATGCCGAAGCACCTCGGCCTGTTTAGAGATGTGTATGTTCCGGGGTCGCAGACCTTGAGCATACGATAAGAGCTGTCCGCTATTTCTATTGGAATAGTCGGCCAGCTGCCTCCTAAACTGACCGAGGCACGGAGACCCCACAGGAAACCCCTTTCCCACCTCCGTATGGGCGTGGGACAAGTACCCAATGCCCGACCTACGTGATTCAGGTTTTTCTAGGTCTTTCTCTGCATCAGTTTAGGCGAATTGTAGGGTACGATCCTTAAACTACAGCCCGGGGCCCCTTGTAAACCCTTGGCTGCCTTGCTCTACCTTCCCGCATCCCCCTTTTCAATCCCTTTCCTATACTATAAGAGGGGAGTGGCCACTATGTGTATTACCCTTATATATAGCCTGTCTACAACATCATCGAGGGTTGCGAACTCATGTTCCAATGCTCTGGATTGACGATATTCAATCGGCCTGATTACTGAAGCGGTCAGAGTTTGTTGTACTGTTCGAAACGTTGGTTTATTTCACTACTCCCTCCTTAAATCAGTCATCATCATTCACTATTTATTTTTCATTTTCTTGTTTCCTATATTTTCTTAAAACCAATGGAACACCCACACAAACCAAATATTGAATGCACCATTGAAATAGTCTTATAATGACCAATAGAAAAATTATTTATCTGAATATTAACAGTACAATACAATAAAATTTTTTATATACCGTATATATAATTTTAAACGAAAATAGTTATAAGTAATTGGTGAAATTGTGATTTCGAATAAAAATTATAAAATTTTGGTTGATTAAATAAGTAGAGCTTCAGAAAATATATAAGTATTTAAGTAAATTAACTCGTATGGTATTCCAATTATCCATGGTTGAGTTTCACTTCTTTTGTTTTTTAAATAAATCATGGAAGAGTCGTAGTCATATTGAAATGAGTAGCAAAACGTCTACTGTGAATCTTTCAAAATAATAAATTTTTGGTTAAAGAATTCTCATATCACAGTCAGCAACTAAAATTGTTTAAATAATTTTGTAAAGGAAATTATTTCAAAAAATTTCATGTACCACATTTGAAACATAAAACGTAGGAATCGAAATTTAATCTATACACTAAATAACAAGCAATTTTGTAAGTTCCAGACACTGTTAGTCATTTCTCCATCCGAGCAGTTCGTATCTTTTTTTTTTAGGGCAACAGGCTACATGAGGATAATCCACTTTAGGCAACTCCCCTTTAATAGCATAGGAAGTGACTTGAAAGGGGGGATGCGGAAGGGTAGGGGAAGGTAGCCAAGGGTTCCTTGTAAGATTTAAAAACAGTTATTCAACATTTTTTAAACCAAATATTTATTTTAGAATTAAAATATATAAATTTTTAGTGTATTACTATTCAGTACGAAATTATCATAATTTTAATTTCAGGAATAACATACAGCGAATTTCTATAATGTGTGTCTTTGCGACATCTCCTCATATTGTTATAATTATTACTGTTGACCTGCGCGTTATGCTACTAAATCCAATATTCCTCTTCGCTATTACCTCTATTAATTTCCTTCGACCCCAATACCACAAGAATTATTGCTCTTTAGGTCACTATCAGATTCGATTCGACGGTCTGAATCAAACAATTAACTCTGCCTCTATCGCTCAGAATTACGGTAACTTCAGGATTTGTAGATAAACTAAACTAACCCCTGCTGAAATGCGATAAAATGAATAAAGCACTAATTTAGATCAAGGAGCTGAATAATAATTAATATTTATTTAGGATCGTTCATGAATTTTCTAAGATTACATATTTTTATGGTACACAGGCATATTTTGTTCAAATTAATTTTAGATTAATTTATAACTCTGAAACATAAACAATAAACTGTTATTGTACCAATTCTCAGCATTCCTAAAATGATTATACTACTATTCAGTATGACAGTATAATAACTAAAAGTAAGTTCAAATAGTCGTCTTAAAATAAATAAATAAAATATTCAGAAGATACCATTTTCAGGATAATCCATTCTTAAAAGTGAAAAAAATTAATTAAAAGATAATCGTATTTCTTATTAAATATTTAATAATAAATGCTTGAATTCATGAAAATAAAGCGCGGAAATAGATAAATATTATGCAAAAATTTTAAAATTAACGTCTATTATGGTTCTTTGAGTAGTATGAAGAATATTTCAATCGGAAACTGGAAAAGCATAGTCTAACTACACCAAAAAAGTCAGACCTCTGAAAAGTTGGACGAAATATGAAAATTATATATAAGAAATAGTTAATTATTCGTGTTCGTGAATCCCCTGATACTCAACTTCAGTGACGCGAGACGTAATTTTGATACAACTCTTGAAGTAGAATTAAAGTAATATTTAACGATAGGTAATGAAAGTAGAACCAAGAAACTCCGCTTCGGTCGATTGACTGCAACTCTCCTGATTTTCCAACTCCTCAGAGAAAAGGGGGTCGACCCTCAGTAGATCAAACCCACTCAGTTTCAAAGTGAGGATCCAATTTTAATTTTAACATGGCTGCCAAAACTTAAATCATAATCGGATTTTTATGTCGACTTGCAGCCCCAAGCCTGATGAAAAATGTAAGGAGATTCCACCGTTGAGAAACGGCGGTTATTAATAGAGACAGACCATCCGGTGAAATCATCATACATCCTGTTTCCAATAACGACCATCCTCTCCGAATCGTTCCAATCATTTTATATTAATTTGAAATTAAACTGAAGTCGATAAAATACTATTACACATCGACTTACTACAAATACAATAATTCGTATTATTCGTTATAAATTATAGAGTCCTATTACAAGAATAGAATAAATACGTGCAAACGGATTATTACCGATCGTTTAGTATCACATCCTTTAGTGCTGATCAACGATTGAAAGTACTTCTTCTATACTTGAATAAAATCATTGATCAGTTTTCATTAAAATTTGTTTTAAAATTTATTATTAATATTTGGCCGGGAAAAATGTGATTTAGTAAATTGTAGGTGAGCCTGTGTTTATGTCTGTACAAAGAATAAAAAAATCTCGCATCTGAACCAATGTTAACACGGTTAGCTCTGTGGAGGTCCTTGGTTCGATTCCAGGTCTAAAAGAGGTTGTTTGATTCTAAGCCTATTGTACGCATTTCTTCTGTCAATTCTCAATAACGTTATTTCTAACTTCACTAAAATATCGAGATTTGTTGTCTATAAAGATTTAAAAGGTTCATGAAAATACCTAGATAGAGATTAGTAATCTGCTATGGTTTGGACATATGATGATAATGAAAGAAGATAAGAGTTTCTCAGAGAGGAATAGGGAAATTACTACGGAGTAGGCTTAGAAAGACGTGGATGGAAAACATACAAAAAAGGGGAGGAAAATTTTTAGAAATACGGACTAATGAAAAGAGTGGTTGAGAGATAAACAAATGTGGAGGCTATTTATTCACAACCGGACCCAAAATACTGGAAACTGCGAGTGAAGAAGAAGAAGAAGAAAGTATAAGTATAACTGACTTCCATATATTACTTATACTTGTACCACTACGAATAATTATGACGCTTTATAAAAATAAAAATTTGGATCTAACTAAACACGAATATACTAGGTTGGTTTAAAAATTTGAAATTTGGGAGTCGTTTCTAATGTCTTTATTATCATTATGAACTCATTCTGGAATTCCATATTATCTTTCACAAAGATTGATTTCTTAATAAGTTCTATGTTATGCAGGAACATAAAACATAGCGTTAAGTTATATATATTAAGTTAATTATACATACTATTATGCTTTTTCAAACAATTTAATTTTTATTTATGTTTTATATGTTAATAATTAAATTAGCATAATGAATTTCTCTGTTTCTGATTGAATATTGTAATACATTCAAATTTTATTTTTAAATATACAAATTTTACAATTTTACATAAGATGTTGATTATGTCATACTGCGGAAAGTTCTTTTGATTATAAATTAAGTAAACTCTTGAAGAATAGAGAAGGGTTAAAATTTTAAGCTTTATTTAAACTTGAGGCATTGAAGTAATTAACATCTATTAATATTTAATTTATCTGCGTTATTATAAATTAATATAATTAGAATAATTTTTATTCCCTAAACATAGTCAACACATTTAAGGGCAAGTCTTATTAAACTGATAATACGCAAAATAATTAACCCATGGTCTATATATTCCTATCTTGAAATTCCCGTGAGAAAAGCGATTTTATTATACGAGGCATTAAACGCCTTCTCTCAAGAGAGTTAGGTCCAACCCGAACGGCTTTTAACTCATTTATTGGGATAAAGTTAATTACATCGTTAGTCATATTAAATTAAGAACGCTGACCCCTTGACATTCCAATGAAATTATTTATGAAACGAACGGGTTCGTAATAGGTCAAATAATACTCGTCCACTCGTAACTAACTGATTTAAAATAATTAAATTCGCTCATAAATAATTTAACAACTGAATGTTTTTATGTGATTATAGAAAATAAATTCAGGATAATAATACTTTAGATAATATTCATAAGAAATGAAGTCAAAGAAGAATCTAAATATGCAAATATTGAACAGCGTAGCATTTTTAAAATTTTATATTTCTATAAAGTACATGGTTTTGTTCAATAGATGGAGAACAATCGAGGATGTTTCATAAACCATATGTACATGTTGGAATTGCATCTACCAAATTTATAGTGTTTATTTTCCCACACTTTAATCCGCTTAAGTATCCGACACATTTTTTTCTCAGTTTGCGTTATAATACTAAATATTTTTGTGTGGCCTTTATTTATTCGTAAGAGTTATTCTTTGACCTTGAAGATAGCTTCCATTGCTGTGTTTGCGCATTTACCAATAATGAGAAGCGATCCATTTAAGCATTACAATAAGTCTGGAACATTTTTTTCCTATGTATTCTTATTATTGCTCTATGTCTTGAAATATGTGCAAAATTATATAGTTCTGATTAATGTTTAATAACTGTATACTTGAGCATATGAGCGACAATAGGATTTTCCTTGTTTTTAATAAATTTTAGAGATTTTATGCAGACATATTGAGTGTCTAATTATTATTAAGAACATCCTAATATATTTTAATAAATTTACTTGTTTTTGTTGTTAGATAGAATTTTATAAATGCCGAGTGAGTATCTGTCGAATTATTAAAAAAAATAATCGGTATGAGTGTTTGTTATGGAACCTTTCGATATCTGAAATTAGAATAAACGAACACAATAAACTTCAGTAATGATTATTAAAACGTAATTGAATTATTTATATGAATCCTGTATTTTATATTCGATGAGAATAAATAACTAAATTTTTCTTACGCGATTAAAGTAATTAATCGAACATCTTAAATTGGTCTAAGCTCAAAATTTCATGAACACTATGACACCATAATTCATAACAGTCCACATCAATACATTCAACCGCCAACAATTACTTCATGAAATCAACCAGAAACATTGCAACATGGCACTACCCATGACACAAAAGTTTGTTATAGGCAGCCCGCCGATCATTTTAACCCTTCACTGAACGCTACCACAAATATGGACAGTACAAGGAAAAATATATATGAATCAATTACTTTCGTTATGGAATTATTTATTTGAAATAAATATAATCAAACACTGGATAAGTCAAAATTCAGCTATAACTTGGAAAGAAAAATAAGTACAGGTTTTTATGTACTGAAAATTGTAAAATCTTCAATTGATGTCCAATAGCCTAGTAAAATTTTTCCATGATGTGTTAGACATAAGAATTATCAAACAAAGGAAACCAAAAATTAATTTCCTTTAAACATTATTGATTTTAAAAGTAAAAACTGTTTCTATTCAAAAATTTGAAAATTAGAAATAAAAATATATTTCTTCCAATTTATTTCTGTATATGACCTGCACATGACAATAATCTTTACTAAATAAATACGACACTTATACCCCATTCCATGAATGCATGCCGAACTGTCTTAAATTAAATGCTACAAATATCTACTTATTGACTGCAGCGAATTGAGAACAGCACTAAATCTAATAATCGCGTAGATGCCCAAGTTTCCCCGACAACTGGCGCACAACAGCGAGCACTGAAAAACATATTCCGTTGCTGTATTTGCGACTGGTTCAATTTCCCTTTGTCTTCTTATATTTGCCACGCTGTTGTAAAAAAAGGTAAAAGCTCTGAGAGTAAAGGCAGCTTGATAAAAAAAAACTCTTCCTGTCGGAAAATAAAATAAATATGAATGGGACACATTTCTTTCAATAAAACGTAAATTTTTTTGAAATAATACATTTTCAAGTAAGCTAAATGCCATTTGAAGATGTATTACTGGCGTTGTAAAATAGAAATGAAGCGATAAATTTTTGAAAAAAGTATTTCTTAAATTTATCCATGGACAAAAAATGGCGTAGTACAACGTTTTATTGCGTTTAATTATTTAAGTAATGACGTCAGTTGCCTACTATTAAAACTAAAAATTTCTTAAATTATAGTAATGCATAAAGTTAATTCAAACTGATGTTAGAGACCGATTGCAATAAATCATTTATTATACTCAATACATAGATTCTCGGTTTCCATTTGACACATACGTACACCCATATATCGGATACGAATTTTCTAGCTTTACCGTTTTTCTTGAAACCATTAAGTTAATAGACGTCAGAGTTGCAATCGCACTGACAATACAGCATTTCTGAAATGTTATTAAAAATTATTTTCTATAAGGAATTGAATATTTATATTAAACTTCAATCCGTTGGGAATGAATGTTTGAACGCGCTATACCATATTTTCTGTATGTAAACGTTATTCATACAAAATAATTTTGTCGAGTATTAAGTACACTAATGCTTATAGCGATCTTCGTTCAAAAATTGAATATTAATTTTTGGTGAAGGTTAACGATTCGAGCTAATCTGTATAAAAATTATTACAGTATTTATCAAATTAAATTGTTTCGTATTGCCTATATAGTAATTAATAATTACATTTTTGGCTTTAAATTCTACAGATAAAGTATTTATTTTGACGAAATAACCTGCATACAATTTATTCACTTCCTGTCGTCGGTGCATTTGTATAACGAAGCAATGTAAAAATATTTTTCTTAATATTGATAGCGCCGAGTGGTTATAAAAGTGTGGACGGAATGAAACCAAAAATAGACCAGAATTCCACAAGGCAGCAGCCACGGCCAGTTTGGTATCGATCAAATTAAATGGTTATTTTCCACCTTGTTTCAGACTAAGAGAAACAATATATTGTAATACCAATTAATTAAGCCATTAATTGTTTTTAAATAATTTAAATTGTTAGCGAATAAATTAATTGTAAGCGGCATAAGCGAGGAAAGCAACAATGAACGGCGAGTTCCGTTTCTTTGTTAAAGAGTCGGAATGGCGATTACGCGCGCATAAATATAGGCAGTTGGCGGAGAAACATTGCGAGGAGCAGAACAAATAATAAAACTTGAGCAAAGTCTAGACGTCGTTAATGTATTACCAGTTAAAGTTGTGAATTAATACAAAGAAAACATTCACGGAAGTATTGCATCGTAAATATTGGAAAGTAATACCAGTTTTTGTCAGAATAGAACTTCCCAAAATCTTCGTGGAGAAATTGTTCCAGGATAACATTGGTAAATTATTGTGGAGCAGAGCAGTCAACAAAATACAGCCAAACTTGCCAAATTTTAAAGTGAAGTGTAGAATCAGTGAGAACCAAGGCCTGATATTAAAAATTAAAGTGTGTAAAAGTGTCCAAACGAGGTAAAATTGATTGTTCTGGTACCAGACCGACGGTCCGTACGTAACATAACTTTGTAAACTATAATTAAAAGGGTAGTCAGATTTCATTCAGAGTTCATTTAGTTCAGCTTTCATTTCACTTATATTTCATATTGTTTTTAGATTAATTTTTTTATATTTTGAATTGTTTTTAATATTTGGAAGCCACAAATTGATAATAAATTATTTTGTTTTTCAAATTTTGATTAATTATTAATTTAATTAATCACCTTTCATTTGTTTATTACAATATATATATAAATTTTCATCTCCCTGTAGAGAACAACCATTTTTTGCAGATGCTATTTAACACTAATGATCAATTTAAGGGTCAATATAGGATGGAGACGCTTTGGAAGAAAATAATATTAAATTCAAAAATGTTTCACAGAAAATTATTTAATTGCTTCGAGTACCGACATTTAGACCAGGAACTTGGTTGATATGTTGTAAAATTATGCTCAAAATGCAAGTTACTTAAAGTGGTGTGTCGGAATAGGTAAAATTCCCAAATGTTTTTGAATGGAAATGGATAGAGAATATTAACAGGAAGTGGTGTGAATAGGTCACATTATGTGAAGATTTCTATTTCATAAGTAATACAGAGGCATTTCAAAGACGAGTAAATACGAACCTAAATGCATATACCTAACACAGCTAATAAAATTGGCAGAAATAACAATTTATACTGACACTTAGGAGAACGCGTTACATAGTAAGGCAAAATTTTCAGACTTGAATATTATTTTACTAGGCATGTTCTGGAGCCCTGGTACGTTGTCCAGAGCTCATATGTCGAGAGCAGTGCATCCATAGAACAACAAGAACAGCTGAAAAATAATTTATAAGAACTGTCCATATAGCAGTTGTATATATCTTGTATTTAAAACCTTGAATAATTGATTTTCGGTGGAACTGTGTTGCTACGTGACATCTGGCCCACAGCATGACGCGTAACACAGCATGTTCTGTACGTGTCTCTCCCTGAGCGAGCATAATTCAGATTGCTAATCGAATACTCCCTGGACAGTGTTAAACTGAGAAACTCTAATGGCATGCCAGCTCTATATTCCGATCGTATTTCTGGGTTTGGATACCGAACTAGCTGCAAATCCGCTCACAAACATTCCACTATCCACAGATTGTCAATTTGCACGAGAACTTTCAGTGTTTGAAATGCGAGAAATCATTCCAGTGATTTAGTGATATGCTGAAAAATACGACAGAGGCGAAGCAACGTGTTGTCCAAACTATATGTCAGGTCACTTCACAAACCTCGTGTAGAAGTCTCTTCAAAAAATTGTGATTTTTCACTCTGTCGTGTAACACATTTATTCTTTAATGTTATTTGTGATTACAAAAAGTCACTTATTAATTGGAAATTCTCTTATTTATAACTCCAACACGAAAAATAAACATAATATATACAAAAAATATAAATCATTGTCTATTACTCTTCATGGTGTCCATTATTAATTCATTTATATCTTTAAAAAAATACCAGAATGAATTAAAAAGTTATGCAATAACCAAAGTCCATTTAAAACTCAGCTACCTTCATTTCATCTTAGCCACTCCTTCTATTCAGGAAAATAATTTATAGAAGAGTTGTAAAATTAAATTATAATGCAAGGTATTACTAATATTATATTACTGTAATTATCCAGTATGAGTTATTCAACTATGGAAGCTTATTTCACATATTTATTTAATATCTACGATATATGACATTATTATTATTATCATTATTATTAGCCACCATCACCAACCCTTCAAACATGTTGAGGTATTTTTTCAGGACTCATTAAATTTTCATGGCGTACCTCTAAATTTTTATAGTATAATTGTATTTTCTAGATATATGAAAGTTTCATCTAAAGTTACATATATAAGAAGAAGAAAGATATCAAATACAGAAAAAAGAAATGATAATATAAATACCACACGACGTTTCCGGAAGCCTTGTTTCTGTCTTCATAACAGCATAGAGCGACATAACAGCAAAAGTCAGTTGACAAAACTTATAAATTATTCATTTTACAGTCATACTCCTTTAATGTGGGTAATTAATTCAGAATGTTTTGCTCAAAGTTAAATAAAAAACTCTGAAAATAAGTTCTTACGACATCTATTCATTCCTCAGGCTTTATAGAAAATTCAAATTCATGTAGAAAATTCCATGACTTTCATATATTATCGTAAGCAGCATATTTGTTTCCCTTTGCAACATCACATTTTATATAACTAACTTGCAATAATATTTTCCCTAACATTCGTAGTGCATAATAAAATTTTATTGTTGTGTGAAACAATAAAATGTTAGACAACAAAATAATATTAAACTAGGAAACCAGGAAATCCGAGGAGGAAAGTGTATCGAACCTGAAGAAAAATTTCTCGCTTCGTTTTCAGACTTTACAACCATGTTTAATAGAGGTGTTTATTGTCATTACTTTTGTTATGTGTTTGACAGAGAAAAACTGAATAATACACTATAACTTTTGTATAATTAAAGTACAATTAGAATTAATTTAATGCCATTTTGTACCACGTTAAATTATTTAATTTGTTTCGTAATAATTTTCAGATAAGCCTAATATAGTTGTAATCTTTCTTATTTATATGGTGGGAGGTACGACAACTTTACGAAACTACTGGATTAATTGAAGTGTAAAACGCCAAGTTCATAGTTGACGATTAATTGGCAGGTACTAGCAAAGTTACTAATCCAGTTAAAGTCCATGCTTAGGCTAAGAACAAAGTTAGGACATTCCATTAGCTGTGATTTACTGTCAATTACAGTTGAAGGTAAAATTATCTTAATACAGAGCCTGAGAAAATAACTTGCGTTCAAAGGTTTCTGTTATGTGAAATCAACCTACGTAATTCTCACACGCAGCCGAATGACATACGAACTTATATCAGTTCAGTCCATACAAGTTAAATAAAGATACTAAGATTTATTTTACTCACGAGCATTACAAATTAAATTGTATTAAATTATCTACTTATAGCTTTTGAAGCCTGCGAGAGGATTTCTCGCAGGTGAACCTTCCCAGAGAGCTCTGGCGGGGGCTACCTTTGGGGATGCTCTCACATCTCTCTGGTTTTTTTGAACTAAGGTTCCCACATGCCGAGGCACCTCGGCCTGTTTTGAGAGGTGTATGTTCCGGGGTCGCAGACCTTGGGCATACGGCAAGAGTTGTCCGCTATTCCTATTGGAATAGTCGGCCAGCTGCCTCCTAAACAGGCCAAGGCATGGCGAGGGGTAAGCTGCGTCCCCACAGCAAACTCCTCTCCCGCTATCGGAAGGGCGTGGGACAAGTACCCAATGCCCGACCTACCCGATGCAGGTTTTTCTAAGGTTTTCCCTGCATTCCTTTAGGCGAATGCCGGGTAGGATCCTTAAAATATAGCCCGGGGGCCCTAGTTAACCCTTGGCTACCTTCCTCTACCCTTCCGCATCCCCCCTTTCCAATCCCTTCCTATGCTATTAAAGGGGAGTTGCCCAATGTGGATCACCCTCATGTAGCCTGTTGCCCTAAAAAAAAAAAAAAAAAAAAAAAACTTTTAGTGGCGATTTTAATTAATTTTTTAAAAAAACTTTAAATAAAAATTCTAATATGTACCTTATCCATAAGCATTAAAAATTAAATTACATTAAAGAATCTATTAAGAGCTTAAGTGTCAATTTTAATGACTTCCAAAAAAAATAGTAAATAAAAATTCTAAGATTTATCTTAAACACGATCTTTAGAAATTAAATTGTATTAAAAAATCTATTAATAGCTTTTAGAGGCGATTTTAATGAATTTCTAAAAACAAATTCTAATATTTACCTTATTCTTGAACAATAAAAATTAAATTATATTACAGAATCTATAAACAGTTTAAGTGGCCATTTTATTGACTTGTAGTATGAAATAATACTTCCAAAGTTATTTCTAAACGTACATTTTAACTACTATTACTGCTATTTTCGGTAAATTTATATTAAATTTTCTTTCCATATAACAATATTAGTATTTGGCCAGTTTTAGTAATTACTTCAGATGTCAACTTTAAACTTCCAATTATATCAGATAGGAGAAAATTTGCCCATAAAAGAAAAATATACATTTTTCCAACCTTAAATGCTAATATCTTCTACTGCTGATAATTTTGATAAATTCAAATTAAATATTAAAGAAAAATTATTATTATTTCTCTCATAAATAAACTGTATTAATAAGTTTTCTCTTTATGTTTCCGATTTACATTTTTAAACTGTAGCGATAAAATTATTCCATATATACATTTTTTTCTAATTAAATTAATGGGAAATTATTTTTTAAAGGCCAAAGACGAACCTTTTTTTTACGCATGGAATTTAGTTTCTATTAACTGTATTCGTTCTTTATATCTTATAAATTTTCTTTAAATTTAGACCCAATTTTAAGAAAGTTACGCTGGTTTATTTGTGTAAAAATTGTTTTTGTATTTTTCTCCTTGTATTCTAAGGAAATCTTCAGCACATGTTCGAATATGTATCAAGTCTAAAATTTTCTGTACCTTAGTTCCGCACTTAACCGCCGTTAACTCACAAACCGCTAATAATGGAGTTGGCAGCGAATAACCCGAATTCAAGGAAAAATATATTCTTGTGAACAACTATCGTGATAATTGCGGGGTCACCTTAACTGGAAGGGGGCGTATAAGAAGCTGTTAGCACGCGAAGGAGCTGGCACAGACGCCCTTTCAAGTTACTAATAGCTCGCTGGCACGATACGCGCCGAATATTAACACGGACAGAAATGTCTCGAGAACCGCAAAAACCTCTCTGCAGTGCTGCAGAACGGAAACTAAGGCACAATATTTCCAATAAAGTCGATACTTTTATACAGTCACCTGCGCTGGTTCTTTTATGTAAGAGAAGTCTAATGGTGCAGTTATATAAAAACGTCTATTCTTGGATAAAGTTTCTCGGGATTGTAACCGGGTAACGACGTTCCCTTGTTAAGTCTATTCTTATCAAATGTTTACTTCAATGTGTTGAAAACTCTTATAATAATATCCATATACAATTATATTTTTAAAAGGAGCTAATGACAAAATTATTTGCTAATGAATCAGAAAGGACAAATTTATTGTCAAAAAGGACATGGAATAAATTACGGTTATATGGAGTGTAATTTAAAACGATCATATTTTTTTCTATTCTTAAATTATGATAATTATGGAGCAGAAATAAAAATTATAATCTGTTGCGCATATAATTATGAGATCGGGCAAGACGATTAACTTAAAATATTTTTTATCAAACCAGTGGTTCAGCCCACAAATAAAAAGTGACCTAAAGCTCAACAACAAAATAAACATATTTACAGTAAAAATATACTTCTATATCTTACAGTTCACAATATATACCATATTTTAAAAAATATATGTTTTTCGGATTGACAAAAAAGGCTATAACTATTAAAATGATAATTATAAAAAAGTAATACCATACTAAGTAATTGTGTTGTTGATTTAATGTGAGAATTAGCTTGGGATGTTGTTGCATTCTAAATATTTTTCCACAGACAGTTCAGCTACTTACTTCAAAACTTACTATTTTTATATCTGGCCATTGGGATATCACTGTAATTATCTCACCAATATTTCACACATTATTAATTTGAATAATGATTGAATTCGTCTAAAAATGAAATATAAATTCTTTTACATTTTAGTTACTAATTTACATTCCCCACGAGAAAGAGATTAACACCGTGAAAAATGTTTTTTTTCTTGAAGATATTTTAAAAGTCCAAAAACATCACTTCTAAGTATAGTTAATAGCAAAATATTTACAATTTTATGAATAGAAGGGATTAAAAGAAGGCAGGCAAGGACTTGTAATGATAAGTTGATGGACGTTTAAGTAATCGTATATGTTATAATGTTTTATCGTAATATATTTATAATATTGATGGGTGTATGTGAGAGAAAAAGATGATTAAGATATTTTTGTATTGTTGGTAGGTTCCTAGGCTCATCCAAATATTACCAGAGTTGGACTTTTTTTTTCGCAGAAACAATAATTTTTGTGATTGGGTGAATTTTCAGAAAAGCGGAGTCAGCCCGGCATTTGAAGTGAGCGTAGAAAGTTGTCGTTTTTTCACAGCAAATATAATATTTGTAAAATCCTAGCAATTGTATTAGAATCTGTCCTGAAATTCAGTATACCTTGAATTAAGTGGAGTTCTGAACGGAATTTGCAGGTTGCAAGTCTGCGTGGACGCAACGGATTCGAAGGCTGTTTAGAGCAATCCAGTTCGTGGGTTCCATATCGGATGCCGTGCAGAGACGATGTGTTGCTCTGCTGATTTTGGTCCTGCTTGCTGTGAATTCTCATGTGTGCTGGTACAGCGATTCAGTGTCAGATCTCTGACGGAACCTTTTTTTGCTGATTGGTGACTGTGGCAGACCATTGAAGTTTCTGATTTCAATCTTCTGGGGTGTTAGCTGTGCGACCGAACGAATGCAGAGATATTTCTAATTATCTTTCCGTATAATATCAAGCCACCATTATTATTTACACCTCAAAAAATAGTTTCATTTATTAAATTAACCCACAAAAGAACCCAAAAAAAACCTCTTTTTTCAAAACAGAAAATAAGCTCACAACACTGAAAAAAAGAGTAGCTCATTATTATATATTAAATTAATGCCTGGCCATTAATTTGTAAAATTATGTTTAAGTTATTGGCCCCCAACCAGAGCCTGTTAATATTTTTTTACAAATAATATTATTTTTGTAAAATAAAGTACTGTTTTTGTTCTTAACAGTTTTGAAAGTACGTCAATTTACGATCAGCTGTTTCAGACTGTGTGACATCTGACGTGAGTGGTTATTATAACAAATATTACAGACTATTCTACACATGTAGAGAATTTAAAAACGTTCTCACACACAAATACTTCTTCTTTAACGATAATATTTCTGTCAGAAGTAGGCCAATGAACGTATCTTATTATAAAAAAAGAGAATCGACGAAACGAAAAATAATCCAATTAATTAGTGAGTGGAGCTAATAATATTTTATCCGCATAGGTCATGTAACCAAATATTGATTATTTACACTTCTGCTTATTTTATATGAATATAATTTTAGGGATATAAAAAGTACGTTTCAGTTTATATATCAATACGCAGTATGAAAAATTCTAACTGAATGCAAGTTCCCGTCATTTAATTAGAAAATTAAGGTACCAAAAACTTTAATTTGCTAATGGGCAAATTGTTGAAAGGAAAGGGCAAGCATGTGTGGCTCTGTAATTGGGCGGATCCCTTTGAGGGAACTTGTTCCACTACACTATCGCCTGGGACTGTTTGCCTCACGGCTGTTTGCAGCCACCTTAATGAGATATTAAAGTCTGCGCTATGCGGGCGCCGTCTTCTTCCCTTCTTTCCTTACCCTGTTATCAGCTCTTCTCTTTCCCGCTTCACACACACACACGCACACGTACACCTTGCCGACGCCAACTTTGCCTCAGTTGCCGCAGTCATAAAACGTTCAATCCGTGGAAAGCAAACGGAAAACGAGAAGGGTGCGCCAGTTCTGAGGAGATTAATTCTGGGAGATTCCTTTAGCGGCGAGTTTTGCTTATGTGCAGCTCGAATTCGTAAATTTAACCTGCAAGTATCCGTAAACATTGCAGTACTCCTCCGAAATTGTTTTAGTTAATATAACTTATGGAAAAAATTTACTCTTGATAAATTAATATTAAAAATACCCGGTTTGTTAAAAAATAATCAATTTGAAGCATTTCATAAAATGTATACGGTTGTAAATAATTCGAATTTCCTGCATTACTGGCGTAACTGCAGCTTATTTAAAATGCAAGAATTTATATATTCAATCAAACAAAAATTGCACTGCTAATTTAAAACAAATTTTAAGGAACTTTATAAAATCATATAGTTGAAAATATTTCAAGGTTTTAACTTGATATTTTCATCAACTACAATAAAGTGATTCAAGTGATAAAGATCCGTCATTATTATTATAAAATGAAACTAAAATCAAAATGCGATAGTCTTTCGTGCACACTCGTATATATAGTTCGTCGTAAATATCAAATAAAAAATCATTTTTTTCTAATTCCCAATTTCACATAAATATCCACGGTTCTTTTTTGATTAAAATATAATATTGGTGTCGATACGAAGGTCGTTTGGAAATTTATAAGCCAGACATATTTGTGTCTACCAGCTCCATGTCTATCATCTCGTATTTAAAGTATTATCCTGTTATATGGCACATTATAAAACTTTTATCACTCTTGTGAATAGTGTTATTATTAAAGAATCTCTGAAAAAATAAATAATTCACGCATAGTGTTCATATAAAAAACTAATTTGTTACATTTCGTAAAAATGTCACCTTATATCTGAATGATTCGGTGCAATAAGTTTGTAATTAACTATTTGGATTATTAAATGATACGGTAAATACTGTATATCAGTAGGACAAATTGAACAAATTAACGTATTAATGAAATGCACGAAATATTGCAATGTCGAAGTTTCAAAATTTAATAAAACAAAAAACTCACCTTGAAAACTTTTTAAGTATTTAAAGTAATTTTTAAACATTGTATTATGTAATAAATATTTATATGTATTTGTAGTTTCGTAGTTTCAGTGAAGATTCTGTTTTTTTAGTGTAAAAGGCTACTTTAGTGTAATCCACGTGGTAGCAACTCCGCTTTAATAGCATAGGAAGGGATTTGATGGGGGAATGCGGGAGGGTATAGGAAGGTAGCTGTACTAATTGTAAGTACTAATTTTATATGAAAAGTTGTTAAAAATTATTTATTATTCATACATTTCAACAATTTATTACTAAAATATTTTTCTTATTGTACCAAGACAGATTTACTCCGGAATATACCACTGTGAACAAAAAGTAAGGGGAATTTATTTATAAATTATAAATTCTTTATTTATTCTTCCAAATCACTTTCATCCCCTTCCAAGTATTCCCCGTCCGATAAAACGCACTTTTCCCAACGCTTTTTCCAGTCCTCGAAACAGTCGGATAGTCTTTTTCCGGTATAGCCTTCAAGACCTTATTCGATTCGGTTTTTATCTCCTCAATCGAGTCAAAACGACGTCCCCGCATTGGCCTTTTGAGTTTGCTGAATAGCCAGAAGTCGCACGGAGTCAAATCAGGGGAATACGGTGGTTGCGGAACGATATGAGTCGAGTTTTTGGCAAAAAAGTCGCGAAGAACCAATGCAGTATGACATGGTGCATTATCGTGATGTTCGCCCATAATTCCGGCCGTTTCAGACGAATAGCTTCAAGCAAACGACGCACAACGCTAAAATAATATTCTTTGTTACAGTTTGGCCCGGCGGAAGGAATTCATAGTGCACCACACCACGATTATCAAAGAAAACTGTCATCATGACCTTGATTTTGGATCGACTTTGCCGTGGTCTTTTCGGTCTTCCTTCACCTTTTCCACGATATTCGCTGGATTCGTCGGTGGTTTCAGGGTCGTATGCGTAAATCCAAGTCTCGTCTTCAGTAATGATGCATTTAAAGTGGTCCTGATAGTCAGACAGCAAAGTTTCACACACATCAACGCTACGTTTTTCTTCCAAAAAATTGAGCGATTTTGGCACCAATCGAGACTAGACGCGTTTGAGACACAAAACATTCTTCAAAATGGTTTGAGCTGAGCCAAATGATATTCCAATACCATCAGCGAGATCTCTAATTGTCCATCGACGATTTTCAAGCACCAAATCTTTGATTTTTTGGGCGTGGCCCTCGTCGGTCGTCCAGAGCGCGGTTCGTCTTCACGCGTTCTCGGCCCTCTTTCAACTCGTCGTACCACTTATATACGTTTTTTTACCATAGTTTGATCACCAAAGGCCTTCCGCATCATTTTCAACGTGTCCGCACAAGAATATTCGTTCCGCAAACAAAATTTGATACAAGTTCTTTGCTCAACAAAATCACCCATTGCAAAAACCGAAAAATTCCCTTTTGGTTGTTTACAAAAACACGTGTAACTCGGAGATAATTAAACCTTTTAACAAACAGACGCTTGGAAAATATTATAGACAGTCCGACCAACATAGGAAAAAAATTACCTGCCTTCCTAATACCCGGGAGTTTTAAATGACAATTTCACCTTACTTTTTGATCACAGCTGTATGACTGATTTCAGTGTTAGTTGAAAAGGAAGGTTGTTTTATTTTAATTTGATATTTATTAATATTTTCGTATAATTAATTTAATGTTTAAATTCCGCGTTTTTTTTATTTTCTGTAGCTTCTTGAGCGAAAGGTCATTTAATCGTTTGAGATAAAAGTAACCACAAGCGAACTAAATGCTCTTCCATTGTAACATTAATTTCCAATCCTGCGGTTACACATGTCCAGTTCTCAGAGGGGAGCATACTCCATTTTAGTAATTAAAGCTGAACAGTTTGTGCTATTAATATACACAATTTGCGAAACAATTCCGCTGACGTTATTCATTGGTCTGGAGGGCAGGATTGTTTTAAGAATTTTTGACATGCAAATTTCAGTTCTATTTAGATTTTAAATATGGTTCACCTCCACGTTCCCGACGTTTAAAATCCACAGATTCCATTCATTGAATATTCTGGACCCTTTTCTGTTGCTATTAATTACTTCGGAACGAAAATAATTGCTATTAGATGGAATCCATTATTTTGCTTGAGGACGCAAATTTAACCTTTATCGAAGCAAGCACGGTTGGTTTATAATGTAAATTCTCATTAACACATAAAATGCAAAGATTATCCATATTGATTTTCATCCATTTTAATGCAAATTTAAAAATTTGTATTTATTTATTACACTTATTGGAATTCAAATATTCCTACAGTGACACGAAGAAGAATTTTTATAATTCGAGTTGTTTTTATAATAGGTTCCTTTACACTCTGTTAAGTATTTCATGATGAGGTCCTAATTTTGGGACGATACGTTGTGTGTATTTCACTATAAATGTAATTATTGAAATTGACAGTAAATTAAAAATCTGTTTTCCTTACTTAGATATTTATTTTGTTCCACTTAAATGTCAGATAAAAATTATTTTTATATGTAAGTAATTTTTAAATAGGAATTTAGAAAATTAACAATATTTGACATACCGAATTAAATGGAAATCTCTTTCTTAAATTTCTGTACAATTTAATAACATTGTTATATTTCTAGTTCTACACTTGTTTGCTAAAATAGGAAGCAATGATTTTAATATTTTTTTCAATCTTATAAAGGGGGGATGCGGAAAGGTAGCCAAGGGTTATCTAGGTTCCCCGGGCTATTGTTTAAGGATCCCACCCGGCAATTCGCCTCAAAGTCATGCAGGGAATATCCTAGAAAAACCTGCATCAGGTAGGTCGGGCATTTGGTACTTGTCCCACGTCCTTCCGACAATAAATTTCCAAATTTTAATATTTAACCGTATTCGTTAAAATAACTGCCATTAATATCAAATTTGTTTATATAACGAAGTTTTATTGACTATTCTCTTGCCCTTGCAATCAGAGACAGTATATTTGATATAAAAAGTGTTTATACCAGGAACACGGAATGCAGAAAAACAAAAGTTATGTTTACGACTTTCCTGCAGTATAAACTTTGTAAGCGTCCGGAATGATTAATGTTGCGCAGCAGATGTTGAAGTAAAAGAATGCAGGGATACATAGAGCTGGCGACATGTACAGCTCATTTTATGAATTGCGAAGGGAAACACTATTTAGGTAATATGAAACGTTCTGTAATTTTTTGGCAGTCTATTTGCTTTGTATCCTGAAAATGTTTATATTAACAATCAATTGCTTTGTAGCAGAGATTTAAAAAGTTACCTTTCATGGATGGCTGAACGTAACTACGTAATCATATCAAAGAATGAATAATAGTTAAAATTTTATTTTCAGGTTACATTATGAGAAACGTTTTGAAATGTTATGTGCTATCAATTTGAAAAAAAAAAAGCATAGTTGAAACCAATACGAGATGATCTCGGAGAAACAAGCTTATCCTTTAAGACAAGTACTTTGGGGTACAAAGGGTTGGAAAATTCAGTTCGTTAAAGCACTAATGTAAATTCATTAAAATTTGTGTCTAATAGTCAGAGAATTATTTTCAACTCGTATTGTGTTAGCAATTCATCAGTGCAGATTTTCCTGAAAATTATTACTTTTCCATTCATTAATACAACATATATAATGATCAACGTATTTTAACAATTAATAACAGTTTAATTCTGACCTTCAGTTCCATTCTGCAAATGTCTTTTATTTTAAAATAATAATTATTTCATTTACTCGCCTTTTCAGGCCTTTAAATGTAGTTTCAATTCACATTGACGTTCCAAAGTGAATTAATACGGAAAATTTAAATCCCGTGTTACATGTTTTACTACTCTCTGCTTTGAGTGTTAATTCTATCGAAATCTTTGACATAATATTAATGGAAATCAGAACAATGTTGAGTGATTTCATATTAATTTAGGATTTTGAGCTAGAGGTTCTACTGTCCATTTGTAATAGGTCTGGTATTACGATTATTAACTGGTACTATTCATGGATTAACCATGGGCCAAATTTTAGTGACGTGCGTCTATTGGCAGCACAATTAACTCTGACCTGTCGCATAGCAATGCGCCTCTTGTCACTGATATTGCCGAATGAATTAAATCCTGAATGGAGGCTCACTTGTCAACATAGTTACTATGAAAGAACGGGAGTCGCACGCGGTCTCTCAATTAGTATCTCTATTATTCAAACATAGTGCCGGAATTTCAGCGCCAGATTGGAATGAAGCTTCATTTACCCGGAGCTGTCAGTTATTAAGCATAAATGCGGCAACCGCCTAAAAGTGAATTAATTTAAAATTGAGTAAAAAGAGAATATCGTAACATTCAAGGTTTTTTTAAAAAAAATATTTACCGAACAATTAATGTTAAAAACACTTTCTTATAATTTATCTTAAAATAGTATAATCTGATTTTAAACAATGGGAAAAATAAATTAAACATTGTATTAAATATGTAATCTCCCTCACTCACCGAGTTAAAAGTTAATTTCCTACCCCATTTGTTATCTTTAACTTCTGAACATTCCTCTTATTAATTATAACAGTCATACGATTTGACATCCAAATTTTAAAATATACATTTTAAGTGGGGATCATCTTAATCAAAGTTAAAGGCAGTTCTTCAATTTGAAAATGCTTCAATACTGGGCTTCTTAATTAACGAAAATATTAACAGTTAAAATTTATAATATATAGTTCTGAGACAAATTCGATTAAATCCAAATAGATTACTTCAATTCTCATGTCTTTTAATATATTCTGCATAATTTTTATTACCGTAATTTTCAGTAAATTATTAACTATTATTAATGTGTTAATTACAAATTATTCACTATAACACAGCCCAAACAACTAAAACGAATCAAACAATTTGCTTCCAATACCATCACTTATAAACATAAAATTTATTTCAACGTGAATTTTTTTTTATCGGAAAGTAAGGTTTATAAATCCTCTTCACCGGTGATGCGTCACGATAGTACAGGCGGTATAATATGAATATGTATCAACGATTATAAATATAAAATATTCACCAACTGAATAGATTTTTATATAATAGTATTATAGTATTTATATTATAGTTCCTAATATTATTTGCTTATCTCTACATACTAAATCTGTAGCATTTCCTTATTTTTAGGAATTTTAAACAACAATGCTAGTATTAGTTTTAGCTATGTATGTATACATCTCATAAATTATATTGACTTAATTTACGGAACAAATAAATTTGGTTGTAAAGGCTAATTTTTGGCCTTAATTTCATTGTGTTTAAAATAACGAAACGATCGTTTGTCATCAAAGTCAAGTATAATTAATCATAATTGAGTGATAGATGTACCTATCTAATTGCTGCGCCAGGCAGAACCTATTATTAGCTTTAATTGCGTTCCATTGTCAGTCATTAAATTCCATTATCCTTTGCAATTATTAACGAGAAATATTTATGTTGGTCATCCGTTTCATTTAGAGGATAAGATGAAAACGACGTGTAATGAGCTGTTTCACGCTGTTAGGGGGAGAATTAATCGTTAATTGGGCCCTATGTCCAATGTTGACACGTGCACAGCCGCAGTAATTTCCACGTGGCATCGCTTTACGTCATGCTTTGTCCCTAAGTGATAGGACTATAATCTAACGATTCAACAGGAGTCTAGGAAGCCAAGGCCATTACACAAATTAAAGTTAAATTAAGAACTATAAAGTGAATTTTAGCATATTAAGTCCATAATTATGTTGTTCGTTGAATTTTTTTCCCAAGGAAAGGGATCGTAAATCGTTAATAATATTGAAATTATGCATCCAATTAAATAATTAATAATGTTCTTATTAATCCTTTGATTAATGATAAATGAAATTTAACCAAATGCAGTTTAGAAATGGTTCGAATCGTGTATTATAAAATAATAAAATAGTAGTAGACAGTATTCAAATTCACGATCAACTCATTCAATAATATTGAGATAGGTAAATTATTCATCTAGTGCAATAAATTATAAGTTGAGATCGAAATATTTAAAATTTTCTATTAATGCCAAAGAAATATTTCCGGTAAATAATATTCAAATAGACATAAAATATTGACTTTCTGGTCTATTAATTTGAAAAAAACTTTGCAGTTGAGACTAATTATACTTTATTAGGTATTACAGTTAACTGTTATTAACATTATAGATACAACATATATAATTATAGTGTAGATAATAATTCATAACTTATTATAAATATTAACTAAATAATTTAATTTATTATATTTGTTTGAAATCAAATGATCGGGATATCCAAGATGCCAAGAAATGACTTATATTATATTTTAACTAAGGTATTTTCTTATTCTAGAGGGTCTATTTCGTTTATAAAAACGGATTAGAACAGAAATATAAATTTATTATCACACAGAAGAAGTCGCAGGAATATCAGTAACTTTAATATATGATTAAAATAGATCAAATGTATTGACTCATTTTACGTTTTGATATTCTTGGTTATTTGAATACAAAGCATTTTCCAAACATTGAGAACATTTTATAGTTTACACTTGAATATAGGCTGTTTCAGTATTCCTTTGGTTTAAACTGTCCATGTTGTAGTTGATGACGTTTCATTTACTGTAACCCAAAGGGTGAAATAACGTTAAGAACTGAATCCGTATTATCGTTTATCGTGGAAAATCACCGGGCCTATTACAGGGGAGAATTTGTGAACACGAAACGGGAATCAATTTTACGTTTGCCGCTGAAGTGAGGCATAATCCTACGCTTAGGCTGCCGTGCAGCACTAATCCGGACCAGCGTAGCTGGAACGGACTTTATAGCTAGGATTCCAGACTCTCATTTTAATGCTTACCATGAATTCAAAAAAATATCATTCATTAGACAAGAACCTAAAGTACAGTTACTATTTAGCGTCGATTTGCAAAGTAAATAAATGACTAAATCTTAAGAATGATTGCGAAAAATAAATTTCTGTTACGTGCGTGCGGTTCTACAGTACATTTTCAAAGTTACACGTTTTCTACAAACATTAAACACTAAAAATGTACATGAAAATTTCAAAAAACGATCAAAGATTGACCCCACTCACTCACCATCAATATTACAAAACCTACTTGGGATTCTTTTGAATCTATAAAAAAAATATATTGATGAACGAAAAAGTTTTTGGATTTTCCATGATGTATGTGCAAAACAAGTGATTTAATTGGTTTCCACTTAAAAGACATATGGTTAATCTTGTGCGAAAATGTTAAATAAAATAATTGAAGAATCGTAATGACTTGTCAAATAATTTTGAATCATGAATATGTTTTGGTGCTGAAAATATTATTGTTCTCATCCACAGATAACAAGTGTTGCTTTTTTTCATATTGTATCCAGGTTAAAACATATTAGTAGGCAGTTCTAACCACTAATCATTAGGTTTATCTATATTATTTTCTTAATAATATGGGAAATTATCGCCAACGTATTCTCTGATTGAAGTGCTGGAACTTTATTTCGTTCTCCGAATGCATTTCAATTTTTTTTAATGGTTTCGTTATGTCCAGTGGAATATTACGTCTAACCGCACTCGGAAAACTTAATGTAACAGTAGTTGGTAGCCTCGGTCAACTCACGCTAGGGCACGCTTTATTTAAAGACCTTTCGACGTCAGATGTAAATATCAAAAACTTCAGTTCTACATTATTATTATTAGAAAAATAAATATAACTGATTGGATAAAAATACCACGGAAACACTAATACTGCAACGGAATTTGTAAACGTCAGGTGGTCAACATGCAGGTTTCTTTAACAACTCTTATAATGTAAATGTAAAGTTCTTGAAAATATTAGTTTATATATAACTTCACTTCTAAATGAAGACATTCCCTTATTGTTTTAACTAAAAAAATTTGTACATTTATAATTTCACGCGTATAAGATTATGATACTGATTCAAATTTTACTAACGTAGTGAAAAGCACAAATTTTATTGATTAAGTTTCATTTAAATACCACTGGCCTCTGTGTTTAAGCGATCACATTTAAGTTGACCATTTTTAAAAATGTTTCACGTAAAACAGATAATAATTGTATCTAGTTCGTTAAGAAATACAAGTTAATAGCACACATTCATAATGTCCGCGCATTACAGCTGTGTAATTGCGAAACGTTTCCCAATATAATTTTCCATTCGGAATATAATCTGGTAATCACCAAACACGGTAATAAATTTTGAAATGTGTTTCAACAATAATGACAACGTTGGTCGATTAATTGACCACTGCTAATAACTGAGCCAATTATTGTTTTATTTAGAACACAATTCGCGACACTCATTAACGGTGGAAATTACCTATTTTAAATAAATATACGATAAGCCGCCCCATTCAACATCCAACAGTAGGTGAGCTGTATCAGTACTCAACATTCATGTATTTTGTAATAAATTTAATGAAGAAAAATGTTTATGAATAAAGTAAGAAGAAATATTTTAAACAGTCAAGACATGCATATAGTTAATTGTTAAAAATTTTGATGAGTGACACCGAAATAGTAAATCTGAATATTTTCAAAATACATTATTTTTGTATTATCTTTCTGGTATTTTAAATTCTGTTATAATTTTTTACAACTTTCATGTGAAAGAAATGTGAGATAACTGCGTATCAAGGGATATGAATAATTTCAATGTGATTAAATAATTGAAAGTTAGCGCCTATTAATTATTTATCATTAAATCTTTTAAGCATTCTCTTTTATTACAACAGTTTCCATTAATCGTTAATCTTTTTTTTTTCTTATGTCGTCAATTTTAACATGTAGGCGCCAATGTTACGCTTCCTGTGGAGACGAGGGGGTTATTTAGAAGGTGCAGATACGAGTTCTGTTCTGTAAAATTAATGTTCCTCTATTTCATTATAAAAAGTGCGGTTCTTATTGCGTCGGTTATACATAAATACGTTCAAATAAAAATATATTTAATGATAATTCGTACGTGAAAATAAATGTACGATTTCCAGAAAGAATTTGGAATATTAATACAACAAATCAAAGAGACATTTCAATTCTCCGTAAAAAAAAATTGGAATTTGTTGCTACCCTCATTACCCTAATTAAGGATTTTGCGGTCATTATTATAGCGAGTTCCTCGTCAAATACGGGCACGCTAATTCCACAGATGACTTCATTACTCTAATAAGCCTAGATTGGGAGAAAACGATCCGACAAAGCTACGACTCTGACAACGGCGAACTACAATGGAAATTAGTTTCACCGAAATATTTTACGACAAATGAGTCACTTTATACTGACCATCACTGGTACTCATTGATTTAAAACATTATTCAGCCGAGACTTAGATAATGTAAATATGAACGTTATTTAATCCAAACTGACATTTTATTTATGTTTTATACATAATTTTCAAGACCGCTGTTAGCCTTATGAGAAGGTAAAGTAAATATAAATAAACAATTAGTAATGATTGTAAATTAAATTTGTTACTAATAGTAACAGAGGACCGGTATAACATAAAATATTCTTAAAAAATTTTAAAAAAATATTCTACATGCTACGAAGGCTATCAAAATTTTAAAAATAATAGTAATTCACTGAGTTGCCCTATAACTCTGTAATTTCTGTAAATGTGGATTTAAGTTACGAATTTCAGGGATTATACATTTGGACGACTAACTAGCCGCGTACGGAAATAATAATATGCGTTCTGGCACTACAAGCAGGAATGTCTTGTTTTAAAGTCTAAAATAATATATTTGATGAAAAGTCTGATAGTCACTACAACTTTTAAAATCAGAACAGCCAGTAGCGAATAACGTCCACTCTCCTCATTAAATATGTGCGACATTTACTTTAAAGATGAATTAGTTTAGTGATTATATGAGCATTAAATTAATTCCGAAATTCATTCATTTGCAAGCTGGAAAGAATAGAGGAAAAAACACAAACCTTTTTCTGCAATTAGCAATTCAAATAAATTCTCATGAGAAGTAAAGAGAGAACCTGTGGGAGTCCCAGGATTGATTAAAGTTGTCCACCTCTCGGGGTGTAACGAATGGGGAGCTTCTTTATTAAGACGTAGTGGATCTCTTTACAGATTCAACGAAAGAGTGAGAAAATGGAAGCTCCGCGTCGTTCTAGATTTGTGTGATGGCAAACGTTGGTTTCAGCTAATTCCAATCACTTAGAGCAGAAAAGGGGAAGTAATGTACTTACGTTTTCATTTAATAATAGTACCTTATTTTTAGCGTTTCCCAAATAAAATTTAGTCATTACTTCGGACAATTTCGTGTAATATGCAGTTTGTAGACGACTTATTTATGCTGTTTACACACTCATTTAATGTAGATCAATTTAATTTCTGGTCCGAAATATATGTTTTTCGTGAGTAACTTTCATTCAGAAAGTACGAAAAACTTATTTTTGCGAACATATTGAATGCTTAAAATTTTCTTTACTCCGAGGTTTTTGAGGTAGGTTATTTTAAAAATTATAAATAGAATTACAAATAATTTTATGTAAGAGATATTAATATTCAGGCGAGACAAATGTCAGCTAATATTAAGAATAAACGTAGTAATAATAACTTTAAACGCAAATTAAATTACAAAAGCTGCCATTTTGTATCATGAGAAATATAGCTGCTGCACACTGAACTATTATCCGACATTTTTTCCTCCTTAACACCGTGTTTTGCAAATCATGTCTATTTAAGGTAAATTCTCATTCCTCATGCGTTCAGGCATCTCAAATTTCTTGCAAGCATAACAGTGGAGAGCTTGGAAGGGGCAACGTATCCAGTTACAAAAACCAATTCCAGGTAATGGGCAATTCAGGGCCCATAAGAGAATCCCTTTTCAACTCTATTACAAGTTTCCCGAAGGAACATGGGGCCCGGGTTTCCTGACCAAACGAACACAACTCTATTTTCGTAAACAGAAAATTCGAAAAAAAGAAATCATGTAATGGCTATCAGATCAAAGAAAAATGGAAGTTCGTAAATGACCGTGCGCGACAATAATCCGTTCTTTGATATTAAAATTATGTTAAAAATCTGATGTCGTTATTATCACTAGAAGATGACTTAAAAATGTGAATATAAATTTCCAAAAGCAGTAGTTCTGCGTAAACAAATAATATTAATATGAAATATCTCCGCGAGTAAGAATATTTGGAAACGTTAGTATAGGCCTAATCACTACATACTTTATTACGATGAAAATTGTAAGAAAATATTTACCTAATTTAAAGTTTAACAAAGTTTCGTTGCAAAAATACACTTCAACTTTGAGAATTGTGCTCAAAAGACACTTCTCGGCCGCAACTGAGAAACTTTCCATTACTTATTCCTTTTCGCATACCACAATTTTCCGACTGCTACACCGAGTTCCCTTTTCAAAGTCCTTGGGAAGTTTAAGGTCATAATCGGAGAATAATATTGCCTTATTTCGTAAGTTATATGCAACGCATTTTCTGGAACGAGCCACATTAAATTTTACGATCCCGCGAGAGAAAGTTGATAAAGATTTATTTTCCTCTCTATAGAAATATTTTGGTCGAGCGTAAAAAATATATCGGTTTAGAAATAAACTTTTACGGGTGTAACAACAATATAAAATAAAACAATATAAATTGAAGCGAAATTTTACAGTAGTGTCCCTTTCATAATTCGTATTTTAAATTTCCACTTAACTTAGCACAACATTAAGACGATTTTTCGTAATAGTTTGATTATTCAATAACTATATAAAAACAACTGTGTTGAGTGTCAGGTTAATAGTTATTCAATAATTGTCATCCATATACATAAATTTAGGAAATTTATCCTCAAATCAAATAAAATATTCAGGTTTTCTTTAAAAAGTCTGGGTATCTTTTACCTAATGTATTATAATCAAATAATCATCCAAATTATTGTTATTATCGAGCATTACATTTGGTCATAATTGTGTTGCTTTCTATTCGCGCTCTCCAATATTTGACCTTTTTTAGAAATTTTTAATCAAAATTAATCATATTATTAAACGTTATTACCTTTACGATTATTACCGAAATCTAATTTTTTTATTGTATAAAAATATTGTAGACAAATATTCTTCTAATTTCAAATATATTTTTCTACAAAATATTTTATAATTATTGTGGATGATATTTTTTAAATTATGTACTTATACTTCAATAGTTTTTTCAAAAACGTTTTAATAAATTTCTTGAAGTATATTTATTAAGATTAAATATGGTTATGGAAATGGTCACAGTCGTCTAAATTATATATAAGAATTGGAATTCATACGTTTATACGATTATTTAGCAAACATTAAAATATTTTATTCTAATAACACTAACTACCAATACTCCTATACCTTGAAATTGTGATGATATTTGCCTATTTATAATTCATTCAGTGTATTCAATAACTGTATTCATCAATATTTGTGTATAATATAAACTGAATAGTCAAAACTTTTGTTCTCTTTCAACATCGTCTTTGAAACCGAATTTGTTCAGTTTTGTTGTTCTAATTATCATGTTATGAATTTATTATAAGCGAAACTTTTCTTTACGTTTTATGTAATTGTGGACGTGAAACCTGTGTTACCCAAATTTCTGTCACAATGACTTTACAAAAGAAAATGGTCGGACTTATTTCGATTAATATTTTTTTTCGTTGTTATACAGAGCTGGAAAGGGTTTTCTAGCAATATCAAACTACCATCCGCCACTAAGAGACAAGATAGTGAGCGTTACAAAAGTTTCACAATTTCTTTGGCAGAGATTTTGTTGGTTTTAAAGAGAATGTTTTTTTCTGAAGCGGTATATACATATTTAGGGTATCTTAGATATACTTTTTTTTTAGATATTGTAATAATTTATAATAAATATCTTTTATCATCTTTCATTATGTGAATTATGTAGCGTTTTAAATGAAATGAACTATTACGTTAAAACTATTAAACAAGATTTATTAACAATTTTAAAACAAGTATTCAAATTACAAAAATATTTGGGATCTCAGGGTCTTGAACTGGGTTTGATAAATGGCAGAATTTATATAATCAAAATCACAAAAATTACATTTACTTTATATGGGAATCAATGCGTCTGAGCATAGATGAAATTTGTTGCTGAAGAAATAATACTAAAGATTGAATTTAAACAATTTCAATTTTTATCAAGAAATAAAGAATGATCTGAATAATTAAAGATCTCATTTTATCGATAATTAAAGAACGATCTGACGTTTGTCTTTTAAACGTGGTTTACAATTATTTTAAAGTTTTCTTTCTACTTACGGCAGCTCAGGTCTCATTTTAACTTTTCGTGCACAATTTTGGGGATATCACTGATTCTAAGTACTCACAGACTCTAAATGTTCACCGACTCTAATTAGCGTAGTTTGTTAGTTGGTTTAAAATAACTTTGTCGATTCTTGATGATTTACTGCAACCTGGATTTGTAGGTCTCGTGGATTTTTGTTGGTTTTGTCTGTTGACTGAAGACTAGTTCAATTTCTGCATTTTTGATATAACGGCGTACTGGTTACTGGAACCCTTTCTCCTTCTTTAAATTAGACCTTTTTCATTCTCGCTGCTGACTGACTAAATTGTTCAACTTTTCGTGTATTAGAATTTTGTGGTCTTTACACCTCGCCGTTCATTGCCTGACTGTTCGTTCTTTTCGTCTGTTCTATTTGCTGTCTGCTGCCCGACTGTTCGTTCGTCTCGTAAATTTTGAGCGCGTAGAACCTTCTCGATCGATCAACAATACTTTCTTTGCATTGCCGGTTTGTTGCGGCGTCCGCTATATCCACCAATAATGATTCCTCTACAATTCAACTTTTCAATTAGAACAATGTCTTAATTACCAATTACTACAATATATTATTGGTAGGCAAATAAAATCTCTGTTTGTAAGAGAAGGCGAGAAGATAATGTTATTAGATAGAGCCTGAGAGCCACGAAAAGTAACGTAACATAAAAGTAACGCTTTAAAGAAAAATATAGGTCCACGTCATATCCTATCAATAGTTTTCGCCGTAAAGAAACGCGTCGTTTTCATTCACATGTGAAGATGGGAAGCAAGATCACACAATTAGGACAGCAGGAATTGCAAAAATCAAAACTAATAATTGTGCAATGGCAATATAATTATGGGTTTACCGATTAGAAAATTTAGGTTTGTAGGTGAAACAGAAATTTTGATACTTTCCGGAGAAGATTAAGTACAATTAGGTACTCAATAAAGTCCCTTCAGGCAAATTCCATGAATGTGAGACCACAAACTAGTGAACCCAACCTGAATTACGTACCCTTCCTTTTCATAATGCATCAGCCAAACTATTTCGCAGACCCCAATTCACCATCCCCAACATAGACCAGAATAATACATCTAATCTCCCTCCATGGAAGTTTATCGGCCTGCAAATACATACCTCATTGACCTTGATTCCCAAGAAGATCCTTAGGGCAAGTGCTACAGTTCACCTCGATGCGCTCATAAAGAAGCATGGAGACCCTACATTGGTTCACACGGACGCCTCAAAAACAGAAGCAGGCACTGGCTGTGCGGTGATTCTTCCCAATTTCACCAGGAAAATAGCCATCCATAATTCAGCTTCTAGCACCTCCGCGGAAACCGACGCCATAGCAATGGCAGTTGAATACTGCCTGGAATCTTCAGTAAACAGTTTTATGATCTTAACAGACTCTTTGCAATCATTAAAGCATTTACGTGACCAAAAAATAAGGAACGGCTCCATCAACGCCATCAGAGATAACCTACTTCTCTGCAGCTCGCCAGAGAAATCCGTGGAGCTTGTCTGGATTCCGGCGCCTGTGGGCATCGCAGGGAAAACGAGGAGGTGGACGCACTGGCGGACACTGGACAAGAAGATATACCATTGCATGAAGCCTCAACCTGAACGGCCTCGGACATTATAAATGATTGTACAGAAAAAGTGGAGGGTAGCTGGCAGGACACGAATAGAGGAGGAAATAGCGGCTTCTTCCATCAGAACCTGCAAACATCAGCAGGTCTGTGCCACCTCAACAACATCTCAAGAAGGCAACAAATAATAGTCTCCAGAATTAGAACGTTGCACACCAAACTCACACACGAATATCTTTTTTTCCAGAACAGATCGGCCCACTTGTGATGCATGTGATCAAGCCCTCACCATCCAGAATATTCTGTTTTATTGTACAAAATATGATGACATACGCAGGAGGACTTTAGCCGAATACTCAGAAGACTTCTGTATACTCACCACGGCGATCAAGAGCCTCCTGAATTTCGTCTCCGAAGCTAAATTGTCATCCGCTATTTGAAACGTTGTTCAAAATTAGAAATTTTCTAAATTACTGTAAGCTAATTTTGTAAATACTTTTAGAGGGTCGCCAATAACCTATAGGTTGACGCGACTTTAAATCAACAAATTAAAAAAAAAATTGACAACTTATTTTGCGGCTTTGTAGTGTAATTATTCATTGATACTCAGGTGAAATATACTCCCAGCTGCGGTGCGGACTGAACACGAAATTATTTAGAGTTTTTCTCTGAGTAAGTGGCAGCTGCCAGGTTTGTGCTCTTATCACAAATTGGATTTCGGTATGTAGCAGCAAGTTGCGCTCAGCAATCAGCGTTGTAAATTACTTTTCGTATTCGAATCCAATAAGCACTACGCAGTGGCCTGTCGAAAGCTATAAATTATCAAGTTACAGGACCTCCACTCCGCCGTAATCCGTATCTGCAAATGCGCAGGAGGAAGCTGTGACTCTTTTAATATAACCGGGTACACGTGCTTCTGCCGTCACGGAGATATTGTCCTAGTAAAGCGGAGCTGCAGGCGGCAATATGCTTCGCGATTTATTGCTCACGCGGTACCTTCCATGCATTAGCAGGCAAACTCCCCTCTCATCCGAAGATAAGAATACAATTTGTACTAAAGCGACAGCAGAATTTTAGTACCTTACAATAAGTTAAAACTAAACCTGTGCTTAACATTGTCCAAGGCTAATATATTTTACAATAAAATATAATTGAGTATAATAGAATATAAAGTGTCCTTATAACTTACAGTAAATTTATACTATTTCATAACGTTACAAACTCTTTAAGACTTAACATAATAATTAACATGGTACAATTTACTACAGAACGGATAATTAGGTTCATATATAATGAATAGGTATCGTCTGTATCGATAATTAAATCACTGATAGCACGACATATATCACTGGAAGAATGTGTAACTCATAATTTTGTTTTAAAAAATTAGTATAAGGATATATATTAGGCAAACCAAACGTCCTTTTAAATAACACGATTATAGAATATTATCTCATCGCCTGATTGTTGCCACACGTACACCGCATTTTCACTACTGGGTCAATGTGTGATATTTATTGAACTTCTAATTTAGCTGAAACATTAGACAAAAATAATTTTTTTCAAACATATATGTCGTTATAAATTAAACCAATTAATGAATAGTTTAATTTTGAACTAAGTAGTTTCCATTTGTGAAATTAATTGAGAGTTCATGGAATGGCAGTTATCTGAAAATTTATCACAAATTCACTTTTGTTTCGGTAATCAGCTTCCGTGAAACTCATTTTATGGTTGGCACTTCATGAATTTAATTCGTTCTAAAAAAAATTGCATTCGGTTTCAATGAAAAATTGCCTTGGAATTGGTTTTAGTAAAACACTTATATTCCGCAGAACGTTCGTAAAACAATAATGACCAACAGTTCATGAATTCACTTTTTTTAGGGAAACAGGCTACATGAGGGTAAACCACGTTGGGCAACTCCCCTTTAATAGCATAGGAAGGGATTTGAAAGGGGGGATGCCGAAGGTTAGAGGAAGGTAGCCAAGGGTTAACTAGGGCCCCCGGGCTATATTTTAAGGATCCTACCCGGCATTCGCCTAAAGAAATGCAGGGAAAACCCTAGAAAAACCTGCATCAGGTAGGTCGGGCATTGGTACTTGTCCCACGCCCTTCCGATAGCGGGAGAGGAGTTTGCTGTGGGGACGCAGCATTCCTTTCTCCGTGCCTCGACCAGTTTAGAAGGCAGCTGGCCGACTGTTCCAATGGGAAGAAGGAACAACTCTTACCGTTGCATTGGTACTTGTCCCACGCCCTTCCGATAGCGGGAGAGGAGTTTGCTGTGGGGACGCAGCATTCCTTTCTCCGTGCCTCGACAAGTTTAGAAGGCAGCTGGCCGACTGTTCCAATGGGAACAAGGAACAACTCTTACCGTATGCCCAAGGCCTGTGATTCCGGAACATATAACTCTCAAAACTGGCTGAGGTGCCTCGGCATGTGGGAACCTTAGTTCAAATAACCAGAGAGATATGAAGGCATCCCCAAAGGTAGCCTCAGCCAGAACTCTCTGGGAAGGTTCACTTGCGAGAGAATTCTCTTCTCATGAATTCATTTTATATTTTCCATTATGTAGTTGGCTACCTTCTTCTACCCTTACGCATCCCACCTTTCAAATCCCTTTCAATGCTATTAAAGGGGAGTTTGCACCTTGTGGATTACCCTCATGTAGCCTGTTACCTAAAAAAAGCATTAGTTTCACTATTAATCTGCAACAAACCAGGCTATATTTAGTGATGTAAATTATTTATTTAGTCATGTAATTACAGCTAAACCAATATTTTCAGCCTATAGTAATTTTTTTTTCAAAACAGCCATCTAACAGTTGAAAATAAGCTTCAGAAATATTACGGAAACTTTAGAACAACATATATTTACTTCTGGTTTAGATAAACACAATATTATTTTTGTTAAACACAATCATGGAATTATAAATTAAACAATTTATATTGTTAGCAGTAATAGCGCTAAGACTAAACTGCAAATTAGCATAAAAACCTTAGGAACTGAATTCTGTCCTTTATTATGGATCGGCAGTGGAAGTTTGTTGTTTCCAAATAGGAAAAAAAATACAATCTGTCAAGTTGACCATGGCTTATAAATCGGTCAGTGACAGCCACGTGGTTGGGTTGTGAAATTGGACCAATTTAATAATTTGTTACAGAACTGAAAAGAAAAAGTGTTTATAAGGTTCCCTTTGCGATAAGTCACATTTCGAAGAACAAGTTTTGTAATTTATTTTTATTCTTCTTTTGAAATGATGGTTAATTAGAAGAATGTTCAGTCCCTTCTATTCGTTCTGTATTAGACCTTTTACCAGAAATCACCAAATAATTTCCGTTGATGCCACTTTTAAAATTCCTATCCTAAAAACATATTTCCGCGTTTTTTATGCCCAGTGCGAAGATTTTACATTCAGTAATCAATTTCATCCGCGTATGAGCCACAGAAGCTTTTGCAAACTGTATGAGAAACAGGCTGTTATCTGCTAGCGAAACTGTTGCTGTCCTTGAATGCGTTGTCACGTCTCTAGGGTATAATGCTGCTCTAAGGGCATATTTTTACGAAAATGGTTAACTTTGTTCTTGAATGCGTACTTTCTCGCGAGTTGAAAGATAAGATTTTATGCTGTTTTTCTTTTATACGTCTCATGGCTGCCCCAGTCTTTTTCATGAATATTCTAGCTTCCAACGTTTGTTGTGCACAGCCACATATATAATAAACGAGGATTCAGTTGTTTATTTATGGAAGCTAAAAGAAGTTATGGATTCAAGTTTTGCTCTTAACTGTTTATTTTGTGAAATAAATGGTACAGAGCAAAGGGATTACCTATGTATAAAATTTTCTGTATGTTTTAAACCAATAAAAAAATTCGTTTAACTGCGTTTATAATGATTAACGTAAACACAAAATTAATCGTTTTATTTATGGTTTCATTGGATGTGATTTCAATCTTTCTCATTTATGGCAGTGAAGACGCACAAATAAATTAAGCTAAATAAGTACATGAATATTGAAATAATTTTATAAAACAAGGAAATCAATTCAATATTTTTGTCTTCGTTCTCTGACAGTGTGTTCCGAAATTCGGTTAATTCTACAGTGTTTCATCTTATTTGATGTTTTTTTTAAAATTCCAAAAAGAATACGTTGGTAAAAATTTTCTTAAAAATATTCTCTTAACTTCACAGGAATTTTACAGCAAAATGTGTATGACGATAACAGTTATGTGAGTTTCCCACCATCGCTGTTACTCTCTCCTCTCATTCTCTCTTTCTCCAAAACACAGCACTCCAACTACCCAAAATTAGTAGATTATAACTGAAGTATAATCATACACAAAAGCAAGCAGTTATTCAGTCTAATGTTTCAACTCTATACCAGTAGTCACCAATATTTATCACAATATTAATTATTAATGACAATAAGGTGTCATTTAAAGTCATATTTTAACAGTTTCTGGAACGACAATTACTACGATAATTTTAATAAAAAGGTACAAAGAATTTGAGACGAATTAAATCCACAACTCATTTTCTCATGTTATTTACGTTATATATATATATATATATATATTGTAATGCCAATTAATTAGGACATTAATTGTTTGTACATAAAATTTAATTGTAGCGGCAGGAGTTTCCAAAGCGACAATGGAGCCAAGCTCTGTCACTTTGTCGGAAAGTCAAAAATGGCGTATGCACGCTAAAACTCGAGACTACGACAGTTCAGTTGGTGACGGGACATTTCGGAGGAATGAACAAATGATTTTAGAGAGCAGAAACTAGCAGTTGTTTAATGTATTATTAAACAAAGTTGTGAGTTTAAGACAAAGTAAAAAACATTCACGGAAGTATTATCCCGTAAATATCGCTAAGTTAGCAGTTTTTACGTCTATCAGCAGCCAGGAAAAGAGTGCAGTGTTTACGTCTGTAGCCAGCCAGGAATAGTAAAGTTGCAGTTTAAGTCCCAAGCGGTAAAAAGACTAGCAAATCTATGAATCACAGGATTCATATAAGGCAAGCAGTTATCAGATACCTGACAAAAATGAGGATCATCCGAGGTCCTGGAAGCCTATCAAGGTGGACTTCAAGAGTGTAAAATCTGTGAACCAATATTAGAATCAGTGTAAAATTTTTACAATAGTGTACTCCCGAAAACAAAAGGAATGCTGGAAACAGCTGGACAGATGTGAGTAACAAAATACAAAAATATTGATTTATGTAAACGTAATTAAAGGATAGAAGTCAGATTTCGTTCTATTTTAATTGTCAATCAGAGTTCATTTCTTTTCTTTTAATTTATATGGGCCCTATAAAATCTATCTTATACGCAGATGACAGTAATTTGTTAATTACGGACATTGATTTAAATAATCTCATTGCGAAGATTGAGACTGCATCTAGAAACCTAAATGCTTGGTTCGCCGCCAATAAATTAACGCTCAATGTACAGAAAACTAAGTTAGTTCGTTTTACAACAGAAACCAACAATATCGTAACGGATAAGTTCGCTGATCATGCGACTTTCCTCGGCTTGCAGGTCGATAGTAAATTAAAATGGAACTTGCACATTGATCGCCTCGTGCGCAAACTTAGTTCTGTTTGTTACTCATTGAGACTATTGACGCAACAAGTTGATACAAAAACAGCTTCACTAGTCTATTTTGCCTACTTTCATTCACATATGTGTTACGGAATTGCCAACAGGGGCAATTGTTCTCGTAGTGTGGATGTTCTCAAACTGCAAAAACGAGCCATTAGAATTACATGAGGTTCAGATGCTAGAGAAAGCTGCAGACCTCTGTTCAAAAGACTTCATATTCTGACTCTACCTAGCGCTTACATATTAGAAATACTAAAATTTCTTAAACGCAACATGAACCTTTGACAACCATGGAGGATCCGTTCAGTTCTCAGGTCTGACAAGCACAGCCTCAGTCTCTATGAGTATCGCACTATTTAACAGCCTTCCTGAACATGTAAAGAACATCAACAACTACAACTAATTCGTCAAGGAGAGTAAAACGTTCCTTGTAAATGAAACTTATTACTCCGTACACGAATTTTTGAATCGGTCTCACATTCATTGAATAGGCTATAAATATGTAAATAGTTTGTCCAGTTTTCCCCTTTTGGTTCTGTTTTCCTGCCTCTGTTTTCTGTTTTAGTAAATATCCAAGACGACATCCCTCCGTACCTAGCGACAGGAGGTTAATACCAGGAAGTGATTAGTGTCGTGTGCGTGTTTCCTAAAGATAGCGTGTATGATTGTAGTGACTAGACAAATGTAAACAGATATGAATTTTTGTGTGTGTTTTTGTGTATTATATGTTTTTATGTAATTTATCTACTGTACATTTGTGACGAATCCTATTTCCTCTTTAAAGGGCTAATGGTGAATAAATATATCTATTTCTTCCAATCGACATATTGTCTAGGTGAATTATAAACTGTGTGTTAATTAGTTTTTTTGAAACAACTTGTTGTGTCCATTATCAAACCCAGTAGAGACCCTGAGATCTAAAATTTTAATTTGTAATTGTTTTTGAGTTATTGCCACAAAATAAATAAATATTTTGTTTGTTAATTGATTATCTTTTCATTTAATGAAAAAAACGCCTTCCCTTCCATTTAATTATTACCTAAACGACGCTTCACGTGAGGTAAATTCTTTAAATTAATTGAAATTAGCTTCTATTAGATTATTACAATATATATATTTATTTATTTTTATTTATTTATATATATATAAATTAGTTAGAAATAATTATATATATCATTGTATGTATTTGTGACTTACAATATATTAGTGGCTAAAAAAATTAACGATACCGACGCTGATAATTTTTAATAATTTATTATATACATTTTCTGTTCGTTGAATTCAAAGCAGGATCCCAACCAGTCCACACACTTTCACTGCTTGAAACATTCCTGACCGTCGCTTTCAGTCAGACTGCGTAAATCCGCCATTTTCGCTTGTACCTCTTTCACTGTTGAAAAATAAATCCTTTATATCGCCGAGTTTATTTTGGAGACTATGGCTCATATTTATAGCAAGTTTCCAATAACAATTTATGTTGCCGAATTTTTTTAGATTAATGGGAAGGCTGATGTTAATATCAATGGTCTTATAGTATTTATTCCGTAGTAGCGTGTAAACATGGTAACATTAACTGCTCACCTATTGTTACCGAGTCCTTCAACAATACAGCTCAAAGTCGGACACTGAAAACAACAAGGAAAATAGTTCCTCAGTGACAGCATCCGTCTCATTATTAGTTTTTTGAACAACGTGTCGTGTAATAAAGCATCTCGTTGCTCTTTCCGCCTCTGAATGTCAGAATTAAATAATATAATCACAATTCAGGGCATTCGTTGTTAATAATATTTATTTAGAAATAAAACTAGTAAAACTCTCAACAAAAAACACATTGATTAATTTTAGAGGGACCTACATTTCAGCGATTCGATGTAATCAATTTTGCACGTTCACCGAGTTGTATCTTCCATTTTGTAGCAAGTCACGTTTTTCGGCCGTTTCACAAAGACAAAGGATGTTGAATGATCCATGGAACCACGATCATTTATACCTCTTTGTGTCATTCATCTGCGACCCGCCTAAGTTAGAGCCGATTTCTATTTTATTTCATATTTCTCGCGAGTTTTTTTCCCCCCGTACGGATAAAAACGAACCGTCTGATTTATTTGTCCGCGGGAGTGCGCACAGGTAGCGGTTCTTTCTGCTGGCACATTTCACACAGTCGTTCAATAAATCTGGCCCGATTGGCTAACGGCTTAACCGAACTCGCACGCCGTGCTCTTTCAAAAGGGAGGGGCTGCTAATTGCTTCATTACGCGCACATTCAGCAAGTTTAACCCGGTATGTGACACATGCGGCCTAGCTCGAATTAGAGCGATCCGGTCTAGCAGAGCTGAGACTCGGGGATTGATTGGGGAAGCATTTGCAGCAGTGGGTCTGTCGTGTGTATTACAAACACGATGGGATACAAGCGCCAGGGGACAGGTGCTGAATAACAAGCCAACAGTATTCTTGCTAATTCAAATGTATTGCGTTGCTGACAAAATGTTCCTCTTTGGTGACTCGATGATAAAACGAGGTTTTTTTAATGTTCAAGCCAGTTTTTCACACACAAGAAACAAGAAATTCATCAGACTATTTTTATTTTTTTCTGAATTAGTAAAATAAACGTGATTCCGTACTGATTTTAAGTTATTTTAAATTGTTCGGCTGATCATTGGTCCTTTGCTTTTAAGCCAAAAAATAAATTCTGCATATTTTGCTTCATAATATATTGAGTCCTATATATAATGTATTGTAATCTGTAAATTAATTCGTAATGGGGTCCGATACGATTATTTAGTGTATTTTTTGACCTTGTCGCAAGAAACGTCCATCGCACAACTGTGGTCTTTCAGTGGCGAAATAAACCGCAGATCAGTTTCTACTGGTATTCAGACACGACACTAGGTTACGTTAAACATTTTACAACGACGTGTCATTTTTCCATATTTATATTCTTACAACATATGTAAATAAGTCAGTAGATGTATGGAAGTCGAGTTGCGGTTCTTCAAAATACAAGAAAGTAGTTAGTGTTCAGAGTGGATCGATAAATTGGAGCAGAAATAGGAGCAGGCAAAATTAAAGTTAGTGGATGATATCCGCTTTAAAACTGAAGATCAAAGAGGACTTTTGTTTTCCTTTCGTACCTTAAAGTTATGCCGATGAACAATGCAGGCGTTGAATCTGAATACCTACCAGATCAAATAAACCGCCGTGTGACAACGAAGTCACTTCAAAGAGAATACGAAAGCCGTAGTAGATTCAATATGAAATATTTTAAGATGTAATATGGACTTTCATATACGCGTTACATCAAAAATAAATTAACAAGCTTATAAATATTATAAATTTGCAGTGTTATATATAAATTTCTCTTTATCTCGAAAATCTAGTGACAAAAATTTTCATTTCTCTAAAATCCTACAGATTTTAGAGATACAATATAATTTTTTAATGTTTTTTATAATTACTTTAGTAATTATTGTGTCATTTTTCAGTATTAATTTTTTTATTCAATTAATTATTCAAAACTTCATGAAATAAAGTTTAAAATTCCGAAATGAATCATTTAAATTACAATAATAGCACCCTCTCACATTATTTTTTAATATTACAACATAGATCGGCACCAGAATCTTGAGTAAAACCTATAAGGTTTTTTAAGTTTTCTTCACAATTTTAGTTTTAAAAGGTCTTTTCATATAAAGTTTTGGAAGTCTCTCAGTTGCAAACTTCACAGTATTGCAATTATCTATTCGCTAGAGATTCAAATTCCTCGTCATAAAATCATGAATTCCGTTGAAGAAACTATTCAAATGTTAATGGTTTCAAAGATGGTTCTCGTTTGTTTCTTTGTGAATAGTTTTGCAATAATAACCGTCGTTCCTACTTCTTAATGTAGCACGTGATCTCTGGTAAGTTGAAAATTTTGCGCGATAAATATATAGGTGAAGGCAGTTATAGAATGTTATAAGATTTCATCAGAGAGAAGTAATTTCTTAAAGGCTATCCCACATTAGTGTGACATGACTTTACAAAGAGATGTTTCGACTTTCTGACAACGTCAAAGTAGAAAAAAAATTATTCATCAGCAGCAGTAGAGGAAAGTTGGGGTCTTTGTTTTGTTTATAACTGGATTGTCGCAAGCAATCATGGGCCCTACTAACAAATACTAAATCTGTTTAATCATAGTGGCTATTTTATTTCTATTTTAACATTTACATTGGACTTATGAAACACCCATTTGTTTAATTAGTATGTTGTTGAAGTTAGTAATAAAATTTCAGGCCGAGACGCGTATTCCAAAGGAAACATCGCCCATCTTTAGGTTACTCGGGATACGAATGTAGACGGAAAGCGTCTGTAACTGTCCTAGCAAACTCTCCCATTCAGAGTATTGCGAATAAGCAGGCAGTTGTGCGGTTTAAAGCCTTTGACGCTATCGCTAATGTACGGGGCGCCGCCTTCCAAGTTTTGCCAGCTATTGCGACGGCGCCTCTGATTCGTCACGTCTCCTTTCATGTCTGCCTGCCTCCCGCTTGTCGTCAAACGGAGTCATTACTGCAAACAAAACGCTTTATAGAAATTTGGGAGCACTAATAAATAGTAATTAGAAATTAAGATAAAAATATCAGACAAATAGGAACGGGTCAGGGATCTGAAAAGTACATGAAACTAACGATCAAGGAAATGAACAGAAAGCAAAAGGAAATTTAATATGTATAGAAATAATTTTATTCGCATTGAAAATGAGCTCTAAAAGTTTGAAGAAAAACAGACAGTTGCTGAATTTATTTATGCCTCCTCGTGTACTTAAAAATGAAATTATATTTTAAAAATAAACTTTGGAGGAATTTTATGATAGGGATGGAATTCTTCTTCTTCCTGTCTCATGTACGTTTCAGATACCAGGACAATTTTAAATGAGGAAATATTACAACAAATTATAGTAAAGTTTGTTTAGCGCAAGATTTGATCAGCATATAACGTGAATAAATGCAAGTTTCCCAAATCTCAATAATATCATAACATAATGCAATAGCTCTAATTCCTTCAAACTTGGTTTGGTAAAACTTTTCGTCCGTAGTGTGGACAAATAAAGACAGTGGTTCCACAAGGTTCTATTCTGGGACCATTGTTCTTCCTGATATACGTAAATGTCCTACCAAAAACTATAACTTCTTATTCTGTTTCCTGACGACTCGAGCATTTTAAAAAAAAATAAACACGAGACATTAGAAGAAGTAGCCAATAGTGCATTCAATCATCTACTACTCTTGATTATCAATTAATTGTAAAAAACATTTTTTTGCAAGTTCAAATAAAAATATGTTACATACTTCTATAGAAATAGGAGAAAAAAATTATAAAATTTACGAATTTTATAGATCAAAATCCGTACGATTGTCTGTTGACAGAATTATATTGGAAATTTCACAATAATACGCTTGCAGCCAAATAAAGCTCGGCCACATTTTCTGTTAGAATATAATCACAATTCAGTGATCTCAACATCATAAAGTTAGTTTTCTTTGCATATTTTTCGTAGTTATTGTCATATGAAATTTTTTTTGCGGTAATTCTTCAGAGAAAGAAAAAACTTTATTCTTCAGGAATGGAATGTTAAGACTTTTTTATATTGATTTATTTACGGTCGCATCAACAGCTCTGGTTATTAGCGACTCAGTATGGGAACTCAGTTTTCCTTGTCGGGGGACTGATTTGACGTTTCTCTCATGCACAGAAACATCCACGTCCTCACCAGGATTCGAACGCGGGACGCCACAGGAGGATTAAGACTTATATGTCAAGTTTCTTCAATAACATCTTGCAAGGATCTCTTCACGAAATTCGGCATTCTTACTCTGACATGCCACCATACTATCTTTATTTTTGTTTGTGATAAGTAACAGACATTTCTTCGTGAAAAACTCAAACGTTCACAATTTCAATGCAAGAACAACTTCTACAAACACGATTAATCAATATTAACTACATAGGAATGAGTCCATTATAATGATATTTATTTATTTAACAACAACAATAAACACTTAAATTATAAGAAAATCAAATTCGAAAAGGAACTAACAGTGTTTTTCTCAGCCAATTCATTTATTCAATTACCGAACTGACTATTAGTTTAATTTTAAATTATATCCAATTTAAAATAAATATATTATGTATATTCGTAATTATAAGATACTATTGTAATTATGTAGAATGCATGACACATTCCTCATCATTGAAACTCAGATTCTCTATAGAACCTACGGAATATTATGTAATATCATACTATAAATGGATTATGAAATATTATGTGTTACGCTTCAAGTAGGGTTCCGACAAAACAGAATATTTACCAAACCCAACAATTTTTAGGATTTATTAATTGATATTGTAATTGTAAATTTAAAATTTCGTTGCTAATCAACGACAGAAAATAGGCTGAGAAAAGAATTCATTACTTTAAATACACACAATAACATGATGGCTTTAATTCAGCAAACATGTATCAATATAAATCATTGACGTGTTCATTATATAACAAAACACAAGATTGAATAAATATATGAAAATTTTGCTGTTTATGTCTATTTCACGACCCAATAATTAAACAAAATTTGTACGAGAGAATATTTAATCTCGTATCTGCGGCAGCCATGTGGTCGAATGCAGCAGTAGAAAAAAAGATGAGCTAGGCAGAGGCTAGGAGTTATTTTTTCACGGACTACTACTATCTAACCTTAATTGCTTCAGATTTTAATTAGGATAGCACTGTAATCTTGGAAAATAGAGACAGTAAAGTAAAAAATTGTGAAGCTAAGGCAGACCCTTTTAAACGTAATTTATATTTGTGATAATACTAGTTTAATGTTTATTTGTAAATATAAACAAAATTAAATTCCGAGAAGTAATCATTAAAAGAAAAATTTATTTTTTATTGTCGTGTAAAAATGTTAAATTGTTTTGCTCATGAAAAACATACTCAATTGACCATTATTATGAGTAATAATAATATCAGGAATTAATTTCTTGAAAAAGATTTGACTATATTTTCAGACGCAGTCAGTTCATAATTTACACTATAACGCAGCCCTGCATCTAACACTTATTTAAGACATTTAACTCCACAATTCTGATAATTATACTAACTAAATTCCACACTTTATTGTAAGGGACCATAATTTATTTTTCCAATTCTATATTGCTACAGTTAAATAAATATTTCTAGCCATTAAAATTTGAGGACGTATGTATACTTTAATATTGTTCTAATATCCATATTTTTTTAATATTGAAACTAGTCCCTTAAAATATTTTTGCCTTCATTAACTATTTCATGATTTGTGTACTTTTTATTAAGTAAAATTATTAGATTCACAAATTTAGCTTCTCTCCTTCATATATTTTGCAAGGGATTGTTTTGGTTTCTTCCGAAGGGTAAAAAGGTATCACCATTTTCCTGTAACCAGTGTTTCTTTCTTAATACTCTTTTCAACTTATATTTGATGATTTTCAACCGACGATTCGAAACCCCTTCAAGACATTTAAAGCCAAAGGTTTCCTTAGGTTAATTTTTAACATCTTTCCGACTTATATTTTTTTAACTCTTTTGTCGAATATGCCATATTAAAGTCGTGCTCTTTATCGCTGCCAATTAAACTTTACAGATATTTTTCCATTTAACTTCATATAATTTTTTATTTCTTAATACATAATTCACTTGAGTCGTTTTTTCCAACACATAATATCCGGTTTCCATGTTACTTTTTGATGTTCGATCGTGTACAAACAATTTTTTTTTTCTCTCGAAATGAGGTAATTGGTTGGCTGACAGTTTTTATAGCATTGTCATTAAAGTTTCCAGCAAGGGACTTAGGCCATTAATTCTATCAATACTTGATTTGACGAACGCTCGATTTGTGTAACCCAGGGAATTGAACTTTGGCATTTACGTTGCGGGACGACCTTGGCCCTCTTTGCCTGTCTCATATCTGGGTATATTTCCTCATATAAATAATTTCCCGACTATAGTGCATTCCAGGATATAAATAGTATGTATCAGGTACACCTCAAATTGAGAAAAATAAAGTCAAAGATAATCAACTTTTATTCCTTAAATTAACCCAACAAAATATTACTCAATACAAGTATTCAGCCTTTCCGGATTCTATAAATATTTTTAATAACATAAAATATCACTACATCTTTCTTTGTCCCAAATTTTCGTGAGGTAAGCGGAATCACCTTGATTTTTGCAAACAAATTATTTCTTTGAAAATTTCAGACTTCAAATATCAGTATCTAGGACTTTATATTTCGATTACTAATTATTTAATATTTATCGTTCATTATGGCGAGATTAGTTTATTTTATAGTAAGTTAATATATACATTTTTTTTCCATTTAACTGATTCAAAATTCGGTTAGTTCGAGTAACTGAAAACATAGTCCAGAATGTTTCATGCGTAACGATAGACTTACCTTTAATTTTCATAGTTTATAGAGAGATATTTTGTAGTATCCTGTTTTTACGTAGTTTTAATTTTTCCTCTACTATCACTTTTTCCATATTCATTTCCTGAGCTGTTATATTTGTTAAATACTGGTAAAAATTTCAAGAATATTATTTCGGCGTTTCATGTTGGAAACAATGATAATATTTTCTAAAGTAGTTGAGTTTAATTTTTTATCCTTTAATGTTTCTTGTTTGTAATAATACCTTATTATACGGTAGGATCACAAATCCATTAGGATACAGTTTCCACCACACCCAGAAACTCTAGCAGGACGTCGTAGAAATAAGCTCTCCTCCGACCAGAGATGGCGCATATAATATATTTTGCTTACGCGTTGGAGTTTCGACTACCTGAATGAAACCATTATCTCTAACTAAGCTATTTATTCCCACAAATTGGAATTTCAGCCTGCCAATTAAAGCTAGGTTTCTCGCTATCCTGCTTTGGCTCTTAAATCCTCAATTATGCGTCATTTCCTACAACTTCTGTAATTACCAGAAGTCTGTAACATCCAATTACCGCCATTTCATGTTATTACTCTCAACATAGCAAGCTTTCATTTCGCTTCACCGTGAACAGCCAAGAGAATTTATTCTAGTTGGTATAAAGTTACAACTATTGTCGCCTTATTGTCCCTCTGTCGCATACATATTAAAATCATATTTACCAGAATCAAATTACCGGAAGCGTAATGGTACGAGGTCCTTTTCACAAATATTCGTAATCAAAATAATAAAGATTATTACATTTTCGTGTCCAAACACACGTCGCTTCAGAGTTTTGAGAAGGGAAATGAGTAGAAACAGTCATAACACCTGGTTGCAAAAAGAGATTCGCTTTGGCATGTGCTGCAAGTGAAAAGTAGCTTAGCAAGAATTCTTTCGGAACTTTGCTGCAGAATATACATACATGAATATATTACCCGGATTTTATATCTCTTTGAAACGTGTCTGTTTCTCAACTTACCAAGTCAAATGTACGTACTTCTGAGCTACCGCGGGATTCACTTGAAGAGTGCGAGCAAAATTTCACTTCGCTCAAGTCTTTCCGATTTTCGGAATCTGTTTATTTAAGCTTGAAATCATGCTAAATGGTCAGTCAATAACTCTTATAGTTTCTATGTGCAATCCGTTAATGTTCCTAGCTTTAATGAACGATCTAACGACGGGAATGTACTCAAATATTAAATTATTTGCAGATGACTGAATTACTAACATTCTTTACATATTTACAATCAAATATGTGAAATTATAATTATATACACATATAACCAAATATTTTCAAGATTCTCTCTTGAAATAATTCGTCAGTTTTAGCACATCAAAAATCTAGTAGTAAATTATAATTATTAACAAATATTAGGTCTTAATTTTACCATCATTCTATGTCTCCTCCAGTACTTACAAAATTGGGAAAAATCATGGTACGTGCTATATTTATGCCATGTCAATCATTTAAAAGTCATGTTATTTAAAAGAAAATTAGTTCCAAATATCCCATAATCTTTCGTATTGCCTTTTATAATCATTCGTTTGATATTGCTGGATAAAATTATATTTTTTATTCAGTTAAATTATTTCTCATTTATTGAACTACGAATTGTTGTGTAGCATCGTCGCGGAGTAACGTCTCTCTCGCGTGTGCTCTGACGTCATGATTTCTTGACGCGCAGTAATTTAACACAAAATGATCACATTTTTTAAATACAATTCTTTCCACCTTTATGCTACAGGTTTCTACCCTCCACGGTACCGTTTCTCGTCGTTTGAAGAATATGTGTACCAATTTTGTTGCAATCTGTCCACGCGTTTAGAGATTAACGTAAATACATACATATATATATATATATATATATATATATATGTATATTGTACTGAATAACATCGGTAAGTGGCCGCCCTGTGTCCGCGGGCCTGAGAAGGAATAAATTAAACGTGCACGTGTGCCTGCCCGAGAGGCCCCAAGAAGCCGGGGGTACGCGTCCCTTTTTTTTGCGCATCGTTTCGGGGGGCGGAGTAAGAATATATACTCCGAACCCGGATGAAAGTGGGACAGACGCAGGCAGACAGACAGAGAGAGGACTGAAAGTGGAGTGAGAGAGGCGAGAGTGTGGAAAATTTGGCGAGCGTTAAGCAACAAAAGTTTTTGGAGAGACGTCCATCGCGGGGAGGCCGAAGAAGGAGATCGAGTGCTGCTTACAAACAAGACCAGTGATCCACTGCAAGTCGGCTGACGCCACAAGTTAAAGTAAGGATCACCATTTCTGTGAAGTGCCTTCAAAAGTTAAAGATTTTTTGCACAGTACGGAAATAGGCTCTGTTCTTGAATAGCTGCCGAGCCGGCCACATTACCCTGTAGAGAAGGAGGATTTTATAACCAAGCCGGAGCTAATGATAATTTTTTTTGCAGACTATATGTATATCTGCTGGCGCACAATAAATTTTTTTAAATGTATTTTATGTAATAAAGTTTATATATATATATATATAATTATTTGTTATTAACAATGAACAGTGAGTATAGAGGATGTATACGAATTTTAAGTATCTTCACGACAAAATGGGAAACATTCCCTGAAAGGAGGAGAACGGCTAGGCTTTGTGCAATCTACAAGGCTTATACAGGCCAACTTTGCTCCTGGGACGTATAGGGGCATCTGATTAAACCATAGTTTAGTCAAAAATTGCCATATCCTCAAAATAAAGAAAAAAATATGATGTTGATAAATATTCTTTTGTAAAAAGTTCAAGAATAGTATAAATGTTTTTGGTAATAATCTTAGAAATATTAGATTTTAATTACGTCGTTTTTTAACTATTGTTGTTTAACGGTGACTTATAGAATTATGCTATCATTTTATAATTATCAATCAACTCTATATTATGTTTACCTTTAATAATATAAATATTAAATTAGTGTCTCTATTATGTTTTATGTTTAATTGTGTGCGGTGACGCGAAAACATCATCTCGCTTGTCAGTATATTTTAATTCAAAAAACTGTCTTTAACTCATTCAATCAGACCGATACTATGAATTTAGAGTTAACAAATCCCACATCTTCAATTGGAGACTAATTGAAAATATTTTCTATAGTTTAGTATCTCGCCTTCTTTAATAACGTTGATTTGACTTGATCAATGATTTTTATATACATTAAATTTTATTTTTAACCAGTATTATACTACTGATTTCTATCCGTGATCGTTCTTTCATATAAAGTTTGTAACATTTTCGTGTTTTATTAATTAAGTATATTTTTATTCATTTACAATTTCTATTTCATGCTACAAATTTAATGCAAGGTTGTTACAATTTAGATTTAATTATGAAAATATACATTTATCTCAGGGTTTCATGGAGACATTAAATACACAGATTCTCGGAATTTCGTGGAAATATTATATAAAGTTTTTATCAGTCAGACGACACACCGTGATGATTCACGTCTGCCTCTGTTCACAACTCCAGACCAACAATCCCCGTAACTTCACACCAGACATATTTCTAGGAAACTGAACAAAATCTACGTAATTATCTCTCTCCAAAAAAACATGACCAACAACTTTATCCTTTCAGCGGTAACGAACTACTGGCTTTAGGACGCGATAAGTGACTATTACTTGTTATAATGTCTGCTTATATTTACACCCACGTCTTATACCATGAAAGGTTTTCTAAGAAATTAAAGATTTGAATTGATGGGAACTAAACAAAGCTGCCTTGCTCTTAGACGTTGTATGTAAACAAAAAATACGGAATGATAATTATCATAACTCATAATTAAACAGTCAAGACTCGAAACATTCTGTGCTGTCACCTTTCTGACAATATATTGTAAAATAATCTTATCTTTTCAACTGTGTATTTATTGAATTAACAGTAAAAATAAATCTTATCGTTTCAAAGTACGCCTCGTTGCAAGTTCTCTCAAAGGATTGGTTAACACGAATTGAAAAGCGAGCACTTATCCTAACAGTTGTACACGGCACCGTTGGTAACAAGTGATATTTTCCCCGTGACATAGCAGAGTTGTCGCAATTCCTCATGCGAATGTGGGCTTCCAATTACACGCTGACGTCACGCGCCATATCTAGAGGCACGCTTATCGAGACATGCTCTACCGCCTGCCGATGACACGCATGATTTACGACTTTGTTATGATGTCACAGGAGCTCTGCTTCAAAATACTTGTCTGTCTGAAACAGCCCTCTGGTAGTCTCTTCCACAACCTCGATCAACTTACGTCTCCTTAGAAACATCATCTTTCAACGTATATTTCAAACCTTGTTGTTGTTCAAGGAGAAAAAATAAGCTGAATAAGAGTGACTAAACTTGGCGGAGGACGATAATCACTGTCAAATATATTAAATATCAGATAAACACAGCCATACATTAAAAAAGTAGCAGTAAATATACTATTAATATGTTTTACTTGAATTGAATTGAATTAGATCTCAAATACAACAGAAAATACAATTTAATATATATTTCCATGTTACAATGAAAAGTATCAGCTGTTTTTTCATCCAATATGAAATTAAAACCCTTCTTTAATTTTAAATTATAGATTGTACCTACCTCAATCAAGACTTAGTTTTACATGGATTTTCCTAAAAATAATTGTGAAATATTCATTTAAAGCACAACACCAATGTCTATAGATGAATGTCATAATTACAGAAAGATGTATGACAGCAATGTTCTTGGAATCTTGAGATGTATGTAAGAGGATTTTGGGACTTTCAATAATTTATAAAAATAATTAATTCAGAATTAAAGGATAGGATGGGAAAATCTCGACCGCTTAGTTCGACGGGAATCGAAGTAAGATTTGCTGCTGGAAACTCCGTCGAATGAAAATTGAAGATTAATATAGATATATTGTAACGTCTAAAATAAAATATAAATACCACAAATTTAAAAATCAATTATCATTTATTAAGCCAAAATTTTCAATTACACAAATCTGATGAAATTTTAAAAATCAAAACAATTTTATTTACCTAGAATACATTTTAAATAATTGGACTCGGTACCCGCAAGGTCTTTACTGGGTTGATAAGGAAACGGCACAAATTTTACAATTAAACAAATACAGTTACAATGAATGAAAAACGAAATGATTGAAACGAAATAATTGAAGTGATTGAAACGAGTAAAACAAATGAAACGAATGAAACGAAATCTGACTTTTTACCCTTTTTTAACAATTTACAATTATGAATTCAGAAAAATAAACTTACAAGTTCTCTGGTCCACACACTCACTTCATATAGGCATAAAAGGCATCAGGCTGCGCTCACACTCTGCTTTCACAGCCACCTCCTCTTGACGACGTCACCCTCACGACGAATTCAAACAATTCTGCTTTCAGACAGACCTCCACGATGAAACTCCCACCAACTGTTGACTACTGATGTCCAGCTGATTACTCTCGGCCGCCTAGCTTGGCCTAGCATCCGATGATCTCTCCTTTTTGCAAACTCCCCACTGTTCATAACAATTGTTTCGGCCACTTTAACTTGGCCCCGCGTCCGACCCTGCGGACCTGCACCATCGCTCTCTCCCACTAACACGTCCGTCTCCCGTCTACACGAAATGATAAAGAAGCCTCCTAAACTGTCCAACTGCCCTCTTATTTATATCCTGGCTCCAGAATATTCCCTTGTTTTTCACAGTTTTTGCATTTCCACTTTCGCCAAACAAACACCATCTGTTGCCGTTCTCCCGCTCCGAGAGCCACTCAATCAATTAAATTAAACGTTTCCTTTTAATATAATTACATCGTCCAAACAACCTTCTGTCATTTATGCCATTAGAATTCCGTCGTCCAGATGTTTCTCACATACAATTAGCCCTAAGAGCTGCAAAACGCCCCAATTATTAGTCCTTATCCATCATTTTATCATTATTTTTATATGTACCAACTACTCAAGGATCCTCAGCCTGAGTTCGTAAACAAATCTGACAAAAATAAGAACAGAATTCCTGTCCTTCTGAGCGGGTTATTACAATATCTTTAATCACCGTTACATTAGTATATTTGACGTTTCTTTATATTATATCATTTTTGGTAAAGATCAATGTTTGTAATTATAATATCTTTTCTTGTAATCTTATATTATGACGTATCATATTTCCTCGACCAAGGATTAATGTAATGAATAATTAATCTAAAATCACCGAGCGATCCGAGTCGACGCCAGACACTGCACGAGATTTCTCCATCCGTTGTATATATAGACAGAGACCGGCACTGGATCACAAATCATCACGGGAATCGAATCCTCTACTTAGTATACGGGAGACACGGGTCAGATTTTCCATCCAATCCTTTAATTCAAAATTCATGGCGTAGTTAGGTGTTTTTTTTCTGAAAGTTTCTCTTCTGTTCTTTCTGAATTAATTCATTGCTCCGGACCGGTTCACATTCATGCCCTGTATTCGTTAAGTCCTAAAGTTAGAGTCGTGAAAGTTGCGATCCAGTGAATCGTTGACAAATCCGTGCTCTGGCTATATAAACGATGAATGGAGGAATCTCGTACCCAGCCTGGAGTCAATAAACACCAATCTTGACTGACTTAATGTCATTTATTGATAATAAAATTGATTATATTTTTAAATAAACATTTGTTTACATATGTATATAATAAATATTATTACAAAAAATACGAGATTATTTTGAATTACTGCTTGATAATTTTGTGTACCTTAAATTCTGCTACTGCAATCGTTATTCTGAGAAAATGGACCTACCCATGAACTCGGAGGTCGTTATGATGAGATTTATCTGAGCTTCGGAGTTTGCGACTTTTCAACACTTGTATCAATCCACGTTGTTATTTTCTCCTCTTGAAACTCAACTCCATACGCCCTCACTCTGCCCCGCTGATTTCATTCTCCTCTTCTCTCATTTCACCTTTCGGCCTCCTTCATCTATAGATCTGTACCTTAAACTCTACGCCTTACTTCACACGCCAAAGTACTTGCCGTACAATTATCCGTTCTGTTCGGACAAGTTGTTCTCGCCTCGTTTAGAAAAATTTGTCAGAAATAGTATTACAAATATTATTGTATTATAAATACAAATATGTTCATAATTTATACTGCATTCGGCTGAACAAAACAAAAATATCATTGTTCTACTTTAGAAAAAAATACGCGTATAATTCAGTATGTGAGCCAAATATTTGACTAAATAATAAAAAAGTACTCCTGCATACTTATATTTACCACATATCACTAAAATTAATTATTTGTAGCTTCCCGACTAAATATCACATGTTTTGGTGCAGACAAAGCATTTTCCCTCACAAAGGAAATTAATTTTATTGCATCATTGACTAATTTGTTTAATAATTAGGTTAATATGATAATGAACTGAAACAGGTTGCCTTCGGGTTTAATTATTCTTCGCTCTGAACCGGAAACAGTATCTTCCCATGAATACAGGCGCGTTATCAAAGTTATTGTGTGTTAAAGTGTATGATTCGTGTCTGGTAAAATTAAATGTATTGAAATACCTTTTCGTAGACACCATGTGTAAACATTAAACAAATAATAATTCCATTAAACGAAACAATGAATTCTTTCAAACTTGTACAGGCAATATTGAATAAATATTGCACAAAAATATTGAATATTTAAATGAAACAAAAGAATACAATTTTTCATTCACAAACGTTTTATACTCAACTCTTATTCTCTTAAGGAAGAATCAAGAGAGTGACTGTTGCGTATTTGTTTCTGATTGTAGAAATAGTGTTACACTTACGTTAAATGTAATGGTACGCGCTAGGTTCAGCGGACTTACCATTAAATATTTCGTTACTGTTCATTTACTTGGACTAATTATTATGAATTTACATTCAGACAATTTTCATAATAATTTTGGTACACTCGTATATGTACATAAATCAGTCATCCAAAAAAAGGTTTTATTTACTTCTTATTAACTTTTTATTAAAATGTTATCGTTAATGAAACTTTGCCGGAAAACCCGAGAAGCCTTTCTAAAAACTTAAAAAAATTGTTTTTAATATAAAATAATAATTATTTTAGCATCTTTCAAGACTAATGCATAATTATAAACGATAATTACAAAACAAACATATTCATTAACCATGCAGCATGTTTAAAAGATGAATTATTAACATTGTAGTTGGATATTTATACTACTAAATTTCTTTCAATTTTTTTACTTGGATTTTTTGTAATTATATATCACAAAGTAAATAATTATATTCTCAAATAAAGTCATAAATTATTCAGAGCTAATATCAACTTTTTCAAAATTTGTCAAAGTTTTCTTCACAAATTATTTTCCTATATTGGCGCAAAGACAAAAATTATTACACTTATCACATAATAGTTTATTACATATTTTTTAGCTTCTGTAAGACTTGGACCGCAGTATTTTATTTTATATTTTGACTATTCAATTCTTTTACCTTTCCTCGAAAACTCGTCTATACTTTTGCAAATAAATTTGTAAGTCATTGGATAAACCTATTTTCAATTACCTTGTTTGTATTTAGGGATTTACCAATAATTTCAAAAAGTATAATCTTATAACATATTCCGTACTTTTTACAAAATGTAGATTTATTCCAGTCACGTTCAATATATGATAAAATTACCTTACGCCACTAAAAGTGGAATAATCTTCCATTACGTATACGAAAAAATTTTCAATTTTTCTGTTTTCTGTCGCAGTAGTTGGAGTCGTTATTTTGACATGATTGGGCGCAGGTAGGATCCTTAAAATATAGCCCGGGGGCCCTACCTTCTACCTTCCTCTACCCTTCCGCATCCCCCCTTCCAAATCCCTTCCTATGCTATTAAAGGGGAGTTGCCACCATGTGGATTACCCTCATGTAGCCTGTTACCCTAAAAATAAAAATAAAATAAAACTGGGACTTCCTTATTTAATTTTTCTATTTCCAAGAAACTTCGGGTGTTTTTGTAATGTTACCTTGACAGATAATTGTATACGCATTCTTCTGAGATGCCATAAAAGTTCATCCCAGTACATGAACTGGCTTTGTAAATATAAAAGATATTACCCAAATAAAGTGCCTAACGGGAGGGTTAACTGTGTATGAGAGAGTCAGGAATTCGATACATAAGTAATAAATAAATATTATTAAATAAATTTTAATTGTATAGTTCTTTCAGTCTCATGGAATGTCCTTGCTTAATTTAAGAACACAAGATTGGAATTAAACAAGTGAAGATCTAAACACGTGTTAAAGCATTTATTATACTTAATGAATGTTAACGAATAATAATAATGAATTATTCCATCATATTTAATTTTAAAATCACTGAAATTCCTGGATTTTCTTGACCTGACTTTCCTGCTGACCTTGAACTACCAGAGAAAGAAACGAGCTGTGCATATAAAATGTATTCAAGTCCAGCAATTCTTCCCTCCGCAAGGGAAATCTCATCCTCGGTATAGATGACAATATTATACAGAATCTTGTCTGGCCTTCTTTGGGCTGCTCAGGCCGCTCTCCTTTGCTTGGATAACTGGATTAGCTCCGTGCTCAGATCTCAGTCGAGGAGCATTTGCAAGAGCTGTTAGATTTCCCCACAGGAACATAGGCTGTGGCCTTTTAATTAATGAGGGCAATTTCGCTCTCGGGAGATACAAGGTGAGAGCTGATTTATTCTCCGGTTATAGCACGTCGAATTTATGAGCTTCCCGAAGCTCCGTGTCCCCTAACCAGAACAATTAAAACGTCACTGCGCAGATTTCACCGAAACTAATTATGCCTGAAGCATAACTACCTTTCTCAAATCTTCCCTATTACTGGAACCCAATATCGAAGGGCTCCTCAATGCGGATTCGATTTCAAGAATGAGAGCTGATCTCTTTAATATATTATATTCTTCGAGGTCTTAAACTGTATTTGAATATAATCTCAGAATATTTCGTGATACAGTTTACATTAGAAGTCACATATTCTGAAATGTTGTTATTTAACAGAGTTTTCTTGAATAATTTCTATTAGCTTCCACCAGTTTCATGCCATTTTATACCCAAATTAATCATTTTAAACGTTATTATACTTTATGTTCAGTACGTAAATCATTACTTGAACATTAAAATATCCCATTTGTTCAAAATAAATCGGACCGCACACATTCCGGCAATTTTTCGCTTACTTTTGTAATAAAGAAACGTGTTACTCTGTTGGTCTGAAGAAGTATGTAGGTTTAATTGAATTTTTTGAAATGGTGTATTGAAAATATCTCTCTAACAAAAGTAATAAAGGTTTGAACAATGTTTATTAATGATGCGAGTCTATCTGCTCAGGGTATCAAAATTCTTAAAATAGCCAATGTATTTCAAAAACAATTAATCAATTTAAGGTTTTTCTGAATAAATGGTGTTTGTAAAAAAAAAAGACTGAACACATCCAGCTTATAATAGCACACTAACGCGATTTGTTCTGTCGTCCGGCGATCTCCGCTGTTGTTCAGACCTTCTGTTGTTGAATAAAAACGACTAATCCTTATAGTTTAATTTATTTTGTCTGTTAAATTCAAACTACAACTCAACAAAACGATCCTTCACGCCAACAATCTAGCGAAGAGGCTTTTTCAACGATCCCTTTTCACAGCGACAACATTTTCGCATACATAATTATGTATGCACCAGAGAAATTGTGTTCATTACAGTATGTTTATATTGTTATATGATATATGAATTATGTCCATATTTATAAAAGTGGGTGAAAAAAATCAATTTCGGCATCGTAATTGAGTTTTCAGTATAAAAAATTATAAAAAAAATAATTTCTGCTATTTTAAATTATAATAAGTACGGGACGATTGAAATATAAATATAACATATGATAAAATTATTTCATTTTATCGTGACGTTGGAGGAAGAATATTTTGGCAAAACAAAGTAAAATTAAAATAAATTTCTTGAGAGGTACGTTTGTATCTGAAGGTCTCTAAACTTCCTCTGCAGTGAACTGATTTGCCTCCAAGTGTAAACGCTTCGTTCTCCCAGCAATACAATTGGATGCGAGTTATCTCCCAAGTTTGAGTTGCGTGGTTCGGTCGCCACTTGTGATTCGCTGCAGGAAACTAATTAATAACGAGGATATTCTACATCTCCCCCCTTAGTACCTTACCAAACTAGGCGAAGCGAACTGGAGAATTTCTAGAACGTAGTTATAGCACATTGTGTAATATTGCTGGATAATAGTTTCCTTCATTCGAACTTGACTCCAAAATATTTCTGCTGCTATATTAAGTATATTAAACATATTTCCTCTAAGGAGTAAAGCGCATAGTATAATACTTTTAAATTTCAATAACCTCTATTATTCCTTACTACATAAGGATATCCAGAACGAATTAAGGGTTTTAGTACCGCTAGGAATGTAACCAATTTTTTAAACGATTTATATATTTTTAATGACTTAGCAAAAAATATTAGTACCATAGTATTTATCTGTAGGCTACCTAACAACGAAATTTTCAACATTATTCTGTTCTCTTTTTTAATTATAATTTTATGGCATTACAACCTACGTAAATAATAAGATTTTTTTGATATTATAAGTAGGAAATAATAAAAGTAGATTGTTTACAAATTATAAAATTCGCCGAAAAATTCAGTTGTAGTATTATGTAATAAACTCATGTCATGAACCAAGGAATACCACTGTGAACAAAAAGTAAGGTGAATTTATTTATAAAACATAAATTCATTATTTATTCTTCCAAATAAATTTCATCCCCTTCAAAGTAATCGCCGTCCGATAAAACGCACTTTTTTCAACGCTTTTTCCAGTCCTCAAAACAGTCGGAATAGTCTTTTTCCGGTATAGCCGTCAAGACCTTCTTCGATTCGGTTTTTATCTCCTCAATCGTGTCAAAACGGCGTCCCCGCATTGGCCTTTTTAGTTTGCTGAATAGCCAGAAGTCGCACGGAGCCAAATCAGGCGAATACGGTAGTTGCGGAACGATATGAGTCGAGTTTTTGGCAAAAAAAGTCGCGAATAACCAATGCAGTATGACATGGTGCATTATCGTGATGAAGGAACCAAGAGTTGCTCGCCCATAATTCCGGCCGTTTCAGACGAATAGCTTCACGCAAACGACGCATAACTCTCAAATAATATTCTTTGTTGATAGTTTGGCCCGGCGGAATGAATTCATAGTGCACCACACCACGATAATCAAAGAAAACTGTCAACATGACCTTGATTTTCGATCGACTTTGCCGTGGTCTTTTCGGTCTTGCTTCATCTTTTGCATGATTTTTGCTGTATTGGTCGGTGTTTTCAGGGTCGTATGCGTAAATCCAAGTCTCGTCTCCAGTAATGATGCATTTCAAGTGGTCCTGATAGTCAGACAGCAAAGTTTCACACACATCAACGTGAAGCTTTTTTTCCCCAAAAAATTGAGCGATTTTGGCACCAATCGAGACGTGACGCGTTTGAGACACAAAACATTCTTCATAATGGTTTCGGCTGAGCCAAATGATATTTCAACACTATCAGCGAGATCTCTAATTGTCCATCGACGATTTTTAAGCACCAAATCTTTGATTTTTTGGGCGTGGCCCTCGTCGGTAGACGTTGATGGTCGTCCAGAGCGCGGTTCGTCTTCAACGCGTTCTCGGCCCTCTTTGAACTCGTTGTACCACTTATAAACGTTTTTATGTGCCATAGTTTGATCACTTTAGGCCTTCCGCAACATTTTCAACGTGTCCACACAAGAATATTCGTTCCGAAAACAAAATTTGATGCAATTTCAGTACTCAACAAAATCACCCAAAAATCGAAAAATTCACTTTTGGTTGTTTACAAAACCTCGTGTAACTCGGAGATAATTAAACCTTTTAACAAACAGACGCTTGGCAAATATTATAGACACTCCTACCAACCTAGGGAAAAAAATTACCCATGTTCCTAATACCCGGGAGTTTTAAATGACAATTTCGCCTTACTTTTTGATCACAGTGGTATGTCACCGTAAAAAAGGAAGATGTCCTCGGATTATGACTTCGCTTGGACAAGACAAGAATTGTGCGAAAATGTAACAACGAACTAAATAAAAACACACCGTAAAAAGTAACTTGCGCATAGACCATCTATAGTTCAAAGACGCTGAAACAAAATTAGAAATAGCCAGAAGGTTTTCTTTTTTGGTATGGCTCGTTTTCTGATCTCAGAATTTCCGTAAACGAAATTACATATTGAAATTAAGAGCCGAAAATTCAGAGGATCAGTATAAGAGAGAGAGTACGGTATTCAGATTATGTATGATGATAACAATATCAGATTGAAGAAGTAATACTTCACATTAAAACCAATTCCAACGACCACAGACACTACTCTCTTAGTGTGGTGGAATAATTATAATATTGGATTAAATTATATAAGAAATGTGAATTTATTAACAAATGAATTTAAATTACAAGTTAAAATTGCATTACAAACAAATTATTACATTTCTGCATCTATGCAAAGTGCTATCCTCCGTTTAGCAATAGAAAATAAATCCATCTCAGGGTTTCTAATAAAATTCGAGGTTCTACAACAAGTCAAACAAATCATTTGAATTCCAGTTAATGAGAAATTTAATGAAAGAATAATTGCGTGGTTTTCTTACGTAATCATCATGGGAAGGGGGGGAGAATTTTTTCCGATGCTTTCAGAAAGTTATCAATTGGGCGCCTTTTCCTTCTGCGATATTTCAGTCCCGAAGTCAGTTTTTCTTTATTTCTCTCCAAGAGAGCAATGAGACAAACTTTTACACCTGTTTCTCTTGGTTTTACGATAAGTTTCCATACGTGCAGAAACAATACTAACATCTCACCATGTCCGAGACCAAGAAAGAACATCGCAAGTCTTTTCTCTGCCTTCTTATACGACGTTCCCCCAACTTCGCAAATTTTATCTCCTTTACCCCTCGCGGTCTAGACAATAAAGTGGGTTTTCCGGTGCCGGCACGTCAATGGTTACTAAATAAAGGCATTATTTTGAAATGACTGGAGGATTTACGGTGGTAGGCACTTTTAAGTTCAATTTGGAAATTTTTTTCTACTAAATTACAAAAGAGTTACTCAGTCGTATCACATCAGAAATCGTGTCGCCAAGGGAACGAATCACGTTAACGAAAGTGAAGTATGAAATCTGGAAGTTTCTCATCTAAATGTTTAAATTTTATTTCTGCTTTATTAATTTTAATTTGGTATTCAACATTTATGATTCAGTATCCCACTTAAGTAGCATTATATGTATGTTAATGATTATTTAAATAGTACAGTCTTGAAATTCCATAAATTCTTGTTATAAAAAACAAATGTCATTTCCTGAATATGGGTGTTTATTTTAAAATGTATAAACAATAGAAAATTTAAATAATTTTTAATTTAATTAATATTAAAGCCAAATCTTATTAACAATTAAAATAAGTTGCATCGAAATGCTATTTTTATTATATTAATTACTTAAATTTATGAAATAAATTAAGTTCAAATTTTATTTTCGTACCATTACGTGACAATTTATTGTGAACCTCTTTGCGCACTGAATATTATTTCAATTCTAATTCATATATGTTATAGCCGTATGCCTCTAATTTACTGTTCCCAATTACACAAATCGTAAATGTAGCAATTGCGTGATATTAATATTACCAGTATTTCAGATCCATGTGTTAATATTCTACACTTCAGTTAACTAGTTTTTTGGATAAATTGTGTGAAATCGAAATTGATTAACAGAACATCATGAATATAGAACAGAGTTACATGTCAATCTTCCTGAGAGGCGTGCTAATTCATCATATTACTCTTACATTTTACATTTTAATACGATTGGGCTTACGTATTCACAGAATATGTCAGTAACATTATAGATTTAATTGTAATCATATAGCATATTTTAATTCTTTCCTAAAGTACGTCTTTTTTCCTACAGTTTTCCCCGTAATAGGAATTATTCCCAGCTATTTGCCAATTAAATTTTCTACCAATGATCACTATAGAAAATTTATTTTCCTCTATTCTTCCTACGATTTTAATAGAAAATATGGTTTCATGATTGATTTTTATTATGATTTTTCATTCATTAAATATGAAATTATATGAATATTTTTTCTCTTCTCTAACTACTCTTTACGTATACTTTATATAAAATTTTATATTTGAAAATTCCGTCCTACGCCGTGAATATGCATACAGCATTAATTACCGATAAGTAAAGATCACGTAAATATGAAAGCAATCTTAGAAATCTGCGCTGTAAATGCCATTCAGAGGCGGCTGAATAAATGATTGTATGTTTAACCGCCATAAAACTAGCTTTTCGTGCGTGATCTCAACTTTTGCAAGACGTCCGCCTATGCCGGCGAAGTTCATAACGCAACGAATACGGGGGTTATATTTTGTCAGCGAGAGGAATGTCAGGCAGTTAAGTTCATCTCTCTGGGATTCAGTAACTTGGCAGCGGCTGTGTCATAAACTTTCTTGACAGAAAACCAACGGCCCGCCGGAGAATTCTTCCAGCATCACAAGACACATGTCATCTTACCGTGTATTCGAATAGGCAAGTGAATAAATATATATATCTCTTCCGCATCCTATTGTTTCCATAGACGTCTATCGAACACAATTTGATTTGAGGAAAATAAACAAACAGAAAACAGTTTCAAATTAACATTGTGACACACACTATAATGTATAAACGCTATTTAGAGATTAATATTATATATTGTAATATACAAAAAATGGGCGTTTTAATTAAATAAAACAAATAATTATTCACAAACATAAGATTTATTTTGTGGCAATAACTCAAACAATTACAAATTTAAAATATTAGATCTCAGAGTCTTCACTGGGTTTGATAATGGACACATTAATTATGTTTAATAATCTTATTAACAAACAAATCACAATTAAAAGAAAAGAAATTTACTTGACAATTAAACTAGAACGAAATTTAAAATGAGAACGAAATTAGGAAGTAAAGAGATTAGAACGAATAAACAATTTAAACGGAGAACGAAATCTGACTTCTATCTTTCAATTACGTTTACATAATTAATTATTTTGTATTTTGTTACATTTGTCCAGAATTCCAGCATACCTTTCGTTTTCGAAATACACTATTGCTGGATTTTACACTGATTCTAAGACTCACAGATTTTACACTGATTCTAGCCAAAATTTATAGGATGTCAGGAACTCGGATGATCCTCCCTTTTGTTGCCAGCTATCTGTTGACTGCTTGCCTTAGGTGAATTCCGTGGTTTGTAGATTTGCCAGTCTTTACTGCATTGGACTCAAACTGAAATTTTACTATTTCTGGCCGTCTGTGGACACAAAACTGCTTTTACTTAGCAAGTTTCGACGTTATGCTTTCGTGAATGTTTTAGTTCGTCCTCCGAAATGTCCAGGCACCAACCGACTCTGTTTAATTCTGGCCAACCAACACTGTTAAATTCTCCTCACCAAATAACAGTTATACATCGACGATGTCTTTCCGAATTTTAGCGCGCATACGCCATTTTTCGGACCTTCCGACAAAGGAACAGAGCTGGGCTACATTGTCGCTATGTTCTGGAAACTCTGCCGCTACAAAGTATTTCTCAAACAATTTAAATTTTTATGTTCAAACAATTAATGCCCTAATTAATTGACATTACAATATATAATGAATTTAAAGACAATTCATTGTGATTGTTGACTTATGTAATAAGTTTTCGAATAACAATACAGTTTAATGAAAAACATGAAATGTTCAGTATATACAAAATCCGTCAGCTTTGCATTCCTATTACAAAACTTTCTCAATGTATACTGATTCATGGCAACCACTTAGGTGAACCATTAAAAATATATTGCCTTTTTTTATTTTTCGTTCTTTAGGCAAACAACTTTGATTGTTTTGCCCAGTTACAGATTTCATATATCTAACTGATTTCTACTACCTCTCAGGTCGGCTATATAAATATGAACCCATTACGCAGACAATTTCCACTAAATCAAAGACCACCACTTACATTGCCGAACATTATTTAGAACTCGCACGTCACCTTTGCGCGAGAGATAGAAGAGCGATGTTACAACACACTCTGAATCACATACCTGATGGCGATGGCAGACGAATCGGTCGAAACGTTGAACGTTTGTTCAGTCTCTCAACTTAAACCCGAGAACTTTCAACTTGACATATACACCGAAAAAGTAATCGCTCCCTAATTCTCCAAACTAAGATACCGGTTCCTCCCCAATAACTTAAATGTAAGCGTATTCCTTTAATTAGGTCCCTTATGTAGAAATAAGACAATTAAAAAACAAGAAACAAATTTATATCTACTTTATTTTTTTATTATTTTTTTAGGGCAACAGGCTACATGAATGTAATCCACGTTGGGCAACTCCCCTTTAATAGCATAGGAAGGGATTTGAAAGGGGGTATGCGGAAGGTTAGAGGATGTAGCCAAGGTTTAACTGGGCCCTCGGACTATATTTTAAGGATCCTACCCGGCATTTGCCTAAAGAAATGCAGGGAAAACCCTACAAAACCGCATCAGGTAGGTCGGGCATTGGGTACTTGTCCCACGCCCTTCCGATAGCGGGAGAGGAGTTTGCTGTGGGGACGTAGCATTCCCTTCTCCGTGACTCGCCCAGTTTAGGAGGCAGCGAACAACTCTTACCGTATGCCCAAGGTCTGTGACTCCGGAACATACACCTCTCAGAACAGGCCGAGGTGCCTCGGCTTGTGGGAACCTTAGTTCAAAAACGGAGAGGAAAAGGCTTCCCCAAAGGTAGCCCCTTCATATCTCTCCTACATGGTTCTGCCTGCGAGAGAACATCCCTCGCAGGCTTGGCTATATATACTTTAAAATTAACAAACCATTTCATGGAGACGTAAACAATTATAGGTCGCGAGAAATAGCATGGCTTGTGAGATGTGCAGTAGAAGGGAGAATACGGAAAGGAGCATTGTCGTCAAGTGGGAACTTCCTCTTGGAGCAACGCCACTATCCTTCTTAAAAACATTCATTATATTCTGACGAACAAAATATACAGACAGATTAAAGACTTCTTTTCACAACCTGTACTTATCGCCTCTTAACTAATAAGTTATTTGACGTACAACATATGCAACTAAAATGAACAGAATATATTTCCTTGCGTCAATATTATTTCATAATAGCTTTTAGGCTATGAACGTTCCGTAACAGAGGTTTGTGTTAAACTGTGCTCCGGCCTTGCCCCACTAAAATTACAGGGCAGTGGACCGCTGCGCATCTTAATTCGAAACGACTAGCTATTACCTTCCAGCAAAACATAATTTAGAATACACATTAATTTAAAAATATGAAAGGGGTACTGAAAGAAAAAAATCCATTCCTATTAAGAAAAGTACCAAAATGTGAGAATTTTCCAATGAAAGTAAGAAAACGAAACGTAAAATGTTATATATAATATTTTTATTTCATTTAATGTAGTCTTAATCTGGATATTACGAGTAACTGTTTTCTTATTTTTTTCTCCTTACGAAAATACGTTAAAGGGTAAAAATAAAATCTGGGCACTAGTCTCTACTCTCCTTTCAAGAATTAAGCTACTATATACAGTTTGTTCTAAGGACTGGCCTTCGCACGTGATTGTTTGAAACGTTGGATTATTTCTTCCTTCTTCCATTAACTTATAAGTTAGGTTATTATAGACAATGAAATACGCGTAAACACTTTTATCAAATAGTTTCTGGGTCTTTCATATATGAATTGGGATAATATCTCTACGATCCATTCAAAGGTAAGATGGCCGTGTATTATTTATTGTTGTAACACTGAAATATTAAATCCTCATTCACAATCCGGAATTACCATCCGATTGGGATAAAAATTACCAAAATTTCGTATATTGTAGTGATAATTCATCGTTCTCTTTAAATAATGTATTTTTACCGGTAACAATTCTCCTTTATTGAATTGGAATTTTACGGTATTCGATATTAAAAGTTTGTACGTACGTTACCGTAGCAGAATAGTCTATGAGGAAGCAACACTTTCCCGTGTCTGTTGCCTGTTTGTAGTGGTAATCAACGGCGGCCATATTGCATGGACATGGCGTCATATTTGCCACAGCACTAGACATAGAGCGGTACTTGCAAAGGCGACCTTGTGCGTTATTACCTGACACGTAAACATTTGCCCGCCCTATTCAGTTAATGGCGCATGTTACAATTTATCCGTTTATGCCCAGAACAGTACAGGCTCTGTTTAACCATCCAAATTATTGCTGCTCGCTTGTAGCATCCGCCCATTCTCGCTGCTTTGTTGTGGTAACAGAAATTCAACGCTATATTTCCATCGCTGTATTTAATATGCAGCATTTGATGAGAATTCTGGCAACGGGATAAATTTCTGCAGCATTTACAGTTGGTTTGAAATAGAAACAAGCTTTAAAAATCTTGACAGTATAATACAAAACTCGAGAAAAATGTAAACGGAACGTTTTACAGTAACTGTCTCTTACGATGAAAAAAAAGTTAATATCTATGATAGATAAAAAACTAAACAATAAGGTTATCAATTAAAAAACTTATAAGTTATTAAAATGGTGGTCTGTAAATAGACCGCTTGAAGAAGATGACGGTGCAAGCCATCGAAACGTTGTGGATATTAAATGACGCTACCCGGTCGGAATCCCGAGAAAACTTCATCCAGAAACTACACCGGGAAAACCTACGTTCCTTATTTCGATCATACTTCCTGAATTCATAAATAACAGACAAATGTAAAATAAATACCACACAACGTTTCTGTAATCCTTGTTGCATTCGTCAGGTGATTAAAAATAGAAGAGCCAAAAGAACGACACACCGAGTGACTAATTATTTACCTAATTCTTTTCTGAATTCCTCAAAAATATTCCTCGACTGTGACCCTTTCATTATTCGGCTTGTTTAAAAAATTTCAGTAATAAAATAAGGATAATGAAAAATAAAGGCCGGATTGAAAATTAATAATAAAAAATGGCCCGAAAAAGACAAATGAAGTGATGAAATAAATACCACACAACGTTTCTCGAAGCATTGTTCCTTACTTCAGGTGCTAAGAAAAATATTTTATTTAACAATTTTCTTTTTCTTAAAATAAGGATTCCTGTAATTTAAGTTACCAAGTTTCCCCATGAATAACACAGCCTTCTTTTCATTTAATTAGTTGTGTGATCCGATATCAAAATTTTCAAATTGCTGAAGGTTTATCAACTCCACCATATTCGAGTATTTTGATATCCGTCAAAATTAGGCCGAATAGTCAAGATTACATTATAATATTACAAATTTTAACGTAGAAATTCAAACAAAGAAATGCAAATAATATCTTTCAAATAGAATTTCTCGGAACAAAGTTTATCAGATAGGTATTTATTTATGGAGTAAACAATAATAGAAAACCGTACAAACAGATGTTTCATTGTAATTAAACTGAATGCAAAGAGTGTGGCAGTGCATAATTTCCCCCTTCAACGTAAAATTTCAATTAGAAATTACAAGTAGTGATAATGTGCAATAATTAAAGTTATTCGGTTATTGCAAGAATATAATATTAAAATATATATAAGAATATAATATAAAAATATATATAAGAATATAATATAAATATATATATATATATATATATATATATATATATATTATAATGCTTACTTATTTATGTGTTGACATTTAAATGAAATACACTATTAACTTTAAACAATAAACAAAATTTATTATGCCAAATTTAAAACAATTATTCAAAATACAAAATATAATTGGGATCTCAGGGTCTTGAACTGGGTTTGATAATGGCAGAATTTAAATAATCAAAGAACACAAAATTTACATTAACTTTATAAGGAAATCGATGCGTCTAAACATAGACGAAATTTATACTAAAAGATTGAGTTTAAACAATTTCATTTTATCAATAATTAAAAATAATTAATAATTAATAATTAATAATTTTAAAACGGTTTACAATAATTTTAAGGTTTTCTTTCTACTTACGGCGGCCCAAGATTCACATTAAATTTTCGTAGCACAATGGGGGGATTTTCACAGATTCTAATTATTCACAGACTCTAATTATTCACAGACAAATTAGCATAGTTCGTCGGTTGGTTTAAAATCTATTGGTTACTTCTCGATGATTTACTGCAACCTGGATTTGTAGATCTCGTGAGCCATGTTGAAAATGCAACTCACTAGTTTGGTCTGTTGACTGAAGATTGCTTTACTTTTTGCAATTTGTTCCAGCGTACTTATTACTGGAACACATTCTTTCGTTCCTTTATTTCTTTTATTCTCGCTGCTGACTGACAAAACTGTTCAAACTTTCGTGAATTAGACTTTTGATCTGTTCTCCTCGCCGCTTACTGCCCAACTGTCTCTGTTCGTCTCCTAATTTTGAGCGCGTAAATCTTCTCCCCACCATTCAACAATACTCTCCTTTCATCGTCGGTTTGTTGTGGTGTCCGCTACCGCTATCAATAATGTGTCCTCTACAATTCAACTTTTCAATTAGAACAATGCCTTAATTACCAATTATTACAATATATATATATATATATATATATATATATATATATATATATTGTAAAGAATTATTTTTGTGGGCTGGGTTTTTACGTTAAATCAAAAAAGTATTGACCATTAAAGAAATTTTATATAAGTTTATTACAGTTAAGAATGAAAAACTGTTATCTCAGGCATCTGCGGTTTACTGCTATTCTATGCTATGCTATTCTGTGCTGTGTTGCTTGCTGTAGCTCTCGTACCGACGTCTCCGTATCTCACAGCCGGCAGAAAGGGTTAAGTGCAGTGATGACTTTAGTCACGACCGTTGCAAGGCGTCGACTCAGGGGTTGGTCACTGGCTAAGGCGTCGGCCTCCGGGATTGATTGCTGGCAAGCCATCGTAATAAATTGTGTGGCTTCGATGAACACTTCACTAACAAATTGTGGCATATTTCTCATGACGATTCTGCCTCGGACTATATCAGAGACAACCTTGGAAAAGTTTACAGCAGAACTCATGAGATTTGTAGATCGGGGACACTTAAAACGTATACACGTAACGCAATACGGAGCCTCTCATAATCACATCCACCAGCTGCGGTGAGCGCAGAACAACTATCCAGTTGCAAAAGCTTTTCTCCGTTCCCTCCATTATAGCTTCACATTCTTTTATTTTTTTCATTATTAGAAAACTTCGTCGAAATGTCAGTTTCACTGATTCTTCCATTGTTACAAGATTTATAGCAGCTGCAGTTCCGTAGTCAACAATGGCCAACTATTCTGTCATGTTGATGCCAACAATCGAGACACGACACGAAAATTGCATGGATGGAAATATTTATCTCCTCCACCCCCACGCACGTGCACGATTTCGAATTCTCCAAATCATAGCAAGCAACACTTCCGAGACAAAGCTAAACTAAACCAAAATACACACGTTACAATATACCATATATATATATATATATATATATATATATTTCATTTGAATTATTTGAATTTTATTTTGCTTGTTAAAAATATCATTACTATTAATTGCTCATTATTCTGTATTCATTTTCTCATTTAGGTATTTTCTGGGATTTTTTATTTAAAAAAATTGTCAGCTACTAAGCTCTCATTGTTTTATTTATTTTTATTTACAGACGCATCAATTGCAAAGGTCATTAGAAATTTTGTACACAGTTCCATTTAACTTTAGTCGAGAAACTAATTAGCTGGAGTATCTCAATATTGGAACACACACATACATACAGAGCAGCTATGCTCTCGCCGGGATTCGAACACTGGAACTCTATGATGCGAGGCAATGACGCAGACCACTACAACACACGAGGTTCGACTCTGGTTTATAATTATATGAATATATATATATATATATATATATATATATATATTCCGTATGAATTCTCGTTTATGTAAAAAAAAATTATGTATTGAGTGAAGCATGCATTGAACTTTTATTTCACGTTTAGAAAAAACAGGAATTAATAAATATAAATGGTAGTTTAGTAATAATGGCATGACAACATGTTAATTTGAATATATCAATAATACTGTCAGGCATTTCTAAGTCTGTATTTATCGTTAGCAGCTACCTATAACATAATGAAATCCTGCAAATTTTAATACTGATAATTAAATCTAGATAAAAATCTTCTCTTCAGAGGATATAATAAATTATCCGAATAATTAACTTCTAGAAATTTATTTATAAGGTACTGTGATGTAAATTCTAATAAAGTTTAATTTTATGAATTGCAAGTCACGATATAAGTACGGCATATGACGTGCGTGTTTTAAAAATTCTATTTAAGACCAAAATAGTTTAAATATCATTCAATTATTTCACTCATACTGTTGCATAAGGCCAGATACTCCACGTTAATTACAGAAATAAAAGTTAAATATTGTAACTTTTATTTTAATCGTAAAATAAACTTTCAATGTGCTATGTTATTGAAGAAATTTTATTTTCGTCGAAAATTATTAAAATATAAAATTTATGTATTTCGCATAAGCTTTGCATTAGCAATAATCTTGTTACGTCCAACTTTATTTTAAAAAATTAGATTGTTTGTTAAGAGACAATAAATCAAATTTAAAATCATAGATTTCATGTTGGTAAGGAAACATAAAATCGATAATTAAAATAATTTATAATCACCGCTTTAGTAAAAATGTTAGACAAAAGATTAAAATTGGAAGTGACGATATCTTCCAAAATTAATCATGTTTCTAGACCAACATTATTCTTTATGAAAGTGTCTGGAACAAATGCAGATTTAGCAGACTAGTTCTTACAATGTTAAAATTTGTTTTTACTATTTTTTAATGAAAATCCCTCAATATCATTAGGTAGTTTTATTATTACCAACGCAATATGTTAATACAGTGGTCCATTTTACACCTCATTTACACATTAATTAAGTAATTGTCATTACCTCCTATTTATAGTTTTGAACTGATGCGTGTTTACTTAGTAAAATTTCGTTCTATAAGCTTCAAATAAAAATCTCGTTATCTGCATACAATCGTTAATGCGCTTGTAATAATTTTTGTTATACAGAAATTGTACTGTTACAATTTTTTTACTTCAGTTCAAATGTGACTATTGGTAACTCAGTAATTTATAAATTTTGGATATGGCTACGGTCGTTTAACTTCCACACAAAGGATGTTCCTCGTTTTCTCCACGAATTCACAGTTTAGAAGACCGTAGTATAAGTTGTTTCTGGAGTTTCCATTCCGTTACACATAAGTGCGCTTTGTAATTCCGCAGCCCGATTAAAAAAGTTGGCACATGCTCAGTAGGAATAACTTGTCTGAGTGGGCACACTTGAAGGTTCGCTGCTAACACTGAAGGGCACTCTTGCTTTGGGGAAACGGACAATTTGTAGAAGAAGATGGTCGGTTTGTTGATAGACGTAGCTGAAAAAAAAGAGACCAATACAAGTCCCAAGGATCGTTACGCACTTTTATTATTGTCTAATTTTTATATTGACTCAATAATCGATCACTTTCATGCTGAACTGTCCACTTGATTCATCTTTATATATATATAAAAGTGAATGTCTGTGTCTCCCCTTTGTAATATTAAACCATTCATCCGATTGCGACGAAGCTTTCGTGATTTGTTCGCATCCCCGCGATGGTTTCTGTCGGGTTTTGGAAGCGTTAGGAAACTCACAAGGGGTGAACGGGGGTGAAATTTAAAAAAGGCCGATATTAGCGTTGATTAATTACATTTCAGGATCTATGTGATTAATAGTTTATATCCAGATGTATTTAGTATATAATTTCAAACCTTTAAAGCACCAATAACGGAAGGGTTGGAGGGGCGTTACACAGAAATAACGCAAAACAACCGATATTTGTATCAAATCCATGTTTATAGAAGTCAGTGAGTTTAATTCTGACATTTACAATACTGGTTAAGATGTAGTTTAGCCCCTGGAATTGGGGACGGAAGGTAATGAAACAAATTTCCGTTTACAGTCTCAATTTCGTATAGGAATTTCTACTAAACTTTATACACACGTTACTTACGATCCAGAAGTAAACACTGAGGGGTTAAAACACACCTACCGTCTCTAGGGGTGGGGATGGAATTTAAAAACAGCCATTTTTAGCGTCGAATAAACAGTTTCCGGTGTCGCTTAGTTTTTAAGTGTTTAATTTCAACTCCATCTGCAAGGGAGGGAAGCACTAGTATGGGTGGTGGTAGTGGAAGGGGGTTACATAAAAAAAATCAAAAATGACCAATATTAGTGTCGATTCCGGGGATATAGGTGTCGCTGAGTTTAAATCTCGCATTAATCATGGTGGTTGATGAAATTTAACGTTCCTCTTCGTGGAGGTGGACACGGTTGAGGAAATGTTACCTTGAGTAGTTTTAACCCTCTTAAGTTGCCGGCGAATTTTTTTACTTTCTTAGGATACGAGCTATATTTTCGTCTCTTATTTAGTAATGGTTGTATTTCTTTACTCCATTAAGGAATAATATGTTTAGACTTTATTAAGTTAGCAAGTAAATAAATCTTATAAAATAATTATAAACGCATAAGTTATCAAATTATCATTCATTAAATCGTCAAATTTAAAATTTATTGTAAAACAAATACAAATAAAACATTAAGTTATAAATATTTAATGTATAATTAAAAATTTAAATAATATTATATGAAAAATAAGTATTTATTAAGATTGTAAACAAGGAGTCATGTAATAAAGTAAATAAGATATTTGACTCGAGTGGTAAAGACAGTCAGTTAGTTACTGATATAAACAAACGATGTAATTCTAATGTTCGTCGATGAACGTTAAGTAAACAGGTAAAGAAATTGGAACTTCAAATTCATAGTTACTTTTTGAAATTAACTGTAGAAAATGCAAATTATTTTCTGATGACTATGGCGACTGCTGAAAGCATTTGCTAAAAAATTGACGAATTAATAATGGGTGAAACGATGATTTATTGGTTTATAATTATTTTATAAACTATCTTAAAATTTCCATTAAAGATTTTTTAAAAAAAATACATCATAGAGAGCCATCGCCCTATCTTAAATTAAGTACAATATACTAATATAAATTAATTACACATCACTTTCCAAGAGCGTATGAGCGTGTTAAATTCTGAACATACGATTCAAACCTAACTTTTGTATATTCAAGTTAATTATTTTCTGAGATAAGCAATTTCTTAAAAAAATCATTTCAGCTTTAAATAAGACTGTCGAGAGTAATTGTTCCAAATTTTTAAAACTAGATTTATTGGATAGAATACGAATAGTAAATATGCTTTTATTTACTAAATCTTTAATATAATATGATATACTTCTAAGAGTATTTCTACAATATAATATTGTATTTTTCTGAGAATAAAAGGTATCAAAAAATTCATAATAAATATTCGTGAATATGGGTTGTTAATTTTGTATTTCAGTTTAATTTAATTTATCATTTTGTTTTAAAGAGTTTCATAAAATATCCTAACAATATAATACTAATATCGCACTTTTCCTGCCAAAAATGAATAGAGTCTCGGTTATAACTTGAGTTTGAACTTTTGAGCTTGAGTTTGGTTATAACAATTTCTTCCACGTGACAAATACGAATAAACTTAAAATGTCAGGACAAAATGTTTCTGGGAATTTCCGTAAAATATTTCATCCCCGAGCAGATGGATAATTCGAATGCCAGTCACACTGACACGTTTGCTGACGTTTATTTTTCCGCAGCTTGTTGTCGCTGAAGTGTACATACGTCAGCGTGGGAGAGAGCTTCAGTGGAAAGAGTTGTTCGGAAATATTGACAGCAGTTTGTGACCGTTAACCGCAAACAAAAAACCATTTGTCATGCCGTTTCAAAGGTGACTACCTCTTGCAATCAGCCTGCGGTCCGACGGGCAGGTCTTGTGGAAACCTCCAGTACAGGTGAACAAAGGACAGACATTATTGAGCTTTTCGATTCTGACATCAAATATTCAACAATGCTCTGTTCTATTACTTTCCAGTTTGTTTACACCTCAAACGGAAACTGAAATTAAATTTAGCACCCTTTGTTAATATGACCTAAGAAAATTCATACTTTCGGATATCGAATACTAATAATTACGTTAACAAAATATTTGTTATTTTCGCTTGCATTTGATCCCTAAAATTAATGTTAGATGGAGAGTAACGTAATCTGGAAAAATGAAATTAATTATAATGCCTTAACGAAAGTCAAATAAAAAATCGGCATTAAAACAGAACATTCTATTTATAGTTATTTGATAGAAAAAAGTATATGCATTTGTTAATATTGTTTCATTCCATAGCATAGTTCACTGTAAACCCTTTGGATATATTTAAATCACAAAACAAGGCCCAAATTTCATAATTCTGCCATTTGTAATAAATTTCCTGATTTATATCGCAACGAAATAGTAAGAATATACGTGATGAATTTCTCACCTCTACATATTAAAATTTATTCATAGCGACCTTATTGAACAATAAATACGTATTTGATATTTAGTCAGATTTATCAAATTACCTTCACTATATGGCAGCAATATTTTAACACAAGCCACCAATTTATAAAAACGTTACATTAGATAACATTGTGTTGATAAAGATCCATTAATTTATTTGCTTTTACGTTAATTTTATTTCATATTACACAGGTTTAAGAGAGAGCCACTGCGACAAAATGTATAGCGATGTATACATAAAAATATATTCAAATTTTTATGAAAAATATTATAGGTCTACGAGATATGCTACCCTATCAACACGATAAACCTCTCCGTAGATAATCCACTTTAAAACTAATTTCTTTAGTCTGGATTGTTTCTCACATTGTGCAAAAACCGTTATCTTACGATAAAGATAATAAGTATTTCTTAAAGTTTTCAAATATTCTCTACAATCATATATGTATAGATAGCTTAATTATCCAATAACATATTATTATTTTACTTTTATTCCACTCTAGTTTTATGAGATTTATTTCCCCATTACCTTTATATCAATATGTATAAAACTTTAGAGGCCTCTTAAAGTTTTTTTGTCTCGTCAATTCATATAAATTTCCATAAAAAATCTGGGCTTAGCTTTCTGCCTGGAACCAATATTTCTCATTACTTCGTATTTTATTGATTCTGTAGTTAGTCCCATACTCCAAATATAGAGGTTTCAATTCACTTAATGTCACACACACACAGACATATATATATATATTTTAATAAATAACTAATTTGCCCCACGTTGTGGTAGCCATTTAATGTAATGAATAACCATTATATGCGATTATTTAATTTGCCCCACGTTATGGTGCCACTTAATGTAATAATAAAACATTATGGTAAAAAGGACTGTTGACGTAGACGTTGATGAGTAGAAAAAACCAAAAACAGTCTCCAAGTTTATAACTTTATTAATATATAGTCGGAAGCTTTCAACTCATTGTTATAATCATCCTTCTTGTCTTATAATTAACATCACATTAACTTTACAAGGTATTAGTACCGATAGGTACTTAGTCACTACTATAAAACTATGTTGTTATTCAACAAGGTCGGTTTTAAAGTTAATGTGATGTTAATTATAAGACAAGAAGGATGATTATAACAATGAGTTGAAAGCTTCCGACAATATATTAATAAAGTTATAAACTTGGAGACTGTTTTTGGTTTTTTCTACTCATCAACGTAATAATAAAAAAGTATGATCGTTTAATTTGCCCCACGTTGTTGTGGCATTTATGTAATGATCAAAATAAAAACGATTAATTAAATTAAAAGATTATAAAAAATTAACAAAAAAATAATTTTTTTTTGTGTATTCCAAAATTTAAAACAATTACAATCAAATTAAATCTCTTCTCTAGGGTCGTAACTGGGTTTGATAATTAACAGAAAAGTGATTTAATAAACTGATTAACAAATCAAGCATAAAATTTACCTAAAAACAATATGTCGATAATGAAAGAAAGTTTAATGTAAAGAAATTAAAGTTTAACGAAATGAAATATGAACGAAATCTGACTCTACCCTTTTATTTATCGTTTATAAATATTATTATCAAAGTTTTGGTTACTCACATAATGTCCGACTGGTACCAGCATTCTTTTGTAGCTTCAACACTACTTTAAATGCAAAATTTTACACTTATTCTAATTTCCTCACAGATTTTACACATACTCTGTCGAAATGCACGTACTCAGTTCTCAGGAACTCCTTGGTCAGCTATCGGAAGTTGGTTTCCCTCAATGCAAAATTGTTCAATTTTTATAATGAAGAAACCTTTACTTCGCCGTTGGCTATTTGTTAGAAAATCTCTCTGTCCAATTATCTGCTTGCTTACTGGAACTCACGATTTGCAGATTTTAGACTTTTATTTATCTATTTGTATTGAACTGCTATGTATCTCGGTGAAGATTAGTTTTAATGTCTCTCCTCTCGTGGCTGATTTGCTTGTCTATCCTTTCGTGGCTGACCGTAGACTGAAAACTAACTCTACTTTTGCGCGCAATCGACATTTCGGCTCTTCAACAAACCAACAGAGCTAAGCGCTAAGCGCTATTGTCGCTTTGGTCGCTCAATACCGCTATAATTCAAATTTTTCACTACAATTCAAATTATAACCAAATAATTAATGGCCAAATTAACTGTTACTACAATATATATATATATATATATATATATATATATATATATATATATATATATAAGATACGATCGCATCATTTGAGTTTAATTTTTTGTCGTAAAAGTCAGATTTATGATTTGATTTTCTTACGTATTTGTGTTGAAAATAAGTCATAATCTTGAAATAATTACCTTTATTCGTATTTAAAATCAAAAAGTTAATTTAATGTTATTTTATCCGCTACACTTAGGGCATTTCAGCTCTTTATTATGTGTTTATTTAAGTCGTAAATAGAAAAACATATGAAGTAATTCATATATATTAAATAAAAACAACCGGAATATGGTGAGTATAAAAATATAATATAATTAGAGCTTTCTTCAAATTTTATATTCAAAATATAATATTATTTCAGGTAATGAAAATGCTTCATTAACGTAATTCCGTTTAATTTCAATTTTTTCAAAGGAATCACCAGAACCTTCAAGTTCCTTGAGAGGATGTATAAGTTGCTGAAACTAGTTTGTTTAATAATTTTTTTGTTTTATATGTCGTCTGATGTTTTGTTTATAAAATTATAAAACTATAATGTGAAGTTTGTGACAAAAACATTAATGACTGATAATATAACATATTAATGTCATATAATGTGAAAATTAAAAGGCGGTAAATAAACTAATACTTGTTCCCCAAAATATAAAATTATATTCCGATTTTTAATGGAGTTCCTGTTGCCGGAATGAATGTTTGTTCATGGTAAAATTACGTTACCGAACGTTCACAAAGTAATTCCTGGAACTGATTTTTACTCGCATATATTAAAAGTGCTTCTGAGAAGGTTAACTGTCGTGTTATTTAAAGTTAATAGATTACCAAGAACCCGTGCCACGTAAATGTTAGCTGTAAAAGAAATTTTACACTTTTTAACTGGATGGAATCGTCAACTGTATTTCAGATAGGATTCTCAAATGTGAGATAAAAAAAATGCGCATACCTTTGGAACTCAAAGACAGGATTAGTAAGTGAATTTTAATTTCTGTGCGTTAATACTTGTTTTGTTTTTAAATAATTTCAATTGTATGTAAGTTTTGTACCTCGTAGTTGCAGATGCCATTTTTCTATAGGACTTTTGTGATGTACATTTGTAAAATCACATAATGTTTTTTCTATTCACAGAGTGTTTTATTTCTGTAATGCCTACAGCGATTAAATTGAATGTTTACAAATTTATAGAATTTTAATTAATACTTAGTTATCAGATATTGAATACATTAAATGATAAATAATTTAAATCAAAGCCATTGTATATTATTAATACCACCGCCTTCTATCCATCATTAGTTAAGTGATTTTATACTTCCCTTGAAAGAACTTATTTAATTGTCAAATTATTCTCATTGTCTCTTTAAGTATGCCTATGGAATTTTCCAAATATTTACTTAAATTATTGTCATGGTATTTTTATGTTTTTCTTTATTTTATGTACTGAATATTCATGCTAGATATATCAAAGCAATATCTCATTTAATTTTCTAAATACATATTGATACTCAATTATGTATCAAAGCGTATAATTTACTGATGGAACATTTGCAACTTTTGTTGTATTGATTAAGTATTTTAATTTACTACAATTTTACTGCAGAAATATTTTATAGCATCTACAAATTAGATTTTATTTGAGTACAGCGTTATCATACGTCCTTTATGCTCATTTTAGATTCAGGACACATTATTGTATCCTTCATTGCATGTTCGCAATTCAAATAGACTTATTACCTCGTCGCTTTACTTGTTTTCTCCTGCGATAGCTTTAGTAACATTGTATTTCTTATAAATTTCCCATTTATCAGAGTTGACTCTGATTGAACACTTTTTCATCGAGTATATCAGCATAAGTGATACTGCGTAAGAAAAAATTGCCCATAGGAAATATGAAGAGCATCGTCACTTCCCCGTAGGTCGTATCATATCCCAGCGAGAAGCTGCTAAGCTGCGTGGTTGACTTCCCCTCCTTTGCCCCAGCTTTGCTTGTCATGGAGCAGTGTGGAAGGGAATTATACGAGCTGGCAGAGTTCCCACACGACCAAGGCTCCTTCGCAAAAGGATACTGCTTCCACATCCGCAAAGAAGACCGCCAGGCAACGCTCTAAACGTTCCATTCGAATCAGAAACGTTCACTTACGTACGCGTATTTTCAATCGAAGACATCTAATAACTCACCCATGAATTAGGCTAGACGTATTTTTCGATCAGATAATACTTAGTTTTCAGAAAATTTTCCACTTATTTCTATTGTAATTGTTTTTTTTCCCATGATGAAGCAGTCAATCGTTAACAAAATGGCGTCTATAACGAAATATATAACAAAGATTCTCTGGTTTCATGAAACTCAGTTCAACGTGGGCTCCGACTTTGTTCTGATAGAGATCATTCAGACGCGAAAGCAATTACTTAATTGTTACGTAACTTCAAAGAAACTGGTTCCCAGAAGTGACGGACGTATTGCGAATGAAGCAAATCAACCCATTCCTCAATTCGGTGTCCATTACGTCAACTCAAGAATAACGCAGGAAACAGTTATTAAAATTTAACAAATAATTCAGACAAGTCAGAAAAAAATTAAATAGAGTAACTGACAAAAATACATCTACACAACGCTTCGTCCTTAATTTGTGACTATCAAGTTTACAATGTATTTGGAGTATTACACATTCAAAATTCAAATAAATATATATTGAAACAAGCGTTAACAAAAAATTGTATAAAATTATATAAAAGGGTTTTAATTTACAATTTTTATACATTTCCAAATTCTTACAGTCTTAATACATGTAATATAAAAAGGACTACTTTTGTCAACACTTGTTTAAATGCATTTTTAGGTACATTAAGGACGATAGTTCTCTGGTTGTGTTTATTTCTTTTCCTTTATTAATGTTCTTCGGACTTATCAATGTTTTTATATTTTTATTAACGTGATTAAAATTCTTCATAAAAGACTAAACAGGCCGTTAAATCTACTGATAGTGTGAGGCGTGCTGAATTAACAATATAAATTCTCAGATATCGGCAAAGACTACATAAATATATGTTGTTTCTCTGACTAATAAAACTTTCGTGTAAACGGAACAGTTGATTGGAACAGTGCTTGTATCTGTAGACTCGCATATTTCTTCACAGATAGAGAGACGGCGAGAAAGTTAATTTCTGGTGTGGCATTACACATAGCAACGTAATTGGGTGTTTCTTCATCCCGGGAAAGTCCATCACAGTTGACGTTCACTTAGACATCTTGGAACCTGACTAAGAGTTAAATCTTGGATTAACCAGTTGGAGCACGTCCTCATTCCTGGACGCAATGTTTCCTGTTTCATTTCTTTCCTTTTTAATAATATATTAGTCACAGTTTTACCTACCAACTTGGCATTTTCCAAGCAAAAAAATAGGGCGCACATCAAGACTCATTGACGTAAACTTGGTTAATAAAATTTACAGCATTATTTAAAACGTATGAAACTAAAGTAAACTTTATTTTCGCTGTAGATTGTTAACAGTTTTAATGTAAGCTCATTATCATAGAAAATTAGGCGTCCAGTACGTATTGGAAACCTATCTTCCAGGCCAGATAAATGTCTATAATCCCACAATAAAGCACTAGAGTTGGTTTTAGGTTCCCTCTGAAATTAATGCGGCATGCAGATGCTAATCTAGACTGCCCAAAATGATACAACCACAAACGCTCCTACAGTTACCGCGATTACACGTAGACATTCGATTCATAGAACGCCAGTTGTAGGTTAATGTTACATTTTACCTGCGCCGCTGAGCCGCAATTACCAATTGACGACAGAACAAATCTCTAAATTCTATACTTAGAATGTTATCAATGTTATTTCATTTATTATTGATATAGAGATAATGCGTGATTCCATGTGAAGATTATGAGACACCTTTACTATCGTACGAATTTATCATTCGGAAGGAAACGTTCTGTCAAAATCAAATAATAACAACGAAGTAAAGTGGTCTATTTTATTGCAGGAAAAACAACTCAAACAATATATTTTGTTCCATATAATTATTATATACCATTTACGAATAAAAAACTGAAAAACATAAAATCAATTTAATTTATACAGGAAAAAAATTCCTGCCAATATAATTTAAAACCACAAAGCTGTTTCTTCTCTATATCCACATATTTATTTCAATGTTATTTATTTATTTAATTTTGACCATATTGGTAAAAATCTTTTTTTTTATTATACAAAAAATTGCAATTCCATAATAACTAAAACAAAAATCTTGTTTCTTCGGCCCGTTTCCCAATAAATAGACGTTATTAACATTTCCCAAATAAACAAAATAATTGCTAAATTACTCTTTCAAATAATTAAATACACTTCCAACAATCTGTGTTAGTCAAATGACGATATTCACCGATAAGGATAGGAAATCTTGACAGGTTCGGGTATCGAACACAGTTTCTAACTCCCAGTACGATTCCAGCTTTTTTAATCTGCTTTAATACACCGGAATGAAGGTTCTACTAAATAAAAACCGAATCACATTCTTTACGGCCTAATTTTAAAGACTTCAAAGAAAAATATATATTGTGTGTAAGTCTTCAGTTCTGAGCTTTATAGAAAATATTTCCTCTGTTTCGGAATTATTTTTATTTAACATATTCAAGAAAACGACTCTTTTTCTTAAAATTCTAACGACTAAGATTATATAAATAAACATATGAATGAAGCTTTCATCATTTCATTGCTACAGTGTCTTGGCTCATAAATATAAATGCAATCAAGTATTTCATCTTGGTCAGACTTATACGAATCCCATATTGGAGTGAAGTAAATACGTTTGACGAATACTAATACTTATTCATTATTGTGATAGTGACTTATATAACATATTTGTATTCTATTATTTCCATAAATGATATGTTCTTCGAAGTATTCATTTCATGGAAGAAGCCCGATTTTATAAACATTAACATAATTTTTTTGTTAGTATACAATAATTTAATATGTACACACAATAAAATATTATTAATCCTCGTAGATCGACCCAAGTGTAGATTCAATATTTATATATATATATATATATATATATATATATTAAAATATTTATGCATTCCCATTTTACTCCTTTTCGTTGACTGTAAATAGATTTATGGATAATTTTATTAGATCAATTAACCCTCGATTAAAGTAATAGGGTTGGTAGTCATTTAAATTACAAATAAAACGGACTTAAAATTACAAAGAGTGCAACTTAATTAACAGAGTTTTAATAACGCAATTATTGACTTTAAACAACACTTTATACTTATTTATAGCGTAACGACGCTTCGATACATGTTCGTATCTTCGTCACGTTTTCTTTGAAATTGTTATAGCAAACTAACACTAAAACCAATTAACTGTTGTTCAGTTTATAACATTTAGAAAAAGAAGTACGAAGGCACAGAATTCACTTAACACCACGTGATCTTAGCAAGACTCGGACCCTATTTTCTAAATTTTGTTAACTCAACAACATGTTAATTGTTTTAGTGCTAGTGTGTTATAATAATTTGGAATAAAACCTGAAGAAGATACAAAAATGTATCGTTACGCTATACATAAAAAATACGGTGTCTGTATAAGGTCAATAATTTATTTATTAATTGAAAAACCGATATAAAATAAAAACAATTACAGTGTATACTTAAAATTCATATTGGCAAATATTTATTTTAAGACAATTACTACTTACCCTATTGAATTTCAATAATATCTTTTTTAGAAAACCTGGTAAGCAGAATTTTTTTCAACAGTTTCTAAATAGATTTTGTGGATACTAATAATAGTTTCTAATTAAATGAGTTTTATTTATATAACTTCACACCGTATTTTACGGATGTTGTTAACAGAGCTCGTTTTATCACGTATAGTTGACTGTGGATATACTTAAAGAGAATATGGGTCAGATTTTAGATTTGACTCAAGCTGTACGACATGGTGGAACATTTTCTCTCCACAGGCAGCTCTAGCAGCGGTAAACACACAAGCGGACTTGACGCATCGATCACAAGCCTCCAGGCCCTAGACCATTTCTCATCCGCCACGGTAAAATATACGGACAGCTCTGTCTGTGTGTGATATATCTGTAGCCATACATAACACGCGCGAAAAATAAAACTTCAATTACATGATGGCAATGTTGAGTATTGCTCGTAAGTTATGAAACGCGCTGCTGATTGTAAAATGGGTACACATTTATCAGGAAACGATCTCTTATTGACGGAGGAGATTTTCAGCCGAAGAGATATGACCATCCTTTGTGATTACTCCAAATGATATAATGGACCGATGAAGACATGAGCGCTTTTACCATTCCGTTCCGGATTTTCCCTCTTAATCATAAACGCTTATGTGACAAATACATTACCCTCCCATTTCTTACAACTATAAAACCCGTAACACAATGATGTACGAAAGCTTGTTACTCAATACTCGCCTCTGTCCGATAATAGACAGAAATATAGTTTTGTATTCAAATCGAATTAAATCAAATAAAAAATTCTGTGTTAATATTTAACACTCGTTCTTGCGTATCATAGTTTCAATCAATGAGGCAACCAAAAAATTATGTCTATATTATTTTACGTTGAAGGTATTTCAGTCTTTTATCATAGTTTAAAATTTTTAAATCTCCTACTTTTTTTTCGGGAAATAGAACGTAACAGATAACAGGTGGCAGAGCTGTAACCGGATTTTATGATAATGGTGTTTAACAACAGCCTTCCCATTAAACTAAAAAAGTCGGCAACATAGAGTGTTATTGGAAACTTACAGCGATAAATATGAGCCATAGTCCCCCAAAATAAACTCGGCGATATAAAGGATTTATTTTTCAACATTGAAAGAGGTACGAGCGAAAATGGCGGATTTACGCAGTCTGACTTAAAGCGACGGTCAGGAATGGCAGTTTTACCTTCAATTGAAAAATAAAAAGTATTATGATATAATAAATATTTTAAAAACTCCGAAAATAATAATATTAAAACGACCTTTATAACTGACAAAATTAAAAAAGAAACACTTAAAATAAGTCAAATTTAAAGGTACATGACGTTTAGAACCGGATTAGCGTCTTTTTGTAACTGCGAATAATTTTAGACTGTAGTTGAACAAAACACTAAAATCACTGATGGCAGTTCTATCTTCAATTGAGAAACAATAAGTATTATGATTTAATAAATATTTTAAAAAATCTGCAAATAATAATATTAAAACGACCTTTATAACAGACAAAATTAAAAAAGAAACACTTAATATAATTTAAATTCAATGGTGCCGGACGTTTCGACGCGGATTAGCGTCTTTTTCCAACGGCGAATCATTTAAGACTTTAGTTGAACAAAACACCAAAATCACAGATAAAAACCAAGAGCAGTTTTAGACAGAGAACCAAAAAGATTTAATTCTGAATTTCTATATATTAAAAAGCATACAAATACTGTTAATATTAAACATGGCACATAAAGTCTCAAACAAGTTAAATAATATTTTGTTTTAAGTTATTTGGCTCTTATTTTATTTTTCAACTACAGTCTTAAGTTATTCGCGGTTCGAAAAAGTCGCTAGTCCGCGTAGAAACGTCCAGCAGCTTTAAATTTAAATTTTACTTATTTAAGTGTTGTCTTTTAAATTTTGTCTGTTATAAAGGTCTTTTTAATATCATTATTTTGAACAGACGTTATTTACGGATTAAACAAAAAATTAACACTGAAATTTAAAACAACACGTTATTCTACTACAAAAATTATCACTGCACACTATATATGAAAATTACTGAGTTACAAGTAAAAAATTTCCACTTCACAAATCTGTTTAGTCTATTCCTCAACCTTCTTGTTGCTGAAAGTTTTTCTTCAATAACCGCTGCAGATTAATCTGTCACAACGAACATATACGTCCTACGTCTGCTTTTGTGTGTGTGTGTTCTAGCTTTGATCCCGAATGTCTTGACACAGTTTGTTTTCCATGTAGGATTTAAATAATGTGCAAATCCTACCTCTCTGTCTTCTACTTCACAACGTTTTCCACCCTAATTCATCTACCTTATCTTATCCGTGACCACGTTCCCGTATTACAAATTTTACAGCTCTTCTCCGCACTTTTCCAGCCAACGTGGTGTTTTCTAGAAAGATCCTTAGTTAAAGTAACCTTACTATAGTGTGGAACGAATAAACGATTTATAAGAAAGTACTCCTGATTTGATATTTGCCCTTTTGAAAAATTAATTTCGAAAATGGATGGATTTTCACGATTATCGATATTTGTAATTTTCCAGCTGTTCTCACCAAGAATTTGTATTCCCAGATATTTGCTTGATCTATATTCTCAACATTTATATTTAAAATAAAAATATTTAAATAAGTTACGTGTGAAAATTAGATTATATTATTTTTTCCTTACTACTTATTTAAATACTACTTGTTATGCAATTCCAACTCACCGGAAACGCTTTAAATCTTTCTATAAACGATACAGTCATGGAATAAAATTTTAATTCGTAAATTTCTGACATACATCTGGAACAATAATGTTACTATAACTGAGTCCTGAGACACTCCCACCTAAATTTCTCTTACTATTGATATTTTTTCTACCTATAGTTACAATTTGAGTTAAATAATTAGTAAATCTTTTGACTCAGAGAACAACACGGCTGTCGATGTCTTTTACTAACCTCGTTTTTGCTCTGTTTATCCTGTACAAGCTCTCTCATTTTCCAGTTGAGCCGCTCTTGCATTAATAATTTTCTCGGGGATAAAAACGGTTCTTAAAAAAACTATCGTCGCGACAATGAATGATGCTGTGGACGATGTGAAAAATTTGAACATCTTCAAGGAGGAAATATAAAAATTTCAACTTTATAGTGTGTTTCAATACATCAGCCATACACTGGTGTCCACTGCATTTCAGCTGAAACAATAATCTTAACGTGGCATTTCGCTCTAAATTTATTATGTAATTATATGTAATTTTTATCGCACACTGATCTCATTCCTCTTTCTATATTTCCATTGCCGATTTATATTTAAGCTTATCAGATGGGTTCTGTCCCCTCGGTATTCCTTTCGAAGCATTCGTTAGTTATTTTAGAAGTAGCTACGAACATAACTGATACGTCTCCATTTCGGTTACATTACTTTTTCCTCACAAATTCCCGAGACTATTTTTCTTAAATTTTATATATTGTTCCTAACCCCATTCACTGAATATAACATATTTTAAAAATTACTAACTAATAATATCAATAAAATTAATTAATAATATCAATATATATATATATATATGTTAATAACATATTTTAACAATTATTTGGGTAGACAAATTATTGATCAAGCAAAAACCACGCTGCGGTCAATTAAATTGATAAGTAAATTAAAGATAAATGAAATCATTAATACAATTAAATTTTAAATTATTGAAATTCTTAAATCTTCCGGGCCGCTTTTTGGGCCTCTAATTATATTCGAATTAAATTAAAACAAAATGCTACAAAATATTGAATTAAATTTACATAAGGAATATTAACACAGAAAAAATTTATGTAAATCTGAAGAAATTTTGAAAAATATAAAAAAATCTGACACTACGCAAATTTTATACTAGGTTAAAAATGGAAATTTCGTACATACCAACCATCGGAGCTGCTCTCATAAAACACTACTTGTTCACTTCACTAATAATTTAAAAGAATTTTTTTAAAACTGTTCACAACCTATGTCAGCTCAATAAATCAAATATCCACATTACCAGAGAAAATATAGAATGTTTTATCGGATAAACATATCAGTTTTAAAACTCCACTGAGTTAAATCTCTCTCATCAACTTATGACCACTTTTAAAATCCTTATACCATAACTTAAGCTTTACTTGGATAAATTTCCGACCAACGGACCACCAAACACGTTTCCAACATTCCTTCTAGAATCTTCTCATCCAATATCTACCAGTCTTACTGTGCTGGCTTTTATTTCAGACTGGCCATGATCGCCGTCAACCATCTGCTATTACAGACTATAAAATTGAGCACTACTAGTCAGCTGCTATTGTAGACTGAAATGACAACTACTGATCGGCTTCCATTGCAGACTGGCGACTGTACTGAACTCTCGTCAAAACTTTTTTATCTCCCAAACGCCGCCGACAAAAATACGTCTGAAAACTCCAGACTATTATGAAACGCTGACTGATGCCAACAATGCCTGGTCTATAATATTACGCTGATAATACAAATATTAAAGTAATTATAAAAATACACATTGGTGAGCACCACAATATATACGCAAAAAATTTCAGATAGATAAAAATGTATCTCCACATGGAAAATATACATTATAGACACATTGCTTCAACGCACAGCAACGACTTAGAACTCTACCAGGTTTTATTCACATAATACTTTTTATAAAATTATCTTTATCATTTACACGTTTTGTAGCCAGTTCAGTAACTAAAATGTCGTAGTTTGTTATTTAACATTTATGGTAAAAATTTCTATTTCATTGATTCTACGTTTTTGAAAAATGATATTACCTAATATCTTCGAAATAAGTACAGGACATAGCCTTTTATTAACGTGCATAATCTGTATTTATGTCCTCCAAATGTTTATTTTATTTCCTCTACATAGAAAATAGGCCAATGAAAAGAACCATTGTATACATACAATGAACTACTCGAGTATGAAAATACATAATGAGAAATTAAGACAAAAAACACATAAGAATAAGAACAATATGCTAAATATAGAAAACAAGTACAAAAATTTAAGAACTATATCAAACACACCATTTTAAACTGAGAAAAGTCATATATTTTTAAAATTTTTAAAAATAAATAGATTCATTGAAGCGAAAAGTGTATTCATATAGAGAAATTTTAGTTTTAATTTAACTTGTTGAAATGCTTCTTGTTTTTATTACTCTTTACTTACAATTCACAGAAACACTTGACACTTGTGCGTTTTAGAAAATAGCACAGAATCATTATTTTCACAAATTCTACTTGGGCAACAGGACCCGTCGCCATCGTTCTCGTCACAATAGGGATGAGCTTTCTTCAGGTAAAGTATTAAATATGAGAAAAATTGAAGCGTTGAAGATGTTATTTACGACATTTTCAATTGTCAGTCTACGGTAATATTTACGTGATCCTGATCATAATGTTTCTGAGCTTTATGAAACTCTCACATTTAAACAACTTTCCATACAGACAGAAATATGTGCATCGAGCACTCGTGGCTCTCCCCACGATGGAGAATATTCCTCGCTTCTTCGACTCTCGAAAGCAATCCACTCCGTCCCGGAAGGCCGGCTACTGAAACTACAATCTGGAACTCGTTGTTTGAAAAGACGTAATCTCCCAGGAGCTCACTTCCTCCATCGAGAGTAGGCACTTGTTGCGCAACGAATGATTTTTGAACAAGGGCCATGCAAAAGCTAACTTCTCAAGTATAGAACTCTCTGCATTTATCTGCGACCAGCATGATTACGACAACTAATTACTATACGCATAAAACTTGTAGCTAAAGGGATAAAGAAAATTCCTGGAAATATAATTTAATCGATTTTTAAGCTATTTTATCATATTAATAAGGAAAAACTCGAATACCGCTGTGATCAAACGTATGGCCACAATTACAAATCTACATTCCAGTTTCCTAAATTAAACAGAATTTATTCATTAGCTGATGATTGTTGCCGAGTTTCAAATTAATCTGTTCATTTTTATTTACAGTATACCGTTGTTCAATCTGAAAATCGTGTAAAATGCATTATACCTCATCAAATAATTGCAGAGTTGTAATGACTGGTCGTGTGTATGTGACGAGTTTTGCGAGGTTGCATATTAAAACATAAATACAGTATGATTTAGAGTAATTCCTTAAAATCCACAAAATAATTTATATAATATGACAAAGTATTTGTTACGAATGCAGCAACATTTTAAGCAAAGATTCCGGTTGACTAAATGTTCCGATACAAATTAATTAACATAGTCACCAAAACATAGTGGTTTAATGTACAATTAATTTAATAATTCTCCCCGTCAATTTTCATTTTACATTGATATAAAGTATTTAAAGTTTCTACCTTCCTCCACCCTTCCGCATCCCCCCTTTCAAATCCCTTTCCTATGCTATAAGAGGGGAGTTGCCACTATGTGGATTACCCTATACATAGCCTTTCTACACCCAAAAACAATCCTTAATATTTTAATTATTATTAAGCTATTTTCAACTTTGTCTAACAAGCAGGATAATTTCTCTTTCCTTCGTAAATTGTTTCCGAATAAATTATGGTTAATCTATGTTTGTTCAACCACTTAAATTTAAGGGTTTCAAAATTGATGAATGTATTTTATCATGAATGATTCCCGGATTGATACTTACGATCTCCGCTCTCCATTTATATAATCAATGTATTCTATGACCGACGTTCAGAAAAATCTCGACCTGAAACCGAGATAGCGCTAGAAGGAATTTACATAAGGATCTTCAGAGGAAATCTGATGTGTTTCAGCATGAATGTAACCTATTGTCCATCTTGTGTACTAGTTTATGTTTAACTTGCGCTATGGTCGGTTATTTTGATAACGATTGAACCCAAGAGATTAGTGATTTATTATTCACGTGAGTGGAGTGACGTCAGAGTAAACGTCATACAACGTAGTAAAGAAGATGGGTGGGGGAATATTATCGTCATGTGGGAATTCTCTCTTGAATCAACGGCACCATCATTAATAAAACCGTCATTATATTACTATTTAAAGACGGTCTTTTTATTTACTTACTTACCTTCTCTTAACTTTTACGAATAAATTTTTCGGTGTAGAAAATATCTTGAAATGAACACTATTTCATGGTTTCAGAATACTATTTACACTACCAACTGACGTAACAAAGGTTCGTGTTAAACTGAGCTCCGACTTACCCCCACTACAATTAGTGGACCACTGCGCATTGTAGTTTGATGTTTCTCTCCAGCTCTACATATGACATAGTACTGTTGAGGGTGTCGGGGTGAAGAAGAAGGTGAGTCTGGAGAAAAAAGAAAAAACTCAGAATCGTCATCCACTATTAGATCGGCGATCACGTACACAAATTGATTCATTTCAAGTAACATTCTTTAATTATTATTATTAGTAAACCGGAACAACTCTCTGATCGTTATTTGACAATTTAAATATGACGGAATAATATTTTACTTTCTTACCTTCCTTACTGAGATGTCGTAAAAAATTAGTTTTGTTTAATGAAACACTGTAGCAAAGTTCGGTATATGTCTCATCACTTTATATATATTGTAATAATTGGTAATTAAGGCATTGTTCTAATTGAAAAGTTGAATTGTAGAGGACACATTATTGATAGCGGTAGCGGACGCCACAACAAACCGACAATGAAGGGAGAGAATTGTTGAGCAGTTGAGAGGTTTTACGCGCTCAAAATTCACGAGACGAACGGACAGTCGGGCAATGAACGGCGAGGCATAAAGACCAGCAAAGTCTATTTTAGAAAAGTAATACAGTCGGGCAATGAACGGCGAGGCATAAAGACCACAAAATTCTAATACACGAAAATTTGAACAATTTAGTCAGTCAGCAGCGAGAATGAAAAAGGTCTAATTTAAGGAACGAGAGAATGTGTTCCAGTAATAAGTACGCTGTTATATCAAATCGCAGAAACTAAATCAATCTTCAGTCAACAGACAAAACCAGTGAGTTGCATTTTCAACATGACTCACGGGATCTACAAATCCAGTTTGCAGTAAATCATCGAGAATCAACCAATCCATTTTAAACCAACCGACAGACTATGCTAATTAGAGTCTGTGAATAATTAGAGTCTGTGAGTAACTAGAATCTGTGAAAACCCCAAAATTGTGCACGAAAAGTTAAAATGAGTCCTGGGCTGCCGTAAGTAGAAAGAAAACTTTAAAATTATTGTAAACCGTTTTTAAAAGATAAACGTCAGATCGTTCTTTAATTATTCAGATCATTCTTTAATTATTGATAAAATGAAATTGTTTAAACTCAATCTTTTAGCATAATTTTCTTCATGAACAAATTTCGTCTATATTTAGACGCATCAATTTGCTTATAAAGTAAATGTAAAATTTGGTGTTCTTTGATTGTATAAATTCTGCCATTATCAAACCCAGTTCAAGACCCTGAGATCCCAATTATTTTGTATATTTTATAATTGTTTTAAATTTGGCATAATAAATTTTGTTTGTTGTATAAAGTTAATAGTTTTTCATTTAAAAAGAACACATTTATGCAACAGTTAATGTTAATTATTACAATATTTTATTTGTTTTTACTATTCCATTTCTTTGTTTTATATAAATAATTATCATAGATATTGTACAGTGAAATTTTTTTAGTTCTGTGATTTGGTGAATGATATACTATATATATATAAGAGTTAGACAACAATTCTCATTTGTATAAACTATATACTTGTTGGAAATAATTTCAATGACGGAAGATAGCGAAGAATACTCGAATTTACTGAAATAGTATGAAAAAAAACTGTAAACATTATTTATTAAACACCAATAAGTTTAGAAAATATATGAGAAAAACCGACAGAGCCAGAGTAACCAGGCCGTGAAAATGAGGGTTTGCAAAGGAACCTGCGAAAATTTTCTTTCATCTTAAACCATTACGCTATCGTAATAATCGATTGTCGATTAGTTAAAATTTAATACATTGTCCAGTTACAGACTCCCAAATCGCTGTTTTGTTAAAGTCTATATTATTGTAGAAGCTAAATTGAGAATTTTTCTGTTGGTTTTTTTATTATGCATATTTCTAAAATACGAAGAAACGAAGCAAGTTATTATTTGAATTAAGAAACAGTGAAAATAAAATTTTACCTGCTATACACTTTGTAGTGGATCAGCGTCATTGACTCGAATCACAGAGGTTCTGGGTTCGAATCCCGGCATTGGCATTGATGTTTGTGCTCGTCCTGGTCACGAAAATTGGGGTAAAACCTGAGGGAGTAGCGACACTCTGAGTACGTGTCACTCCTAAATCCTGAATGTGTTATGTAAGATGACAGTCTGGCATTCGTCTCGGTCTTTAAAGGGCTGACGAGCCAAGGAAAATAGAATTAAGTACACTTTATAATGGAATGTACATTTTCTTTCATTTTAAAAGAACAGATGAGTAAAGACTCGGATCAAAATTTGTTTTACGTATTGTTTTTTAGGAAGAATTGCTTTTAAATTTTATAATCAAACATTTACTCGACATATTTTCTTCAGAACTGTTTGTAGGAACGAATTTCCACTTCCCCATAATCCAATGATTGTGAAATCGGCCATATAGTGGAGCTCCGGTCGCGTCTAAGCGTGCAACTAGATTGCTGCCTCTTGGAAGAGTAACAAGTGTGTCAAATTGCAAAGCTCGACGGGCATTGTAGGGACGGTTCTGTCGTCACAGCATTTCCAGCAGCTGAGACACAAGAGGTCGTTAGCGAAATTCTTGTAGCTCTGAACACAGGAAGAGACATCCGAGACGAACGGGCATCGGATTTAGCACCCTGTTAAAGGAAGGCTGTAGAATAATGTGACGCTTCTTTTGATGTAGATGCTGCACGATACATATGCGGTTCTTTACTGATATTTATCGCCATTATTTGATATCGTGATATTTTATTTCTTCGCGGAGTGTGCAAAACTTAATAAAAAAAACGATAAAGAATATTTCTCTTGTTTCATTATAAATATAAAATAACTCTTAAAAATTCTTAAAGTAAGTGATAGGTCTATATATTTAAATTTCATGAAAAATAATAAAATGGAAACTAAATAATATCTGACAGTATGGACTTTGTTACATATTATTGGACAATTATTAATTAATAAATGAAAAATAATGTTATAATATTTCTTACAAACTCTTTTTATTTAACACAAATCAATTCTTTCCACATTTACAAAATATCAAGGTTCCTCTGTAAGAAACAATATATAGAAAAAGTAACATTTGCCTACTGCGAACAAACACGCCATGCTATTTCTCGCGACCTAAACTTATTTTATACATTGCTGTAAAATGTGTTCCCATCTCAGCTCTCTCGATCACAATAAGTTGGATGGTAGGAATGTCTGTCGTTTCGGAAATCCGTGTAATTTGTTGTTGTTTTGTTTTATCTGGACTTTATTATTTGCAGGAATTATAACGCGGACCATCAGAAATGCCGACGTTGACCATTGTTTCCCGAATGTGACGAACGTTTTGTTCTGTTGTTCTAAATTGTTAATGGTAACATAAATCTATTATTGGTAGGAAAAACTGTAGATATAAAGGCTAGCTGTGGCACAACATTTGAAAAAATTATCTATTCATAAGCACCAGACTGCTATATCAGTCACGTCCTTAAAAGGGAAGATAGAGCGTCGTTTTGGACAAGAGAAAAAAATACTATGAAAAATTGCTGAATGTATCAAACAATAAATTTGTAACACTGAAATATTAACTTAATAAGCAGCTGAAGCGTGTGACCAAAATTTCAGAAAGCCGGTGGGATTACGGCGAGAGTGCATTTATTGGCACGCGTATCAGCTGGAGCTATTTTTCGTGTGGTTCGCTTCCCGCTGATCCCGCCGGATATATCGCCTGGAAATTGGATATTCGCTACGGCAAGTCGGAGCACAGGATGAAAAATGTGTGGGGCGCGTCTTGTGGTAGGTGAAGGATTGAGGAGAAGAAACTCCAGGCTGGTCCGTGAGCGTGGACTGCATTTCGGACAAACGCACTGATCCGTCACCGTTTGCAACTTGCATCATGAGCCACAGTAAACGAAATGAATCTTCCACCAAATTAAATTAATTAAAAATTTCTATTCTAATGGTTTCATAACGAATAATCGTTTATAGTGTGGTGGTTTAACCATAATTTAAATTATATATATATATATATATATATATATATATATATATATTATCCTTCCTAGATTTGATTTTAATCATGTCTGATTGTTGTATGAAAAGCATTAAAAATCCTAGCTTATATTTATAAAGACACTTTAATACTTGTACAAGACAAGGCTTACCTATAAAAATCCAATTTTATAACCGCATGGAGAGAAATCGTGTTTCTTAACGAAGCGTAAATTAAATTGAAATATGAATATAATTTCTTTAAAATTCGTACGTTAAATTCCTGCATATTGGAGTCTTTATGTTTACAATAAAAGAATTGCAACATTTCAAAAATTTGGAAATATCAGGGATAATTAATTATTTATGTATTAATTTACGAAATCTTAAAAAATAGTACAGCCAACCTATCGAAGAATGGTTTGATAAAAATAAAAACCACGTTCCCCCTTAAAATGAATGAGCCAGATTTTTCCACACTGAACTCAAGAAAATGACTTTTGTGTTCTCAGTGGTCCGATTTACGCATTTTTTTCATCCTGTGGCGCAATGAAATTCCAATGTTAATTACAACACACTGTTGGAAACGCACACTTTAGAAAATACTGAGGTATGTCCTCTCTTTGGAACAAAATAACGACCGTGTTTAACCATCAAAGTAAGCAAAATTAATATTCTCGAACAGTGATGCGTACAGAGGAACGTTTCAAGTTACTATTTAGGTCACTTAGCAGACATGTTCTCTGTAAAATTTTAAACCGTTAACTGTACTTATGAATCATAGCTGCGAGCTTCAAAATAGCATCTTCAAAATATTTTGTAAAATATAAATCCAATTTGTTTCCAACTACACGACTGATACGAATTTATTATCGTTTCATTTCATTCTATTCAAATCTGAATGTATACGTGTTAAATGGTGTTTTTATTTCAAGTGTTTTCCCCTTTCTCAACTGAACCTCTGGGCTACATAATTTGGAGATGAGGAATTTTAGTTACTAAAAATAAATCCATTTCTATTTTATAGTGTTGTTAACAATTAAAAATTAGTTATCCCCTTGTAACCCCATGTTTACAAAATTTTATTTATTGTCCTTATAGTTATTTCATAATATTAATTATCTTTTAGGCTTCAGAGTGACAATTAACAGAAAACAAAGATTCCCAGAATCATTTTATAACCATTTGACGTTACTATAAATTCCAAACTTCCCCAGACAGGATTAACAATGAAGCTGACATGAAACAAACCAGATGATTTTCATTATTATTTTGATTATTCGGGTATTCCATTGTCTTGGAGTAGATAGGAAATGTGAAAAGGGGCAAAGAAAAGAAAAACAAAAATAAAGAGGCAGTTTAAAGATATGACGAGTAAGATCGTCTAGAAGTTCAGAAAAATATGAAGAAACTCCAACGTTTCGAACTGTGCGGAAAAAACTCTGTTCGTCATCAGGGAGAAAACAACACTCAGACGCGCAACATGAGAGTCCGAACACTCCCTAGGGGGCAAAGCTACTAAATTCGGCCTGGTCCTAGAGTGACAGCTGTCCCTGAATATAGCCTCCATATAGTGTTTATTTTCTTCGCTAGGAGTAAATCTCGACAATATATTTTTTAATCTTCTAGACGATATTTAACGTCATCTCTTCAACCTGCCTCTTCCTATCTGTTTTTCTTGTTTTATTTGCCTCTCTTTGCCTTTATTCGCTATTTACTGCACACCTATCTACTCAAAGACAATCAAATACACGAATAATATAAATAATAATGTTATCCCACTATTGTCAACAAATTTCTAATCTAGATCAGATGGTTGTTACGGAAAATAGAAGGGCTAACAAGATTGTCTTAATCTTGTTCTCACTTCCTGTGTATAAAGTTTGGTCCCAGTAAATTTTTGTTGAATATACATACATATACGCCTACATTTTAATGTTAACAATCACTTAATAAAATTGACTAAAGCAAACCGGGAATTAGAAATTAATAAAAAAAAACACTTTACAATCCTCAGGTATAGAAGAATAAAAAATTGTACACACTTAAGAAAAAAAATTATACGGAATTATTTAAAGATTTGGATAAATATCCGTCATTTACAAATCTTTATTGTATATAAATGATAAAAAAATGACACATTTTACACCAATAATAAACATTATTTTTTTTCAATCTTGCTACATAGGGCAAACTAAAAGGCCATTAAATACCCGCATCAAATCACATATATCCAATACCAAGCTCCGCATTGACGAGAAAATTTTTAGACTATAAAAATATCATCAGTACCAAATATTCCCGCCATTGTAAAAATGAAAATTTTCACCAAGTACAATTCTAGAATTATCTGATTTAACTTTTCCATATAATATAAAAGTTATAAATTTTTCTCTTCAACTAAAAAATGTAATTTTTGCGTGTTTCTCTGCATATTCCTTGAAAATAATATCAATGATTACCAAATATATATTGAAATGTTGTTCATTGGAATATATATAATAATTATTCATCAAAAATTATTTTGAGTTGTGTTAAGTATTAATTGGATTATTACAACAAACTGAGAATATGACTAAATTATAATAGTTGATGGTAAGCATGAATATTTGATTTGTTCGCTAGATTCTGTTGCCAATTTAGCCGAGCGGCAATGTGATTGATTAAGGCAGGTACTTTGCATAATAAGCTTACAACATTCCGTGGAAAGCGAGTTTAAATTGAAATTGAGTTTCCGTTCCAGGATATTGGCGGTCGCAGCGAGTAATGCACAAAAGAGCAAAACCCTGAATCCAGAAACTGTGGGAACAATTCTCTGTTTCATTTTACTGCTGCTGAAGGGGGGAATTTCTATTGTCCATCCCATGGTTTGTAACACGAACGGGCTCTCCAATAAAACATACGTATATTCAGATACAAAAAGTTTATTTATGGATCACCTTTCACTGGAGGCGAAAAAGCATTTAGCTCAGTAAGAAAAAACCTCTCAGTAAAGGTTTAGGTAGGTTTATGGTTTTCTGTTTCACTTAGAAGTGTTAGTGAATGTTTAACTAATTTTTTACGCAAAAACATGTTCAAAGCACTGAACTGTGCATTTGTCCCGTTATTTCAAGCTGATAGTATTTCACGCCGTGCCAAAAGAGCAAGTTATGTGGAGTATTTCTTAGTACTTGAAATTTTTCCTGTTCTACAAAATATTTTGTAGAATTTTTGTTGGTTACAAAAGTCCTCAAGGATTGGGAGAGTAGAATATTATATTGTGTATTCATACATAAAATTACTTGTCTAAATAACCACAAATAACCAAAAATATAATTTCCCTACACAAATAACTAGAAAAATATTTGTATTGGTTTCGATGGAAGTTTTTGAGTGATTTATGCCAGGCTTTGGCGCCTTTTGAATTCGTGGCGGGTTTTTTTTTACATTCGAGGCATATATTTGCTTTTTAATTGCACTGAACATGACAACGGATTCTACAGCCACACATTTTCTCGATGACTAAATATAGACTTCAAACATTTTGTAAATTAAAATATTTTTAGTGCATATTTGAAATACTAACTTCCCAAACATTAAATACTTTTTTAAAATAATCTGAAAACTACTTATGTTTAACAAATAGAAATTTTGATAATATTCAGCATAAGAGGAATGCAATCGTTTACTTTCACATAACTATTAAATGTAAGACAGAAAACAGTTTTTTGGGGCACTTCTATCAACCCCATGCATACATTCTTAAATTCAAAAATTTGTTCGAAAATTTACGAATCTCTTTGTCTGTAGGTGGACCATTATTTTTATTAATTTAATTTTTTTTCTTACTAATTCAAGTAAACTCCACTGATACTAAATTATTAATTTCTCTGTACTCATTACTTAAAAATTCTGAATAGGAATAAAAATCTGAATTAAAAGTTTTCATTACTAACCCGCTTCTTTACAAAATAAAATTCTTTACACTTTCAGCGCAATTTGAAGATCAGATTTTCAAAGTGTGTCTGGTTTTATAAAAATTATGTATAGAATTTCCACGATTTTAAAATAAATGGACTGCTACTATTTTAAAATATTTAATTCGTTTCTGTTTCACCTTTGTTCACCGTTAAATAGATAAAACTTCCCAACCGTTAACATTATGTATTTATAAGTATTTTTACTTGTTTCTGTTTGTTTTGAATGAAGTAAATCAAATTAGAGAACCGTTTTACGGAGAGAACAATGACTTTACATCGAGGTTGTATTCTTGCTTCTCCTTGGATCTACAGTCTGTTGAGGGGCTTTCCATCTTCCATAACATAAGTCAGATTGTTCTTGGAGTGGCAGCTGGTCATCGAATGGATTCTCATTCATCCATAACCCCACTTTCCATGACCATGACGAGTAGAAACTTCCATGCCCATGTCCGGATGCGAACCCGGGACCTCTGTTATGAGAGGCGGTGAGGCTGACCTTAGCCGATAATATTTAGAAGACACACACTGAACAACTATTTCACCAAAATAAAGTGCTCCACTGACAATCGTCCCCAAACTCCTCAATCAAAATTTTTTCTCGTACTCCCTTATTACAATTTTCTAAATTACAAAATTGTCAAATATTTAAAGAATATCCAATATTCGTCATTTACAGATCTACTAATACTCTTTCCTATTAAAAACCACTTGACACCTATAGCAAACATTGTATAGTTTCTCTTGGTCTTGCTGCTACATACGGCAAACAAAACGTTCCCATAATACCCGTATCAATGAACATATGTCTAATATCAAACTTCCCAACGATTAACAATCTGTAGTCTCCAAATATATCATCAATTTGAAAAAATGCTAAGATTTTAGACACTGACACCAGGTACAATTCCATACCCATATCAGAGATACTTCACATTAAATCAAACATCACAGCAATTAATGTACAAACAGGCACTATGAAACTCGACAATTGCTACGATCCCTTATTATTACGCTAATCTTTCTGCCAATACAAACATGGGCTCAACACTTCAGCATAGTGCTACAAAACAGAGACACATAGACCAAGCTATAACACAGCGACACCTCAATACATAACGCCCATCACAAGTAGAGAGGTTGCAGCGGCCGTACATGATGCAAAAAATAGGAAGGCCGCCGGCCCTGACAATATATACAACGAACAATTGAAGCAAGCAGTAGTATTCTTCAAAAAGATATGGGCTACGCTAATGACGAAATGTCTGGAAAACGGACATATCCCGGACAGTTGGCGAAAATCCCGAACAAAGATACTATGCAAAGGGAAAGGGAACACAGAAGACCCAAACTCTTATAGGGGAATAGCCCTACAGACCACACTTTACAAAATATTCACAAAGATATTGACAGCAAGACTCACGGAGAAAGTGGAGGACAAAATACCAGAACTACAATTCGGTTTCAGAAGAGGTAGATCTACCATACAAGCAATATCGTGCCTCATAAAGGACATTGATGAAGCACTGAGACACTACAAGGGGAAGCTACATGCGGTCTTCATTGATTATACAAAAGCTTTTGACTTTCTCAACAGACGACTAATACTAAACAAGCTGGAATCAATGATTGGAAAAGAACATTACCTGACGATAATAATCTCAGACATCTTGCATGAGAACCAAGTATAACTAGATGACAGCATATCAGTATCGGACCCAATAATACAGACAAACGGGGTACTACAAGGAGACCCCCTAAGCCCGTTATTGTTTAATATTGCGACTTCAGATATAGCCAAATCACTACCAACAGAAAACACGCGTCTCTATGTGTATGCAGATGACATGGTCATCACAGCAACCTCCAGACAAGATCTACAAGAGGCCTTAAACAATCTAACGAACTGGGCTCAAGGAAATGAACTAGAAATAAACCTTCAAAAGACAGCAGCAATGATCTTCAGGAAAGGTGGCAGACACAGCACGAAAGACACTTTATACCTCGGCAACAGACCAATAAGTGTTACAAACAGCTTCAAGTACCTTGGGATAACATTACAAACGACAGGAAGCACATTCACACTACACGTGAAAGAAAAAGTAGGCGCAGCTATCAGAGCAATGCAAGATATTCGGATGATACGACAACTCTCCATAGAGACGGCCATCTCCATCTACAAAGTAATAGTCTACACGTGCCCTCTTATCATAATGTCTCTTCAGCATAGCGGACCTAAGAGGGCGCAGCTGCAAGAACGCTGATGCAGTTAAAGACATCACTTTAGATATAGCGAGTAACTAAACACAACAACAACATAAATATTCACCCCTTCCGCTTAGGCAGCTGTGATGACGCTGAATCTAGACGTCAGCATTTTAAGTACCTTATGCAGACATGCTCACGGCAGCAGAAATCTATCAACCTGTAAGAGTTCTTCTCATTGGAGACTTAAAATCATCAGGGAGGGGAAAGGAGTATTCGAATTGTTCAGAGCTTCTTGAGAACGACAGTCGTGATCCAACCTCCAGACGGGTCGGTGGCTCCTGGTGCTATCCGCCAGTTTGTCTTACTTTATTTTATTTCTACTATTAAATCTATTTATTCTTCATCAACTCCTATTTGACTGAAGTGCAGCGACACACCAACCACTACGCCTAGGTTCAATTAGTTGAACCCGAACCCTCACGTTACCGACTTTCCTATTTCCTGTTCTTAATTCTTCCTTTATCCTCTAGATCGGTAGCCAGGTGAGCTAACGGAGGTATAGCTCGGTTGGTGAACGATCTATCTGGACTTCCCATTTCCAACTGCTGGAATGTTACATGTTCACAGTGGTGGAGTGTTACATGATGGCAGGTGGAATGTTACATGGCGGCAGCGGATGGAAAGAATGTTACAAAAGCAAAAGTCACCCCAATAGTCACATACGGTTTGGAATTAATAGAAACTAAATAGAAAGAACCTGAAAGATATTGAAAAGATAAAGGCAACTTTTCTGAAAAAGATACTGTGTCTCTCAAAATATACGCCATCACGACTTGCATATGAACCCACAAGCGAACCTTTCTACTTAGAAGACCTACACTATACATCAGGGTTAACTTTGCCATCTACACCTACATATCAACACGTGATCCAAGAACTATAGGAAAAGAAGAACCAGATATGGGACGATTTCTGCAGTACCACCGCCATGATGACAAACGAATGGAGGAGAGCATCATACGAACTACGACACACGGTAACCCGTTTCGCCGTGCACGGTTTTCACCACAAGATTTGCAAATCAAAAAGCTTTTATCAACCAGATGTGAATTGTGTTTGTGAATTATGTGAAATGGTGTGTGACAGATATCACGCATATTGGTGTTCCAGAAGTTCTATCTCAATGACAGAATTTTGTAGAGTGTGACCGAAGTTACTTTACACATTGTGTAAAATTCCTTACATTATTATTAATAAGGGACATTTCTGCTTTCCCATTGTCGTGTCTCCCTTATTGTTACGCTAACCGTTCTGCTCTCCCATTGTCGTTGCGTTTTCGTCACTTTTGAGTTTTGTCAACTGACGAATGTAGTTGTGTCGCTCTTGGATCTTCTCAACACCTGGAGAAAGGGACAAAGATCCCAGAAACGTTGCGTAGTATTTATATTATCATTTATTTTGTCTGTATTTGGCAATCTCTATTATTATTAAAAAGTTATTCAGCTACAAAATGACCAAAATGTACGTGATTATCTGGCAAGCCTTGTGAGCACTGTGACAGTCTTGAGGGAACTCACTACAGAATCTAATGTCGTCAACCGGAGTGTAGACATTTTATTAATTTTTATGAGGAAAGAAAACTCTAAAAATTCCTTATGTATCTATCTGTATTTTGTCCATTAATACATTCACCTCAGTAACAGCAGGGGATTAATTAAAAAAAACTTTTGGGACTGTTAAAAACAACGCAAGTTTATGATATCTGAGACCACAGGAAAAATCGAAACTATTAGAGTCAGAACTCTTTTACTTGATTCTACCAGGAAAAGTTTACGAAATGTCCCTTAATAAGCAAGTGAATTCCTCATTATCTTTTGAGCTCACGTATTTTCTCTATTAAATCAAGTAAAAATGCACTGACTCAACAAAGTTGCTATATTCCCTACGGCCACACACATAACTAAACTTACGTTATATTTTAAAGAAAATTAAAATTATTTAAGAATTTCCAGAGTACAATTTTTGAGACTCCGTTTTTTATCATTAAAACTAATAAAATGTCCTCACTATTGTTGACGACTTTTGATTCTTCAGTTGACCGTAGCATAATTGCTACGAACGAGGCATTTAATTCCCTGATTCAATACGACTGATACCCCCGACACAAATTAAATTGTAGGAAGGTGGTGACGGGACCGGGTTTCAGGTGGCAATACACGAGTTCTTAATGAGGCAACAGGGACAAGTGGGAACTGCGAGACGACCCCCTGGGGACCTGTTGAGGGGTGCGCAACTGTTAAGTGCCAGTCGTTACACGTGTTCAGACACTGGCTTCAGCTAAATGACAATTGCTCTGCTCAACTGCGCTAAAGTATGCAGAGCACGTTTTCCACAAGGGTTTGATGTCTCCCGAAGAACGGCCGTTAGCTTCGACTGCGCGTGAAAGGGCGTGAAAAAGCAGTGATAAAATTTTAGGGCTTAACGGCCTAAATACTGGGGGCTTCAACAGAAGTTAAATTTCCGTTTTAAGGGGAGCTGTTAAAAGATTATCCTCGGAAAGCCGAAACGAGAGAGACATTTATAACTTTTATATAAGCTACTACTATTTACCACATGGAAATACTGTTCACTTCTATGAACCATAAGCGATGAAAAATTTGTGAATGTTATGAAGAATAACCCCTTTCTATCTGTATTTTGTTCATTAATACACGCACGTCTACATCAGCAGAGAATTAAAAAATGAAATGTATATACTTTTAAACGGATGGATATAAATTAATAAATAAATTGTTTATACTTTCAAACGGTTGGATATAAAGATAAAATTATTCGTAAAACATACACTATCAGAGAACTTTGTACCATAATACTCCTCAAATTCTTTTAAATGTATTTAATGTTATATTTTTTTTTATTATGTGGTACATTCACTCTTGTGAATAAAGAAAATAAATTAGCGTTTAGCTAAACTTTGGTGCCTGAACATGTTTTATTGGATTTCTCCTTACCTTAATATATATTTATTCCTTGGTATTTCTTCAAACAGCGAATTTTTGATAACAAACACCGGGTATGATATCAGTAGGAATGTGACCACGATCATTCAAGTAACTGTACTATCGTGACCCATCGCGAGACATGTTCACACATCACAGTTTACCCACAAATATTTGCGAAAATAAAATTTAATCACTAAGTTATCGGTAAGTAAAATATGACCAAATATAAACTAAATCGTATCTTTAACAATGCACAACCTGTAAAGTTTAGATCTATTTTTAAAAGGTTTTAGCATATTACGAAAGTAAACATAAAAAATGTTTCATTTCAAACTGTTTTTGAGTCTCATTCTGATTACTCAAGAACTTTTACAATGTGATTATTTCTGATTTACTTCTAACATTCACTTAAATGTTGCCATAAACCTCAATTTATTCAATATTAATTTAATCTGGAATTTTTCATTTAATTACTAAATAAACCATACAGCCAATATATCAGAAAAATGTATCAATTAATTAAACCAAAAATTCGTTGCAACGTATCGTCTATAATTTTCGACTTCTTCAGGTAATACAGTTTCAATGATGATGGAATTTTGGTAAGTGTTTATTCGTAGGCAATCTGTCCATAAATTTTTAATAAAATTGTCTTAATCTCACAATTTATTAAAATAAAATGAAAACAAGTGATTTTTACATATATTTTTAATTAATTATCCGATAAAGTGCGATGCCTTAACAACCCAACTATCCGGGTTAAGTTTTTAGTCTATAACATGTACGTTACAGTATCGAAGTTATTTATAATTATATTCATTTTGTTTACATTTATTAAATAAATGTACTTTCACAATAGTAACGTATCACATTATTTATGTAACAATATAAACGGTTTTAGTTAATATAAATCTTTATTTATTAGCAAATAAATTTTACTAAATGTTGGAGTTGTCATCACATAACGTATTTTTAATCTAGAGGAACGTTCAAAATAAGCAGACTCAATTGTTTGTTGGTTTTTTTTCTAAAAAATAATGGCTAATTGTTAATAACTTCTCTCAAAAATGAGTTGTCGAGGTAGGCTTCCAAAATTATGTGTATTTCCTTTTTAGTTGTAAGTCTGTAACAGTTGTGTTTAAAATATTGATATTTAAAAAGTTAATTTGGAAACCAACTTGTTACTGAAACTATTCCTGTTGATATTTGTATTCACGCAGAAGAGAACGACATCTGACAGCATTCCTCTGCTGGAACATTATGTTCTCCGTCCATTTGTTTTACCTATATACGGATGGAAGAAATCTCAAACGAATGAATACAGCTACAAAATTACAAATGACGCCAATGTTTTGTCTTGGCTTCATTATATTTTCCCTTTTCTGCGCTAATGAGCTGCGCCGAATCGGACGGAACTGTTTGAATGAACAGTCACTAGGAACACTGGGCGCGAGTAGGGGGAAATAAGAAAAGGGAAATGGTCCTGACGTTCGTAGAAATGCGAAACGCCATTAATTAGAGGGACGTCGGGAACACAATAAGTCTACGGTGCTAGACACTTCCAATAAAGAACTGGCAACTTGGCAACGTCCCTGTAGTGTTGGCTGCGTATCAGGTGCGTGTCCCTCCGTTTCTACACTGCCTACGCCTAAACCGAAAATTTTATACAAACCGTGTAAAAGTTTCATTTTATTAACTCCTCCTTTCATATCTTTCCACTAAACGAAAAATTCTCTTTCTTGTTTTGTATAACAATCTGATGGCCTAATAGAACCCAAAAATACTATATCGAACCTATTACATCCGAGAATCCCTGATCTTTGATATCCTGTCCATAAAAGTAATAAATCCTTCTTGCCTACTTTCATTAATGGTGACCAATCCGTAATTATAAAGACAGAGAATCAAGGTTTCCACTGCTATCCTCTAGATTTTAGGTAATATTTACAGTAAGTATAATTAATGAAATGAGACATAAATATAAAGGTATGAAAAATAAGTGAATTACGTGACTATTACATCATACAAGAACTTACATTTTCTAACTAAATAAACTTATTTAATAATTAATTTTTAATGTCATTCCATTATCTCAATACTGAGGAAATATGATGATGAAACTCCACTGCATTCATAAATCTGAAAATACACAGAAAATCCGACAATACACAAATAGGAAAAAACATACCTAAGAAGAATTCATAAATATAAAGAATATATGAAAATACAGAAAAATAATGATAAGATAAATGAGAAAATATATAATCAGTTTGTTAATAGGAAAAATTAACATTATAAAATACATGAATGAGAATTAATAATAATATGAAAGAAGAATTTTCCGTTACATAAATTTGTAAATGTGATTCTAAAATGTATGCAAATTAATGGGAAAAAATGTATACATAATGAGAACTTTTAATGCATTAAATCTATCAAATGCTAGTAATATTTTTATTACTTTAAATCAAAATAAATTCAGACCTTAAACTAATAAGAACATGCAAATTCACGACACCAAATCCACAACTTCGCAAAACAATACCTAGATTTCGTCGAAATAGTGATACATTTAAATTTAATTCAAATAATTAATACGTATAACATTGGTCAGGGTCGACATAACGTCAGTACTTTTGTGAGAAATGCTATTATAAACGGACGGGTTAATGAATTCAGTAGGAAGCCTACAATATTATTTCATTTCTTAATAAATATTATATTATTATTATTAAGTTTTAAGAATGTTAAAAATAATTATATCACAAAGATGTATAGTGAAATTCTGTGTTTTTCCGCTCTCAAATATATTAGTGGAGAGAAATATTTGTGTGAAAAATTTTAAGATTTTTAAAATTTGGTAAAGTCAGTATTCAAAGTTCTTGTTTCAAATTAATTTTTTCATGATATATGCATAAATTTTACTTTATTACCCACTATTAAACTATTCCGAAATTTTGTGTAATAATTAAAACTTGTGATTCGGTCTTATAAATCATAAGTATGCTAACAATGCGTAAAATATTGTTTGTTGTTTATAAAGTGTTAAAACGCACTCTTAATGCTACTTGACTTGGCATATTTAAAAATGCCGAGGAGGCAATAATAAAACCGAAAATTAAAATTCAACAATCAAAACATCCATTAACTGATAATAATAATTTATATACAATTATAAACTTCCTCTGATAAGATGGTTACTTTACAATCAGAACCCATTAATATTTATGGATTAATGGAAATTTATTTCCTTCACAATTACTGTGTTTCAAAATGACTTGATAAGTAATTGTTTATGGATAGATAAATTTGCAGAATAATTCATGGTCACAGTTTATTGCTTTTCAATCATCATTTCTCAACTTATTCGATAATTATATAACGACCAGTTTGGACACTAGGATTTATGAGATTGGATATTTATCTTCGTCTGTAACGTCTGTTCGCCATATGAGGAATGCTAGAGTATTACCTGCACGCGAGCAGATGGATTGCTTCTCATCCAGAGCTATACCATTAGATATCTCATAGTCAGTATGAGTCATAATGGCATGGAGTTAGGTAATTAGATTTATAACTAAACTAACCTCTGTTTTAAATGTAATGTAAATCTTTTGATATGGTTTCATATTCCTTTATATTTCAAATATTAAATAAAACGAATAACTTGTTTGAGGCTCCATCATTAAGAGAAATCCTATTATGAGCAACGAACTAAAATAGTGAAGCTAGGAGAAATTAGCAATATAAAAGTAAAAATGCTAATGAATTGTGAAAACAGCGATTCACTAAATGCTAGGCTAATCTACAAGTCGCTATTTTTATTTAATTTGGTATATAATGTATTCACCACACTAGTAAATCTACGTAAATGGAAGCAAAGAATCTATTTGCTCCACTACGCTCTTGGATACTCTGGTCCATAAACAAAATAGCTAGCGGCATTGTTAAGCCGGTTGCATAACTAGACTCGGCGGGATCAACATATAAAGATATTCCATCATGACAAATACGAATACATACAAAGATAAATTATTTATACATACTATTGTAACCGTACAATATTAATGAAATAGTACTTTCGTCTGTACATTGCTTGTCGTATCTATACATTTCATGCAACTAGGAATCTAAATTTATGTCCCTCTGTCACAATTTGATCACGTTCCACAAAGAGACGCTCAGAACGATTTCAATTAAATTTTTTCATTGCTCGACAGAACCGTGAGAAGTATCCTAGAGAAATAAAGCTACTATCTTAATATTGAGAGAAAATTGCGGACGTTTCATAATTTTTACTTTGTTCACTTTTCACAAGAAAACGGTCGAAACAATTTTTAACAAACTTTTTTTTGTTATATGGAAACGTAACCGGTTTCAAGTAATATCAAACCAAGCTGGAGACAAAATGTCTGACGTTCAAAAATGCTGTTGATTTTTTAGTTTTTTAAAAAGAAACCATTCGGAACGATTTAGATTAAACTTTACATCGTTGTTATACAGAGGCGTAACAAAGTTTTAAGAAATATATAACTGCTATCCGCAGCCAAACGACTAAATGTAAAATGTTCCTAAGAGTTGATAACAGCTTGGGCAGAGATTTTTTTTTGCTTTATAGAAAAGTCTATTTTAAATATTCATCAACGTTCTGAGAAAGACGAAACTGAAATCTATTTCTTCCCATTAAATTTTATGAGCACGTAATTAGTTAGAAAAAAACTATTCTCAAGAGCAGAGAATAAGGTAATCTTAGAGGCAAGAAGAATTATATCCTTAAAACTCGATATAGGAATAGGCAAGTTATCAGTAATGCATTCAAGGAAAATACCGAATCTTTGTGGATATTAGTCTCCGTACACAGATCTTTGTGCCATAATGTACCCTAAACATTGAGAACCATGCAATATGCTTTCGTTTAGATATAAAAGACCAGCACAAAGCCTAGTTGTTAAACATTTAATTTTATTTTTATTTAAATATTTAACTGCAATTATCAAAAAATAGAATATTTATTTTAAAATATTCAATTATTAATTTTATTAATCCTATGTTTCATTCACATTCAAATATTTCTCAGAAATGTTTATAAACCTTTTATATACTGTTATACTGATTTATGTGAATTTTTAAAATATCACAGCCTCAGACAGTCGTGTTCCTGCCTGTCAGTTTTAACAACTCTTATTTTCACTCTGAAAACTTAGCTTGATAGTTCTATAAATTAGCACGTTTGTAAAATCAATACCCCTACCGTCTGCGACCCAGGATTTCAATTACTGTTTACCGACAAAACTACATTTTACACAGTAAATATTTTTCGGTATTGTAATAATAACAACGTTTAAAACTTCATTTCATAATATATAATCGGATCGAGTAGGACGAGGCACGTATATTATTCAGATTTCCGTACTTATTTATTTCCTCATAACTGTAACAGTTACGTTTAACCCATGGGCATATTACAGCAAACAGACACTGGTAAACAGAAGTAATGACCGTTAACAGTTAACACACTCAGGGAATCGGCGCTTATTTAATGCTTAAATTAAAACGGAAATGTAGCACACACCGGAATTTCCGGCCATCTCAGTATATGTGGACTGTTATGTACAAGAGACGAATTTTATCCCTAATTTGCTTTACACGTTCCGAGCTACCACAGTTACAACGCAAAGAGACCTTCGCCGCAAACTCACACCGGTAAAACCTTACAAATGCCGCTACCGCTGCCTAATTCACTACAAAATTCTGCGGATTATACAGACGCCATACAGTTTCAGTATCAATTCATAAAATAAGTTTGAATACGTAGAAAGGATTATTGTATTTGTTTGTATGACATGTTTTTATTTTCTATTAAATAAAATTTACTGAGATGTAATATTTCTCTCCATAAAAAAAATGTTCCTATAGGGAAAATAAAAAACTTATGCAACCCTCACGGTTTGTTTGAAACTGCGCATTTGTAAATAGTATTAATACAACCATTTTTTCATACTCAAAAAATCACCGAAAATATTGTAAACATTTTTCTAATTCGTGAATAAAAATATTTTTTTTTTGCTATTCTTGACGTGACGCGAAACTCACTTTCAAATTTTAACGTTTTGAACAATAATAATCCAAAAGGCCTAATTACATTAATGCAGAATATAAAAACTAACAGATACCCCTTTTACATTATCTTTCTGGAAGCTCAGAAACAAAATTCACACATAAAAAAAGAACAAATCCTAGTTTTGGCGTCAAAAGGAATGCTGAATATAATTGAAATTTAATTTTCTGCTCGAATTTTTTGGTGAAAGAGATACGATCAAATAGAAATCAACTAAATTATTTTATGAAATAGAATAAATTTTGCCTCAACTGTAACATCTTATAAACATTTTGAATGAATAATACTGACTTCACTAGCATAAATTAAATAACCCTGCACTGGCAAATAATGAAAACATTAATTTTAATATGTACTAAAATAATTAATGATGATAAGGAATGTACTTTTATTTTTTTAAATGTTTATTAATCAAATATTCAATATTAGAATTCATAAATCAGTTTAAAATAAACTATGAAATAAATAATACTAATTAACACATAAAAATCACAAAATGAAGTTCAGGACACTTAAAAAAGTGATTATAGAGCAAACTACACCAATATAAAAGAAAATGGCAATAGGCTATGAACGACCTCTCAGATAATAAATAGTCTAAATAAAATGATAATATTAGCGAAATCTATACCTATTACATTTATTTACTAGTTTTGCCTAGATATTTATTTATCACTCATTTATATTAAAGACAAAGAGAAAGGAATTATATATACTTCAGTGCACTGAAATAATTAATTTTACAGTAAAAATATTTGAAATTATAATATTTTATGAACTTATTATCACTTTACTTCTAAACTCTATTTTAAACAATATTATAAATTTGAACTCCAGAATCAAGTGTAAATAAGTTCATCTGTGATCCTCTCCTTGATCAAACAACATAAAGTTGTCCACGAGAGAAATATTGCCTTCTCAAATCCACTCCGTTGTAATGGACTGCCCCTGAGACTTGTTGATCGAGATCGATAAGGAAAGTCACACTTGAAATTTCAATCTCTTAAAGTTAAAATGGAGATACGACAGAAGAAGTGAAATCCGAGGGATAAAAGCTCCCCTTCCTATTTAGATAATCGCTTCAATTCTAATGGCCCGAATTGTATTGATTCTCTGCCTCTTTGAATGTTCTACGGAGTTATCTTTAATTAAAAGTGGATTTAAACTGTTTGAGAACAACCACCAATCTGCTTAGCGATGCCCAAAATTATGGGGTCGATTCCTGTTTCGTTAATTTCGGATATTTTATCATTATTTCATCCCCCACCCCTAAAATCCCAAAAAAAATCGGCCAGTAAAAATAGCTCTGTATATAGACTACAAGTGGTCGAATTGTAAAATTTTCGAGAAAAAGTCACTCAAATATTTTTTTCGAATTTAATAAGATAAATTTCTATCTTCCTTATATATATATATATATATATATATATATATATATATATTTTGTAATAATCAAAAGAAAGCCTTAATTAATTTAATTTTAATTTAAAGATTTTTAAAGAGTTTACCTCACGTTAAACGTCATTTATGTAATAATTAAATGGAAGGCTTTTTTTAAATGAAAAATAATCACTTAACAAACAAAATATTTAATATATTTTGTGACAATAACTCAAAAATAATTACAATTTAAAATATTAATTTCTCAGGGCCTTCACTGGGTTTGATAATGGACACAAAAAATTGATTTAACAATTTTATTAACAAACAAATCACATTTACCTAAACAATACGTCGATAGAAATAAATTAAAAGAAAAGAAATTAACTTGACAATTAAAATAGAACGAAATCTGACTTCTATCCTTTAATTACGTTTACATAAATCATTATTTTTGTAGTTTGTTACTCACATTTGTCCAGCTGCTTCCAACATTCCTTTTTGTTTTCGGGAGTACACTATTGCAAAAATTTTTACACTGATTCTAATATCGGCTCACAGATTTTACACTCTTGAAGTCCACCTTGATAGGCTCCCAGGAACTCGGATGATCCTCCTTTTTGTCAGCTATCTGGTGACCACTTGTCTTATATGAATCCTGTGATTCATATATTTGCTAGTCTTTTACCGCTTGGGACTTATACTGCAACTTTACTATTCCTGGCTGGCTACAGACGTAAAAACTGCACTCTTTTCCTGGCTGCTGATAGACGTAACAACTGCTAACTTAGCGATATTTACGGGATAATACTTACGTGAATGTTTTTACTTTGTCTTAGATTCACAACTTTGTTTAATGATATATTAAACAACGGCTAGTCTCTGCTCTAGAATCATTTGTTCCGTCCTCCGAAATGTCCCGTCAACAACTAACTATCGTAGTCTCAAGTTTTAGCGCGCATACGCCATTATTGACCTTCCGACAAAGAAACAGAGCCTGGTTCCATTGTCGCTTTGGAAACTCCTGCCGCTACAATTAAATTTTATTAAAACCAATTAGTGCCCTAATTAATTGGCATTACAATATATATTAACGATTTTTCAGGAAATAATTTTTACAGTGTATTTTAATAATAGTACCGAACAGATAGAGAGTTATGACCATTTAATTTTTGAAAGGGAACGCTGAGAGAACGCAACGAAGCTTTCTAATGTCTTGAAGAACAGGTTTTGTTAAACCTGTCTTCACAGGCCGGTAGTTCCAGATAAATTTCGCTTACAATGAATTTATATTCCGCTGTACTAAATCAGACAAAGGTATTCCCCCCAGCGCTGCCCGTTATAATTTTAGGACTCTGGCCAACTTATTAATTGTAAACTGCTTTTCTTAAAGTTCAACCTTTTATGTATCCAAAGTACATGAGAATAGTGCATAATAATTATACTAGTTCAGTATCCTCACCCCTCCAACTAACCTTGCAATTCAGTTTTTTTAGTTTATAAACGTGAGTAGTTTTACGATAGCATTTATATTTTACGATTAGAGATATTGGTGTACTAAATTATGGAATTAGCACAAATAATCGATTTTGAAACAGTCGTCTGTTGAATAACAATAATATAAGCAATAGAGTGGGATATCTTTTCGTGTACTCGTCCAGTATCTTACAATCCCGAGGAAAAATTTTTCGAAACTAAATTTAAATTCATATAATGAGTAAAAAGGACTTAAAATAGCTGATAATGGAGACTAGTAGAAAAATTTAAAAACTAGATACAGTACAGATAAATTGAAGTATATATGCAATTCTTATTATGCACTTTTTTATTTAATAATCAAAAATGTTTAGTAATTAATTTTCTGTTGTTTACGCGCTGTATCGATAGGCGTTGAAATTCACATTTGTGAGTGTAGACGTAATGGAGCAGGAAACTCGTAGTTGGTGCTCACGTGTTATAAATTAACAGTTTACAAAACCCAATTTGAGCTAATTTGTCCAGATCATGAAGGCATCCATAATAATCGCCCTTGCGTCGATTGTGATTGTTATTTCTCTTGGGACAGAGCGAGGTGGGACGATCGTGAGCCAACCACTAATGAAGGTAAATAGAAATAACCTAATGGGAATTATAATGTTTGGTACTGAAACAGACCGTAAAAGTAAACAAATGAACCGCTGTTTGTATCTACATTAGTACGGTAGTAATATAAACAATATGTAATCATCTTGTCTTCAAGAAATTAAATTTAATACGACTGATATTTATTGATGTTTATGTATTATATTGCCAATGTTTATAACAGGCGCCATTTTAATAAAAAATTATTAATAAATTTCTAAAATAGTTCTGTTTGAAAAATATTGAACTTAATATTGCCATATTATGCAGAAAAGAATATACTTTTCATATAATTTAAAAATAATATTTACAATTCAACAATAATATCACATAAAAATATTTGACAACATTATTTTACAATTATCAAAATGATCTGTGTAGTTCGTTCACTAAACAAACATTGAATACGTCAAATTTATTTTTTACATTAAATAATCATCCTGAATAAAGAAAGTTATTAATTAGAGTTCTTATTAATATGGCAAATGATAAAAAACAGAGCGGATAGAGAATACAAACAAAAGTATTAATCTAGTTTCCCTAAATCAGGTTCAAACCGCAATCTATAAATCTATTTGATGTTATACAAAATATAATATTTCAAAAATTTAAGCATCAGATTCTTATAGATTATACACGAACGTCATGAAGATTCAAATTATAAAAATTAAATCTTATAATGAATTCTATTTATTTCATTTGTTTATTCTTAAAGGATCAATGAAAAATTTTACTTAGTTTAGGGTTTAACTATATCAGCTTATATTTTGAAATTATATATTCAAATTTCTTACAAAAATAATGGCGGAAATAAAAGAATGCCCCGTTGGGACTGAGTTAATTAAGGTTGGGAAGGTAAATATTTTCTGATTTAGTCTGAGTCTTTAAATTAGCAATTTAATCATTACCTAAATATTACTATAGCAATATTCAAACATTAAGCATAATTCAAACGTTTTTTACTGGCCAGAATTAAGGATATACGTCAATTCAAAACTTACAAGCGAGTATAAAAGCATAAAAATTTCAATTTGTTTCATGCACGTAGAATTAAAAATAATTTGGGAGCATTTATTAATTTGGATGTCCTGTTACGGCTGGTCATAATAGGTTGGGAATTCAGATTTATACGGGGAAATCATAAGCATCTGCAGCACACTTTGGTACAGCTTCAATTGCCAGGAGGTTCAAATGAAAATTAACTGATAGTATTAACAAGTAAATTAAAAAAATTGGGTTCATATTACTTTCTCATGCGATATCACATTTGCTGCAGAATCTTAAAACGACATATATTCTCATAAAATCTTGCAATTAGTAAAATATTATAAAATATAGATTGTAATATTTAAAGACGACTATTTTTGACCTTAAAATGGCATTCGTGGCTAGATTATATAAATTTGAAATGTTACTTGTTTTCTTTTCAAATATTGATTGTTTCATAACAACTGCGTGATTACTGGCTTAGTTATTTTAATTTCAATTATATGTTATAGTCTTCAGTACGACGGGATATTTTTTGTATCTGATAAATAAATTAATATTATGTGATAGCTAGTCCACTACAAATAAGAGCAACATCTATTCTTAACATCTTCGTAAGTTAAATAAGGTAACAATAAAAAATTAGGCATACTTTAGTCGATCTTAATAGATAACCTTCTAATTATTTTGTAAAATTACATTGGTTTTTACAGACTATTTTTTCTCATGTTATGGATAAAAAATAAGAATCAATAAATAAGGTGATTTATTTTCTGCTATAATTTTCACATTTCACGGGCTACAATTTCACAAAAAATTTGTGAAATTAATTTTTTTTTAATTTATTCATCGTCTCAGTACATGAAATTAACAGGCTAAATGAGGGTAATCTTTGTGGTAGCAACTAGCCTTTAATAGAAGGGATTTCAAACCGGAGATAATCACACAAATTTAATATCTACATAACAAACTATTGCGCAATCGTATATATGACGAGCCTCGCCTACTTGTCTACTTTTAATACCTAAGTATGCTTATTATTAATGTTAACAAATAATTATTTAAAGCCAAATACGTCACTCGTTGAACAATATAAATGTCGAACAAATACAAAGCCAAATGTATACATACTGAGTAACACAAAGCACGAAAATATACATTCATGCGCAAACGACGAACAAGTCACTTCTCCGAAATGAACAATGAGAAATCTGATCTTCCATGGTAACTCTAGCTTGTATATGAAACAAAAAATAAAAGAGTAGAAGAGTACGGCAGATTTTTTATTTAGTGAAAAACTGGTGATAAATCGATAGAAACATTTCACAAGCATTGAAAATAAGAAGTGAACAGGCAGTCGAAAAAATATTTTATAAAAATTTATCGCGAGGTAAAATATTTTCAATATTAACATAATTTGACGTGAGGGATCGTGTGCTTAATCCATTAAAATTTTTCACGTCCCACACGTCTAAAATGTTCAGAATACAATTCATACAGAAGCTTATGCTTTTTCCCGCATTTGGCATTTCAACATGGCTGAAGGCCGTAGGTTATATCGAATTCAACGCGGCCTGCGATATAAACTACCTCAGCTGGGCAAAAAGTTTATGCATTTTCCGAGCTCAGATCTGATAGCACTCCTGCGAACAATCTAATGGATTTCCAGGCGCAGACAAATGAATCAATGGCGGCCTGAAATCTCGTTACACGGACAACTTGATGTACAGTTAGGCGGTGACACGATTGTTCAATCAGGCCGCATGGCTAATTAACTTTAACTATGGCTCCAATTCGGAAGCATGTGCAGATTTAATAGCGTTCTACACTGATTTAATTGCCACCAGTAGCAAAACGTTCCCACATTTCACCTTTTATGAGTGAAGTTGTTTCCACCTCTAGGAAACTTGCGCCACGGTCGCTTCAGTTATAAAGAGACTAAGTTCTAAATTAGTATTAATTTTATTACAAAGACAGAAAACATGGCAGCCGGTTAAAGAGTTTTCCTGACTTAAAAACGATCTTATTAGAATACAATCGTGCAGTAATATTATTATATTCAACCCCAAAAGAGCCTACCGTGTGTATGATGTTTATTTATTTATCTGATAAATATTTCATTACCACAATGGACATATTTAATTTATTCACGCTATGGCACAGATACATTTATTGACGTTAAACAAACATTTTAAAAAACAGTTTTATACGTCTATAAACGCTCATGTAGTCTGTATAAATAATTTGGGAACTTCACTATTATTCAAACAAAAAAAAATTATATTCATAGACATGCTTTAATAACGGTTTGTATGAGAATGCTCCAACACGGAGCACAGTAATATTAACATGTTTTTTACAAAAAGCAAAAAAGATATATTTATACATTAACGAAACAATTATAAATTAAAACTTAAGATTCTTAATATGAGTTATAACTTAATTAAAAATAATAATAATTTCTTTTTCAAATTAGGTCATAAAATTTAGGTATATTTTATAATTAATACGTGTATTGTTTTTAATACAAACAAACGTGGAACTCCATTAAATCAGGGAATATTTGGTTCTTGCAGCAGAAACAACATAATTTATTGTCGTAAATAAATTCCATGAAAAATATTTCATATAAATTTTTCGTTTATTCCCCGATCTCGCTTTTTGACATGCTCTATATCTGCTCAGGAAGCAGGTACGGTAATGCACCTTAATCTTCCTGTTACTGAAAGTCGTTTTTCTTCTACTCCCTTGCTTCAGCTTTCTTTGTCTCTATCGAATTTTACTTCTCTCTACTGATTTCTACTTATTTCTTCTGTGAATCTCTTACCTCTCAGCCTCTACCTCTAGAGAATTCTCACTTCCTTCCTTATTTAAGCACATAAACCAAAATTCCTCACTGTATCTTCATAACACTCCGTGATAATTAAGCCATAGAGCATTCCTTCCTATTCAGTTGTATCATTCACCTGTACGAAATGATCCCTTCTCTTGACTAGACCTAGAAAACTTTCTGACGTTAGTCTTTCGTCTTGTGGCGGGTTCAATGCCATTTTTCCGTTGCTCCAAACTAAGTCCGAAATACATGGGCTATGTGCAAAGTACAAATTATCATACCAGATAAGACCAAGAAACCAACTTTTTGTTTGTAAATAAATCTGTTCATCAATAATATAGTAAGCAATTCAATGTTAAAATACATTTCTGCAACACGTAGACGTTTAAATAACTACTTTCTCTTCTAAGTTGTGGAGGGTATGATTTTTGTTGTGAATTAATCTGATAATCAGAGTTCGTGCAGAAAAAAAATTCTACATAATATGTCAAATTTGCAATTCTCTTGCAAAGTAATCGCGATCCAGACATATTTCCAAAATAATTAGAATAAACTGTTTAATTTTCTTTTAAATTTCTTACGTTCAGTGCAGATATTTCATAACGGTTAGAAATTAAATTCATCATTCGGAATTACAAAATTGTCTTCATCTCCGTGCTGAAGGATTCCTTTCCTGTGCACATTGATCTGTCAATCAATTTTCCCCTATATATATTTTCCCGCTTTGTCAAGGAATTGTATTGATTTGAGTCTTGCAGTCTTATTTTATTTATTTATGATGGTTTTCCGTTCTGCGGCCTGAGTCTTTCACATCCATGTTTGCATATTCAAAATCTCTTGACATATAAAGTGATATGCCCTGTTCCATCATCAGCAATAAAATAGTCACAGTATTTATTGAATTGTTGAGTATCATTGGCTGAGACGAAAGTAACACGCATTTAAAATTAGAGTATAGTTTTGTACGATCCATTATCCTAAAAATAGAGATTTATAATTATAATTATAAATACAGATTAAAAGAACACATAAATTCACTAAACTTCTCTCAGAAATGATATTTCGAAACGTACGTATCTGTAGATAATGAAAATTCATCACTAAATTTCAAAAAGTTCAATATAAAATTATTTACTAATGCATACGTTTAGATAAAATAGACATAATACACTAAAGAAGGCAATTTAAATTTATCTTTACTTCCGTATTCACTTTTCCTTTTGATTAATAGTAAAAATTTAATTTTATGGCTGCTGTAAGAAATAAGAGCTCAAAGTTACTAATTCTTCAATATTATAAGGTTTTTTTTCATTTTCCAGCGTGTTGTAAATTTTATGATGATCTTACTGAAAATTGAGAAATCTCATCATTCTGAGAATTAACACGAGGGGACGTTCGTTAATGAACAATAGCAACTCAAATCTCAGATAACTTCGGAGGAAAACATATGGTAAGCAATGAAGTTGCATGTATCGCGGGCTTGCGTTTAATGTGTCAGTTAAATATTTAAATTTTCTTATATAAAAGTATGAACTGCATAAACATGCAACGAAAAAAGTAATATACCGAAACACGAAGGTAATGAGAACATTTAGATGAAGCCAGATAACGCATCATCTGAACGTTGAGTAACGCAAACCTTTGTCTCTATATTTACATATATTTTTAGGAATTGAAGTACGTCTATTAACCACTCGAAACTTCCATCGTACATAATTGAGCCAAAAATTACCTGGGCAATTTTGCGAGCCCCTTTCGCGAAGGGCTGCGCGTGTACTTAATGGTAGAACGATTACAGCAAATTGTCCCTCGTGCATCGTCAGTCAGAGGTTGCTCGGTTCGCCGCAACAATTCGCCTGTGGCGCAACAGTCGTTTGCAGCGCCACAAAAGGCACATTTTTCGAGTCTGCATACCAACTACGTACTCTGGGCGTGAAAATTGTTCTGTCAAAGTTTGAAATGGGGAGGAGGGGTGTATTAAAACACAACCCTATACAATGTGAGGACGAGAGTGGTGACAAGCGTTTATCACATTAGAACTCAGACGGACCTAGGTAGTTGCTCAGAAAATTAAACATTTTTTTATAAAAAAAAACTTTTGGCCAATTCTTGATATTGTAAAAATATGCTTAAGCTTAACAAAAGTTCATGATCTTCATATATTTTTAGGTATCCTTTTATCCTCTGCGAACTCTTAGAAAGTGACGTTCACTTAATCACATATCAATTAATTTTTTAAATTAACTCTTCAGGTTTAATATACATTAAATTGACCTATAACAGGTTAATACCTAACATAGTATTATTGAAATCTTCGTACGATTTTTATTATTACAATTATTCTCGCTCGCGTCTATTTCGTACTTACTAATAGTAATTTACAAACTTTCAAATAAATTTAATTATTCTTACATATTATTAATGTATTTTAAATAAAAGTAAACCCTCATCTGTGTTCAGACAAGCCAGACTAAACAGTAAAAATTGTTTTTACCGGTATTAGACGGATATTTAGATTTACTTTGATTAATATTCATTCTTGTATACATGTAAATTTGAAACCACGACCATCTTTAAAATAAGACCTAAAAATAATACATTCCTATTCATGCAAACTCTTGAGATTCCGCAGAAAACATAAGTATATCTGATTTTAATTATGTTAAAACTTCTGTTAGCGTATCAGAAATAAATTTATAATTTGATAATATCAGTAAGTAAGACTATTTATTTATTCAAAAATATTTAATATTTTATTTAATTAATTTATTAACGCTAAATTTAACTAATTTATTACTCAAAACTCGATATGAAATTGATACGCTTCTATATATTCTGCAATTCCTCATTGTAATTTTTCCAGTATCGTTTGCAGGTGAAATTTAAAATATTTCTGAAGAACCTGTTTTTATTTAATTATTGTATTCTGCGCAGGAAAATGTTGCTATACAGATATAATAACAGACAAAATATGGCCAAAACATACCAGTAAGTTTAACTTGAAGTAGGTATCCAGTTTCTCTTATCTTTGTGGATTCAAAACCAATACAATACTGCCTAATGAGTGGCTAAAAGCTCGTTTCAGACAACAACTGAAATAATTATTCACGGTATTACACCAATCCGTTTCCGGCTAATGATACATTTTTCTGACGCAGAGCTTTCAAATAAGGCACCCGTGATTCTGCTTACAGACCTAACGTCTATAAAGAGTTCACGAGAGTTCACTGTAAAATTTGTAAAGCGAGGTCTCGTACACAGAGACGAGAAAGTTCAGCAGTTACGTTGTAAAGTTTAAAGGAATATGGCGGTGCTCGTTTTAAAATTTAGCTGAGTCGTACATCTTGGCAGGTATTAAGAATTAGTTACAAGAAGCAACACATTGTGGTGGAGAGGGTCGTAATTATAAATTTAAGTTCATAAATGAGAAATATGTTTCAATGAATTTCCCTTTGATGATAGTTGAAAATAAAGTCTTACGGGGTGGTTTTTTAAAAGATGAATAAGGAAATGTATACCTAAGTTAAAATAAGTATCCTGGACTTTGCTATGGTAAATGGGAAATTATTTATATTATCACTTATTACACAAATTAGAAAACAATCAATTATTTATTTATGACTGTATCAATTATATTCTGCCATGTTTCTATTAATGAGAATTCTATTACTTTACACATTCATTTAATCGAAAATATTTACATTTAAACGTTTCATTTGTGTTAAGCTACTCCAAGTTTATTTATTTAATAATTGCGAACAAACTTGTCGATCATTTAACTGTTTACCAACAGATGCGTACTCGCAACAAAGTTAATATTGTCTATGATGTTCATGGTCTATTGAAAATAAGTTAGCTCAGAAGTCAATAATGAGAAAAGAAAAACCATTACCGACGTTGAAAACTCTCTCAGTGCTAGTTTGTAAAGCCCGTTTATTCACTCCACATATTTTGAAAATAGCACCCGGGAAATATTATTATTTCATAAAATTGAAACGACTGCACATGTATCCTGGTGAAGCATTTCTGTCAAAAATAAAGGATAGTCCTATGGCATTCACGACATAAAATCGAAATTCTATTGAAGTAGACAATAGAAATGGACAAAATTAAAGACTTAAGGAATCATATCATAAATGCTATCTCACTTCTTAGCAACTCACCACTCACTAGTCCCTAAAATAGATCTTCCCTATCCTACGATAATTTTAACATATTTTACAAATTAAGTTTGCTTTATAATTTTAAAAAAATTAGACTAATTTCGAGAATTATTAATAAGTGAATAAAATGTATAAAAAAGATTTATTATAAGGAAGAAAGCCAGTTAGTGGACCGATATAAAAAAATAATAAAATTATTTATCTATTTATGCTTTTAAGTTTTTTACACGTTTTAAGTGGAAGTAGATTCATCTAAAAATTCTAAATATACTATTATGTATAACATAATTTATTATATGGAAACAAATTATATATAAATATTTCATCATTTAACTAAATAAAATATTTTAAATACATAAGTGCTTTCCTATTTCTGATCACAATCAATTATTGTTATATATTAAAAACCGTTAGAAATTTAAACATGCAAGTCGTGCCATCTTTGGGTCGATGGGTATTGTTGCATTGTTGTTTTCTTTCTTTGAGTCAGTCTTTGTTTAGCTTCCTGTACGACCGCACGTCGCAGTACAATACTTCTGTTTCTGTGTAATACTTTATCTGTGTAAATAAAGTTCTGTTCTACATAAGTCTATCGGTTATTCGTCCCCTTCTGCACTGTCATTTTTACTAAAACAAATTATATTTTCATAAATAAAATTTTACAAACCCGGAGGAAATTCATAAAATTTTGATTTACGCTGTTTATAATTTGAGTTTATCTGCATTATAAAGATAGTTTCATAGAAATTCTTTGATGTTGTAATAACTTTTTAAAGCCTTTTAAATAACTAAAATATTTATCCTCATGTATAGTTCATAGTTTCATGAGAATTCAACTCATAGTTTTATAAAATTCAAAAACATAAATTTAAAAACTGACAATATTATTGTTGTTTTTAACTGACAATTTATGTATATAAATATATATATATAATCAGAGATATTACATTTGTTAAAGATGTTATTGACTACAAATGCGGCAAATGTTTGAATAATATTTTGATTTTCTAGACTATATTTTTTACATATGTATTAAAAATTCATTCATTTCTTTTTTTAGGACAACAGGTTACATGAGGGTAATCCACGTTGGGCAACTACACTTTAATATCATAGGAAGGGATTTGAAAGAGGGGATGTGGAAGGGTAGAGGAAGATAGCCAAGGGTTACTAGGGCCCCCGGGTTATATTTTAAGGATCCTACCTGGCATTCGCCCAAAAAAATAGAGGGAAAACCCTAGAAAAACCTGCATCAGTTAGGTCGGGCATTAGGTACTTGTCCCACGCCCTTCCGATAGCGGGAGAGGAGTTTGCTGTGGGGACGCAGCATTCCCTTCTCCGTTCCTTGACCCGTTTAGGAGGCAGCTGGCCGACTATTCCAATGGGAATAGCGGACAACTCTTACCGTATGCTCAAGGTCTGTGACCCCGGAACATACACTTCTCAGAACAGGCCGAGGTGCCTCGGCTTGTGGGAACCTTAGTTCAAAAACGGAGAGGAAAAGGCATCCCCAAAGGTAGGCCCTTCGTATGTCTCCTACAAGGTTCTGCCTGCCTCATTCATTTCTGTTGAGGAATGTAAAATATAATACTTATCCTACTAGCTTATTACGAGAAAGAATAAATAATCATAAACGCAATTTTAACTGTTACTGAAATTGACTTAATATTGCTTGCCAAAAATGAAAATATTACATGGATTCTGTAAAATATACTTTATAAATCGTTTCTTGGAAAATAATTGTCATTTTCTATTCATGCTTATTACATAAGAGTAATGACGGTGTCACGTAAAATAATTATTACCCCCAACTTAAGTATACCATAAATTATATTCAATTTCTTTACCCCAAGGCCATCACATTTTGTGCTATGGGCAGTGAATATGGAGTAACAAAAAGGGCAGATAAAGTAAAAGTGAAAGACGCATCACAAGCCATGAATACCTTATGAGATGGCAGTCGTAAATAAAGGCGCGCACAATCTTCTTCGTGGTTACCAGTTCGATATCGAAGCGAACTATGCTGCTATTTATGTCGTCAGGATTAAAAATCAAACTATTATCCACAACGAGAAATATGACACTTTTTATTTAGAGATGAAAATTTTCATGCCGTTTCAGATAAGTGGTGCTAAATAACACTGTTTATAGGAAGAAACATATCAATAACATAAATATTTTTGATATAATAAAATACAAGATCAAATAGTATATTTAAGCATTTAACTATAGTCAATATATTCGTAAAAATTGATTGTGTCGAAGTCACGTGTGTATGATGTGAAAACGTCTTCATTTTCGCCAAGTGTCAGTTTTGTTGTTATTGACGTCAGGAAGGTGAATAAAGTTATACAATGAAAAAAATAGTTTTCTTTCGTTGTTTGCCATAAAATAGACCACAGAAGGTTGCATATCTTACACTATTGTCAAAAGGAGTTCTTAAAAAACACATTCGTGAAACTGCTGTATCTTCCACCAAATGTCTCTCAATGGTGGGTGGTCGTACAAAAGTGATATGTCCGTACATTGTGGCATTGCCGCAGATTTCATTATACTGGTCGTGGTAGATCTACTGGCGCCATCCTGGACGCGCATGTTCACCACCGCAGTGTCTGTTTATCGTCGGTGGCAATGATTTATACTCTCATAAAGGGTTTTGTGGAGCATGAAAGGATTGGCGTTGAGATTCTATTTCCAAGCGTATACTAATTTATTTTTAAACGAGTGAAAGTCAAAATTTAGTTGAATTTTATTTATTTCCAAAAACAATAACAATTAATAGGCCTAGAATTTAACCATACAAATTGAAACCAATGTTTTATACAGATGTATTAAAAACAAAAATAACTGTATATTTAAACTATAACGAGCGTTTAATATTCACTGATTCAGAAGTAATCCTACGTGTGGCAAAATTATCAAAAAATGGCAGCGCACCCCACAACATCCCACGCATGGATACACAATCCCAAATACGTTAAATTCACTATAGCGTGGAATCGTTTGATTTTCAATGAAAACGTTTGTGGCACTCCTTTCTCTACCAGCCGTAGAATGTCTCCGACGGTCCAATTCATAGGACGGCTTACCTGCGGTAGGAGGAAGTAACTTTTGGAAAACAACAGCCCTTTCCATACTAAGCTAATTTATTAAATTTATTAAAGATATCTACAATTAAAATTTTGCCCCAACTAGTCAGTTATGAAAACTCAAGAATTATTGTGGCAAGCTAGGCCCGAGAAACGATTTATAAAAAGTGCTTTACGCAACCATGAAATATGCAATATTTGTTACCAGACTGGGGTCTCTGCAACACAGCGACGTCCCTCGCAGCTGGTCATCGATGTCTGTCTCGTGGAGTCTCGCTGGTAAATTCTCAAAAAACCCAAGAGCAACCGCTCACTGCAACTTCTCCAGTCAGAATGCCTGACCAGGCATCCACTTCTCCCGACCTGCGAGACCAACTGTATTCTATTGGTCCATTTAATTTATTATGCACCAATCACAGGTCTTAGGCAAACCGACGTAGAGAATTTCAACAGCGAGACCCTCTGCACCCGCTGTTTGTTGACGGGAAAACCCCCCAATGGAGGTACAGTTACAATCCCCAGCCTGACTGGCACCAAACAATACTTTTTGCTGATGTTGGATAAACATGGTTGCTCACGCGTTTAAACAAACTGACTAAAATATCAGTATAATCAATGAAAAGACGCCTATCCTAAATAACGCGCTATACGTTTGATTTTGAGCTTCAACACTAAAAAATGTTGCCTTTTTTATCGTCACATTTTCGTCATGCTTCCAGAACTGGAGCATGTATGAAGACGTTTCACGTCAAAATGTTCCGAGAAACAAAACTGCGGTTCTTATACTTTGCGTTTATTAATAATTTATTAAACAAATAAAATAATAAATATTGAGATTTTTACACAAAATTAATCGTACGCTCTTTATATGATTTATGGATCTTTATATAAACATCACAGTGGGGAGTAGCTTCATAAAGATAACTTCTGATGGCTGTAACAAAATAACAACTGAATTCAATGGTATATATGGTACTGAGGTACTGCTTTTATTTTAACCTTATAGATTTAACAATATAATTTCTGAGAATATTTTCTGTTTGCTAATTGTAATTGGACATCGAAAAATATCAAGATTAATGAATTCCAGCCATTACACATTTTCGTAACGTAGGACTAATGGAAATAATAATAATAAATCTATGGTCATAGTGAATACTTCAAGAACGCCTTGTTACAATATTTAAACGCGCTCCTTTGCAATCTAGGCTGTTCGAAATTAATCCCTCAGCCAGCGGAGGCAGAGTTGGTCAGCGTTGAACTGCATAATGTACACAGCTCATCTGGCCCCGTCTAGCTGCAGTTGGGAACACTGGCCCTTGAAATATTTATCCGCACGATACAACAAGGCCTTAGTCCATTTTCCTCCAAAAGAACTGAGATACGCCTCAGAGCCGGTCTTCGCAACCGCGGCTCTGATTCGCCTATTCTTGGTGCACCTCTGCGATGATTTCCCCGGGGAAGTTGCTAATGCTCACATGGAGAAAAACTTATTGTTGTCACAAATACATACAAAGCATCTTCACTGTATTGCTTCCTAAAGGGGTGGTTCCTGTTGTCGATGTGAAGCGAATTGGCTGAAGAGTAACTACCAGCCAGAATGCGACTTAAATACAGGACCAAAACTGATGCACGTATTTTTAATTTTTAAAGCACATCACGATTTTCAATTCAAGGTAAGATATTTTAAATAAATCGACCCATAAATCAGTGATACGGAAAAAAATGCTGTGACGCAATAATGTCTAGTAAATTATCAAATATTATACATATTATATTTGGTACGCTCAACACTTCAGTGTTAATTCAGTAACGAATAAGATAAGCAATGGATTGAAACATCAATAATATTCGTGGTTTTCTAACTATATTACACTTATAATAAAACAAAGACAATAAACGTCTGTGCATGTGGTTTCAAGTTTCCAAGGAAATGAAGATTCAAGAAATAGTCAATTGTGTGGTTGAGAAAAAAATTCCAACTTAAATTATTTAATCCATTCCGAAAAAAACACGTGTGCTGTGTTGTGTAGAGATATAAAACATTCCTTTCGAAAGATCTTTGAAGTATAATGTCTACCAAACTTAGTCCATTCAGTATAGTTTTCTTTCATGAATTGTTTGCTTCACAAGCCAACAGTCCGAATGTAAGCACGACTAATTTGGTTATATAGCATCCATTGTCCTGGTGCATGCAACCCTTTAATATGTGCACCTGAAGTATAAACTGCCTTATTTTGTCAGTAAATTTCAAACAATTAACTCCGACAGACGACAATACTTTGTATAATGGGTTAGAATTCTGTAAGCTTCGTGTAAATTAGCTTGAAACTTAGTTTCGCTTATATACGTTGGTATACCGTCATGGGGAGCGATAATTCTTCAATTTTCTCTCTCCTTACAATAGCGTAATTTACACTACATAAATTTTTTATCATTCGAATATGTTCAATTCATCCCAGATTTATTTTCTGAATATAATATACTTAATATTCTAACATATTATACTTTAGTTTCGGCTATAAATAACTCATATGTCTTCTTCGATAGTTTTAGTGGCCCTATACACGTACGCTATGAATTATGGAACAAATATAATGTATATATATGAAGGGAAGTTGCCAAGAGTACAAATATTGGATTCTTTTACATTTCGTGTCTGCCTGAGGAAATATTCTATCAGCGAGAAGAAACTGGCTATTTCATTCAATAACAATAAGTCATAAAACTTATTCCATCATTAATAACGTTTTATTCACCCATTTATAAAAATATATTAAATTATTTCGAAGCTATCGTGATGTCAATGTTCTTCTTAACTTTTTCAACAATTAAACGCAGGTTTTACTAGTCATTTATTTCAATCGTATCAAAATTTTGGTGATATCGAAAGATACAAAAGGTTAATCTGTCGATTTTGGTTCCAGTGTACACGCAAATTTTAATGAAATTACGAGTTTCTTAAATAATATATTCAAGTAGATAAGTTGCATCTTTCCACCTACAATTTTTCTATGGCATCGATATATATATATATATATATATATATATATATATATATATATATAGTTTTAAAACTTTTTTGAAATGATCAGAATAGCTGTTCATTTTACCACAAAAGCTTGAGTATCCACACATGTTCGTTTGTAACTTTCACATCCGCATACGTTTCATAATAATTTTGTTTAATAACTTTTCACCAAAAATTCCAGATAAATTTATATCATATAACAAAACTATTGTTAGAATCATACTTTTTCAATACTATTGTTTCGATATGTTGTTTTAACTGTGATAATCGTCTTCCTGCAATCAGCAATGTTACATCTTACGTGATTTCACAAAAAATATTCCATACTTATATAACAAAAATTTTCAAAATACATTCAGGCTGTTATCAAAAATAAACCTCTGGTTTTTGACCGCAATTCCAATAGTTGAACTCGTTATAGTTAAATAAGTTTTTATCTTAACGGATATACTTCCATTTGCTTTTACTGATAATTCAAACTTTTTATATTTACCTATAAATAAATAAAGCGTCAACCTTTACTGCAATATAACTTTTCTAGAAAATCTTTTCGAATGAAAAGATACGCGAAATCCAATATAAAACATGTCTTCCCTTACAAGGCGTTAAATTACTTTCATAACGGCGCGTAATGGCGTGAAAGACGACCTGCAGGCAATCTCCCGTCATCATATATCAAACGATTGTCAGGTGCGTCGGAAAACTTTCCCTATAATCTCTGATATTATATCCCTCGTGGGGAGACAAAAAATTTCCCGGGCTGGCTGGCGTGCCCTGGACTTTCATAAACTTTAATCTCTCAGTAATTTTACTTACTCCTTTTCTCTCTTTTGAAGCGAGATATTAAACAACTGACAATGCACAGGATTATTAAAAGTCATTTTAACAACTTTTATTTGCAGGCTACAGGGAATAGCCATATTTCTTGCCCGAAATTCTTCTTTGTGAATTTAGCTTATTACATTGTTATAATTTAGATGATTAACGTGACTATTTAGCAACAACAAATATTGAAATTTTGTTTGTAATTAATAATTGCGAAAATAAATACAATTCAGAAATCTAGAAATTCTGATTCACCTTAATATATATTATTTTACGAAGAAATAATTACGAAGTGAATTCCAAAGTAAAAAATTTTGAAACTACAAACGCATATTATGAAAAAGATATTTCGAATATTTTAATTTAGTCTCTCAATTCCACTTAGAAATTTCCAAAATAAACGGCCGCAGCCAAATAAAGTTACAGAAACATAAGTATGTAATTATCTGAATTTACATAGGCTGGAATAAAAACAAACAGAAGTGAGGAAATTAGTCGAATGGAGAAAGATGTCGATATAAACTCTTGAATGGAAACTTCCTTGTGTTAACAGAAGTTTAATGGCTACCGGAGATTTCTATTTGTTTTTTACGTTAATTATTTTAAAGTTAAATAATAGGTGTTATGAAACAGCAACGAAGAGAACTCAGGGAAAATATCGAACAACAAAAATTAAGTGGAAGTTGAAGGAGTAACAGGAAGGGTTTTACAATGAAACCTACAAAATTTTACATACAAGTTCTGTTTTTTTCACTGAATTTGTTGTACCGAAAATTTTATTCGCTTCATTTTTAAACAAGCTGTGTTGTTTCATTAAATGTGTTGAACCTAAAATTATTCTCTTTATTTTAAATATTACGTGGAAAATAACACAATGGTCACCCTACACTTCGTAGATTACAGCATAATTGTTAGTGGCCAAATATTAAACTGTTTATATCAGTTATGCAAGACGTGTGAATGCAGTAGACATTTCTTAACTGACATCCAGTGTCAGTCTGTATTGTCCCACGAGCAGGAAGATTTCAAGGAAACCTATTTGTCAGCACTGAGCTACTTGTCAGTGTCACAATACATTTTCTAGCTTGCGCGTGTTATTGTGTAAAACAGATATTTTCGAGATCCGTCGTGTTAGGATGGAAGAAAATGGAAGTTTATCCCTAGGGGCGGGTAGTATTAAGGTTGACCCGATAGACAGTGGGGAGAACTAACGGTGGAGCACGTTGGCGAATGTACGTATGTCAATTATATTGCTGCGGTTGTGGTGGATCCCGGTGGCATTTTCAAAACAAATAAAACAATTTGTTAATTGTTTAAAAAATAATAATATAATTTCGAAATAAAAACTCGTATAAATGTTTCCTGAACATTTATCCACACTTTCCAAAAATTCACTACACTGAAAGAAAAGACACAAAATATAATCATGTTAATTTTAGGGGGAATATAAAAAATTTCCCTTCCCGAATCTATTTAGATTATTTTTTAAATTTCTTGTTTTCATATTATTGGTTGGTGGTCGTGTTTAGCGTCTTCTATAACACTGCCTGCGACAATCTTTTCTGAATGCTGAAGTACATAGATCTAATTAAAGTAATTTGTAGGCGAAGACTGTGATAATTGTTGTCGTTACAAACAAAACAAAAAACATTTTCCCAAACCCAATTGTAAACCTTTACTGTTACACACACACACATACATATACACACACACACACACATATATATATATATATATATATATATATATATATATGTATGTGTGTGTGTGAGAGAGAGAGAGAGAGAGAGAGATTCTACTACATCTACAATAATATTCACCGACTTCTAGCTAAGTGTAAAATTAAATGTAAAACTTCATCATAAAAATATTTATATAACGAAGTTCAGTTTTATATTTATATTATATACAGTAATATATAAATCTAAAAAAATATTTTGATTAAATTTAGCAAATAAACGAAACCCACACTCTGGCATCCTTACCTATCGTACGATAATTATAATATTTTGTTTTATAAATATTAATAAAGTTGTATTGCATTTCCTTCTTTTGGAAATCTACAGCTTGGAAGTTTATAAGTCTTTTCGCAGATGTATATAAATAATTTATGCGCTGTCCGTGTCCGTCTGTGGCATTCCACGAGCATCTGTGAGCAGCCTTGTTGGATATGATTAGAGAGCTTGACAGTAATTGAGCTCGAGCTCAATTAGCTCTTGATCAAGCTCACTTCGTTTCCCACTTTGACATCAAATCTGTTCCCGTGGCATTCTGTTCGAAATTCAACTTCAGTTTCATTAACTCTAATTTAAAATTTCATCAAAAACCAAAATTAACAGATATCCAATTTATTTATCTTTATTTTAGCCCTGAAATGTATTTTTAATTACTAGCAAATATTATTGAGCTAATACCACATCAAATGAACTTACAATATTAATTAGTTAACTGAATCATTGGAATACCATTTCTACTGTAATTATATTTAAAGAAATTAGCACTGCCATAATAATTAGACGGCTACTGAAAAACGATACCATTCGTTAAGTTGATATCCCATACGCTAAATATGGAAAAATATTGTTTGAGAGAAACCTTCAATGCAATAAATTATTTTAAGATTTAAAAACAGTAATATAATTTGAAACAAAACATCAAAGGTTATGAGGAAACAAACATTATTGAGTGATTTGCGAATTATTAACCCAGGTTATTATTGAAAATTTAATTGCTACTGCAAAAAAGGATTCAATATATTGTAATGATTAACAATTAAGATTAATTAAATTAAATTAATAAAATTTAACAAACAAATTAATTTATTATAAATTTGTGGCTTCCAAAAGTTAAAAACATTTACAATCAAAATTTAAAATCTCTTATCTCAGGGCCTTCACTGGGTTTGATAATTAACAGATTAAATGATTTAATGATCTGATTAACAATTCAGTTTAAAATTTACCTAAAAACAATAAGTCAATAAATGAAAGAAAACTAAATGAAAAGTGAACGAAATCTGACTTTTCCCTTTTAGTTACCGTTTACAAATATTATTATCGTTTTGGTTACTCACATATTGTCCGACTGGTACCAGAATTCTTTTGTAGCTTCAAAAGTACACTATAATGCAAATTTTATTACACTGATTCTAAATTTCCTCACAGATTATACACATACGAAGTCGAAATGCAATTACTCAGCTCCCAGGAAACTCGGATGATCCTCTCCTAATTGGTCAGCTATCGCATGTCGTTTTCCCTCAACGCGAAATTGTTCACGTTCTTTATAATGAAGCAACCCTTGCTTCACCGTTGGCTAGTTGTTAGAACATCTCTCTGTCCAACTATCTGTTTGCTTACAGGAACTTTTACTGTTTCATTTATCAATTTGGATTGAACTGCTAAATATCTCGGTGAAGATTTGTTTTTAATGTCTCTCCTCTCGTTTCTGACTGTAGACTCAGACTAACTTTTACAATGTCTCACCTCTCGTGGCTGATCGTAGACGTCGACTGACTTACTTTTGCGCGCTCAATCGCCATTCCGACTCCTCAACAAAGAAACAGAACTCGCCGCTCATTGTTGCTTTGCTCGCTCATGCCGCTTACAATTCATTTATTCGCTAACAATGTAAATTATTTAAAATTAATTAATGGCTTAATTAATTGGCATTACAATATATTTTTACAAACAGTTCCATTATAAAATTATTATGTCATATTCCGTAGTCACGTTGCAGAAGCTTGATTTCATACGTGTAAAATAAAAGATGAAATGTACAAAATTATAGCAATAAACTATAATTATAATTTATTATATACTATTAATTAAATTACAATATTATTTGCTGTAACATTTTAATTGATACATAGGTCATAATTCGAATAGGAGAGTCGGATAAAAATTGATTAGTTATGTTTAAATTCAAGGACATTTTAATATAAATAGTTTCAAAATAAACTTAATATAAATTTATGACATGTCACTATTTCTCCACCAAAACATTTAAGAGAAAGAACAATTTAAATAATTTTATAAACTTTGTAAACTCAAATTTAAATTGCAAAATAAGTCAATAACTTTTCTAAATATAATAAATAAATTTAAAAAACAGATGTTACATAAAATACGTTGCTCTTGGGGAAATAAATCTTACAAATGAATAAACGAGCACGTTTCATTCGTTTGTCTGAGTATATAATATTTTAAAATGTTTTGTTTGATTTCATGCTATAATTTACTCTCAGAAATGAATTTTTTTGTATATCTTTTTTACTGCGTGACTGAAACTTTTTCGGCAAGTTAAACTGTTTGTGGCTACTTTTGAGTGCCATCTGTATTGTACTGTAAGCTGAATGTAGGATCTACCCCGCTGAAGTCTGTTTTGTGCGGTCTCGTTTTGCCTACTGAACTTAATGAAAGGGCATTAGTTAAAGAAGCTATTAGTGCTAATAGTTTAATAAGCCCTCGGGAAAAGCCTTGGTCCTGAGCGCCCCACTTGTGTCCCGTAACTCACTCCCCACACATCCACTCTCCACGATGGGACATTACTCTTGCGGCAGTGTCTCTCCAAGCGGCATTAGGGAGAAACAACTTAAGCTCCCTGGCGGCAACAGCGCTGACGTCACAGAGGAGCATGACAGAGGCAGGAAGCAGAACATCCGGTATATTAACAAAGAACTAAAATTTTTACCAAGAAAAGAAAGAAACCCCTTCATAAGTGTATATAAAAAATTGTCAACACTGTGGATCTACCGAAAAGTAATTCAAACAGACAACTGGTAACGAAACTTTAGATAGGGGCAAAATTAAATTAGATTTTAAAAATTCTAATATGAGTAAATCAATATGAAGTGATTAATAAATTTATCAGAATTTTAGATTAATAATGCAGGGCAGTTTCGGAGGGTTACAACTAGCAATTTTTTGAAAATATTTTAACCAAAATAACAATAAAAGTAGAAAAATGTAAATGAAATGAACATGCATACGTTTAAAGCGTAATATAAGAATATTTACTTCAGTATAATTGAAGTATTACTAGTAGCTCTCACACAGATTTTTTTCTATTTTGAAACTTTTTGAACGTCTGTGCTATTTACAAAATATTAGTTACTTTACCCACCAATTTTCATAATATGTACTAAAAATACTAGACAAACACAAGACAAAAAAATTATCATTGTTTGTATTGCGGGCTTGCAAACATTAAACAAAGCGGATGTATAGTTATTACTCCTGGAACGAAATGTTAAGATACAGTTTGAGATACAAAAAAGTTTTCCAAAACATGAAATAAATGACTATCTATCTAGTAAGTTTCTATTCTTTTACTATCGTTTATTAATCATACATTATGAAATGATTATTAACATATTTAAAATGTTGCGTACATAAATTGCCCTACCATATAAAATCAATAACTGTTTAAAACTAATAATTTATTTCATATTAACTTCCACATATATTATTTCAAGGGTGCTAATTTGAATATTGTATACATATATTTATTAACACACAAAATTTATAGCTTCAAGATGGAATACTTTCGTTGGTTTGAAAATTTCATTGATTACAGTAGTTCAATTTCATCTACTCGTACCAATTCCTCTCTTATTTTCCAATTCAACAAAAGCAGTATCCAATTCATTATTTACGAAAGAGGATAACATTTTTTAGCAAATAACTATACTGATATAAAATATAATAAAACAGATCAATTATTTTCTGTACGAGTATATAATATTTTGTCCGAAATATTTTGAAAAGTTACGACATCACACATTCGAAAATTTTTAATTTTTAAAGTACAATATTTAGCTTAGGACAAAACAAAATCACAAATAAAATACTACTTGCATTCATTTGACTATTATCAACATTCCGACACAATAATTAATTCATTTGCTCCTCTGTATTATAAACCTAATTCATAATATAAATATTATAATCCAGGTTCAGACACAGTTTATTTTCTATTCGAACATTCTAATCACATTATGAAAATTCTCCATTTCTGGTCAAATAGTTTGTAGTAAATGGTTTTTTGTTTTATGTTACAATATTTCAACAAGTGGAAGTAAAGGTAATAGGATTTTCTAAGCAGTAAAGTTTCTTAAGAGAAAAGCAACTTTGAAGAGCTCAGCAGAACCATGATCCTGTTAACGTTCTATGCTGGACAAACTAAGTTCTGAAAATTCCTCATTCAGTTACAACTTTTCTTCGCTGAAAGTGCTCTAGGTGTTGAGGTTCCTTTCAGAAAAATCGTAAGACCGTCACACTTTCCTTATGCATGACATCCGATATCGTTCAATATTCAATCAAGCAACACGTTCAGATATGGTTCATGCAACATATTATTTTTTCATCAATGGTTTTCATCGCGTAACTCAAAATTTTTTGCACTGAAGTTGGCTCCCAATTTTGAAATAGTTAACTAATTTTGACAAGAAAGTGGTTTCTAAATCACTCTTTTGCTTTTCTCCCTACGCGATAGGTTTCTATAAAGTGAAGAGAAAATTTATACACTGAAAGTGATTTTGTTGCTTGCTAATACCGGAAGGGAAGATGTAACATAAACTAGGTATGCAATATCTGATTAAGATGGAACGGCATATAAACTTATAGATATGTAAAGTGTATACATGTATTTGTATGGCATATAATTTATTAAATATGTTCGCACATTCTTTTAATAGTACGACTTCCTAATTCCTTCAGTACAAAAATAATATGAAAGGATCAGGTCAGGATGGAATAATCTTGAGCCGGAAAGAGTTTTATTCCCGGTCCGGTCGAGATTTTTTGAATCCCGATATCAGAAATAATATGCATTATTCGAATATTGAAATAAAAAAGTCTTTCCAAAGTAATTTATTTTCTTGAGACATCAATTTATAATAAAAATTATTTTTCTGGATCCAATTGAGAAAAAAACAACTCATATATCTATTACGTAACAATAAAATATTAAACGACAGTAAAAGCAGAACGTATTCTTTGTAGAGATTGCAAGTGAGTGAGCGACATCGTTTTATATCATTTTATTGCAGAAAGCAAATTAGTTTTTTGTAGATTCAAGTCACGTTTTTCCTCTTTCTTTCTTGTGTTCATAAACCGCTGTTGGAACTTTTATTATTTTCTTTCTGTTGTCAAAAACCTTTCCAGCTTGTGTTTACCGTGTCAGCACATATAAATGGCTCTCCGGCGCAATTTACTTAGGTCGAGATATGAGGAGTGACACTTTATACGTATTCAGAGTCACAATAGCGAGGGAATAATGTATGATGCGGGCGTACAAATTATGCAGGTCTGAGGCAATATGAGCGCCCGCCCAAGCAATATAAGCCAGTCGTAACTCTCGAGTTCGCTTCTTTACAGCACGCCTGCGCTCCGCACAAGATTGCCCCAGGACTCCAGTTAACAGCATGGATAATTTATGTTTGGCAAACAAATAGAAACACGGAGCGCCGCGGTGTTGTCTATCCTTCAAATAGTCCGCAGATTCCGTTCACTCTCGCCTCAGATCGAGTAACTGAATCAGGAGACGGTGATGAAACTGCGAATACCCGAGGATATGGTCTCCGCATTACAACAGTAGCAAATTATTAATGAGGCCATTTTGGCTTCCATAATATCACAATACTGGTGATGTACAACATTTCCTAAATTATCTCAGGCAATTTCTCTCACAACTCAGCAAAGTGAATTTTGTTATTCAGAGAAGTGAAAGACTTTTCTACTCGATCGTATGTTATTGTAGATAGACACGTGGTTGAGTAATGCAACTAACAGTATTATGAAACGGAGCTCAAAAGGAAAACTCTTAAAAAGGCCACGTTTTGATAATATTTATAAAAATAAAAATTTTATTTCATAATAATCCATTCAAAGTCAAAAATAAAGCAGAACCTTTCGCCTAATTCAGGCATATTCATTTGCAACTGAAGTCAATATTTAAAAAAAAATTACAATAATTGTATAACATAAAGCACACAATTTATTCCCAAATCATACATTACTTTAGTCAATAAAATAGTTACCATTCTCTTATAATTTATTTCCGACAATCCACGTCACATTACAGGAGTTAAATATGCAACAACCGGACTGTACGAACGAATACGTTCCCATAATTTGAAACCAACTAGCGTCTAACATCAGCGCTGTTGGTGACTGTAAGAGGAACTACCTAAAATGTATTTATTACAATTGTCCAAAAAAAGCTTAAAATACAAACTCCAAACGTAACTTGAATGTTTTAAACTTTACGATTGGGCGAAAAATGCACGTTCCTTAAATAATTATCAGCTGAATAATGCTAAGAAACACAAAATGATATTTTAAGTCTGGCAATAATTCTTCACAAGAAATCGGATGAGAGTAAGAAACAAAGTGCAGTCTGTAATTATCACGGGAAGACTTGATAACAAATGAACGAAACAAGTTTTCAACTGAAATAAGACGTGACACAAAAAGACGATTCATAATTATAGGACAAAAAATATTAATTCAATAATAACTTTTTCCTAATGCTCAATTTCCATATTTATAGATGAAGCAGGTGGAATAAGAGGTGAAACTTGTGTTAATGTGGGTGAGAGATAAAATAATAGAGTAAGAAATAAAATATCAATGCGGGTGATTGAAGAACAAATGATAGGCCAAAATTACGAATTACGTGGAAATTGGTTCATATAAAATAAAACGTTAGTCTTAATTATACTAATTACTTAAATAAATAACCAAAAAAACATACGAAAATAAGTGATAAAATAAACACCACGCAACGTTCCTGCAATCGTTGTTGCTTTTGTCAGGTGATTCAAGCTCGCAAGGATTGCATAAACAATGCGTCCTATTTATTTTATCACTTAAAATTTATCTAATTTGTATACTTTTAACAGAGTCGTTTAATAATTTATAATCTGTTATTTTCATTGCATTTATATAATTATAGCATTCAGCCAATAATGAAATTATTTACAGTAATATCGTATTTAATTAAAGAAATTAAGTCTTTGTATATTCATTATATACTTACTACACATCTGAAATTATGTTCACCATTTATAAAAACAAAATCATGTTATTGTACCCAGGAAATAAAATGGCTGTATCCAGTTAAATATCAAAAATCCTCAACTTAGCCTTACGTCTGGTGTATCTGTGTCTCGTTCAAGCCAAGATTTTCCGATTGTGTCACCGCGACACGTCCTGTAGATCCTGCAGCTCCTGCCAAGGGGAAATTGGATATCCACTACATTGCCATGTCGCTTTACGCAGAATAAAAATTGTATAGAAAGGCTTGGAGAAGGGTATAGCCGGAAATCGAAGGCATGCTTCTGAGACTGCCCCGTCCCCTGCTCACTTCCATTCCAGCAGGCGGCTCTTCTCCAGCCGAAATAGGATCCTGATTACGTCAAAGGAAATGTGTCAGCAGTGCACTTCAAAAGACTGAAACCAACCCTGATATTGGCAGTTAAACTTTATTCTTACATTTAAAATTGTAGAATACTGTTAGGAAGAAAACTGTTGTATTCAAGAAGAATTCCGTCAGCAAAGAAATACAGGAACGGACCATGCATTACATTATTCAATGGAAAAAAATATAATATAAGAAACCAAAAACTGCTATATAAAAGCAACGCTATGTGAAAAATTCATACTTAACTGAATTGTATTTATAAGTTCAAAAACAAATTTTAATAATCAATTTTAAAAAATCAATAAACAATACTTATAACATTGCAGTATTCCATATTAATCAGGAAGAATGAATTTAAATACAGAATACACGGCCAACAGCAACTGTAATATTAATAACAGTTCATCGTTGACATGTGCTCATTTCGTACAGAAAGGAAGTAAATAAACTAATTACGAGAATGATCCAATCTATTTCAACCGGGCGCGGGTAATTATAAAGTTCAGGAAAACCGCAAAAGTTCTAACAGTTGCTTACAATTTTTACAACTGGATTTCAACTCATGTTTATTTCCCCGTGTATACGAAATGTGCACAAAGGACAAAAGTTAAAAAGTTCCTAGCAGTTCTCCTATTAAATTAAGGATAATGTTGGAAACAAACAACTGGCAATATATATTTATTTTTGTGCTATGACTGAAAATTTACGTTGCAGTATTATGTTTTCTTCCAAGTTTGCCTACACAGCCATGATAATACGAATTTATTAATTTATGAAAATTTTGTAACTAAATAATTAAGTAATAAGTTGGATAGCGTTAATTCTTCTGAATCCATTGTCTTAAGTTGTATTTTCAGGTACATGTTACGATTATATGACAAGCACGAATTTAATGATCTAAATATAAGACATTTACGGTATTAGGGATTTTTTTTATCAAACATGAAACAAATTAATCAATAAAATAAGGTCCATTTAACTTTAAAATATATCATCTTCCATTAGTTGGTGCCAATTTTACGTTATATCATAAAGCAATGTATTGTAATTTTATAAAAACAGCAAACCCTGTATGTAAGGTATAACACTATAATATCACGTACAGGAAATTTCTGTACCCCAAGGCTTCCCTCGCGAGAATTCTGATTATCGCTGGCAAAATAAAAACACGTTTGAATTGAAACTAAACAATTTAAATACTATGGTTAATTTCCAGTAAAACCGTATTAATCACACAACAGCTCCAAATTCAGTCGAGGAGCTTATAATTAGTTATCCAAAAACAACGAAATAATTGGCCAGTACCAAAGAACGTTGAATTCAACCCAGAATCGAATAGGCTTCCAAATAAATAATTGGGATAACCTGATGTGATTCGTTGAATCAGGGTCATTTTTGGCGAAAGTCATCACCGCTCAGAATTATATTGAAAATATTCTCATTTAATTGATACCCTATTTTTATTTCATATTTACGATAGGTGTTTACGCATATTGTCTCCTTAATTTTTATAAATAGGTGGCAGTCGAGCATAAAGTTTTAAAACCGCAAATAAATTTAATTGTTTGGTAATATCTCGATTGTTCAAGGCGCAAATTTCCCGAAGTAGTCTGCAGCGGAACGATACAAAAAATAAATGAAGTACTGCGGAACGGTATTTCTAATAGAAATAAATAAATAAATTTAGTGATTGACTGAAAGTAGGTGCAAACATCTTAATACAATATCTTTGAACAGCCTATTTAATTACGCATTCGAAGACACTGAATTATTGAGAAACTAAAATTCCTAGGCAAATATTGAACTAGGTAGAAATATTTATACTGACAGGTAATTCAGTAACAACCTGATCATGGTAATCAATAATTATCAAGTTTTCACTATCTATATACATTTATAAACTTCGTATAATATATTTTACATCCTCAACAATAGGAAAATATATATTTATTATTCATCATATTTTCTAATATTCTCTTAACGGCTTCAGAACTCTTACAAAATTGTGAAGCTCTGTATTTAAGTTCCAGGTCCAATCAATGGTGTCTGAATCGCTTCCTTTTTATAAAATAAAAAAACAAATCTGAACTCGGTCTCCTCTTCTTACATAATGACATCCCTGTACGCTATAATAGTGCGTTTAAGACTTTTGTTTAATCCTTAAGATGCAATTACGTCGAAAGCCAGTATATAGAAGCAAGACTAAACAGAAAGATAAATGAAAATCCAATTTCCTTTCCTCGTTATTGGTTTTTACTCTTGCGGGCTCTGGGCAAGCAATTTAGCCCCGTCTCAAAGGCGCCGAGAAGTGCTTACAAAAGAGAAGAGGTGAAAAGGAGAGGAAGAGAAAGAGCCGAGGCCAAGGGAAGCTGCGACGAGTTGTACAAAGTGACAAGGGAAAGTTACTGAAGAGCTTTAATTGTTTCAACGCCTCCAGGGTAAGGTAAATATTTTCTTAATGTACTTAGAGGGTCGCTATTTATATGATAAAATCAATTAAACTAGGGTAAGTAGATTTCGTAATTAAATAATAGTAAAATGTATTACTTAAGGAAACTTAGTGCAATTTCGTAAACAACGTGGTGGTATCAAACAGCTTCGTGTCATCTTATTTCAAAAACACGTCACAGCAATTGAAGTATATTGAAATAAATATATTTCTATAGATATAAACAATTTAAAGCAGTTCATATGATAGTACATATCATGTTGTAAATAAATAATTGTCATATGTTATTATTAAATCTAAATCCTTTTTCTTTTCATGAGTATGACTTCAGTACAGTAGACATTTATTAGATCTCAGGATTAAATGTTTACGAGTTTAAAGACTAATAAATAATTTAGTTGGTAATTTTTTTTAAAAAAACTTGCAAATTAAACAAAGAATGAAGAGAAATGCGCGTGTTTAAGTTGCAAAACTGATTCAAGGCTCCAGTGGATATGCAAATAAAGAACGGAAATTATAATTTTACTTTTTATTAGTATCGTAAGAAGAAGTCACGTAGCAAGAACCAGAAGAAACGTCGTTATAAACTTTAATGGAATCAATTTCCAAGAGAATGCGAAAATACGTCCTCTACTTCAACACTTTTCAAACTTGTCCAAAGAAATGGCTTAAATCTGATTTATTTCGTTCTGAATGCAAGCCGTCAGTTAATTTCATTTTAATATTTAAAGAGCATTTAGACGCGGAAAGCAAAAACAGGGCGTTTTTAACTCCAGCATAAAATTATGAACAGTATTCACGTAGCAATCTCATCACGGGGCGCGGAGAAAAATGTTAATAAGGAAATATAATTCCCCGATTCCGGTTGTGCACTGGGAAATGAGTTTTAAATTTGTTTCCCGATGAAGAGCAAATAATGCCGTAATTGTGCACCCCGGAGCGGCTATTTCCAGCAGCGCCAACAACTTTCGAAACACATTTACTTGCAAATTAGCAGCAACGTCCCGTTGTCCTTCCCCTTGTAGAAATTACCCAGCAAATAGTTGTGGCTCAATGAATGTTCTGTGGTCGAAGCAACTCACCTCAGGTTTCCGATCGTTACTCAACCACTGCGCATAGCACTTAAATACTTCCCAGATCAACTTAAGACAGAGAACTATCTGTTCTCCGGAACCAACAAAGCTGCCAGTGAAACTACAATAATAAAGAAATAATTTTGGTTCAATAAATTTAAATTTAATTATTTTAATTAAGAACATTATTCATATGAAAATATATAATCCAGCATGAGGCTAACAAATTATTCAATCCATTTATGACGAGAATTTTCTCAGTCAAATTGATTAAAAACGGATCTCCGTGTTGAAGCCAATAATCATTTAACTAATTTCGATCAAGCTGCTACATGAATAAATAGTTTCATATTTATCATTTGAAATGAAGCAGAATATTTTGCATAACTAGTGTAACGAGTATATTTTACGTAGTTAATTTTTTCTCCGTTTAAACTACAGTTTTTACGCAGAGTTTAGAATTATTAAAATCCGTGGCATCCCGTCGAATAAGATGATTCGATCATGACCGATAATCACCCAGGTGGCGCCAGAAAACAGCAGTCAATCCTCGAGAAAAGGAGTTCAAGCTGAAAATTTTTAGTGACAACGATTGGTTGAACATGTTAGGAGATTCTGGAGTAGAACATACTTCAACAAAATGTAAAATTGTAATTTGAAGAGCTTTTTTTATTATTATTTTTTATTTCTTAGGGCAACAGGCTACATGAGGGTAATCCACGTTGGGCAACTCCCCTTCAATAGGATAGGAAGGGATTTGAAAGGGGGGATGCGGAATGGTAGAGGAAGGTAGCCAAGGCTTGCTAGGGACCCCGGGCTATATTTTAAGGATACTACCTGGCATTCGCCTAAAGAAATGCTGGGAAAACCCTAGAAAACCTGCATCTGGTAGGTCGGGCATTGGGTACTTGTCCCACGCCCTTCCGATAGCGGGAAAGGAGTTTGCTGTGGGGACGCAGCATTCCCTTCTCCCTGCCTCGACCAGTTTAAGGGGCAGCTGGCCGACTATTCCAATGGGAATAGCGGACAACTCTTACCGTATGCCCAAGGTCTGTGACCCCGGAACATACACCTCTCAGAACAGCCCGAGGTGCCTCGGCTTGTGGGAACCTGGGAACCTTAGTTCAATAACGGAGAGAAAAAGGCATCCCCAAAGGTAGCCCTTTCGTATCTCTCCTACAAGGTTTTGCCTGAATTTGAAGAGCTTTTTTTTTTTTAGGGTAAAAGGCTACATGAGGGTAATCCACATTGGGCAACTCTCCTTTAATAGCATAGGAAGGGATTTGAAAGGGGGGATGCGGAAGGGTAGAGGAAGGTAGCCAAGGGTTAACTAGGGCCCCCGGGCTATATTTTATGGATCCTACCCGGCATTCGCCTAAAGGAATGCAGGGAAAACCTTAGAAAAAGCTCCATCGGATAGGTCGGGCATTGGGTACTTGTCCCACGCCCTTCCGATAGCGGGAGAGGAGTTTGCTGTGGGGACGCAGCATTCCCTTCTCCGTGCCTCGACCAGTTTAGAAGGCAGCTGGCCGACTATTCCGATGGGAATAGCGAACAACTCTTACCGTATGCCCAAGGTCTGCGACCCCGGAACATACAGCTCTCAAAACAGGCCGAGGTGCTACGGCTTGTGGGAACCTTAGTTCATTTTTTTTTAGGGCAACAGGCTACATGAGGGTAATCCACTATGGGCAACTCCCCTTTAATAGCATAGGAAGGGACTTGAAAGGGGGGGATGCGGAAGGGTAGTGGAAGGTAGCCAAGGGTTAACTAGGGCCCCCGGGCTATGGTTTAAGGATCCTACCCGGCATTCGCCTAAAGAAATGCAGGGAAAACCCTAGAAAAACCTGCATCGGGTAGGTCGGGCATTTGGTACTTGTCCCACGCCCTTCCGATGACGGGAGAGGAGTTTGCTGTGGGGACGCAGCTTACCCCTCGCCATGCCTTGGCCTGTTTAGGAGGCAGCTGGCCGACTGTTCCAATAGGAATAGCGGACAACTCTTGCCGTATGCCCAAGGTCTGCGACCCCGGAACATACACCTCTCAAAACAGACCAAGGTGCCTCGGCATGTGGGAACCTTAGTTCAAAAAAACCAGAGAGATGTGAGAGCATCCCCAAAGGTAGCCCCCGCCAGAGCTCTCTGGGAAGGTTCACCTGCGAGAAATCCTCTCGCAGGCTTACTTCCAATCAACCTTAGTTCAAAAACGGAGAGTGAATTTGACGCTATCGGAAGGGCGTGGGACAAGTACCCAATGCCCGACCTACCCGATGCAGGTTTTTCTAGGGTTTTCCCTGCATTTCTTTAGGCGAATGCCGGGTAGGATCCTTAAACCATAGCCCGGGGGCCCTAGTTAACCCTTGGCTACCTTCCTCTACCCTTCCGCATCCCCCCTTTCTAATCCCTTCCTATGCTATTAAAGGGGAGTTGCCCAATGTGGATCACCCTCATGTAGCCTGTTGCCCTAAAAAAAAAATTGAAGAGCAAAAAGGAGAAGCTTAAATTCGAGGAGTGTCGTGGAATGACTGATGGATTTAAAAAGAGCTGCACCGAAAAAAATGGACAATTTTGAGGGCAACGTTTGGGAGAGATTTGAAATAAAAACATCTTTATTAGCTGAAAGTTTTTTTAAAAAAAATAGATAATTATATGTCTATGAGTCGTAAAGCTGAATAGCATTTGTTTAAAGAAATTTTATCGAACCGAAATACTTAAATTTCCTTACACCCACATTTGTAGTCTTCACTCTTGAAACGGGACAAAATTCCTGTCATGTAACGGAAGGGGAGGCCCTCGTAATTCAAGTCTGGGCGTTCCACATCTTTTGCGTGGGTGAATCTCGAAATCTCAGAATTTCATTCCCATACCTCAAATTCCTCCACAACTTCCGAAAAAATATTTCCAAATTAACAGATAATGGCGAAACGAATTAACAGACAAAATTAATTGATGAATGAAATACCACCCAAGGTTTCTACAAGTTGTTGCTTCATCAGGTGTTAAAAAAATCTTAAGAGCTTTAAGAACGACATTTTGCACTATCCAGGTGACGAACTCAGAAGAATATAATTTATCTTATGAGTATTTTGCCTAGGATGTACTGCGGTTCGTTCTTAAAGCTCTCATGAATTTTCAACGTCTGACGAATACAACAAGGTTGGCAGAAACATTGTGCTAATTTTTTATCTTTATTAGCTAGTCCTTTCTACCCTTCCGCATCCCCCCTTTCAAATCCCTTCCTATGCTATTAAAGGGGAGTTGCCCTAAGTGGATTACCCTCATGTAGCCTATTGCCCTAAAAAGAAAAAAAAAAAAAACTCTTCCAATTACAGAGAGAGTTCTGGCGAAGGCTACCTTTGGGGATGCCTTCACATCTCTCTGGGTTTTTTTAACTACGGTTTCCACATGCCGAGGCACCTTGGCCTGTTTTGAGAGGTGTATGTTCCGGGGTCGCAGCCCTTAAGCATATGGTATTTGGTTCTCCATTCTCATTAAAACAGTCGGCCAGCTGCCTCCTTAACCGGTCAAGGCACGGCGAGGGGAAATCTGCGACCCCACAGCAAATCCACAGCAATCGGAATGGCGTAGGACAAGTACCAAATGTCCGACCTACCTGTTGCAGGTTTTTCCTGAATCCATTTTAGGAGAAATGCCGGGTAGGATCCTTAAACCATAGCCCGGAGGCCCTAGTTAACACTTGGCTACCTTCCTCTACCCTTCCTCATCCCCCCTTTCAAATCCCTTCCTAAGCTATGATAGGGGAGTTGTCACCATGTGGATTACCCTCATGTAGCCTGTTAAGCTAAAAAAAACTCTTCCAATTAAAATTTTACATTTTGCTGCAGTATGTCCAACTCCAGCTTCTCCTAACATGTCCAAACAATCGTTGTCACTAAAAATTCTCAGCTTGATGTTCTTTTTTCGAGGATTGACTGCTGCTTTTCTGACGTCACCTGAGTGATTATCGGTCACGATCGAATCATCTTATCCGACGGGATGCCACGGAGCTTAATAAGTCTATACGCTGCGTAAAACTGTAGTTTAGCTGGTGAAAAAAATTAATCACTTAAAATATACTCGTTACACTAGTTATTCAAAATAATCTTTTACATTTCAATTGATAAATATGAAACTATTTATTCATGTAGCAGCTTGATCGAAATTAGTTAAATGATTATTGGCTCCAACTCGGAGATCCGTTTTTATTTCAATCTGACTGAGCACATTCTCGTCATAAATGAATTCGATGATATTTCACTTTGCACATGGTACCCTTTTGTGAAATAAGCATTATGTATTAGAGGAAACGAATGTAGCCAAGTCTCAAGACTGTCGTCAGATGATGGATCGTTACGTTTCCGCTCTCGTTTCCGCTTAAATTCCTTGATTCAATTTTTCACGAAAGAAAGATCTGTAGACTACAAATTGTCAAAAAGTAAGTGCATTGGATATATATATATATAACTTTCCAAGTAAAGTTTTTATTCTCATTACGTTATGTAAAATTTTACAGTTTTTATTTAGCCTACTAAATTTCTATTAATATAAATATATATCCCTTAACATGTAGCCTATTATATTTATAACATATCATATATTTTAAAACCAAAGAAGACCTGCGAGGAGTGTGCCCGTCGGCTAGCCAATTATCATTTAAATTATTCGGAATCATTTTAAATATAAAATTATATAAAAATTGAAACACAGTTTCATATGACGGTTTTTATAACGGAATTTTTTTCTGCCGACCGGTAATAGCATAATCAACTTATGTTATTAACTTTGCACCGTTTCATAGTAATAAAAGGTGAATGATATATTAAATCCATTGAAGTTGAGTTTAATGTTAAAACTTCATTCCAAAGTATAATGCAATTACTATCTTTTATTGGATTTTGAGGGGTTAAAATATTAATGCGTATGATTTTAACTGCACAAATATATAAAATATGATAATTTTATTAATAAAATAAGTGAATTAACTCTTATTTATTCGTAATTATTCAATATTAAATTTATTTAAAATAAACAATAACAATAAAAACAAAGCAGTAAAATAATATTAAAAGCCAGATTTATTGTTAATGCCAACAGTACTCTGTTGAAATAGGATAGGTTATTAAACGAGATTTAATTTTTTTGTAAAATACAATGCTATGATAACCTATAATTAATAATATTAAAAAATATTAGAACTTAAAAGTTACACTGTACAGAATATCTAGGAATGAAATATAATATTTACACATTATGTATACTAATCTTATATTTAAAATGTAAAAATTCAGGTTAAAAATCACAGGAAAGAATAAATAAAAACGTCAAATTTATTTCCAGAATTAAAATTTGTTATTTTGTAAATCTGCATTATTTTTCAAATATAACCAAAAATACGCTTGAAGGGAAGCAGTGAAAACAATGTTGCAAAAACGTATTCGTAAATGAGACGTTTAATTTTGAAAGAAGTACCATTCACTTTTATTCCTTCCCGATATTTGGGCAACAGAGTTGAATACAAAACAGATAAACGGAATGAATAATTCTTAGTTTTAATTTTCATCTTTACTTCAAGAGTTCTATGTTGTACGTTCATATTAATTACATTCATTGGTTGCGTTGTTCCTATTTACGTTCATTTCTTTACCAAATCACTCAATTACGTAAAACTTGTTTTTTATATTTTTGTGCCACTGGACTAAATTGGAGAAGTTGGGAGCAAATTAAATTTTAGTCAAGAGCAGATCTTGAACAAAAAATAATTGTGAATATATTTCCTCTATATAATTTTTTTTTTGAATTTATGCTCACAGTTGAACTTTTGATATTGATTCAAAATAGTGTATGTTCAACGAACAGCCATCATAGTACGCCTAAATATTGTGTTCTAAATAAAAATTTGTCAACCAGATTCTATAAGCCAGAATCCTATAGCATAATTTACCATTATATTTTTATTATATTCATCTAAAGTTTAGATTACCTTTACTGTATTAATTTACCAATGAATCATTTTTCTAGACAAGAAAATTACATTGACTCCAACTTTCTCCTAAAGTCGGCCGAGCTTTTGCTGCAATACCGTACAGTCTCCGTGATTTACGCGTGCAGGCGGCTATCGTGGTGATGAACAGACCATTGTATCAGCTGTCGGAGGGCCTATAAATCTGTGTCCTAGGTGCGGCTATTATGAGCCACAAATTGCCTTCCAATTTTATCCAGCGCAAAATCTGGAATGAAATAAAACATTAGTCTGTAACGTTAATATAACTAAGCTGCACGATATGTTGGCTTTAATTAGTGTATTCACTTTATATTAGAGCAAACCTTTTTTTAACATTTGGGTATACATCCTCAACAACAACACCATCATATTTTCAGTTATTTGCGTCAAAAAATATTTATGAGTATTTCTTTTAGATTATCTGCAGACCTCCTCATCATTTTATATGCCTGATATTTAAAGTTACATAATATATTAATATATTTATTTGACACAATTCCTCTTTCATCTGTATTACAGGTAAATCATATATTTTTGCCCAGTTCACGTTGGAGAATATTTTCTATCTGTACGCAATTTCTGGCTTGCTCATTTAATTGCAACTTAAATCTCTGAATTTATAAACTCGGAATATCGTATAATGAAAATTATGAGTGCTTCAGATCATATGTTTCTTTTAGACTTATTAATGTTATCAAATAAAACATTTTATAATTATAGGCACAGACATGTTATTCCTTAAAATATCCTCATTATATTAATTTTGAAACAATATAAACTTACTGAAATTAAAATAATAATATTTAATTCAAATTTTTTTATCCCAAAATTCTGTTAAATTTATGGCTTTAGAAATAATAAATGTCTAATTCTCTTAAGAGTGTATTGTTTCAGAGCAGTTTTTGAATCATAAAATACAGTAAAATTTTGTTGTTATACAAATAATTACATAATCGTTACTAACAAACTGGTTATCTTACATCAGAGGTTTTTTATAAGTTGTAATATATTTTACACGGTTGCCTGAAACGAGGTTCGATAATAGGCGATTTTTGTAGACACGATTTAACTGGCAACTATTCCGATCCATCAGAATAACGTGTGATTTGCGATCGTGGCAGACATAATTGGAATTCCAATAACGTGAAATGTGTTCACAAGTTAGAAACCTGCCGCTGACTGCATACGGGAAACTTCCAACTAATATAAAGAATTTGCTCAGAATGTGATTTAAAATCTTTTCAGTCTTGAGGGCTTCACATTAATAAAAGATTCAATATGAATTACAAGTTCGTGGCAGCTTTATGAGCTCGGGGCTCAGAGAAAAACGTGTTACTAAAGGGAAAGGCAGTTGGCCAAGTTTAAAATGCGGGATGGAAGCAACTTTCAGTAACTGGAGGAAAGCGACGAAGAAAGAGATTCATTTTGCTCCACACTGGGAAGGAGAATTGAGATTTGGGCTTCACTCAGTTTTCAGTAACCCTACTCTTTCCCTTAAATAGGAATCGCTTTTCGTTACAGTTCCTTCATACCACCACTTTTATTATATAATCCAAATTTCAATTTCGACAGAAAACAAATTCATTTCCCTTTCAAATCAATTTAGTCGTAATGAGAAACATTTCTTTCATGAGACTTTGGGCCTAAATCGTTTCACCAAGATTTGCGTCTGAATTAACATTAAATTGTAAAGAACTTCGTGAGTAATGGAAACATTGCATACGCCTTATTTTATATTATACTTTTATTTTTCAAAATATCACTTAAAACCATTTCAACTTCTATAATTACAATTTTTGCTAACAATTGGTAGTGACGGACAAGAAACTTACTATGTATGTGTTGCATATCAATTTGTATTTCACTAATTTATTTTGAAGGTTTATCTTCAAAGTTATTGCATAAATTTGTTATAATCAAACTCATTCCTGGATCGTGGAAAATAAAATTTGATTATTTAAAAGCAACACGAACATCATAAGTTAAATAAATATAATTAGATTTATAAACGTCTTCCAAACGAACGAACATTATAACAAGTAAATCACTACAAAAATTTGCAATATCATCAATGACGCAATAAATAGTATGGAATTAAACTGTGACTCCATTTGTTATAGCTAAATTTGTCAGTACCCGTATGCAACTAATTTTAAATTATTTTCAGTGGAATGGTAATAAATTTTACTACAATCTCCAACGTCCCAGAACTTTTAAGGTATTGAATTAAGCAATTAATTGGAATTAAACTGTTCTCTGAAAAAGTACACGAGAATGTAAGGAAGAATAGTTGAAAAAGGTATATATTAAATAATTATTCCTATAAATGAACGAATGTAGCCAAATTTGTCATAAATAATTCAATAACATAAAAAAATGTCAGTTGTACCCGCTGCATTGATAGAGCCATTTCCTTGGAGATTCTACACAAAATTGATTTAAATTGTAATGGGGTAATTATTGCCGTCTCCAGTTTGCGAGGCGAAGACATTTTGGTGCCGGAAGATGGAAGATATCGGGTTATAAATTATGAGTGACCAAATGCTGGCGGTCGGACCTGACTTGTGAGCACGAGAATTCAGCAGTCACCAGAAGTTTGGCAAGGAGAGATTTTGGACGTGTGAGTACAGAAGAAAGAAAACAGTTAGTCGAAGTTAGTCGGAGTGACTGAAGAAACATTTTATCCGGAGAAGACAGAGTGAGGTTATATTTAATTCGAGAGGTGAATTTTGTACCATAAAAATTCTGGATTTTAGAGTACGAACCTGCCAGAGACATCTGGTCAGTTTCCTGCCACGCTGGTCCTCGTCTTCGTCGCCACATAATTAGTAGACAACATAATAACCCGGTAAACAAACATTAAACCATAAATTGGGGATACCCGGACAGAGCTGAGACCCCACCCTACGCTTATAAATTCTTATGAACTGAGCCAAGCTTTGCATACTCTTATTAAACTTGTTAACGGAAGGTATATTACAATATATAAAAGTATATTACAATATATCATCAATATTTGGCTGATATTCAAAACAAGAATTTGGCATGTGTGAAAATTATTTATAATACTCTAAATCCATTGTACATCTGACATGGTCCTAGATTGAGGATTTAGATTTATTATTCATTCCATTTGTCCTCGGTCGAGAAAATAGGATACGTCATAATATGAAATTACAAGAAAAAAAATTATCATAATTACGAACTTCAAAAAACAAATAATGTACTTTACAAATAATTATATAATATGAAGAAACCGTAAATATACTAATATAATAGTGATGAAAGAAATGATAACTATATTAATTTTCTATTTTAATTCTACGGAGTTTCCAGCAGTAAATGTTACTTCAATTCCCGTCGAACATGAGAAAGAAAATAAGTCGGCAGTTAAATTCTACACGATTATTATCGTAAAATAATAGCATAACTTGATAGGATACCAGAAAACTATTATATTATCTAATCAGTCCTTCTACGAACTCTTTTAGAGAGGAATATGCTCCATTAATTAACAAAGATTTACATCTCATTATAAACAAATGTTGTATACTTAAAGTTTTTATTTCGTCCGGAAGACTATTGTATAGATTTATCCGGGAATAACGAATGCGTGATTCAAAAAGGCTTAGGCGATGCGGACTTGAGAACAATTTCTAGAGTTGTATGAATGATTTGTTCCGTTTAGAGCATATAAAATGATGTTTCACCAGGCAAACTTTAAAGTTTCTAGAATATGCGTACAAGGCAATACTAAAATACCAAGATTCCGAAACAAAGGCTTGCAACTCGTATTCCAATCCACACCAATTATGGTCCGTACGGCCCTCTTTTGTAGTTTAAAAATTTAAAACGCGTAATGTCAACGACCCGAATTTGCTATGCCGTAAGACAGGACAGAATGGAAACAGGCATGATACATCATTTTAGATGTAGATATATCGCTTTCCCGAGCTAAAACTCTTAATGTGAAGCAAATTTTGCTAAGTTTTCCCGAGAGTTTATTTATATGGTGATCTCATTTCAATTTATTGTCAATCAAAAGACGTAGAAAAGGTGCTTGCTCCGAATTTTTTTTTTCCAAATTAGGAATTTAACTGTGTTTGAAGTGAAGGTAACGATTCTAGTTTTTTTCTAGATAAGAGAAAATTTGTATGCGGTGAATCACAGATTCAAACGACTCATCGCAATATCTACTGTCCGCGTCACTGTCCCTGATTACTAAATTTGTGTCGTCAGCGTATAAAGGATTTTAAGGAATTAAATAATTTGGTAAATCGTTAATGTATATCATGGAAAGTAAGGGTCCCTAAATTGAGCCGAAACTTCATGTTAATTTTAATGTTATTAAATTATTTTACAATAATTTGGCTGGTTTCATGCACCTATAATCTTATTGAAGTCGAATAAAGATAACTATTAATAGTGTTTGTTAAAATGTTTCCTTCAGTTATTACGCTACTGTTATCATGATTGACGATAAAAATTTTATTCACTGTGTTAGTTGTAACAGTAACGTGAAAGTGATTGAGATGATAATAGTAAACAGACTGAAAGAAAATCGTTAACATGCTCCAGGAATAATACTCCCTCACTTGATTTCGTTTCGAGTGTTTGGCTCGCAGCATCTCCTTTGGAGAGATTTCTTCTCTACTTTACGTCCTGCGTTGTGCAGCCATAATTCACACATACAACTCATTCCGCAGAATGCAAGCATTTCGATGCCGGAATCCCCTCCGGGACGAGGGGGCAGTAACCGTTCCTTTCCTAGTAAGCGCCGGCTCGCCAAAGTTACTGCGCGCCCTCAGATTGCCCGCTTTAGGTCCATGGCTCCGTGAATACAAACAGCCGCCCAATGCAATCGTTGTACTTTTCCTTCTCTAAATCAAGGACGCTAAGAATACACTTGCCTCCTTTCTTGCATTAAACTTTGATAGAAGATAAACCTCCTTACTTTTATATTTAAATGGTAATGCCCTTTCGCACAATAAAAAATCCGTAATCATAATGAAAAAAAGAACATGAAAAACAACGCAGAGTTTATTTGAGAAATTAATTTGAAAACTTGAAAAAATATTCAATGGTTGAGTTTAGCTTAACGACTCAATAATTGTCAACCAGAATCGCGAAACCGAAACCCAACAAATTTTCAATACCTAGCATTTATTTAAGAATAATTAAGGTTTAAGAATAATATAAATAAATTAGTGAAGTGAAATGTATTTTTTTATTATGTAATATTAAATAAGTTTAGGTCTATATTATTCTTTAGTGAAATGAAGTGAAGTGTGGGGGAGTGAACAAATTTTCAGGACAAATTTCTGAGACTTATTTTATTCTTTTAATTTTTTCTTATTTCGAAATTGTGTTATGTATTGTAATGCCAATTAATTAGGACATTAATTGTTTGAACATAAAAATTGAAATTGTTTGAGAAATCTATTATTGCGGCAGGCCCTTCCATAGCGACAGTGTAGCCCAGCTCTGTTCCTTTGTCGGAAGGTCCGAAAAAGGCGTATGCGCGCTAAAACGCAAGACAAGAGTTCAGTTCGCGGAAAGACATCGTCGATGTATAATTGTTAGTTGGTGACGAGAATTCAACAGAGTTGGCGATTAGAATTTAACAGAGTTGGTTGGTGCCTGGACATTTCTGAGGACGAAGTAAAGCATTCACGAAAGCATTACATCGAGGCTTGCTAAGTAAAAGCAGTTTTACGTTCATAGCCGGCCAGAAATAGTAAAATTTCAGTATGAGTCCAAAGCAGTAATGACTGGCAAATCTACAAACCACGGAATACACCTAAGGCAAGCAGCCAACAGATAGCTGACAACAAAAGGGAGGATCATCCGAGTTCCTGACGTCCTATAAATTTTGACTAGAATCAGTTTAAAATCTGTGAATCTTAGAATCAGTGTAAAATCTCGCAATAGTGTGTTTCGATAAGGAAAGGTATGTTGGCACCAACTGAACAGATGTGAGTAACAAACTACAAATTAATTAATTATGTAAACGTAATTAAAAGATAGAAGTCAGATTTTGTTCTCATTTTGAAATTTGTTCTAGTTTAATTGTCAAGTAAATTTAATTTCTTTTAATTGTGATTTGTTTGTTAATAATATTTTTAAACATAATTGATGTGTCCATTAACGAACCCAGTGAAGACCCTGAGATCTAATACTTTAATTTGTAATTGTTTTAAATTATTGCCACAAAATTAATAAATATTGTTTGTAAATTTTATTAATTAATTTAATAAGTAACGCCTTTCATTTAATTATTACTTAAATAGCTTCAAGTAGAGGTTAATTATTTTAATTAATTAACGACTTCTAATTGATTAATACAGTTTATATATATTTGTTTTAGACTGCCACCGGGAACGATCCCAATCGCAGTTGATAATATAGGTCTACATACATACATTTATGCTGTACAAATTTTCAGGACAAATTTCTGAGACCTATTTTATTATATCCGTAATAATAATGAAAAAATTACATGAAACTCAACCCAGAGTTTATTTGAGAAATTAATTTGAAAAATTGAAAAAATATTCAATTATTATTATAATTTTTTCTCCTTCTTTCAAAACTGTTTTATTTGTAATCCTTTTTTATATATTTGTTTAGACTGCCACCGGGGACGATCCCAATCGCAGTTGGTAATATACATACATTTAAGCTTCTGGGCACTTCGTCCACCCTTCCGCATCTCCCCTTTCAAATCCCTTTCCTAAGCTATAAGAGGGAAGTTGCCACTATGTGGATTACCCTATACATAGCCTGTCTACACCCAAGAAAAAAAAAAGGTTGAAGCCTCATTCAAGGAAGCCTGCGAGTAGATTCTCTCACAGGTTAACCATCCCAGAGAGCTCTAGCAAGGGCTACCTTTCGGAATGCCTTCACAACTCTGGTTTTTTTGATCTAAGGTTCCCACATGCCGAGGCACCTCGGTCTGTTTTGAGAGGTGTATGTTCCGGGGTCGCAGACCTTGGGCATAAAGTAAGAGTTGTCCGCTATTCCTATTGGAATAGTCGGCCAGCTGCCTCCTAATCTTACCAAGGCATGGCGAGAGGTAAGCTGCGACCCTGCAGCAAACCCCTCCCCCGCCATCGGAAGGGCGTGGACAAGTACCAAATGCCCGACCTACCTGATGCAGGTTTTTATAGGGTGTGTCCTGTATTACTATGAGGCGAATGCCAGGTAGGATCCTTAAACTATAGCCCGGGGGTCCTAGTTAACCCTTGGCTACATTCCTCCACCCTTCCGCATTCCACCTTTCAAATCCCTTTCCTATGCTATAAGAGGGGAGTTGCCACTATGTGGATTACCCTATAGCCTGTCTACACACACAAAAAAAAAAAGTTGAAGCCTGGTTTTCTCTGCATCCCTTTAGGCGAATTGCCGGGTAGCATCCTTAAACCATAGCCCGGGGGCCCTAGTTAACCCTTGGCTACCCCACTTTCAAGTCCCTTCCTATGCTATTAAAGGGGAGTTGCCACTATGTGGATTACGCTCATGTAGCCTGTTACCCTAAAAAAATGGAATCAATCAATCAGTGAATGTGCCATCGCGTCGACACTGAATTGTTATTCAAAATACGGAATTACAATAATGATGATGAAAAACCAATGGCATTATTAGAAATTATTATGAATACTTGGACATTTCCATCCTTAAGAAGAAAGCCAGAGGCCTATAAATTCGCCCTTTTTGTTTGTCATTATCAAGGAATATTTTCTTATTCAATTCGTATAATATACTGTTGTAAATTATTACAAATGCAAACTCATCATTTTACAAGCATTGCTCCTGAGCTAATAAGCCAATGATTTTTCATTCACTAATGTTTCGTCTCTGGTAAATCTAACTACGCATCAATTTGGTTAGTAACTGTCGAGTTTGTCTGGTTTTAAACAATTGTACGCTGTAAAATGAAAACGAGTGTATCGGTTTTCGAATACTTATTGTAATGTATAATTAAGTTTCTCTTTGGCGGCTTGCACTCAGAAAATGAGGCAAGCGCGCAGTTGTAATTGTTTGTACGTGTATGGAAGCAGTCTCCAGATAACGATAATTAATTTTTCCCGGCTATTACACCGGCTGGTTTCTTACAAACAGATGCTTATATACATTAAAAATGTATTTTAGGCGGGAAATCAGATTTCTTATTCTATTTTTTGCCAAAAGAAAGTAATTTTTACTACGTAACAAAAACTGTTTAGGGTTAATGGCTTCCTAGAAATTAAGAACTGAACATCTCAAGTTCATGAACTCAAAAACAAAATGGTCGGACTTGAAAACGGATTCAGTAAGCTTTTTAAGCAGGCCTTCGACCAAAGATATAGTTTTATTCTCAATAAGTTTCTACTTTTACCATAAATAAAGATATATACTTACTAAAGAAACTATTATAAAGGAAATTATAATATGTGATCATAACTAAAATTCCTAGTCACAGATCCCAGTTTTTAAGACCCGGTAACAAATAAAAAATCTTTAATAAATGTGTATCTGAAATTATAGCTGTTTTGACGATGAAGCCTATTTATTTCTTTTGTTTCTAAAGTTGACATGGTTTGAGAAGGCTGTGGAAAATTCTCTTCGAAGTGGATTGGAGTACGTAGACGGAGTTTATGTTTATATATGGAGTCATTTTGTCAATAAAAAATTTTACTGATTTAAATTTTATGCCTTGGTAACGTCTGTACAAGTATTGGCCTTCATTATGTTTACTCACATCACAAATTACAATTTAACACTTTAATTAAAGAATAACAAATATTTTGTCCTTCCATTGAATAAAAAATAGTACATATTTTAAATATGATGAAATATAAAATTGGGAAACAATTAAGTTTTCTATATAATGGAGTCTATTTCTGTTTCCGTGTTGATGGTTTTATCTATATTGTTTCAAAATAGTTTAAACTCCTCACATCCTTATCAATCACAGCTCATGTTTTCAATAGAGCAGAAAACAGATTTTCCTATCCGGTCGTACACTCGTATCACCAATACTTGTAAAATAGAATTTTTCTAGTAATAAGCGCTTTATGAGATTCATTAATAAACGTTTCACTGTCATTTTAAATACTTATAATTTTAATTAACGATGCTTTGATATCAAAAGACATAAAACTGGTCTTTCTACGAAAATCGCTCCTCTTGAAATAAAAAACATTGCTTTAGCTTCGAGATGGAAATATTCTTATGATTCATTTAGCAAATATCTGAGGAGCACTTTTTCCTCGTTAAAGCAGCTCAGCTGAAGGATCTTGCCTAAACAAAGTTGCGTTCACTGTGCGGTGTTCTTAATCCTCTCAGGCCTTTTCCGTTTAATTAAGCTGTCGTAAAGGGAGTAACAGGCCGCTTTTCGGAGAACTCTAAATAAGCTATGAATTAAAATGAACACTGAAGCTGAGAATGTTTGCCTTAAGGAGCCTTGCCTTGTCTCTTCCATTTCTCCCCCGCTGACAAGCCTTTAAGGAATATGCGCGGTTTAATAGACATTTAATGGCAAAGGGGTTACATACAGCAGACCTGGGTCTTAAATGCAGCAATATTCATCCAGTTACCCTATAAATTTTTCGGTCACAAGCATAACTCTGCTTACGTTGTATTGCGCTTTATTTTTAATTAATATTATAATAATTATATTACATTACACGAACATACCAGTTAAATTTTATCAAGTATAGTTTTTACAACCAAACATTGTTCATATGGAATAAAAATATTCTTAAAAATTCTAGTAATAACGGTTTTTAATATGTCATAAATGAAACATTATTCCATCAAATTTAGTAAACTGGTACTTCGAAGTTATTTCCAATGTTATTATTAAAATATTTAAAAAATGGTATAGGTTATATGAAGTATTTTTCATTAAGATGTGCGCTTAAATTAATATTTCATCATATTGCTTTACTACTGACCTGTATATTTACTGGACTGTATTACGTTTTTTTTAACCTCATCCCTTTCTGTAGGCTACAGATATGACACTTAAGAATTTAAAATACAACATATACGATACAATCTTAGTTGTATCGTTCATTAATTTAATATTGATTGTTCGTCACTCACAAAACTGACTTTAAAAACAAGAAGCTTAATATCACGAATTTATTTTAGTGTAATAGGTTACATGAGGATAATCCACGTGATGACGACTCCCCTTTAATAAGATAGGAAGGGATTTGAAAGGGGGGATGTTGAAGGGTAGAGCAAGGTTACATGAGGATAATCCACGTGATGACGACTCCCCTTTAATAAGATAGGAAGGGATTTGAAAGGGGGGATGTTGAAGGGTAGAGCAAGGTAGCCAAGGGTTAACTAGGGCCCCCGGGATATGGTTTAAGGATCATACTCGGCATTCGCCTAAAAGTGATGATGTACAAACCCTAGGAAACTTGCATTAGGTAGGTCGGGCAGTAGATACTTGTCCCACGCCTTTCCAATGGCAGGAGAGGAGTTTGCTGTGCGGACGCAGTGCCGTGTCTCAACCAGTTTAGGAGGCAGCTGACCGACTAGTCCAATAGGAATAGCGGACAACTCTTACTGAATTCTCAAAGTTTGCGACCCCAGAACAAGCCGAGGTTTTTTGTAATGTGGGAACCTTAGTTCAAAAACCAGAGGGAGGAGAAGGAATTCCCAAAGGTAGCCCCTTCAGAACTGTTTATCACGAATAGTAATTTTACTAAGAAGAAATAATTATACGCTAAAGCATCTAGAATCGTACGTAAGAAGATAGGTAAATTAATTAAAATAGAATTTGGAAATATGTATTATGTAGGTTTCGGATAGAAAAAGTGAAATTTTGTATATAGCTTTTGTTTATTTAAAAATATATTAATTTACTTCTGAATTCAGTTTTTTAAAAAATAAGTCCAGTGGTTGTCTATAATCAGCTACATCAAATTGAAAATTCTATAGCTCTTGCTACATCATATTCCATACTGGTTACGCCAATATTTCAGTCATTAGAATCTATTAGTGTTGGACTGAAATGCATACTTTCTTTTTACATGCATAAACATACCTGGTCAGTAACCAAAAGCAACAAGACTGATCTTCCAAGAAAATAAACTTATTTGTGTAGGACGGTTATAGCTCGACCTTGAACTGTATTCTTACGGTTTGCCACGTCAGAACTCGATTCATCATTATAATTTAGAATATTCGGTTATTCGATTGTCTTGGAGTAGATAGGTGAGCAAGAAAAAGAGAAAAAAGGTAAAGAAAAGTAAAAAAGAAAAGAATAAAAACAGAAAGATAGAGTTAGGTTAAAGAGATGATCTGAAAGATCGTCTAGATCATCAGAAAAAAGATGTAAAGATTTTTATTCCAATCAAAGAAAACAGAAAAAGAGAGGCAGTGTGCAAGAAACAAGTTAGGTTAAAGATATGACATGAAAAATCGACAGGAAGTTTAGAAAAATATGTAGAAACTCTTAAGTTTCGAACAGTACAGAATAAGGGAGACAACAACACTCAGACGCGCAATATGAGAGTCCGAACACTCATTAGGGGACCTGGAGTGACAGCTGTCCCAGTATATAGAGTCCGAGTGCCTTTTTTCACTTTTACTTGCTCACCTATCTACTCCAAGACAATGGAATTTCCAAATAATCTAAATAATAATGTTACATCACCATTGTCAACAAATTGATTCATCAATTCAGTTGCAGTGGGTGAGGAGTTGAATATCTTCATGCTTTTACGCTTGGTCGAGAAATGTCGGATACAGCGCGTATAGTCAGGTCTCAAGTAAGGTGTAAGAAGTCGGTTACAAATTCATATTTAAGGACTAAGGCGAAAAAAGTGTGTCCTAAACCCGATCGACGCTAAAAGGAGACCATTTATCAACATCGGAAGAGGAAAAAGCGAAATTGGCGGTTTTGCTGCCCAGGCTGACCGGATGTTTTAAGTCGTAGAAGAATTGGGTTAACCTGAATGGTATAAACATTTTAAGGCTATTCATATTAGATTAATATACAAGAATACTACATCAGTCCAGTTACTTTTTGTTAAATAAATTTGAAATAATATTTAGCATCCGTTGCCCTCAGCTTTCCTTATCAGATTGATTGCAATTTGCAGTCTTTACGTTAGAATATTATGATTTCCAGCCACCACATTAACACAAAATCTTTGTTGCCTGGCAATCGTCTCAGATAGCATTGATCCACCAGCATCAAAGAGTATAGAAGAAAAGAAAATCTCTGTGTGGATAACACCCTCATAGTCATCCATGTTGTGGCACCTCCCCTTTAAAATGGAACAAAAGGGAAAGATAGGGAGAGATTCAGGTAGCCAAGGGTTAATTTCCTAGTAATGAGTTGAGTCTGTTAATGGATTAATTTCCTGGAAGTTTTTTACCATCAGAATTCGTGGAATATTACATCTCGAGTGAATCTAGCTAGACGATGTCAGTAAAATATGAAGGACGACTCGCCAATGGTCTGCTCACGCACTTGTAATCCCGCTTGTTCCAGCACCAGAGTTGAGGATTATGCGCGTGGTTTAACATGAATTCCTACTTCACTTCCACCATTACTCGCGTCACTCAAGCCCTCCTATTCTACCTCCCTCTCTCGCTACGCTGTTTTTTTTAGTCATTTTTTTCTCTTTTAACCACTGCTGTGCGGGATGCGCACTGATGTTTTATTTATGCATGTGGCATGCAGCAATGCTGTGAAATATTTCGCAGAAAGCGGGAAGTTCACAAGTAGCACACGGGGAATTAAATAACCCCTTCCATTTTAGAACGAATGCCTTGTCAATGCGTAGAATTTTTATTTACTGCAGTACACATGGAATTAGTTTGCTTCTACTTGTTTTTTTATGTTCAAACATGTTATTTTCGTACTGACCTATACGTTGTTTCTTTCACCAGTGTCAACCGAGAATTTGGATTAACGATTAGGTAAAATAAATCACCCCTGTATCGAAAATTATGATACGTAATTTTTCAATGTACTTATAAATATTGTAGTTTACCTACAAAATACTAGAATAATTCTTTAAATTAAAATTTTCATAGAAAAACCAAAAATGCAAAAATATTTTCAAATTTATCTAGCCCAATTCTTGTTAAAAAAATATTTTGATTCGCATTAGTCTTTAGCGACTATAAATTTACAATATATTTATACATTCATTTATTAAATTAATTCTATAACTTAACATAAATACACACTTAACAATTATACTGCATATAATTTTTTTTTTAGTTACATTAATTCTTTTTTAATTCAGTATGTTCGATTTTCCAATTTATTTATGTAATAATTTATTACTTTAATAAATCTTATCAGTTTAGTTTGGTTCGCTGGTGATTCTTCGATTTCGTTGAGTTCTTTTCGTATTTTCTAGCCTTAGATAATGCGGTTTGATGTCAGTTTAGTTTTACATAATTCACATTCTGCTGAAGGGTTCTTATTCAGTATGTGTATATTGGTTAAATTAGGAAGCCCAGTTATTATTCTTTAAATGTCTGTTTGCCCCGTCAGTTGGTTTTTAAGGAGTAATAGTCATTAATATATTTATATATTTTACCTGGTTTCTGGAGGGGGCTACCTTTGTGGGTGCCTTCTCCTCTCTCTGGTTTTGTTGAACTAAGGTTACACAAGCCGAGGCACCTCAGCCTGTTTTGAGAGGTGTATGTTCCGGGGTAGCAGACGTTGGACATACGGTAAGAGTTGTACGCTATTCCTATTGGAATAGTCGACCAGGTGTCTCCTCAATTGGTCACGGAAAGGGGAATGCTCCGCCCCCACAGCAAGCACCTGTGCCCCCATCGGAAGGGTGTGGGGCAAGTACCTACCTGATGCAGGTTTTTCTAGGGTTTTCGCTGCATCACTTTTAGACGAATGGCGGATATGATCCTTAAACTACAGTCGGGGGTCCTAGTTTAAGCCTTGACTACCTTGCAAAAAAAGGACGGGGGACAAGCCAATGCCAGAATACTGGAGGTAAAATGGTAGAAGTGTAGAAGGGAAAGGAATGAAGCAATTTTTCATTATGAAGTCAACACCTTCAAGGAAATATCCTAGGCTGGCAATCTGTCGCAGACGCAGAAAGTGGTTGTTGCTAAAATATGAACTCTCCTTATAACCTCATGTCTGCTCTGTAGGTCACCGCAACCTACATGTTACGTATAGAAGGGTGCACTAACGATCCAGCTGGTCCTCTACGACTGTCCAAAGTACGACAGGATTAGAAAAGGTAAAATTACATGAGAAGCGAGATATGTACCTCAGCAGCGACAATAAATAAACTAGTAAAGTTTAGTCAGGAAACCGGCATCCAAGATCTTATCTAAATAGACAATTAATCTTAGGCTAAGAATAATAAATATAGGTAATATGAATTAAATGTAATAATTTCATGTACTAGGTATGGAAGGTCGCCAATGAGCATTATGTTTACGCTACTATAAACAATAAATATTAAAAAAAGACTTGTGATAATCAACAATAACCGTTGTTTTTTAGTGCTTATATCCATTTGTAAATGTATATTATTCCTCCTCGAATCGCCATTTGTGTTCCACTGTAGTTCGAACTGCGTTTGATAGCGCAATGTTGTTTTGTTTTGGCATTGTTGTTTAAAACAATATGTGTCAACAGTCGGCAGGGCGTCAGTGGCTGGATGGGGCATGTGTGTGCAGGCAGGAGAAGTGCGTATGTGTTTGCAGAGCACTCTAGTCAATACACACAGCACTACGCGTACACAATGATTAGAGCCGGCCTGTCGGCGAGCATGTTCCCATTACATGCGGGGTGCACGTCACTTAACCCCTTATAGACCAGTCCTCAGGACGCGTGCTCCACAGACAACTAGTTAATTACAACCACACAAATACCACTATGTGTCTTGGGCATATTTCCTCCGAGTTTCGATGTTGCACTTCAAACAGAATCCGGCGTGGCAATGACCTTATCCTCATCTTCAAGCCACCAGACATCATCTGAACAAAACTTGTTCCGGAACTATTTGATTGTTTGATAAAAAACCGTTACAATATTTTCATACTTCAAGTACATCGGCCATTTAGGAATGAATTATAATTACAAACACTTGTTTTATAAAATCAATTTTTTTGAATGAAATTGCCGGTTATGTGTACTTGTGATTTAAATATGGGTGATATTTTTTAAAATTTAATTTTGTTCAAATTTTATTCCATTTTATTTCTGTGATAGATCTGATTATTTTATGCGTAGCACTTATTTTATCAAAAAAAAATATAATCCAGGGCCGGTTCAATACTTTATCCAATATTTATAATTCGTAAAATATTATATTTAATTTTTCATGATGATAATTAATAATAACATACTATATTATAATATAACTAAAAAAATTGAATACTTGTGTAATGTAACGTTCAGACATCTATTTCATCAAACGGTGGTTGAGTATAAGCAATTCTTTTTAAATCTCATCAATATTTCTACAATTAAAACTAGACTCTAAAGACTGACCATTAATTGTCATCTTACAAATTTGAAACTATATACTTATAGAGCAATCTATCCGATTTTGTCTCTAGATTTTTTTTATTCTGTGTACACTTCAGTCACGTACTGCTTTTACACACTGCATATTACACAATATCAGCTGGTTTTCTTCTTTTCCATTTATGACAAGGGGTTGGTCGTTTAAAAGTTCTCGGACGACTGAGTTAATGTGGAAGTGAAGCCTAGCTTCGTGCTTTCAAACCTACATTTTTAATCTCCTTTAATGGTTTCAATCCTGAGATCCCTATGAAGTATAAACGATGGATGAATATTTAAAAATTATTTTATGATGACTTAAATGAAGGCCGTAACGTTACATTACTCAAATATTAAATATTATACTTTATGAATTATAAATATTGGATTAAGTATTGATCCATTCCTGGTCTCTATATAGTTTCTTTGAAGCAATACTATCGACACAAATTTCTATAAAAAAATTAGGTCTATCACAGAATAAAATCAGAACGAAAATTGAATTTTTAAAAAAAATACCGCCCATATTTCAATCCCAAGTACTCATAATCGGCAATTTCATACAAAAATTAATTTTATAAAACATTGAAATCACATATTTCTACCTGGTGAAGTTCATTAATCTGATGAACGGTACATTCACTCAAATAATAAGAATTGTTTCAAACTAAATTTGTTCAAGAGGCTCCACTTCGGTGTTCGCAAAAGAAAAGGAAATAAAAAATATTTCTACGGTTGAGTTGAGAAGTTGAAAAAGTTTATCATATGATGATTATCTAACAACGGTTAGCCAATTGGTGCAAACAATAGTATATATATTGCGGTCTGTATTTCATTCCTTCATCAACGTTGAAACATCATTATTTCTTTATCTAAAAACGCATTACAAGATTAACCACCATTTATAAGTCAGAAAACTAAAGTACATTCATTGACATTATCAATATGTTATCCAACATAAACTTTTTTATTATCAATATCTGCTTTAATTATTGTTCATAATTTCATGATTTATATTTCATTTCACTGAACATTCAAAACAATACCTCAAAATGTAACTACTATTTTATGTAAATAAATTCGAAAATTTGTTTCACATACTGCGGCCAAAGTTTTGCTTGCTGAAGTGATAAAAATACTTACAAGTAATGATTTTTTTAGTTATTTTAAGCATGAAGAACAGATACTGCAAGTAACCACAACACTCATTAGACGCCAGTTCTTGTTTATTTCTGTTTAGAATAACGTCTTGCCAAATATTCAAATGTGGATAAACTGAAGTTTATTAACGAATTTCTTCGCCACACACAGTTTATTTCAAGCAGATGAGGTACTGCATGAATCATTTTAATTAACATAAAGAAATTTATCATATCAGGAAATTGTAAAGATATTATATCAAGAAGAACGAATGAATCATTATAATCATTTACTAAAATGTTTTGGCTAGACTTATTTGGCCATGTCGCCGTTAAATTAAATTGAAAAGCAAAAATGATTAATACTCAGTATTACGTAATGTAACTGTCGCACACAAGAGTATATAACGAGATAGGATAAACCAAATTTTAATTAAATCTACACTAAAATATTATATATGTTGGAGGTTCAAATCCCCCATCTTGTCAGCCAATGTAATATCCACTAAAGTGCCAGAAATCGCATTTAGAAAGCGGAGCAGTCCAATTCAATAAGCGACGTGCAAGGGCAATAGAATGAAACCCTACAACTCTCACGTTGTGGCATAGTTTCGGACCCTTCCACAAAGCTTAGTGTCTGCAACGCGTCTCTATTTAATCGTTTTAACAGAATTTCAGAATTGTCCTCCGAGTTTAAACCGAGTTACAAGGCGACTAGAATACGTACGCAGCTGTAAATCCAGTTAAATTTACCGTGAATTTAACATAAAAACAATTTCACCATCAATATCATTATCTATGTTTGAAACTCGATTTGTGCTCGTTTTGTCAATGCTAAGTTGAAAATTCTTCAAAACAAATATATATTAACGCTACACAGCCAGAAATTATTTGAATTTTTGGTCAGTATTTATCGTTAGAGCTTAATTGTCATCAAATAAATGGAAACCAAGCGCATACTTGCATTATGAGCATTCTTCTGTTTCATGGAAATGCTTTCATAACGGGAATTTTAATATTTAAATGATTAACGTTCACGTATACGATGGGACGGAGAATTCATTTTTAAAAGTAATCCATTTCATAATATATGCAAAATATTCAAGAAAAAAATTTAAAATATTTGACCTAAATTCTATTCGATTTCTCCAGCCATCATAATACAAAAAAATATTCCTAATTATATCTCAAAATTCCATTAGCTATAACCCAGAAGCGCTAAGTATCTTCTCAGAATTTCCTCGCCCCAAGCCATTTCAAATTTCTTCTACTAAATTGTCATTTATATATTCTTGTTTCGTATTACAAGACTCAAAACATTCTTTTTTTATTAGAATCCAGTGTCTTAAATTTCATTTTCAGGGTTGACAATTGCTCATGCTTTTTACAATAGTAGTTTGTAATTAAATGAAACTCTATCTTAGTCTCAACTTTCGAATTTTTGTTTCCTTCCATTACTTGTGTATTACAACATAAAGCTAATAAAATACTTCCTTTCCTTTCCTAGTTTCAATTAAGCTTCTTATAGCCTCAACTTGACGATAACAAGAATAAAATTAAAGTTGTGCACTTTTAAGAGAAAGACAACAGCTTTATTAATGAGGAGCGTCTCACGAGAGCAAAGAAGTAACTTTAAGAATTTAAGACTGCGTCTGTAGTTAGTAAAAGGCTTTCTATATTTTAACACTTTGAATATGTAAGTATAATGAATTTCGAAAAATATTTATAAAATATAAATAAACTAAGGTCTTCTTAAGTCATTAAAATATTTTTTTACCTCAGATATAGTATTTTTTTATATTAAAACAATGCATGAATGAGCTAATACTATTTTGGAAGACCCCTGCAGAACATTAGTCATAATAACCAACTTTCAAAACGAATTTTACAATTATCAACATATTTGTATGTTTTCAAATTAAAGAACACATATGAAAGTAAAATCTTTGTAATACACTTTATTTTCAACATTTTCATAAATGTTGTATCAAATAACTGATTTCCCTTTGTTTCCCGTTCTCAATTTCAATTCAAGAGGTGCTTAATGTTTTCAATATTGTAAAATCAAAGTTATTTTATTTACATATATTTTTAAAACCAATATAGATTATATAAATTAAAAATAAGAGCCTTTAATAATGAACCCATTTATTAATAAACCTCGAAATTTAATTTTAACAGTATTTTTAGGTTCAAATTTCATACATTTAATGGAAATACTAAATTAATTAGTATTAGTAATATAAATTTCTTTAAAAATCATTTCACAGTACTTCCTAGACTGAAAATGCGAATTGTTGATCGTGATCAATAACGTAAGTCTCTCTGTAAATTGCATTATATAATATATCAATTCAGATCTGTTGGAATGTGAGTAGTATAGAAATTCGTATAACATCTATAAATTTCCTTCCAATATCTACGTAACATATTATTTAAATATTGTTTGCAATAGCGCAAATCCAGTTTCACGAAAACATTCACTCAATTATGGGGCAGGATCACTTATATTTCTGAAAATATTAGCCCTAAATATTTTAATAGCTTTTATATCGTTCTAAGACATTTTAGAGGAAACAGAAAGTGCAAACAGCTGGGATTATAATTGTTTACAGCCACAATCTCCACCGAGTGCAAGTGCGCTTTCAATTTGCGAATGGCGTATGCTTTGAATTACTGCATGCGGGTACATTCCTGTTGCCGGTACAATGGCTTCCGTAAACCCGTAGAGGAAAATGAATCATTACCGGGAATGTAAATGCAGTCGGGACAATAATGACAACGGAAATTGCCGTTCTGTGTTGCGGGTCGGTATGCCCCCACCTGTAATTTAGCTCTCGTGCTCTAAGTGTGAGAAACCTTGCAAGGGTATGATCCGGTGAGTTCGTGATGATTTATATCCGGCAACGAAATCAGAGTGCGCACAACGAAAGCGGAAAATGCATGTTACCCGCATAATATGCATATTAGGTGGTTGAATTACTGCCGGGGGCGTCGTTGAATATTTAATGAATTATTCTCCGGTGGCAGTTGTGGTAGTTGGCCTTCCACGACTGCAACATCTGTTGGGCAACGTCAACGTTCCTCCCACCGATTTCGTTTGTTAACTGCTGCGAATATACCTGGCCGCTTTTAATTGATCATTTGTAATGAATGAGGCAGGATATGGCGGATCTTTTGTTTGATATTCGGAAGCTTGAAAAATACAAATATATGACGCTCCAATTTTTGTGTAGTGGCGTCCAAAATATGAGCCACTTTCCATTAGTGCGTGAGCCGTCTAAAGAATACATTCGGGTTCCGCATTCGCCATTCCTATATGTCATTACTACCGATATACAAACAGCCTCTGCTTCAGATATTAAGCTACATCACAAAAGATATCACCGAATTTTTCAAATACAGAACTGGTATCTCCACCAAACGTCACTGACTGTGATTCACTGACTAACTCAACCTGAGCCGCAAGAACGCTATCTAAAAGAAATGAAAATATTATTTGCAAAAATAAATATTCTGAAATATAAAATGTATTAAGAATAGTTTTCTTCAGAATATTTTTTCGACACGAGTTCACATTAAGAAAATATTTTTAACCTGTAAAGGAACTTAAAAGGTCACAAAAGAAATAAATTAATAATCAAAATTTAATATGATGTGAGATAGAACTTAATCTATCGCATATCTCACAATATATACTAAACTTACTTTCTCAGAAAAACTAAAAATGTGCATTGTACTGTGATTTTTAAACGATCTGCGAAATCTTACAAATAAAATAATAAAGCCTATCACATTATAAGTAACAAGTGAGCGACTGAGACGTTTATAATTTAAAATATTTCCAATTGAGACAAACTGCGTAAAAGTTCAACAAATTAATATTTTAAATTATTAATTTATTACTCTTCATTGCACAACGGCAAAAATACAATACAAATCTACGATTATAATTCATAGATTCATTAATTTATTAAAATAATTTCTAGAGTTTTTAATAAGTGAGAAAAAATATTTTCTTTAATAAAATAACAGAATAACCGAATTTTTATATTTACTTAGTGCTTTCTTCCATAAATACTAACCCTGTGTGAAATATGCGATAGTAAATTCATGATTCAAGTTTACAAAATACTATTGAAAATTTAGTCACACTTTTATTTACATGGTTACTTAATACAAGAACATTGTATTCCATTACATTTATGATCTAAATATATCTTTATGGAGTCATTCATGTATTTTCAGGTGAAATTCATAAATAAACTCAAATTAAATCCCACGCCTTTTCCTGCAACAAGATTTCCACTACAGTTACCGTTAAATCATTATTTTTCCGTCTTAGCAATAAGAAAATACTAAACACATCTCTGGTTGTGTTAATAGGGTTTTATGTTATTAATATAAATAAATTTTGGAAATTATTTTTGTTATGCTAAAAAGACACGTTAAAATCCACGAAGACATTAATTGGTCATGGTAATAAACATGAAAATCTAAACATATTTCTTTATAAAGTATACTATAACACAGTATCCCATAAAACGTTTATTTGTTAATTGGTAATAGATACTGGAAATATCTGCTTCCATTTGAAACATTTATGACACACGCTATCTTCAAGTTTATTCACAATAATTTTGTTTTTAATGTATTACAGTTTTATTTATATAACAATATGTAAACATATTCTTCAAATCGTTGCTGTTTACCAATAGAAAATTTTTAATATTCAAACAGAATAAGTAAGAACCGTAATTACACTTCTCAAAATGTTCACTCAATCTAAACATTAAATTTGAATATATTTACCGAAATAATAACCCTAGGTTATTTGCGCATCCTCAAACTACTCAGGGGTTCGAGGAATCGGCTTGAATAAGAATGTAAGAATAACATGCATTTAGGAAAGAATCATTATATATACAAAGACGATATCCTTCATTCCGTTATTTATTGATCATATGTTAATTCTTAATCAAATATCTACCCATGTTTTTCGGATTAATTTTGCAAGTTAAAAATGTATTTACTCGAACCTGAACGTCTTTCTAAATATACAATTGATGTATTACAATTCAATGTTTGTGGAATATACAACAGCCGACGAAACCAATATGTTCAAACAGGTTACAACGCGATTGAATGGCGATTATGAATACTAAATACCTCAGTAATGACTTTCATTGACATTCAGATAGCATTTGACTAGAGTAGTTGACGCATTTAGAGCATAGCCTGTGGGGAAGCCACATTTTAAAACTGTAAAAAACACGCGAGGGAAAAACGAGGTCAAGAAACAAGTAATCGTTGCAGATTTCAGGCGAATATAAAAATTTTAGTGCAATGAAAAAGAAACCGTTGGAACGCTTTTTCAAGTTTCCATTTTAATTGAATAATAAAAATTGGAGAAATGATATTACTGTAAAATTTATTAAAAAATTAGCATATGAACGATTAGCATCAATAACAGCTCATAATTATTTCTGGTATCAGCTTCTATTTTATTATAAATTGCTTTTCCAATTTTCGATTTGAATATGTAAACGGTATTGAATTATTTATTATGTTCGTTAATTGCAAAAATTAATACTGTCGTGGATTTATCTCTGTCGGGACAAGATACTGATAAGTTTTAAGAATTTATAAAAATAAATTGAATATTGCCGACATTTAGCAAATAAATTTATAAATATTTTATCTATTTCTATGGAATGATGGTGAAGAAAAATATTTATTTGTAATATGAAAGATTAAATTGCTATTAATTTTCTTTTATAACTACTAATTCAGTACACAACATCATTGAATTAAAAAATTAAATAGTAACCGCCAATAATATTGAAAATGTTTAAATATAATTATTATAAATTGCAAATAAATCTAGGTCTGTAATTCTACAATTAATTTTCTTTGTTACTAAAATAGAAATATTTCAGTCACAATTTCATTTATAATAATTTATGATTATCTTCAGAATTTGCACAACGGAATAAAAATAAATTAAACTTGTACCTTCTAATACATAAACTAAACCACTACTAGCTAATTTTTTAATTGATTCGTATTATGTAACCGTAATATTTTACGTTTAAATTAATAACCAATAGTTCACAGGCACTAAAAATTATGTAGAAGTCACTCCCAAAAATTATTGATTTCTCGTCCTACATTTAATCTGTTGTTGGTAGCCAATAAAGGTCATTAAAATTGGAACGACAGAGAAGATTATAGGGTTTAATATGTAAATAATTGAGTGGAAGGGGAACTAAATGGAAAACAAAAAACCAGTGAATTTCGTGGCTGACGGATGCACTGGGAGATTCGGTATCGGCGAATATACGGAGAAAAGGGAAACAGGAGGAGCTTTTCAATTCGGAATGTTTACACGCAATTGTAATTGTAGATGTAACGTGTAATTCAAATGTCCCATGTGGCGTGAAATTGGAGTCCGGTATTTATATTATTTTGCGGCGGATACATCGGCCAGTGGACCCGATGGCTTTTCATAACGATCGCCAACAATAGCTGTGGACCAGGGCCCTGCTATCAAACTGACTAAGCTGCTCCGACCGACCGGCCGACGATAAATTATTATTGCAGTTTGTCATAAAACGTCACGCGTCACAATTATAAATATTTTATGGTGAACTCCGGGTCCAGCCACAAGCTGTCCAACTATTCGCATACAAATGTGATATTCGACAATTCCGGTACTAATTTTTATTTACAGACTTCTGCCCAGCCAAATAAGTAAGAAATCTGTTGACGTGGCTATACGAATAGAGACTTCCCAAGATTCGATAACAAGATTGGTAATTCTACCCGTTTCGGAATAAGGAGTATGGGCTAGTTTTGTTAGAGATACCATTCAGCGTTATTTCTCACGTGAACAAGAAGTAAACAATTGAAATCCATACAGGTACATATCAGTTATTCATTTTAATTAAAAACCTATTTTTACATTTTTAGATTGTTTTTCATTGCTGTGATACCCTGTTAGAGATGTATTTCACTTATGGAAGTTTTACGAATAAAAAAATTAATGTCTCCAATAGGTAAGACGCTGTATCAAACATTGCTGGATTTTATATCCTATTAATAATAATGGAAATAATTGTGTTTCCAAGCACAAATTATTTATTTAATTTCCCTTAAATTAAATCATATATACGGACGCCCTAAAAGAAAACCGAAGCTTTTGTAAAACAAATTAAAAATAACATTTTCTTGGCTTGATTATGTTTGTCGTTTCACTTAAAAACTTTCGAGAAAATCTCATTAGTGTTTTGCAATGAAGTTTTTGAACTTTAAAATAAGCTGAAGGCAGGGTAATTTAATATATAAAGATTGTTTTCTCAAATCGTCGTCTCATTGAAATATGTTGGATAAATGACAACAAATTTTAATATTTCGTAGACAACTATCAGCTGGTCATTTACTGGCACATTTTTAAATCTTTGTATTTTGATGTTTACACATTTTATTTGAACAAAAAAAATATCTCACGCTTTTTTTTCGAAGTAAAATTTATTTTTATGATTTAAATTGTTTCATTGGCGTGTAAAATGAATAAATTCAAAACATTTTTTTTTTTTTTTTTTTTTTTTTTTTTTTTTTTAGGGCAACAGGCTACTTGAGGGTAATCCACTTTGGGCAACTCCCCTTTAATAGCATAGGAAGGGATTTGAAAGGGGGGATGCGGAAGGGTAGAGGAAGGACATATTCCCACTCCATATTTAACTGAATGATTTCGCTAATCGTTTGCATTTAAGTAAATAAAAATCTGATTTGTATATCATAAATGCTGGTTTTCCTCAGTTTGAATGTTTACTGACCAGGAACGCATTATAATTTTTCGTATATTTTTTAAAAAATCAAATATTTTATACATTCAATTTATTAGAAGCGTAAATAACGGCCAAATATTTAGTGATTTTAATATGTGATCAACATAAATTTTCATCGTCTACTTTAAGGTGAACATTTTTAGACATAATCTTCAATCAATACCTTGTAGTCCTTAACAGTGCAATGAAATGTGTTTTCGAATTGCACTCTTCCCTTTGTCAATGCGTCCACCGTCAATCACTAAACGGCACAGACCACCGCAGCCAATCAATAGATGTCTGTTTACAGGTGTTTGTTTATGCTGTAGGGAGGATTGGAACGTTAATTAAATGTACGGCGTCTGTATTAACTTTAATCTCGCTACTGAATGGCTGTGCACGCCCTCTATCCCTACTAATTTAGAAATTATGACAATGGTTGGTGGGAATTTATTAAACATGAATTGAATTTTTACAGTCTCACTTCTTTTGTTTTGCTAAAAACGTGTGCGGCAATCCAACCGTTTTATTAAAAATTTGTTCCTATAAATACAATTAAAATTCAAAACTGAACTCATAAAACGGTAGTATATTTAAGGAAATAAAATATACAGTGCGTTACACAATTCTCATTTAAGTCAAGTGAAATTTTAGATTATTATGCGTTAAATAATATGTGCTTGAAGAACTTCAAGCTTTGAAGAATAATACTGATTTTAACAAATGAATGAATAGTTTAATATTAATAAAATAATAACTTTTCCTTAAACTAAGTCATTAATAAGTGAATTGGCCTATCGTTTTGACTTTGAATGTAAGGGGAAATTCCTTTGTGTTTCCCGCTAATTACGGACCATTTATGCGCACTTGTGTACCATAGTCTATTGTGTGGAAGGTACTAAGCCTTCTGTGGCAGGGGACTAAAATTAACCCACTTTCAGGAAATTTTTTTGGGTGTTCTGTTTTATCAAAACCCTTAAAATTTTGGCCACGACAGTCAGTACAGGACAACCTGTATATAATTAATTTTTTAACCTGATCAGGTCGCAAAATAAGCGTTGTTAATTTAATTAATAAATTCTTTTTTCTGACTTAAAGTTGGCTGATGTGTATTTATTTATTAGTTTTATCAGTAATGAGAATATATTTTTATATATATCGTCCTTAAAAATTCAATTACTGTTTGCCAGGCGAAACGTAGAACGTCTTAAACTAATTATGTTGCTGTCATTAACATCATTCTTTATCAGTATCTAATCGTAATGGAAACCGATCCTTTCGGCCTTTTTGAAATTTACGAATACTATAAATTTATAGAAGTCTGTAAAAAATCTTACAGTTAATTCATTCTTTTTATATTCACTTTAAAAACATTACTTTACTACTGTTTGACTGAGTGTAGTCACTTCTTAACAGAATAATAATTCCCATCTTCCGCGAATGTTAGAGTATTATTATAATTATGTACAAGTCATGTAAATAACAGCCGTAATGAAAATCATAAAATATAAAATTAATTGGGAAAATAATACTAAACATTTTGGTACATCTCTTTAGTTAAATATTTACAACGAAATTCGGATTTATGTGTCAGAGTAGGACCATATTCAGACCTCGATTTGTTTCAATCTTCGTCCGTATCTTTCAGGTCAGACCAATGGTTGCAGAATATTTCTAAATTCTTTCGTACGGGAAACAGAGGGCACATGAGGGTTGCTTCTGCATCAGGTGGCATCACGACTATTGACTGATGCGTCCCCAGGGTTGGCGAACCCAGTGGTCGGTAGGGGTGAGTGATTGCTTCGGTCCTCACGAACTCGCCACAAATCCTACTGTCGCTGCGAATGACTTCACCTTTCTCTCAAATGTTTTGATTTCTCGTGGGAAACTTTCTATTGGCGAGTGAAATTGAATAACTGCCAATCGAACGATAAAATTGGATTAGCTCGACACGAATTTTCCATACTGCAAATACTAGAGCATTTTCACTGTTGAGCTTAGGTGAACGATCCATATAAAACGTTAAAACAAAACTATATATATTTAATATCATGCAAAAAGCGTTACATAATCTAATGAAAGTTTAAACCATAATTGCAATTCAGGATACAGTAATAAGTCAATAGATCTACATTGAGCGATAACGGTTGGCGGCTGTTCATAAGTTTAATTTATGTATGAAAAAAAGTATATCAACTTTCCGCGTCAAAAGTGGAGACTAAAAACCATTAATACAGTTGTTTTCTTGAGCATTTCGAGATTGTACTACTGATTCAAGGAACTTATTTATGTGTAATCTACATCTATAAAGTATTTATGCTCCACTCTAATTCTCTCTATTAATTACAATTTTACAGTCTACTTATCCTCATTCGATATAATGTCACAAAAAATAAATGTTCCTTCCGAAATACAACCCGCATGACACGAGCTAACGACGTCGAATCTTGAGTATGCTACAATATTTTACTGATTACTAATTTGAGAGTACTGATTTATTATCACGCCTCGATTACCTCATCCTTCCACTACACATTATTCTTAAGAAATATTCCTAAATTTAGGGTAATTTCTGCGCCTAATGAATATTACACTTCAGTATTAAAAATCTGAGACTGAATTTATTTTCGATCCATTAATTTCATTGTTATCTTCTGTATACCAAACATACGAATAATACTTACTACAGTAGTATATAATATTATGTCTAATTAATGGCTACAACCGAAGTGAACAGGGCAACATCGACAACTTGGGAAGTGGACGTGTTGTCAAGGGCACGTAATACATGAATTTCAATAGACAATTATGAAAAATACGAAGTTTGCCAATGCACTCACGATATCACATTAAATAAACAGAATAAAGCTGTAATATATATATATATATATATATATATATATATATATATATAATTACAGGTCAAATTTCGAAAAAGTCAGAAGATGGACAACTGATTACGAAACTAAGCAGCTGGAGTCTCGGAAATTAGTCAATTTTTCTAAAATCGACAAACAGTTTGACACAAAATAAAAAATTAAGAGTCAAATAATTCAAGTAATTTCGAATGATTAACTAATGACATACATATTTATTACTAGGCCAATTTATGGGGTAAAGAAAATAAAATTGAAATCTTGTTTACAAAACAAATTTTGAACAATGAACCGAAATATTGTTTAGGTGGAGATACGGAATATTTTTTCAAATAATTTTAGGTTGAAGGACTTGGTAAGGAGTAAGTTAAAATTCTATTTACTGAGAATGTTTGGTAGTTTACTCAATATTCAACTAAAAATAACTGAACCGGTTTAAAAGATGAGTCTGTCCCCTTTGGCATCTAACCAAATGCGTCCTCACCCATCAGGTGTCAAGCGAGATGAAATTATAAATGAACCCTCAATTTTTCTGCTGAGTATTGTACCCGACAGCTTAACTGATATCCAAGAGAGGGAAACGCCTTTAATTTGGTGATCATTTATGAAACTAATGTCACATTGTCCTGGCAACCTTGATTTATCACTCATCGGCATTCAATCTCATATTTTTAAATAAGTCCAGTATTCTTTATAAGTATACATTTTCTGCACAATATCAATTTTATTAATAAAGTATTTGCATACAAAGTATTGTAGAAATGTATCAAATCTATAGGGAAAAATACCGAAAAAAGTAGACGTTGAAGCACCTCTTGTAAATTATTAGAAACTTTACACAATAGAATATTGAAAGTGCAAAATACAAATAATCTTATAGAAATTAAATTCATCGTATACTGGAGAACAAGCGATCAGCCAGAAAAACATCACTTCACTTACATCTGAAATTTTCTCGGATTAACAAAAGATTTCAATAACTCGTGAAAATAAATCTTTAAATTAACAATTCATGAATAAATTAAATATATATTATACTGCATACTATGCTTTAACAGAAGAACTTTCACTTCACTGAAGGACCAAATTGGAACAAACAATAATTTTGATACGGAATTTTAATTTGAAAGCAGGAACAAAGAAGGCAGGGGCGTTAATTAACGACACTAAGTTTTACGTTTGAAGAATTATAATCAAGGACCTAACTAGCAGTCATAAATACCAGAGGATATTGGTAGACGCAAAAATTACTCTAATTCGGAAGCTTATTTGTGCGGTGCTGTTAACAAAATATTCAGAGCTAAGTATTTTAGGAATAATTTTGTAGAAACAATTATCATTACGTATAAGCTTCACGTATACAAAACTCAAACTAATACATCTAGTTCATCACGATCGCCAGTCAGGCAGCTTTATCTTTCGCTCTCCCCTCGTTCGATTTTACTTTATATACGTCATAGTTAAGCGAATGGGTATAAGTAAATTGCGGAGAACCATAATTCACTTACCAATTTCAGTAACTGAGTGTTTTTTGGCATACATTGAAATCCGTTTCGAAACTGTTGGTAATTTATAACTCTTGACTATTTCCATTCCAATAACAACTATTCTACATCAGAGCGGCGAAAGCGATGCGCGGCGCATTTCGCGTTGTGTGTAAACATTACTGTGGCCGGAACATGCCCCGCCATTCTAGTGTAGGGTCGTAACAAATGGCTGCGTGTCATTGCGGACGTGTCGCGTGTAATTAATTTCAGGTAGTAGGTCTGCTAACCAGTCGCAACACATACACTTCCTGAATTTTCTATTTTCTTCAAACACAATATATACTCATAAAACATCAATGTTAACCAAATCAATCACAAAACGAGTAAAATCCTAAAAGACATATTTATTATTAACAACTATTAACACACGTAATTAATTAGGCGATATTGATATATTATATTTGAACATTTTTAAAATAATATAACGAAATGTCACACATCTACTCGTCTTTACAGATCGATAGTGTTGATACTGACATCGTAGTGAGGCTTGTATATCAAACGCATGGCTCTTGCCAATAAGCAAGACAGGATGACGGCTCAGGTAGTGTCCAGAATTTCAAGTAGGTGTGGTGTTACTTATGTCTGTCACGACATTCACTCAAATTTTTATACGTTTTTAATTTTTGTTTTTCTCGTTTTTACAGATATGAATGTTACAAAAGGTGCCGAAACCCAATACATTTTAACATTGTGACTGTTACGTTGATTTTTGACTATTATAACATAAAAAAAATATTTATTAAAAGACTAAAACAGGTTGACAGCGAATAAATATAAAATGCAATAATTCATGTCTGGAAAAAAATGTACCAGCTATTGTTTACACTTTTCAATAACAGCTTTCTTTGCACATCCTGCATGACTTTGTAACCAGTTTATTGTCAATTACTGGTAAGAAACAGAAAAATTTCTATGCCGCAGAACGCTGATCACAGCATCAGGAGGATATTTCGTATGATCATCCTCTCGTCTTCGTCATCATATTCTTACACTTTCCTTTGCTCTGATCTGGCTCTTAAAAAAAATTAATAGTCATTCACAGGTTTAAATGGAAATCTTCCTCCTCCTCACTTAAATTATGTGAAACCAGTCGTTGACAAAACACGAACGTGTTCAGACGCTTCAGGAAACAAACTTTTAATCACATTTTTTTTCTACATTAAAAAAACTTTTAAAAATGAACGTGTTGTGTGAAAACAGTTTGTTATAAATTCGATGTGCTTCCTCTTTAAAATTCAGTTTTTCTTGTTTTCGTAATTCTTAATAAGATAAATAGCCAAATAGAGGCGAAAGAAGGGATGATATAAATACCACATGACGGTTCTGGAAACCTTGTTCTTTTCTTGAGGCGCCAAGAAAACAGAAGAGCCAAGAGTGACATTATATCTTTTTTTACAGTAACGTTTTAGTTCCCCGTTTCTCAGTCTCCACGTTTAAGAAAATAATACGATTCCATAGAGTCAGTAATTTTCCTTAAAAGGAATTTTTACTGTCCAATGATGAGTAGCTTTGAGTATCCGTTATTTGCATGACGTTTTATTTAATGACACAGAAATACTCGAAATAAAAAATTATATTCATAAGACATATGTTATAAAATCAATTGTGTTGTGGTTATCTTCGGGCAATAATTCAGATGTGTTATTCCTTTCCTCTAAAACCCCATAGTTAGCTGTAAATTCGAATAAATAAATAGCCTATGTTGTAAAAAATGTTCTCGGATTTTATCCACTGTTGTACCCGTTTAGAAACCCAAGAACATATTTTACAACAAGTACACCAGTTTTATGTAAGTTGTATATCGAGAAAGTAAAAATAGTAATAATAAAATTAATTTAAAGCTGTTCAACTGTCTTTGAGTTTAATACATTCAAACGGGCAGATAGTCACATAAACGTTCTTTATATGGGTATGTAATTCTACAAATCAATAAGAAAATTTTTTAATAAACTGAAAAATATTTAAGAGTAAATTTGTATATTCCGTGTTTATCTTATATGAGTGCACGTGATTTATTTAGATAATTTTCGATTGCATTTTTTGGATTCTCGAAACCATAAATGATAATATACTCATCTATCACAATTATGTAATCGGGAAAGATGAAGATTCTCTTTAATTATGTATTATTTAGCAATTCTATTTTTCGACCAGAAAAGCTTATTAATTGTACTTAAGAGGGTTTCTTTACTTTATTTATATTATAATTCTGTATTTTGTTACATATGTTATTCAATTATATATTATGTTACATGTTTTTATAGAGTTGTGTCCTTAAGCCGTAATAGTGATATCAGCTTTGATTAAAAATTCTAAATAAAACTTCCCGTCCATCATACAGCAATCCTTCTCAAAACTTGGATAGGACATGCCTACCGTAATTAACTTGTTCTTCCGAACGTTTCATCTGTGGATTGACATTCTAGCTTGATTGCAACCAAGAGACCGAATTTTTGCTTTTGATGTCGTTAATGGGCAACCCTTGCAGCTGCCTGTTAGGTCCTCAGGGGCCGACGACAGTTTTCCACTCTTTCGGCCCCTCATCCCACTTCTTGCAATCCTATTACGTGGTCTGTAGGATGAGCGTGTGGCCCAATCTGACTACCTCCTTCACAAAGCTTTGTAGGAGGCTGGGATGCGAGACCAGTAAACTCTAATACAGAGATAATTGAGCCTCGCAGTTCATCTCAGTTAATGTATTTCGACAAGATATTTTTCGAGGAAGCTGTATCCCACAAAAACTTCCTGTCCATTTTTAAGTTCCAATTAGTATGGTGTCGTCGATGCAGGAATGCAAATGTGTGTTTAAATAGACTATATATATATATATATATATATATATATATATATCATTTGAATTTCGTTTATAGATTTTTGTGACAATTCTTGCAAGAGCAGCAAACGTAGACTAGCTATTATTGTCGTTTTGACTGTATTTTGTTTTGTTTTGTTTTACTATCATAAAGTTAGTGTCAGAAGTATTTTTCTACTTAAAAAATAATTTTGATTTTACTGCAGTAATTCGTTATTTGTATTATATGCTTATTACAAAAGTACATTATTTTTATGACTAAATAATAAAATAGCCAAAAAAGAGAGTGTTGTGAATATTTAAAACAAACGACATTACGCTTCGCCAATCATTGATGATTCTTCATTGTGAAGTTTAATTAAAATTAGTAACAGATTTTTAATAAGTTGCTGTATAATTCACAGAAAATTAATTGACATTTAATAATTTTGGTTAAAAGTAAAGGATTATATTTTTATTTAGAGTTTAGAGTCGCCGCCACTTCAAGGTCTTTAGCGATCATACATTTACAATTCAATTCGGTACATTAAGGTATATACATTTACAGAAACAATTACCAGGTTTCGATGAATTTACAATATTTACGTATACAGTTTTTGATACTAACATTGTTTTCCATTTGCGTTATTTTATATATTTACATTTCTTCCTTTTCTTTATTTTATATTTCCCTATGTAGGTTTGCAGCTGCAATGAATTTTACTACTTTTTCCTGGTACCTTGGAGATTCTGATATTTCTTTATATCCCTTTGTCCTATTAGATCCTTTTTATGGCTTTTGTACTTATAACAGTAAAAAAATGATATGGTCGGCTGTTGAGTATCACATGTTTCACATATTGGTGGTGGCCTGTTTTTTGGGAGGTGGCTGTGTGTTAATTTAGTGTAAGCGGTTCCTATTCTTGATAGTATCACTTTCTGTTTGCGGTTTAGTTTTGAATTTGTCTTTAAGCTGGAAAAGCCATTGATATTTTTGTGGATGTCGCTTGCCTTCATTTTTTTCCATTCCCTGTTCCACTGCTGTTTTGCTTGGTTACTTATTTGATTCCATATTTTATTGATATCGCTGGTTGGGCTTGCTTCATATTGAGATAGTGTGAGTTTTACTCTTTTCTTGAGCGTTTTGAACCTTCATGGAAGGAGGGGTATTTCAATTGGGTTTCTCCATGCGTGGGGATTGTTGTTATTATTTATTTTCAATATATCATTTTGTAAACCTACTTGGCACATTTATAATAAACATTGTGTTGTTTAAAAAATCTCTAGCTCATGTTAAAATCCTTGCTATAAACTGAAAGGTCATTAAAAATCAGCATCAAAGAACATAGATCCAATATCGAGCTCACCAATCTATCATCTCAGGACACATTTATAACTCCAAGTATTCTTTTGATTATCATAATGCAAAAAATTTATGAGAGTGAAACCAAGTGCAATGCTTAACTTATTTTTGAAGTATCGTATATTAAATCTAACAATAGTTTAATTAAGTGTTAACATTTACAACTCTAAATAAAGTTTTTAACATTGTTTTGTAGTTGAACCTTGATAAAACTTTCATCACACCATATCCGTTTCTATTCGGTCAAGAAAAACTGTTTAATTATTTTATTTCTTTATTTTTCTATATGATACTCAATTTATCTCTTATAAATTTTATTTAATGTGATCTCCCTTAGTTGATTTCTTTTTTCCTGTTTTACAATTATTCTTTTGATATATGATAATTCATTATTCTACAATTAAAATGTTAATATTTCATCGTAACGTATTGCAGTAATTGATGACAATTTAAAATTATATAAAATGTTGTGTGTTCTTAATTATTTTAATGCTCAATGGAAACAGCTGAACTTTTATACGTCGTGCAGTCATATAACATTTATTACAAATTAATTTCTAAAGGAAACATTTCATTGCTTTAAGTTACTGCTCAGTCTCCCAATTATGAGATTATTTTAATTGCAATTCATTGCCTTTCTTCCATATCTCCTTAATTTCTCTAATGTCCTCGGACCATCCTGTTTCATCAATGAGATGCGACTTAAAAGTTTTAATATTGAGACAATTTATCTACCTGGTAAGTATAATCTGACGTTTTTTCGTATTTTCCTCAATCATGTATCAGGCAGGTCCATTAAAACATCACAGAATGATGGTATTGTCATATTTTTACTCGTTAAAGGCAACAGGTATCACGGATACCTTTCTAGGACACAGATGCAACGCCCCGCCTCTCCTATAGATTATAGATAATTTCCTTGCTTCTATCAGTAACGACTGCATGGTTATAGCATGCATTGTTATATAACTTAATAATTGGAATATTAAAAAATAACAGTCAAACTTATTACATACTTCTGAAATTTAATATTATTTTTAATATGTATTTTAAAAAAGAATTATATTACTCTAGATCATATTATATAAAAATTCCCTTTTATTTTACTTATGTAATAACATATTTTAAGAATCAGAAACAAATAATAATAGACTTCACGATTTCCAATATTTTTAAAAACTGAAATTTTGTTTTTTTATTGAGTAATAAATTTTTTTTGAACAAGAAAGAAGTTAATTTGACTCCGTTGTATTCACATCTTCAGTGGATAATCATAGTAATCGGATGCGATGTTTACATGATTATGATTAAATTTTTAAAAATTCAGCTGTTGATTTATTAAAAAACAATTAATGGCCGGTTTTAACATCACCTTTTAGTAGCTTTCACCTGTAATTGTAACATGGCGTATCCATTTAGGAAAATATGAATATTGCAGGGATTGTTCCTGCGAGCAAGGCTAATGAAACCGGCCTACCACAAGCGTACACAATTCTACTGGGAGTAAATAGACCCGGTGCAAACACAAATTACCCGAATAAATGAGCTTGTAAATATAGAGAGCTGTGGGAACCGTTCGGTGACTCCATAGAATCAGTCCCTTGCGCCTGTACTCAGCGAAAAGCAACCGACACATAAATGTTCACTCTCTGACCAATACTCTTCAAAAATGTTTCAACTGACACTTCAATGTGATAAAAAGTTATGCATTTACACAAACTACTTCAGTAACGAGACATCCTAAGAAAATCGTTCATTCATTAAACAATTTTAAATTTTATAATGCATGGAAATAAGTTTACGGAATTGCCGAGTTCTCGAAAATTGAATATGAGCTTTGGTCAAATATTATGTCCTGTGTGTCAACTAGCATATAATTTAATAAATGTGAATTCAGTCATATTTTCTGACAACAGACCTTGGGTGCCTCTTCTTGATTTCTATTTTATATATTTGTTTCACTCACTTCATTTTCAGTGAAGAGATATATTTAAGGGTCAGACCCGTGACCTTAAATTCAAGTCAGTTTAATAATATAATAGTTCGATTCTGCATTAAATTAATACCAAATTTTCAGAGTGGAATTTGAATGTGAGTTGAGCCTTACAAGTTCAATAAAATTAACTTACGTTGATCTCTAATTTTATAATTTCATAAACAATTAAGGATCATAAGGATAAAATATGCAATCTACTATGCAGTTGAGTTGCTTTTAGACGAATGAGGCTATAATCAAACAAATATATTTTGTGACCGTTGTACGCTAACATGAAGTGATATTTTTATGTGCGTTTTAAATTCTAAAGTAATATTTCTCAAGTAAAAGGCTAGTGGAGAGCATTCAACATTGTGATCACGTCCCTATAATAGCATAGGAAGGGTATAAAGGGTTATAGTATCCCAATTTGTATCTTGAGAGCTGCGATTTGTCTGTGGTCCGGAGGTCCGGAAACACCGCCTTTCAAGTTCGTCTCACGTCTCGTACAACTTACTAGAGCTTTTCCCCTGCCTCCACTTCTTCCATTTTGCCGGCTTCACCTTAACGAGATATTAAAGGCCGAGATGCGGGAGTTGCGTACTCTTCATTAATTTATCATCGCTGCCCTGAGCCCGACAGCCATGTTGCCTGAGCAGAGAAACTCACAGACATTATTCATGACACTGTCAAGTGTGCATTAGTGGACTGAGTGGTCACAACTTTTTTTGAAGAATAAAACATTTAGTCACTCCTGGAAAAAGAACATCCAGGAACACCCACACGTGTCTGAAGGTCGTCAAAAGTTCCTAAGAGAGAGCTTGATATCTAACCCTGAAATATTGTTAAAAAATTAACGTTCGTTTAGTTTGAAAAACGAAAAACAGACGAAATCGTGGATATATTTATCAGAATATTTCTGTCAGTCTCATTCTGTGTTTCTAATATTTTCATATTTAGTAAATATGGTTTTAAATTAAATTAATTACAATTTTATAAATTGCAATATTTTATTTATTACAATAATAAATTTATAAAATGGTGAATTTCATTAACCCAAAAATAAAAAAACTAATTGTCAATTCTCAAATACTGCTTTACTGTGTTTTGTATTCAGGAATAAACGTAAACATGTCTTCCCGCTTTTGTCCATTTCCAGTACTAAGTTCTGCAAGCAATCCTAGTTGATTGTCTCGTTATATGCGAAAATGAGATTCCAAGATGCTTCTGGATTCTTTTCTGTTTTATTAAATACTTTTCAATCAGTGACAGGAAATTAATTTGCTTGTAATTTCCTATAAATTTCCTTTTGAAGCAGTTTGGCAGCGCAAAAATCGAAATTCAGAAGTTTTTTTCTAATTTTCTTCTCAACTTATTACATTTCAGTATTTTATCGTTTGATTTTTTGACGTTTGCGTTTCTCATCTATTGATTCCATTTCGCTTTTTTACGTAATTGTAAAAAGTTCAATCATTTCTGATCGTACATTCCGTGGAACGATAGTTAGATACTATGAATCTCTAGTTATAAACATATTTTGTTTGCCATACCTGTTCGAAAGCAAGGTAAATATGCTCTAGTGAGAGCATCACGTGAACGTAAAGCTGAATAAACAAAACGCAATGTGCAAAACATATATCGTTTTACTGCTGCAAACATGCATATGTACAGTATAAACTCCTTTGGAAGAACACCTTGTAACAACGGCTACCAAAGAAAAACATCACATTTTTTTCAAAATTTTCTTTTTTTAAGACGCTTAACATTAATTTAATTATTATATTAAGTTTTTTGTATTTATTAGTGTTTATTTTCCTATTTCCGATTTACTAAACTTCAATATTAATGTCTAGAGTTTCTTCTGAAGTTTTGGAATTTTTCACTTATTAGTTTCTATACTTTGGCATCATATTATTCGGTTTTGTTAAATTTTCCCATGAAGTTGCGGACAGCGACAACAATTTTGATATAATAAAATATATCTTTTTTTCTTAATAACACCTTATGTATATATAATTAAAAATATGTAACAAACCTCGTTCAATGCGTAACAATCTTTATTAAGAATATATTGAATTATTTGAGTTTTTTAATCTGGCGCAACCTAAATTTCTTTTTTTAACTTCAAACTAGTTATCATCATTAGTCTCGCGCTTACAAAATTTTCAAACCCATGTAAAATATATATTCTTCTTGGGTCATTTTCTTAATGGTAATGGAATTGATAACGAATTTCAATTTCATAATGACAAAAAACTCCTATAAATTTATTAAGAACGGGGGAGAAGGGAAACGTTCCCGGGGAAGAATCCCAGGGTTACTAATGGATTTGGCACAGCGTTTGAAATTTTACAGCATCGGACTTATATAAAAGATAGTAGAAATGAAGCATTCTAATTTAGGGAGGTAACTATATTTAACTTAACTGAGTTCAACAAAGTTGAGGTCTTTCATTCTGCATTATTAGTCTCCTCATACGAATTTATTGAACGAGATTTCATTAAAAATCTATTCTTAATCACGTGTGACGAAACCAGTATAGCAGTAATATACTGCAAGTAAAATAAATTTAATTATTAGATACATAATAAATATTAAATTTAAATAAACTCTAATATTTAACTGTGTTTATCAAAGATGTTTGAATAGATAATAGTAGTAATACCGCGTGAATTTGGATGGCCCTTGAGAATAGGTTATAAATATTTTACCGTGATTTATTTTCCACTTCTGTTCAAAGGTCATGTTCTTTTACGATTTATACGCGTTCTTGAATCGCAAAAAAAAGAAGTTATATTTATCATTTTCACTTTGGATATAATTCTATGTGGATTGAGTGGGAGTTATTAACAATGCCTACGTCGTGTTACACGGTGATTTTCTTTAGAAGGTATGATGTCAGTTTCTCGACTCGCGTGAGAGGCTTCTGAGAAGTGAACTCTTCACGTCGGAGGATACGTGAGAGCTGACCTGAGTCCGCTAGTATCGAAGCCAACAATTTGATGTAACCCAATTGTTATTTGCGGCGCCGTGCTTAAAGCGACCGTGTTCAGGGCGACCCATGTAATATAATGCTCAGAACGAGTAGAGAACATTTTATCCCCTCTTTCTCAGCGATGATCGACCAGGTAGACAGGACTGCCCCCTTCCAGTCTTCATTTCTCCATGTCTTGAAGCACAGTTAGAGTCTACTAAGCTAAGGGATGTGAATTTCTAGAGGTGACGAAACGAAAGGGCCTTAGAATATCTTAAAATCATAGAATGAACCTCTGACAAATATTACCTCTGAATTAAGAATCATAAATTGCAAATCAATGTAAATGTGGTGGTTTACAGTAATTGTTTTCATAATTTCACCATTAAATAGAACTTTGATGTTGTCAATTAATTACTAAACGAATTTCCATTCCATTCTCCATATTTGTTTTTCTTTATATATTTTACTTATTGTTCTGCAAAATCTGAACTTCACTTTCTTATTAGCTAACATGCATTGAAGTTGTGAAGAAAAATATTTTTTATAAGAAAGAGTAAAATATAATTTCCATTACTGCAAGTGAATGGCCTCAAAATTCGCCTGGTTTCTTGCAGCATAGAAATCAGTCACTGTGAAAGTTTCCTTTCAGGTTTCAAGATTATTGGCAGCCACAAACCTGGATAGAGGGATCCAATCTACTTCGAATTTTTGTCTAATTTTATAGGATTTATTGTTAAGTGTTTCTGTAACAACGACCCAGAAATCAATAAACGAATAAATGTTTCGTAGTTAAAACCACTAAAATTAATGCATTAATTATTTGTAATAAATAAAACCCATGTATTTATTGATAACCATGTTTAAAAAAAGCGATAACGGTGAAGGTGACGTAATATTAAATAACAATTACTCTTTTTCCTTAAATAGAAACAAAGTAGTCTCTGCACTCGCTTTACGGAAGAACTAAGTGTAATAAAGATTTTCTCCTGAAACTCGCATTTCTCATAAGGCGGAAGTTGTTTTACTCGAAACAGGCTGTAAAGGTGTTTCGAGAAGAGTAGTTAACCATCTTATATACAAGCTTTGAACTTGTTCTTTCTGTTCCTTCCTCAGAACAGCTAGGAGATGAAGTAAATGAAGTTGAAGCCCAGCTCATTAGACGAGCAACCTACGAAGCAGGCAGACGTAATAATCCGCGTCGTGTTACGTCTCTTCTCTTCTCCCCTCGTTGCAACACATCGCAAATAAAACTACCACTTCTTTACTTTAACTTTATGAATATCTGCCTCCCATTATTTAATATCAACTTCCACCGTGCATTTAAATGACCATATACAATTATTATACGGAATATGGTACGGAACATGTTTCAGGTTACATCAATCGAATTCCGTCTGACAGCCGAAGAACTAAAATTACCTCAACTTTTATTTTCTTGATAAAGACTGTTCACAGATTAATATTCATGGAAAAACACACGATCTTATACTGATAAAAAATTTCAAGCTGTTTGGTCATTTACAGCCTCATTTCAATATTTCAGTCTTAAGACAACAGCAAGACATCCAACATGTTAGATGGTTTTTAAAAGGCTAAAATCTTAAAATGAGGTTGAATATGACAAAATAGGCTGAAAGCTTCCGCCTAATAAATTCTTTAACAACATGTGTGTGGTTTTAAAATCCAAATAATTTTTTTCTCTTGTGTTTTTGTATGATTTGTGCTTGAAACGTACTTATTCTGCATAGCCGACTGAATTGCAATTGTACCGCTGTTCAACGCTTGTTCCTCAATTATAATATAATTGACCTTTCGGGTGCATATTAATGTAGTGAATATTGAATTCTTCCCCGGAGTGAGCAGTTAAGGATTATTATAAAACTTTACTTATTGGATATTATGTGACGCTCTACGAAGAGAAAAATTATTGTATAGCAATAATGCACGAATTATCTTGACGAGGTATGATTAATGCTTAAAAATTACTGCCCACATTTCAAACATAGTCAGAATGATTTTATAGATTCAAAATAAAAAAATTAAATATACTATTTTTTTCTCCGACGACAAGTTATATCTAAAGAGCAGTAACTCCAAATTACATGTACCGTTTCTTCATAATTTTATTTTAATCACCTTTATTTAATTATAGATACAGTTTCTTTTTATTGTCATGTAATAATTATATATATCATCAAAGTGATGTTGTCCTTTAAAATGAAAAAATCAGGAACGTGAAGTATGTGATTATTTGTAATCCGCTTACTGGTGTGTGGGTAATGTGTAAAGCAAGTAGTTCCCGCAGTTGAGATTCCCAACAGTTGATTAGTGGCAGGTGTAATTGAATCAACAATCCAGTCTGATCAAGCGTGAATCAACCTCTCATCGCCATTGTGTATGCACTTCATGTATGTGAAGCGACGCTCTTTAAACTCAGAAAGTTTTTCATGAAATTTTGCTTACATAATTTTCAAATCTATATCCTAAATAATCTCTGATTTATGTTGAAATATTGGGTGAATAGATAATACCTAAATCCATTCGCAGAAAATTTTAAAATAATTAATCTTATAAATCCATCATTCCTAGTTTTATAAATATAATTGAAAAATATTTTTCGATAAAAGCTAAATAAATAAATGAGCCTTATTTTCTATATCAGTCATGCCCATATCGAATCTTTTTCATTACACATTTAAGAAAATTAAAATATTTTGTGAGAATTTGGATAATAAAATATAATCAGTTGGACACAATTTAGTGATATACTGAAACCTTTACATATGCCTATCACATTTCAAGAACAATTGACGTAAGCAGAACGGAACATTATGAGATCAATTTCAAGAAATGGCACTACTCAATTTCTTCTTAATCTTAAAGAAAAGTTTTCTCACCGACAGATTACACTAACCACTTTTAAACGTAGTATAATACAAGAATTTAAATTATTGTTTTCGTCGAAAATTGTTATTTAAATTTTTCTTGTATTTTTCCTATAGATAAAAATATTATCAATCTATTTTAAAAAAATAGATAACTCTTCAATTCCTTTATATAATTATATTTTAGTTACTTTTTTCTATGAACATAAATTTGATTTGCTCCCCAAACAATTGTTGTCTGCCTATATCTTGTTAAGAAAATTCTGTCAAGAAAAATCGCAACAAAAACTAAATGAAAATTTCTATGAAATACTGAAATAACACAATTGAAAATAAAAAGTTTTAAACATTGAAACACAATACCAATATCTGACTGAATGATAAGAAGCACTCTTTCGATCTCTATACATTGTAATTGTTGCAAAAATAGGTTCCCTCAATAAGAAACAAACTTAAGTTTCGCAGATAGATAATTTACGATAATTTGTACCACAAAACAAACCTTTCCGAGTCTACTTCTTATTTTTAGTCTGATCATCCTATTACTCAAAAAGGATCAATAGTGTACAATTTAGTTCACAACAGCTATTTTATTATCTGATAATTATTATCATTTTGAAAACCTTAATTATGTTAAAAGTATTTTACTGCCCAACCAGTAACTTTTTGACTTTATATACGAACCTCAGATTATTTGTAATTAATTTTATTTCTAATAAAAACAAAGTTATTAAAAATAATAAATTAAATAATTTCTTTGTTTAACCATAATGCGCTACTATTTCCTCTAATCTAACAATTACATTTAAAAGGTTCACTATTTATGTTATTTATAAGTCTAAACCTTCATTTTCTGGGTTTATTAAAGGACAATAAGATCTACCAATATTTTTTCCTCAACAAATCTTGTTTATTAAATTAATTGTTTAAACTGTAGGCCCTGTTTCATCGGCCAAACAAAAAGGTCATTAATTATACGAATAAAAGAAAATCAAGATAATTTCAAAGTTACAGCCTGGTATAATTTTAATAACAGCTCTGATTAAGAATAACCGCAATATTGTTCAAGGAACCTCATTACAATAAAATAATTAATTCAGAAACGTTATTGCGAACCATTTCAACACTGTCACAATTAAACGTAACACAAAAATCTCAACAAATCGTATGATATCTTCTTTGCAAGTGCTTTGGTGCACCTGTATGGAACAATGGTTTATAGATCTTGGTTTTTGGGCATTCTGTATGCCCAGGTTCTGTTAGAGAAAGCTGAAAAACATTGTCGTAACGATACTCGAAAATTGAAGTTTGCTTGTATAGTTAATTACTTTACATTTTCGAATACAAATATGTTGCATTGGATTTATTTTACTGCTGATTCTGTTGCAATGAAATAATGTTTGAATATATTTTTTTATTGATTTATAGTCGCAACGACATCTCAGGCCATTAGCGACTCATTATGGTTACTCATTTTGCCTTGTCAGGGAACTAATTACGAGAGTTTCTCTCACGCACACATACACATACACATATACTCGCCGTGATTCGAACCCAGGACGTCTGGCAGGCGAGACAGTCACGCTGACACCTACAACACAGTAGGTCGGCTATTTGTTTTTCAAGTGATTATAACGATTCTTTCGTGGAAAGCTACTTATCTATAACTTTTTGTTTGAATAATAAAACACTCAATAAATAAGATTGTTTATTTATTGTTTTAATGTATTTGCATTTTTGTTAAAATTAATCGCACGAAATTATGTTTAGGATAAATTATCTGATGATAAAAATTTTATTTAAAGTTTTTTATCTGAATATATCGAAGTTAAATGTTTTTTCTCAGATTTCTTGTAATCTTTTATGTTGGTCTGCTTTAGTTATGAGTTATTATGGAAATTTTTCAGATATAATAAAACTATTTCACAGGGTTATTTAGCGTGCATAGATACTCTACATTAGTCCTCTTGAACAAATTTAAGGAAGCTATCATATTTAAAACCACTATCTAACTTAAAACAAGCGGACAATGCTCTTAGTTTAACATGCACACGAAGAACATTTAAATAATTAGAAGAGTGAGATTAAGGAAATGAACCCTTAGCTCCCGTGAACAGGTTACTCCATTTAGTCGAAGACAAAGTTAAATCTTGGCTTCATCAAGACAAGATGCTTTCTTTTTTAGAATTTCATCCCAGACATCGGGGCTGACGAGCGCTGTATAAATATTATGAGGTCGCCCCTCACTCTGTCTTAAGCCCAGTTGAAAGTTTTGTTGCTAAAGTGTTGGGAGCTCTCTCGACAGCCTTGGGCTAATCTAAGTTGGCGGAACTCGGCTAGGTTGTTGTCGTCCCATAAGAAGATTTGATGGATGCCGACAGACGCCTCACTTTTGAGCTCCCTCGCGAATAACTGGCAGCCAAGTGAACTTCGCTTTCTGGATGCAGCATGAAGATGATGCCACTAGAAAGCTGTGACAGATGAAAGAATCTACCACAGTGCGGCTCAGGAAGGTAAATTAATCAAATTACACTCATATTACTGTGAGCAGTAACAAGGTAATACGGTAATGTAGTTCTTTAATAACTATCATTTCAAACAAATTATCCTCACAGGTGAATTAAACCATCGAAACAGTAAACTCGAAAGCATCAAAATACTTGTATTCACACAACATAGGCTATATTAATTTTTTTTAATGTAATAAATTTAAAAAAGCATAAAAATCCGATATATTATGAATAACCAAATTACATTTATAATAATACTCATTCACGATCCATAAAAGATAGATAATATTCTACAAATAATTATTCTCAATTCTTCATACATTGTCATTGATCCATTAAAGTTCTGCTACAGTGAAAAATTTACTTCTGATTGAAAAAAAATTAATATTAAGAAAGATAGTCAAAAACAGACAAAAGAAGTGATAATATAAATACCACACAACATTTCTTGGATCCTGGTCCCTTTCTGCGGGTGATAAGAAGAGCCTAAAGATCTAGTCACTTGACAAAACTCAAAAAAATTACTGGCTGCACTAGTCAGTTGGAAAAACTTAAAAAAAAAAATACTGACTAGTGCAGTTGTGACGCTCTAGTCTCTTCTTAGCATCTGAGGAAAGGCACAAGGATCCCAGAAACGTTGTGTGGTATTTATATTATCGCTTCTTTTGTCTGTTCTTTGCTATCTTCATTAATATTAGTTCTGCTAGACAGATCAGCAACCATTTATTTATAGGAAATATTAACAAAACTATACTACCTCAGCGAACTTTTCCACTGTTTATATAATTAACATTAATAAAAAAAGACCTGTGGAATTTATATTCACTAAATTCATATCAGAACGTACTAATTTAGACTTAATATCGAAAAATTAATTTAATTTCAATGTTTACATATTACAGGACCTAATTAATACTGGTATCATTAAACTAGTTTTATACTATCTATTATTCATGTCTAATAAATCATATCCACATTCCTGAATTATGTTCATTACTCAACATCTCGTGCTTACATTAGAACGGAATTGTTCATTGTGGTGTTGAGCCTAAATAACATCCGAACACTATAATTACGGAACTAATTTTGTGTGCAATATTGTTTCAATTGTGTTAATTTCGGGACAGACCACAGCAGTAAGGCATATTTCAAATTGATGTGGTATAATTAAATGAATTAAATTAAGTTAGTCGAGAAGTTGGTAAAGCGAAGGTTGCAAAGCAGGCTGCTTGAGGAACGCGAGAGTTAAGAGTAATTTATGCCGTATATTTACGCTAATGAAGCGGGGAATGTTGCCGACATTGACGACGAGATGGAAGCTTGCTGTAGCCAACGCAGAAGCGCATTAATTAGCATGACGTCGCCAACACAAGAACCATAACTCCAGTCTCCACTGTCTCCAGACATCACTTAGTCTCCAATTCCAGGAAGTAAAAGAGACATGCAAAATTTTATATTTTCGTGTTGTACAAGTTGAACCTAAATATAGAACAAGCAACGATCGAGTGAGGTAACTAAAATTAAATTATCCTTGTCTCATAATTAGCATGTTCCGAAGTTTCATGAGCTTTTGTGTCTTTTTGATCTTTTTTACCATTTTGAACAATTACAAATCGCCAACTTTAAACTCAGTTAATTGTAATACTCAGCACATTATAGTTATTTTATTTCCTGATTTAATAATTTAGGTTATTTAAAATCTTTTGCGATTTTACGTCCACAAACTGAAGCCATAAAATTAAGATTTATAATTCTTTATGATCGCCTAATATCGGCTTCTGCTATTTTTCATGATATAAAATTCTACCTTCCATCTTGTTCACTACCACAGTAGTTCCCTCTATTGGGCATTACATTTCTAGTAATTTTAAAAAAATTAAGCTATTATTTTCTGTGGATACATAGGTTTGAAATTTATATGTATACGTGTACTAACAACGCACAATGTTTATTCCACTATAGACAATGATAGTTACAAACAATATAACGCATTCCTGTAATTATAAATATGGGATAAAATATTAACGTCTACATTTCCTTAATTAAACATGTCCGCAGTGTGTTTCCATCGACAATGTAGTGTGAATAAAATTTATTGCACAAGCCAGCAATACTATATTCAAGTAAATAAAAAGTTTCAAATTATTATACTCTAACTCAAAATTAATTTCATTTAGAAATTAATTTATTACATTTTATTGGTGTTTCATTGAATAAGAAGAATTTGGATAAAATACTACGAAACTGTTCCGGAGAATAAAAGTAAGGTAATGAACTGCGAAAGTATAACAGTCGGATAGTTGCATCAATTAATTTACTTTTAGACATAAATCGAGTCGAGTTTTGTAGTTCAAGTTCTCTTCGGTTTAGTGTTCGTCATTTTTTTGTAAGTAATATACTGTCTGTATTCTATATTAAATTTGCCTTCAAGGAGTACTTATAGGCCAACATTGCTTGATTTATAAATTACTGAAAAAAATATTGTACTCTGCTTCACGAGAGAAACCGAGAACATAAAAACAAAACGCTAACCAACTGACCTAAAAAGACTCAAATCTATATTTATGTTCTATCCCATAAAACTTTTATTTTGTTGCCTACCCGAACTCTTATATCAAATTATTATATTCATTTTACTCAATGAGACACATTAACTTGTTATGTTGCGCATGGTTAACTGTGGCAAGCATGAAGTTTATACTTTTTATACATTATCTACCTAATTATTTTTTCCATATAAAAACCTTTTTGTACACATAAAATCATGTCATCACGAACACCGCAGATGGAAAATGAAACTAGCGAAAGTTGAGACTGTAAAAGACCACCCGAACTTGTGATTTACAGGAAAACAGACATAAAAAGACAAAACAGTAAGGTTTGCTTAAGTTTACACAAAGTAAGCTTCTACTACAGAAAATTTATCTCAACTCACGCCCTTCATCGACCTGAAAATTTAAATTGAAATGCAACAAGTGCCAGAAGCATGACGTACCACAATTTTTTTAATTTGCTTAGGTATTACGAACATAGAAAAACTAGCGTCGTTCTGGACACATCACAGAAATATTTGAATTAAAAAATCATAGAAAAAAGTTGTGTAGGTATAAATAGCACGACGTGTCAAGATAAAATTTGAAGTGTATAAATTTTTCTTCTGTAATTGTAGTTTGGGTAGGTCGGAACTCAGTTTAACAGAAACCTTAGTTATGGAAACTTGATGCTGTAAAAGAATTGACGCATAGAAATATATGGTGTTCAGTTAAGGATACAAAGGATAAAAAAATACTCATCCGTAAAAGTCAAGCGATGATGAGCACCGGGTGTGATAACATGAATGAGTATAGCTGGTTGCATACCGGAAGAATTACTCAAATTTTGTAACTAGGAATGGACAAATACGAACTTTTTCTGTCGTATGCTTTAACTGATATATTCGTTGACTAAATGAGGTCTATTCCTTTCTTCTGCTTAATATTGCATCATTAATTTTTTATAATTCCTTCACTCTTCTAGACTCCATGACTACTATGAAATGGTAATTTATGCAATAAATATATCTGAATCCTACTTCCTGTGTTCATTTATTTAATTTGATATATTTTTTGTAGATTACTGCAATAAAGGTATGTCAAATGTTCTTTATAACCGATATTGAAACTTTTGGCATATTCTGAAAGCTGTGACAACTTAAATATACATTTAATTCCTTTGTTAAATGTAGTGTTAGTTGTTCCGTGCGTATCACATTTCTTGTAGGTTCCAAAGTTGCAGTTTAATCTTTGAAGATATATGGAGCAAACGTGAAAGTCCTCAGTATTAACTTGTAATAGAATAGGGAAAGAAATTTCATATGTTGGATCATGTTTTGCCGATGAAATGAATTTATGTTCCTCGGGGAGTTTCTAAGAAGTGATTTATGGCTTCCGTTGGGAGAGGTGGATTTATCGAACTGTTTAATGGCGTGTTAAATCTGTATCTTATTTATAAAAGAAAGTTAATACTTTATTTACTTCATCCAATAATAATTTGTTATAGTACGTGGAACAGTTCACAATGTGAATAACAAATTAATTATTTCTCAGAAAAACATAGGAAAATTATATTAAAAAATTTAAAAATGAGGTAATATTTACAATAGTGAATATGAGAATAAAAATTCCCAGACGACCTGTTGAAGTTATATGTAAGGAGACATCTATTTAAAGAAAAACTTAAAGAAAAACTAAAAGAATTGTATGGATTCAGTGTTATTTTAAAACTGCACTCGACAACCCATTCAGTTCAGTACAGTAGAAGTAATGTATCAGCTACTTTTAAAGAGAATCTATAAAATATTAAATCAATTTGATTACTAAATTCTTAAGAATGTTTTATAGAATTATTGTAAAAAGAGAAAATGTGGAAACAGTCTGATGAAGTGTAGCATCAAATAAAACGCAAATGCTTCTTTCTTATAACTGGTAGGTTATGAATCAATGTTATCACCCGTTCGCCATCTGCTGAATTTAATAAAACTTAACTATTTTTTTGCTTATACTTTAAAGAAAATTTTAACGTAAATTTAATCTGAGCAACAAACATTTACGCGAGAAATGATTGACAATAACTTTCTAAGGAACGAAATTTGCAGGCGTGATGTTTAAACAGAATTTTTGAAAGCGTTTTCGCGACATGCATATTTATTTTGATAAGGTTTCGCGTTACTTTGACGTTGTCGTGTTGTGTTGTCTCTTCGACGTGTTTTAATTTTCAGAGGGTGAGCAGCCTCAGTGACGAGGTTTATGCCTTGTTACAGACGCCATCCGCAGCGACAAGGGACTAAGCCGTAACGTCAACCGGATTAAATTCCAATAAAAGCGGCTTCCTCAATTCCTCTCCACACTTAAACGTTCAATCTTCGTTGGTCGATGCTGTAGCTAAAAGCTCTGTTTGTGAGCACGATACGGTATTATACCTCTATCTCAGCATTGAGAACACACTCCCATTCAGGTGAACGACAAACATGAGGTTTTTATCTCCTACTTACTTTGATTTCCATGGATTAACAACGTTTCAATTTACAGGCCATTACGACGGAACATTCACACCTCTCATAAATTTAAATGGGGAGAGTTTGGTATCGGATTTGACCAATATTAATGGGATGCATTCTTTGCAAATATACCCATATACCTTTAAAATAATTCCATTACCGAAATCTACATCACACTCACGATTCAAAGTGATACGAAAGAGAATTCAGGATTTCTAGGGTTTGCCTTAAGTCCCTTTTATGCAAACGCCTGATAGGATCATTAAACTTTAGCCCTGGGGCCCTAGATAACCTCTGACTACATTTCCTTCCCGTCCACATTCCCCTTTCAAATTCCCTTCCTATGCTATTAAAGGGAAATATCCACCAAGTGGATTACTCTAATGGACTTTGTCACCAAGGTTTCTCTTTGGTTTTCCTTAGTTATTTAGGCGATTTCTGGGTAGGATCCTTAAACTATAGCCGGAAGGCACTAGTCATCTATTTCCATACCTTCCTGTACTGGACAGATGTTGAAAACAGTCGCTTGATAACTCTACGAATACGATCTTCACGATACGGAGCATTACGATTGACTGAGACTGAAAATGTGGGACTGCAGCGTAAAAACACTCTACTGCAACTAACGCCATCTGGTGGGAAAACTAACGCGATTTGCGTAAAAGGATGTTTTATGATGAATTTCAAAAGTTTATCAGCATAAGTAAAACATAAAACACAGGTCAAAAAACAACAAGAGGTTGAATTTTTTTAATATACAGAAAAAATTTTAATCCGAAGATTTTACAATTGGATACATTGATGACGTTAACGTGTTACAATTAACTTGAAGAAATGTAGCTGCTTCTTGAGTGAATAGTTAAATAGTAAGATATATATATTAATTTACGATGGTTGCCAGGTCAATTTGTTATTTTCTTTTTAGGCTTCTGAGGGGTTTAGGTGGATGAGGATGGGATTCTGTATTTGAGATAATGGGATTGAAGTGGTGGAGATTTCTATTACGTTGGATTAGGGCGATTTGAATTATAGTTTCTTGGGTTGAGGGAATATTTAGGTCATTGTGGATTCTAGAGTTAGGAACGTACCAGGGACAGTTAGTTATAAAGGGGAGTATTTTTTTAGGGTTATTTGAATTTTATTTATGTGGGTAGTAGCGGCCGAAACCCACATATAATAGGTATAAAACCAGAGGGGATATATGAGGGATGTGTAAAGGAGTTTTTTTGATGTGAAGGATAAAGGAGATTTCGGGTTCAGTAATTGTTTTAATTTGTGGAATTTGTGGAGTATTTGTTAAGGTGGAAAGTGTGAAGAGACCATGTTAGTTTGGAGTCGAGGGGTAGGCCGAGGTATTTATGGAAAGATTTAGTAGGAATAGTGGAGTTGTTGATAGCCACTGACAGGTCGTACCCTTTTCTTTTTAGGGAAAAGGGAACGGATTTGGAAGGATTGAGGACTATGCTCCAGTCGTTGTCCTAGATTGAAATGAGGTTTAAGGATGTTTGAAGGTTGTTTGTTGCGGTTTAGTAGTCGTGTGCGTGATAAGTGTTAGCGAATATTGAGGTGGTATAGGAGATAATAGGAATATCGTGAGTGTAGATGGAGTAGAGGAACGGACCAATTACACTTCCTTGTGGGACGCCTGAGAGAATAGGATGTAGTGGATAGAAGTGATTCTCTATTTTAACTCTGTAGGATCGATTGGTGACTTAATTGGAGAGAAGGTTTAAGTAGTGTTGGGAGAGGTGGGGTTAGATTTTAAACAGGAGGGAAGGGTAGTAAACTTTATCGAAGCTTTTTCGGAATCTAGGAATGTCGCCATACATATCTCTTTTTCTTTGAAGGAGATGTTGATCTTTCTGTCATGATGTTGAGTGATTGTTCCGAAAGCAAAATTGTTGGGTTGGTATAAGGTGGGAAAGTTTGTTTTTAAGTCTAGGTTGGTGAACCAATGTTTCTGTGTATGCTATTTACGGTAATATCAGAAACAAAGGCATTAATAAGTACAAAGGAATTCACTCAAGCATATACTTGGATCCTCTATCAAACGACGTGCGTCAGAATTCACAACCCCTTAGGTGCGGCCGGGATCGTAATGGAGGGGATGAACCAATTAGAGCTCAGCGCAGCCGCATCGGCCCTCACTCGGGTCAGCGACGAACGAAACACATAAATCTAAGCTCCACTATCTTACCACCTCAAAGTTTCGTCCGTCCTCTCTTTGAATACGCTTCTGTTCTACTCCACTCATGCATTTCCCATAACTCAGTAATTGGACGACTTCAGTAAGGAGAATCTTACGCTTTTGTCTGCATCTTCCGTTCGATTACTCAAACCAATTATTTCTTAGAATAAGCAATACTCACCTACGCGACAAATATTCACTGTCTTGGATGAAATTTCTAGCAACATAATTATTACAATTATCCAACTAACTCTTAATTTTATTTCAGGAAGAACTATAGTACAAATTGTTCTTTTTTTCCACTCGTATGATATAATCACCAACCCAAAATTGTAATTTTTCTAAACCATTTTATTGTATTGACCACCGTATTTTATTAAAAATATTTAAGTACTATTGAGCTAATGAAACCTCCAATTCCTGAGCCTGCTACAAATTATGTAACTGGAGACAAACATTAACGCAGAATTTTATAAAACTTTTAATTCTGATTGAGGAAAATTAAAAACAGAAATTCCCCCAAGTTCTGTTCTGTTATTTAAAATGAGGAGAAAACTCGTTAACTATTTATAAACAAGGGGCCATTTCATCTACAGAACAAAGAAATTTGAACTATGAAAATAGCACGTCGACTCTGCTTATAGATAAACATTACGATAAAATAATATGACAAAAGTACAGAAATATGGAGAAAAATTGGACGTGCTAAAGTGAAACTTACTTTTACAGACTAATATAGTTGTTGTTAATGTATATCAAGTATTTCTGAGCAGATGCTTTTGTTTTAAAAAAAAGTGAGTATTAATTAATTTCAGAAACTCAAACTTTTAATTTTAAAGTAAGTAGAGTTTTTACGGCAAAGACCTTTGAAACGGTTCGCTGATGGAGTTATAGTTTGACCTACTACCTCTTTCACGCATAATTAATTTTGAATCTATCTGAAATATGATTGTTTAAAATAAAACGATTATCCCAAATGATATTCAAGAAATTATTTATCCTACCTCCTGTGGTGTAGCGGTCAGCGTTATTGTCTCGAATCAAAGAAGTCCCGGGTTCGAATACCGACGATGGCATGGATGTTGGATCCGAGTCTCCATACTGATAAACTCCCGTCAATTAGTCCCCCGACAAATATAAAATGCAACTGAGTACCTAATGAGTTGCTAATGACCTCATATGTTGACGCGACAATAAATAAATTAATTTATTAAGCACTTAGTAACCATGTAAAATGTGATACTAATGAACAAATAACATACTAGTACCTTTTAATCGGATGAAAATGTTATATCGCTAATTACAAACGAGAAACATACTGGAAAAGACATATTTGTTTCTTAATTTTTTTGGTAGTAAATACACGTGTAAATGCATTTGTTTGTAAGTGGTCCGTTTGCACGATATGTTCGCACCGCATAATTGTGAAAGTTACGTTCGGCGCACACAAATTAAGCCCGTGATTATCACTGAGGTATACACGTTAACAACTTACAGTAAACAGTCCTGTGGCGAGTATAGTAGCAGAGCAAACTGCCTGCAGGCAGCCGATGGCCTTATCAGAGCCAATATCAATACTAATTACTCGAACACTACAAATCAATAACGGTGATATGACGCTTTTAAAGAGGTGGGGCGATTTCAGTCATCAAATAAGAGAGAACTAAATTCAGATATAGGACTCAAATACTTGGAATTACCCCAAAATTTGATATTTATAATGTTTCCAAGTCAATGTAGTCATCGTACCCTGATCTAAATAGCCTTTCCTTACATATTCTTCATTTACCATACAAAATAGAACTACCAATGATCATAACCAGGTACTCTAATAAAATAATTTTCTTGTTGTGTAAAATTGACATTTTTCAAATTGATTTAACATACTTCAGCCTTTTATTGAAAAGCTGAAAGGAAACCTCGAAACCTGTGATTGTGAAATTGAAGTATCTTAACGATAATTATTAAATTAATAATCTATAGTTATTTAATTACATAAAAACAAAAATAGCACTGTTAGCTCAGATTAGAAACTGCGACAGCGAAGTTCGACCTGGAAGCTCGGCGAAGTCGATTTAATCGGATTCGGAAAGTTTTAGGGAACAAATCCTCGCTTGGCCTCCGTTTACACTAAAAGTCTGGCTCCATACACCCCGTCACGGAAATGCGTACTAAATTCAAGACACGTAAACTGACCGAGGAACGATCTACAACTTTTACAGCTATTTAGAGAAAACTCAGAAATACTACTAATAGTGGGTGTCTGGGACTCCTAAACCCTGGGCAAACAAAAGCTGGACGCCTTGAAACGATCGCTCGTCTGCGAATCGGCAGCTGGACTCCCCAGGCGATTCGTCGCTCGAATGCGAACTGACCGAACGCAACAAAGCGAGCCCCAAGTTCGGAGATCATGTCGTTCCCCACACCACTACCATTACAACTGGATGCACGGTCCCAGATACGCCAGAAACACGCTTGGAGTCACGTAAAAAGAAGACGCATCAACCTTCTCGACCGGACGACAACAAATCCACTGGATCAACATCTGCGCAATCGGCAGAAGAACCAGGAAACATTCAAGCAACAGTCGTGAATAGATACAAATAATTTAATATATATAATTGCTTATTATTGTTATGCTAAATTATATTTTCAACATTGTGTAAATAACACTTCATTCGGCTGCATCGGGTAAATCACACGTCTTTAGATATTTCTCCAATCAAGTTTAATTATATATTGAAAACACGGATAATAAATTGTAAGTAATCTATATAATAAAAAAGAATGTATATTTGTATGTATGTATGTATGTATGTATGTATGTATGTATTTACGTTGTTCTTTATACAAATTTTATCGCGTGGACAGAATGCAACAAAAATTGGTACACATATTCTTCAAAATACGAGAACCGGTACTGTGAGGGTGAGAAACGCCTAGCATACATGTGGAAAGAATTATAATTAAAACCCGTGATCATTAAATATTAAATTACCGCGCGCCAAGAGACAATGACGTCACGGGAGAGAAAGACGTTACTACGCAACGAACAAAGGAAATATTTCCTTTATTAGGAATGAAATAAAGCAGAGATATTTTCTTTAAATAAAAAGTATAATTTTATACAGCAATACTCCATCAAATGGTAATAAAGAAGAATACGAATTACTTTACCATCCTTGCGGAAAATGTAAGTTAATTTTCGCGCTATATTAGTTGTGAGTCTAGCTAACAATTTCAGCAATGTAATATTTCGTAATGTATGAAGACTGAGTGACAATTGACAATTATATCCTGAAATACTCAAGGAATATATTTAAGTATTCAATTAAATACTTTTTCGAGTTTATATAAATAAGTACACGAGCAACGCCGGGCACCCAGCTAGTATTTAAATATATATTCACATATATATCATGTTTAAAATTGTTCTGTTTAAATTTATTTAATATTAGGACTTGTAAGAATCAACTTACCATATTTTTAGCTTCGAAAACAAATCAACGATACGTAGGACTAGCTTTCATTTAATTAAAATGTAAATCTTTTTATTTTATTAAATTATTTCTGATAATATGGTTTGTTTATTCATTTCATAATTCACAATATTGAGTTTTTTCTTACCAAATCCTTTAGTAATATAATTACTTCCGTAAACTGTTTTATTTTTAATCTTGGATTACATAAACCTATCGTCGTGCGGGGGGGGGGGGGGGGGTTAGAGCAGAAGTATTTCGTAATAACGACACTCATAAATTATAATTACTCCTTATATATATTAGAAGCATTTACCCTAAATATCAGTGATTGTTTGGTGATACTTCTTGGATACAGGTTCGATTCCCGACGAAGTCAAATATTTTCCATCATTCGTCATAATTAGTCATTATAAATACTTTATCATAAGAAACATTAAAATTATCTAATCTATGACTCATAATTTATAAATGTGGAAATTTGGATTAATAAAATATTATACCAATTCCAATGTAATAATACAAACACTTTGATATTTTAAATTGTACCGAAATAATTATTTATTTCATGACGAATTGTGATTCTATAATTAATTAGAGAAGAATAGATACAAAACATTATATACAGTAATGTAATGTCACTTTTTATTTTGTTTAGTCGTCTGAAATGAGTAATTCCCTTTAACATTTTCTGTTAATTTTTCAGTAAAGTTGTCCTTCAAATAAAAAATTATTTTTTTTCTCATTTGGAAGAGAGAAAAATTATTTTCTTGTTAAAAATTGAACTATTTGACTTGTGGCTGGTTTTTATTTTACTTTAACCAAGTAGTTAATGTAAAAGTCCGGTCATTGAAAATTGTCATTAAATTGTCAGAAATTTTGTTTGGAAGTTACATTTAACTAAGCAAGTGAATATTATAATTGGGAAAATGTGCGAAAAATTCGTTACTCATTAGTGACCTTCCAATGGAAAGAGTTATTTTCTTTACTAGCTAATCTGAGTCGAATAAAAATTCACAACTTACAATTTTTGTGAGTCTAATGTCAAATAGAAAAATAAAAAATAGCTGTAACTTAATTAGATACATAATAATAAACTATTCTGTATATAATCTAATTATAAATATACCAAGTAAATACTTAAATGGAACTAAAGGAAGTATCACAAAAACAAAAATTCTTAAGGGCTATTTAGAAGATAAAAATATAACACAAATAACGCAATGTTGTGCAACGGTTGCATTACCGTTCTTTATATTCTACGGATCAAAACTAGAATTCCCTTGACGTCTCAACGGACTTCAAGTTTTCTGAGAGTGTAATGAGACACATTAGTTTAAATTCATTAGGTTCGTATGTGAATGGTGTTACCGTTCAACGACCACATCTCTATTCATCTGTTTAACTGTACATTGCTCTCTGCTAAACCAGATCGTTGCGGGTGAGGAAAAGCTTTGTGCAAAGTTTAGGCAGGTTCCAGCACCTCGACCGCAATGCGCCGGCCGATGTCTCATTAATTACAGTCCTGAGCTGTCGGGCGTAATGACCCGTGAAAGCCCGGGGTGAAGGCAGAGACTGTACTCTCTATTTTACCAAGTGGACAATATGTCATTACACACAAACAGTCACACCAGACATGCTGTCAACTCACGTCTCAGGATTTTTCATGATTGCCACCAAACGAAATTGTTTGTATTTATTAACTAAAGACAGCTGGCTGAAACATCTCAGCGGAACTCATGTCGAACAATCAACCATGTTCATTTCCCTTCCGTTATATTTGAATGATATGACTATACAAAGATTAGGAAATTAAAATTATGTAAAACTTTTAACAATCACATGACTAACATAACTACGAATAAATTAAATGTCCGAAACCCACCCCAAACTGTTTATACTTAGAAAGCCATAAAATAATTTAATAGTTAAGTTAATGTAAAATAGACGTAATTTAAAATATTGGATAATAACTATAAACTATAAAAACAAAATAATTGAAAATGAGGTAATTTAATGATCTTTCTCATTTTCTTAATTGATCTATTTACAGTTGCATGAAGAGCTCAGGTTATTAGCGACTAATTAAGGGAACTCAAATTGCCTTGTCGGGGACCTGATTTGTTGAGAGTTTCTCTCAAGCACACCAACAACAATACCCTCGCCGGGATTCTAAAGCGAGACCTCTGTCATTCGAGGCAGTCACGCTGACCCCTACACCACAGGAGGTCGACTTTTTACAATTTGTCTCCAATAACAAGGAGTTTCAATTTAAGGGAAGAAATTTAATTAAAGTTCTTCATGATCCCACAAGTCAATTTAAAACTGAAGAGCTGCAAATTCATATAGGAAAGTCTCTAATACAGTATGCAAATAAATATTTTTTTCTGAACTATAGAATCTCTTACTCAGTAACAGAAAAATATGCAGCGCAACCTTTATAACAATCATGTCTCGATAAGTGCACAATATTGTCGTTCACGTTGATGATATGATAAATTAAGTCAGTATCATTGGATTATTTTTCCTAGATAATCCATTCTAGAACAACACATTACATTACGTGCGTATCATAATTATTAAATGTAAATATTGTAAATATATAGCTTGTAAATAATATATGATTCACGTAAATGTATATTAGTATGTAAGTATGTAATGATAAAGTATGTTCATTAAAAACCTAGTTGTTGAAAACAATATTTTTTTTAAAAAAAACATTATTTTGTTAATTTGTATATATAAGTATTTAGATGTACTATTTTATGCTGGTAACAAATTGATTATTTCCTGCACAGAAAAATTAAATGCACGTCTCATGGTCTTCTTATCTTTATTTTTTAATGCCGAACTGCGATAAAATTATAACTTTATCTGCTTATTTTATCTGATACATTTTTATGTAACATTATCTATCGTATGCTTTTGAGAATTATCTACCAAAGTGTACTCACATATTAATTATCGATTAATCTGAACTTTAAAAAATTTGTATTTCGAAACTAAATTGTTGTTTGAATTATAAGGTAATGAATTAACAATTAGTGTTTCACGTCACTCATTTTTAAAAACAGCAACTCCATGTTTTTTTCTCATTATTTCCTCGTCAGATCTGTTTACCTAAGAAATTATATAAGGAAGTTTTCTTACACGTACGTGTCTCTAATTTTAATTCTCATCGTGAAAATTTTTAATTTCTATTCAAATATTTTTTCAGTTTAATCATTTTTATTGGCGCTCGACCCCGATTACTCATTTCTTTCATTAGTAGCTATTTATTCTCCTTGCGTGTTTTTGAAGGCAACTTTTCCCCAGGCCCCGTTTTCTGGCAGCCTTCCCGTCTGTATTCGGAGAAAAGAAGGTTGGGGAGACTTCCATAGAAGTGTGAATGCGAGGGCTTTAAAATATCTGACGCTCTTCCCATAGGAAACTCTGTGTCATCTCTTCAGAATTCAGCTGCCAGCGAATGGAGTCAAGTCACTGCGTTTGATGTTTATCAAACGTATTGCAGTGTTTGCTCCTCTATTAACTTAGGAACATGGGTGACGAATATTTGCTATTCGCATACAGTGACACGATTCCAGAACAGCTTGTAAACGTTTTTTCACCTTAAATATGTCCTTATTATAGAAACATGAAAACGACATTCGTCAATTTTTTCTAAACTGTTCTATTGTTACCTTGAATTGACTATTTCCAATTTTATTTTTTAATAAATACTAAAAACCAATCAGGCAACTGTTTCCACAAAACAGAGAACTGACCTACTTCTTACATCTTTAATGTAAGAAATTTAAGTAATAAAATAATGGTAAAATAAAATTGTCTTTCAAAAATATTCTGTAAAAACCTACAAATTCAAAAACGTGCTTGTAAAAGTCCTTATCATAAAATGTAGTTATGTCACATTCTAACAAATACTTAACAGTTGTCGTTAAGTCATATATGGACGTAGGGTGACAACTGTATTAGGAATCTTCCCTTATAAGTTCCATGACAAAAGTATATTACTCAACATTAAAAACGAATCGAGATTTAATTTTACTATAACTCTTTTTCCTCAATCATCAGACGGAAAAATACATTCCAACTCTCATTTTTAACCTCATCGTGTATTTTTTTCATACTCGTTTTACTTTCCTTTATAAAAATGGTGTTACACACAATCGATTCCGCCTCTTTTCAACTTCAATTTATAATTTTGGCAGAACATTTCTTTAACTTATATTTAATCAAAATTCATAAATAATAAAACAAACATTGGCTTATTTCAATAAAAATGTAAAATATAGATCCTCCTCTTTTTTTAACAATATCTAAACTTTAATGCCTAATTATTAACATTATTTCACAAAATATTGTCCAAAACTGAGGAGAACAAACAAAACCTGAAGCTTAAAGACTATAAATCTTATATTCTGACATAACTGAAGGTAGTATATGAAACAAAGAATAATTAGCAGAAGAATCACATCGATGAACTATAATTGTTTATGTACCTCACTTTATGCAAAATGCATTTTACAATTTTGATACCTCGTTATGTTATTGAATACTCTGATAATAATAAATTTAAGTTTTTAGTGCTTTAAGTATAAGGCAAGGATTGAAACCATATGCTAGAATTCATAAGCGGTATACTATTTTAAGCTACTGCTGAGTAAAAAGTGATATTGAGCACTATGATCTACAGCTAAAAAATTCAGTCCATACGTTCATCAAAAACTTAAACGAACTTCCGTAACAGGTTAAAACAAAGTGCGGAACAGAAAGTAATTTTTGCTGCAACACGTGATGCACGCCCGCAGTACATCATTTTTACAGAAGTTGTACTTGTGCATTTTCAAGGCCTCAAAGTTCAGAAAAATGCTTTCACTACAGTGAAATTATTTTTCCTGGGGAGTATAATTTAATAGTTTTCACAGAATAGGGATGACACACGTATTCAAAATAAAAAAATGTTATAAATTTAGCATCAAACTAAAAATTTATCCGTTACAGTGCTGAAATAAAATAAAATTTAAGACATAAATTCATGTACCTCTCAGCTGCTTCTTCTCATTAAAGTTTCCAATTTCGGTGAAGAGGATTTTTTATTTAGCGCGTACCGTGCTTTCGCATGAGTCCCCAACTAAATGACGAGCGCCAGAGTTCGACTGTGCATCTTTTCCGGGAAGCGAGTGGCGAAGCACGAAGAAGCCTTTCCTGCCATTATGGCGCATCTGATTGCTGACGGCCGCAAATACGGAGTCTAATGAGTGTCGCGCGATCCATCTTGGGGGAAGACAGGCCTCTCGGAAGCACAGGGTCTAAGAGGCTACTACACTCAGGAAAGCCCTGACTAATGGCAGCTGTTGCGGCAGGAAGGACGCGGAGATGGACGACGCACGCAAAGCAACCCACGCACAGCGAGGCTAAAGTGCGAGGTCTTTAAGGAGGAGCCATTTGTCATCCCATGCTACAAACATACACAGACTCCAATACATGGAACATCTGCTTCACTCTTCATAGATATTCCGAGTCAATGTGACTACCGACAAAATATAGATCGATTTTAACTGTAAAATGTATTTCCCAACTTTTATATTGAACATGTGGAGAACGTCTAGAAAGCGGACAGAAGAAGCAGATGAAAAAATACTACAATGGGAAAAAGAGAAGCGAGATAATTTTAATATTATCTTTATTAATTATTAATTTTGCTTCGTAATTTTTGTAATGAGAATGATAAGTGTTAATTTCCTATGACATGCTCAAAACACAAAAAACTTCTCACATTTGCATAAATAAAGTAATTCAGACTAAATATGAGTATTAGAATCATGCCAATAGTTCCACTGTAACAATGAAACGGGACATCCGGAATACATTGTGGTTCAGAGTCAAAGGATCGATAAAACAATCTTAATTTTGTAATTTTTATCTATGTAAGTAGTATGCTCAGTTCAATTTCTGAACACTTTTACTAGGGACAGTTGACCTCTTTGTTCCTCCTCATTATCTCATCTGTTTTAGACATTTTTACCATATGATTTTGTTCTCCAATATACGAGGATGGTCCGAAAAGTTTCCGACATCAACGTTAAGATGGCAGCACTAGTAAATAAAAGTTAGTGAATTTACAGAGATGGGAGCGTCGCTGGGAGAAGTGTGTAGAGTTACAAGGAGACTATGTTGAAAAATAAAAAAAATATCTTCTATCATTGTTGGGCCGGAAACTTTTCAAACCAGCCTCGTATAACGGTTAAAGTCAGTCAATATTCTACAGCCCTATTAGAACTTTAATAAGGTATTTAATTCTGTAAAAAATACTGAAAACTGTCTATTACGCATTACTATTCTGAAAATTATAAATTTTGCAAATTCCCTTTAATAGATTTCTAGACAGGTATTACTGTCATTCCTACGTTATAAGGCTTTATGTTTCCTTACACTTTATGTATATATATATATTTTCGCAAGGACATTTAAGGTTTCATCCTTCTCTGGCATATGTATTGTTACTTCAAAATGCATGGTAAAAAAATTTTCTTCTGAAACTATCGTTCGTCCTAAGAAAAAGGATACAACGACCGGACATAGTGAAGTTTTCGTTTTTAAATGTAACAATTTAGGAGAAGAAGATTAAAAAAAGACTACAATAAATTCATAAGATTAAACTCTATATTGAGCGATACTCATAATTATATTAAGTTTTATAATGATATAGTACCGCGAATTTTAAAATTACCTTTCTTAATGATTAATTTTGCTTCGCAGTGTTTGTATCCCAGTTGTGTTCTTTTCTTGTAATATATCTTTTTTCTAAATATTACCATCGGTTTTTACCTTATCTAGCTCCGACTGGGAGTTTAGGCATTTTCAACATTTATAAATTTTTCAGTCATCATATTTTACGTATTCTGAAGATTAAATACTTTTTCCAAATAAATTCATACTGTCGGTACTTCTTATTAATATTCTCGATCCTATAATGTTCCTAGAATTCACAAGCGATGTCACGAAGGAAGAACTCAAACATAAAATTTTCGAGGACGATTGTATTACATACCGAGAGATAAATGTTAACACATTTCAGGAAGACTTGGCTAAAATATTGTATGTCGGTCACAAATATAATGAAAAATAACTCAACATATTTTTACAAATATAAAATATAAAAATTAATAATGCTGTAGTATAAAACATCTAAAATACGGAAACAGAGAAAACAGATAATGGGAATTATCAGGTTATATTTTTAATGGAGATTCAAACATATTAGTAAAGCGGCGTGTGAAAGGTGGAGACGCTACACTTTATTAATAGGGTCTTTAAGAAAAATTCGAATGTAGTGAATGAAAAAGCATGCCAATCTTTGGTTAGACCCTTTATTGAATAAGGAGCGGTTCTCTGAGATTCGTACAGAAGCAAACATATAGCATAGGTTACAGGCTAGGGCAGGTAAAATATGCCTTTGAACTTGGGAAAACGGACCTAAACTTAACTTTCACAATTGTGCAATAAGACCAGGATTAGCGCTTTCTTTAAAATTTATGCTAATGAAACCGCCTATAGTGAAGTAAATTATCTTACAAGTCCACCAAACTATATTGATAAAAGTGACCGCTCTTTTAAAATTAGAGAAACGTATGAATGTGCGAAAATATCCGTACCTGAACAGAACGATGGTAAAATACTAACGATTATTAATAGTTAAGATTGAAAGATAGGTTAGACAAAGTAGATAAATTGATTTAAGAATGAAAAGTAGGCATTGCATAACACTTTTGGAATGCCTAATTACGTAATAGTGAAGTGTTTCTTAGTGGAATTAATGTGTTAGATTTATTCTTAAGCAAATGTTACCAAACGATTATTTTACTTTATTGGAGTGAAGTAATGAAAATATTTTCCATATTAAAACATTAGTTTTCTAGTAATTTATTTAAAATGTATTTTATTTTCAGGAAAAAAGATGTTAAAAACATTGTCCAAACGTTTTATGTTCTATGTTATATTTTTCTTTTGGTTTAGATATTTTTATATATTTTATAGCTGTCAATAATTATAAGCATAAATGCAGTTAATTTCATCCATTCATTAATTTTATATTCTTCATTTACTAATGCCATTCCCTAACCTACATATCTTCTTCCACAATAATTCACATTTTACTTGGAAGATTTTATCTTTCTTTCCGACGATTAACTACGCTATATTTAACACAATAACTATCGAACGCACTAACCATAGTTTGTGCAGTTGTACTCAATAGTAAAACCACAAAACGTCTTATTCGTTTGTAATTTACTGCTCACATTTTATCACTCAAATGCATATAATATATTCGTTGATGAAATATAAAATATAATTGTTTAAAGACAAATTGACTCATATATATCAAAAGAAAGCTGATAATTGTATTTTTAATTCTGTTTCGACCATCTTTTAAGAATCTATGACAATTATGTGAACTTAATTTTACTTGAATACTCAGAAAGACATCTTTGAAGTTACCTTTAGAATTTATATTACATTATCTTTCGTCTTGTCTTTCAACCAAAATACTTCACTTTAGTAAAGCTAGGTAATTGATGGATGAATGGATTTTTTTGTCAAAGTTGATGAAAGGATCTCTCTTTTGAAGGACGCACAGTATTCACGAAGCATTTGAAACATCTTGAAACTACCATTTTAAAAACGACCTCCGCTGCGCCGTCAAAGCTAAAGAAGCCAGTAATTGGGTAGGTTTCCCGTCCTACCGTCGTTTATGCTCTTATCTTCTTCCGTATCACAAAAGAAACTACGTTTCCCATGACATTAAGCTGTGACATGAGACTCAGACATCTGCTTTATTTCAATTTCTCTTAAAATGTTGTTATAGGACGTGCCTAGTTAAACCCTCAACCAAGAAAACAGGAGCAGTTTCTCAAGAAAACGAACAGATACGACCATATTTAGTTAAAAATAAAAATAATTGACTTTTCTCTACGTGTTTACGACTTAATATGTTTGTCAATAGAAATTCAAATACGAGTGTTGATATTAATTTTTTCAGTCTGAAGTATTATTTACTATGAAATTCGATTTACCAAGTCAAAATTACTTGTAAAATAGACTTAAAGTGAGTTATTTAATGACAGATTAGTTCAACCCAGTCTGAATCATATAGTGCTACAATTACGCTGATTAGGAGGGCAAATGAATTAACGCTGCTAACCTAACACAGAGCTTAATTGAACAAAGTACAGATTACGAGATTATGACCACTTCAAATGGGCCTATTTTCAGTACCGTTATTCACTGCACTCCCTCTTTTTCTCTCGTGTACGAACAGGCAAATATATACGAAATGTTGAAATAGTCCCAATTGACATTTCTTGATAATTAATGTAACATTTATTCGCCTTTAAGTTTTTATAAACTAACTTAAATTAAATCGTAAATGATTAAAACAACCACCTTGTCCAAAAACATTTTTAAAAAATTTCAAGTTGTATTTACATGTCTGATACAATTTATTTCTTGAAATATCAATAAATAATTTAAATTTTTTCGTGAAAGCACGCACCTGCATAAATTCATCCAAAAACATTATTTTTATTGAAATTACAAGAAATAAATTATATTTGTATTTGCAACTAACCGTATTATTTATATTTGCACTTGAAAATGTTCCAAAGCAAAATAAAAATACGTAGTGCCAATTTTCATTTTTAAAAATGTTTCTGACTAATTTTATAATTTATGATTGAATTGATTCAGATAAATATAACTATTAACCTAGCCTCTAACGAGAGTCTAACACCGAATTATTTTATTTATTTGAGAATCCCATACATGTATCACTCTAACTCCGTCTTTCTTTTCTTTGTAACGACCCTCAGTTTCCCTCTTTCCGCCATTGCCGTTATCGAAAGTTTACAGCCGCTAAATCCCTTCGGTCGTCTAAACTTCTTGAAGACCAGAATTTCTCCATAGTAATGCTGCTGTGTTATTCAGATTGTACAAATATGTAAATATATTTGGAATTCATTCGCTTGAATTTGTATAACGGTTTTATGTAAAATTCAATAACATTCTGCGGTGTAATACCGATTTTAATTTTAATTATAACATAACCGATCATTTTGATTATATGAAAGCTGAAACCTGTTTAGAGCGGTGACACTGTCAATTTAAATTAACCGCTTTGAACGTGTATTGATCAGTAATTGAGGTCTACATTTTCTCTATTTCATTATCACACAACAAATTCCGTGGCTGCTGCGTTATTCTAGTAGTAATATCATTAATTAAGTATAACATTCCCATTTATTATTTAATAAACAATTAATACATTCGATGACAACATAAAATTACGGTAATTTACCAATGTCAGTAGTTATGAGTGTTTTCAGTGCTGCATTGCGCCCATTCCATCCACCAAAGGAACGTTAAAACAAGAAAAACTCCAAAACAAAAAGAATGGTAGCCCGAAGAAATGCAGACCAAATATGGATAAAATAAACTGTCTTAGCATAAAATATATTATTTATGCAATATTAATTCTATTTTGGATATAAATCGGAATCTGATGAGTTAGGAAATTTGAGAACACACGGACTGATATAAGTGCAAAATGGAAAGAAAAATAAGCCAATCTTTCTAAGAACCAAAGGAAACGGATCGTCTTCATGTAGAGTAACATCAGTTCTGAATAAAAGTCCGACAGTCCGAAAATAAATCTATTAAAAACGTGTACACTTCGTTCATCCCGCATCCAGGGGTTTCTCTATGATTTCATTACCACCGTATAAAATGGGTACAGTGGTATTTAAAGACCTAATAAATCCAATTAACTGTATTTGTATATAATAAATAAATGACACATACAAAATGAAAGGTGTAGAAAGATCATCATCTTACACAGAAATTACGAAACATGAAAATGGATGAAAGTGAAATATAATAACTCCAAAAATAGGTACACTCTTTCAAGATTACTAGAGATATATAAGGATTGTCATCACTGACGGTTGAAAAATGCGAGTAGAGACTAAAATGTGAACTAAAATTATGGAAAATTACTATCATCGTCTACCGTTTATAGATTACAAGGAAATCTTTCCAGAAAGTGCCAATTTATTACAAAAAATTAATGCAGAAGAATAATAGAATTAAAACAAATAATTTTTTATAGCAAATAAAATAGGTTGAATTAAGGCTACTTTAACGCCAAACGGTATAGGATTAAAATATGATCATATGGAATAAAGTTTAGAAACGTCTGATAATATAGACTACGACTAAATAAAAAATTGTTCGTATTTATGAAGGCGATAACTTTATTTGTGATGTTCAGGACCATTGGTCCATCCTAAATTCGTGATTGTGATTATAATGAGATTCTGTGAATAGAACAAAAAGAAAGAGAAAAAGAAGATTAAAATTTTAAATAGTTTATAAGCTCCTTTGGTGGCCCTATTAATTAGAATTATGATTTACCTTACTGAATTTTATCGCAATCCCATAATGTGCAACATTACTGTCCGTAAATAATAACAGTTAATAAAAATTTTCAATTGCGTCATAAAGGATATAATTATTTCAGACCGTTTTTTGACACTTTTTCGAAATTAAGGGGTTTAAATTCCCATAATTAAGAACAATTTTATTCATTTAATTCAGATTTTTATTAATATTGCCCTATATGTTATTTCACAATTACAGGATCAACAAATTCTTTATGTCCCATTAAAATTGTAGAATTTCAATTATTCAACAAAAAATTCACAGTAATATTAGTAATCGCTAAGTTATATATGTATGTATAAATATATATATATATTAGGTAATCCATTAAAGATACTTGAAATAACTTTAAATTTTTCATACGTAACGCTTCCGCTGCACATCGAAAAAAAATTAAACGTACAACATATGGTAAATGAAAAAAAAAACTAGTAAAACATTCCAGTTGGCAGTAGTCATAAATTCAGGCTCCAACCGTCACTTCAGATCGAATCGCAGATCCACAGTTTTACGATGCCACAATAAATCAGTTCCCCAAATATAGTCCCTCCTCGTAGATAGTCTGTCGCAGCCAAATCTGGCTCTACCTGCGAGCATCCAATTTCCTGTCCTCCAGCCACATCGCCATCTGGCGGTGGGTGACACGTCAAACACAGTCCACGAGGGGGTCTCCGGCCTGTTGCAGGCTCGCTTTAAGTGAAAAACCTTCATTTTCATAGCGAAAATTCAAAATGATGCTAAATAAATTACATTGAAATTCAGTAATTACGATTGAGTTTACTTCAAATCAGTTCATAAAAGAAATAATAGATAATGAGGGAAACGTAAATTAAATTATTAATAGAACAGTTTATGAATAGAAACAAAAAAAGAATGAGTATAAAGAGGAATGAGGATAATTAAATCTTTTTTGTCTCTTTTCACTACATCCTTCGCTATCTTATCCATAATAACAGAAAAGAATGTCGATATAAGTTGCTCTTAATATATACCTGAGAAACATTAGTTCAAAATATACTAAAGAGAAATTAAAATTAGTTTAATAAAAAAATTCAATTGGAATAAATTAATTATTTATGTAGGTGATCAACTTCATACCGTATATTTTATCATAAATTGCTGGTTTGCATTTAATAATCTATTATTCTCTAAGCCAAATATAACCCTTCCACCTAAAATGTTAGCCATCTGACATAATAATACTACTAGATTTTTTAAATATATATGGAGGATTGAATTTTTTTATTCGGCCGTACCTATAAGAGAATTTTAGCTTGTAAACATTCATTGGTAAGGTTTAATAGTATGATAGCATAGTGAGAAAATTATAATTTTTTTATTTCACCATTGTTACGTATAATTAGTTTAAGTTTTGTCAATATCTAAGGAAGACGGCATTGAAACTTATTTCCACAAGAAACAGTAATCGTAAAGCTTGTTACAGCTAGTATATAAATATCATTTTATTTTAATATACTAAAAATTGTGTTGATGTTATAGGTCATTAACTAATAAATTTTCTTAATTTCAAGGTTTTCGGAATATCACAATATTCATATCTGAAAATATCGACCACGACAAATGTTCCATTTTGTATAAATCTGAAAAATTAAAAACTCAAATTTAATATTTTTTTGTTTCTATTATGTCTCAATTATGAGAAATACAAATTAATACAAAATGGATTAATTAGCCTAATTTCACTATTTTCCATAGATTTTTTGTCAATTTGATGACGCAAGACTTGCATCAACCTTCATTTAGTTATTTATATTATTAATTACAATATCACCAATTATTTGACACTATAAGGGCCTAAAATAGATAAAAGTTTCTATTATACCTTTTTTTAATGGATTTACAATTTTTTATAAAACGTTATTATTGCACATTTCAATGTTTTCTTCTTTTTATTCAGGTGTAGACAAGCTACGTATAGGGTAATCCACATAGTGGCAACTCCCCTATTATAGCATAGGAAAGGGATTTGAAAGGGGGGATGCGGAAGGGTAGAGGAAGGTAGCCAAGGGTTAACTTGGGCCCCCAGGCTATGGTCTAAGGATCCTACCCGGCAATTCGCCTAAAAGTGATGCAGGGGAACCCCTAGAAAAACCAGTAATCAGGTAGGTCGAGCATTTGGTACTTGTCCCACGCCCTTCCGATGGCGGGAGATGGGTTAGCTGTGGGGTCGCAGCTTTCCCCTCGCCGTGCCGTGACCAATTTAGGAGACAGCTGGCCGACTATTCCAATAGGAATAGCGGACAACTCTTACCGTATGCCCAAGGTCTGCGACCCCGGAACATACACCTCTCAAAACAGGCCGAGGTGCCTCGGCATATGGGAACCTTAGTTCAAAATACCAGAGAGATGTGAAGGCATCCCCAAAGGTAACCGCCAGAGCTCTCCACATTTCAATGTTAAAAATGAAAAATTTTTTACCAGTTCTTATAAACTTCGAATGAAGTAAATTATAGTAAAATGACGGGGAAATATTAAAGACTGAGAGAACAAGCGAAATAAGAGACTCAATTAAACCTGTCACAGTGTAGATTAAAGCGTGCTAATAGAGCGAGCAAATAGATAAAAATATTAGATAAATAAAAACAATGTTAATGATTACAACAACTCTTAGCAGTCATACAGGCTCTCTTGTGATTCATTATCAGTCAACTGAGCCGTTTTGTGAAACTGTTGTTTCTTTGAACATGATACACCATGTGTAATCTCTTAAGCATATTTATAATTTTTAGATGAACAGCATGGAGCATTGAACTCAAAATCAAATTATGGTTCTTTGTGTGATTTTATTATTATTCGTCGTAAAATTACTCAACCGGTAGTCGCCGCTGTTGTGTACCAGAATCGCTGGTTTACTATTCAACGGCTAAATATCTCTGTCTCTCTCTGCAAAGCGTCCCCCTCTTTCGGCCTGTTTCACAACAAATTTCATCCGTTTACTGTCAAAGTTTTCAAGGTTTGTGAAGAAATTTTCCTTTAAGAAGTTCTACTTTATGACATAATGTAAAAAATTATGATATCTACTTTATAATCCTTAAATTAATATGATAATTATGACTAATAAATAAGCAGGGAAACGGCCAATTGTCAGACAAAATGTATTATTCAACTAAAATAAAAAATAATTACAATATCACGACGTTTCGACCTCATCAAGTAATAGACAGTTTCAAATGTATTCACATATGTATATGTTAAAATTAGGTGTAAAAATATAAATTTATTATTATGGAGTGTGTCCTATGACGGTTAGAACCGTCATGACACTAAATTAATATATGAACATATAAATTCTGGAATTACCCTACATTTAAAACTGTCTATTACCTGATTATATACCAAAATTATGAAAGAAACGACGTAGTATTAGAATTGTTTTCTATTTTGCTTAAATCATACATTTTTCTGATAAACTTGCCGTTATTCTGATTTTTTTATGACTACATTCTAATAAAAGATAAAAATTGACAGGTACACTAATTTCTTTCATCAATTTTATAATATGGCATTAATAATAATAATTTCACGCATGTTGTGATTAGTCATTAGATCATTGAAAAGGAATGTACAGTAATAAAAATCACCTCTTATTTGCACAATTACCATTAACATAATAATAAATATGAGTTTGTCTCATAACTCATTCCTGAAAACTATAGAAAGTTATTTATTCACATAGCTACAAGACAATGGTATCACTCACTCCATTTTCATTTGGAATGACAATAATCCGAGTGAAATTGGATACATTACAATAATACTGATTATAATTAAACAAAAATGAAGTATGATGTTTCCGTCACTAACTTACTAAAAGGAAAGTACGCGAATAACGAAGGAAAAGCATTCTGTCCATATTTCCTTGCATTCAATTCGTTCCAATCAATACCTTTCGATATCTCCAATAACCTACACGAAACCGTGGAAGATATCGTAACTTCTGGGGGTTGTTGCTTGGGGAGGCGGCGTTCTTGCCGTTCATGAGCATAGAGTTCGCCATTTCAATTTCAAAGTTTATTTCGCCGAGCAGCCTGGCCGTAACCATAAATCGCTCGCTGTTTGATCACAATGCACCTGGCTGCCTGTGTGGGCGGATAAATCTGCGAGCAAGGAATGCTTCCTGCGAGGATTCATAGCACATAAAAACAACCGCGGGAATTGAGTCCCACGGGAATTGTCGTCGGGAGTTGAGAGGAGGGAGTCGGAAAGTTTTCAACCCTGGGCCGGCTAGAGTTTGCCAGACACGCCTCGCTTGCTTCGTGCTTTCAAAGAAGTAGCGTAGAACGCCCACTCTCCGATAACGTAGGGGAAGTGCTTCGTGTCACTCTAAATGGAGCTCCTTAAACATCCAAAAGAGTCTCTCTAAAGCGAGGCAATAACCGCTCAAAAATTTATTGGGACTCTGTTTGTGGTTTTACGGAGTCTTATTTTGCCTCAAGAGTTTCCGAGAGTCTGCCTCACACTCTTCGGTATAAAAACTGAGGAATGAGAGGAAACGTTGTGACTATTTCAGGATAAATGGATCCGAAATTTACTTAATATCTGCCATGAAACTAAGTGATACCTACTCCTACCACTGACGTCTTACAATTTTTGGGGAAAAAATTCAATGCACTTTCATTATAGTTAAGTCCTGCGATATGTAATAATTTAAATTGGTGTTGAAAAAAACACTTTTAAACTTACATCCGAAAATACTTCAGCAGAAATTTATTATAAAAATGTTATACACCAACAGATTCAAATGGTCACAAAATACCTTATTTCATACTCGATATGACTTCAATATACTTCTCGAATCAGTATACTGTATATTATTGTTTACAAAATTCGTAATTCAGGGAAAAAAATATTTAAATATTCGTATGAATGTATGTATGTAACAGACTGGTTGACTGACTGGCATATCAATGAAACTATGCAACCAAAAAACGTTGAATTTAGTTCCGATTACAACAATATACGTAACCTCTAACAATATACAACTCGTTAAGGGATAATTTTTTTTAGAGTAACAGGCTACATGAGGGTAATCCACACAGTGGAAAATGCCCCTTTAATAGCATTTGAAAGGGGGGATGCGGAAGGTTAAAGGGACCCCTAACGTTAGTTTAAGGACCCTACGCGGCATTCGCCTAAAAGTGATGCAGGGAAAATCCTAAAAAACCTGCATCAGATATGTCGGTAATTGGGTACGCCCGATTGCGGGAGAAGTTTTCTGTGAAGACGCAGCATTCCCTTCTCCGTGCGTCGACTAGTTGAGGAGGCAGCTGGGCCGCCTGATCCAATGGGAACAGAGAACAACTCTTACCGTATGGTCAAGGTCTGTGACCCCGGAACATACTCCCCTCAAAACAGGCCGAGGTGCCTCGATTTGTGAGAACCTTAGCTCAAAAACGGAGAGAGGAGAAGGCATCCACAAAGGTCTCTTCAGAAAGGTTGACCTGCGAGAAATCCTCGCAGCCTTTTGCTCCGAGATCAAAATAGGGTTAGACGCAATGCAGGTACAAAAATAAAGGCCGAGAAAGAGCTCTTTAGAGGTGTCTTGATATTCTGAAAAATTAACTAAAAATAACCAGGAACATCTAAAGCACTAGTTTTAATTCCGAAAATAAATAATCTTTATAATTCGAGTCCAAGAATAAATTAAATTAATTTTAATTTAATCGCTTCATTATTTCTATCAAAAATAAGTGTAAACTATAAAATGTTACTAACACATAATTATTTCTATATGACGTGTATTGCTATGCTTTTTATTAATAATAATATTTTTCCATTTAGAAGCCTGTTTCTTACTTGAATTAATTCGATATTTTTTTAATTTTTTGAAACCTGCTAAGTGCAGCGCCATACTAAAAAGACTTCGAGATTAATATTCTGGAGAACGAAGCCGATGCCTCAATTTCTACGAAAATTGCTAAGTGAGGACCATGCTGACATTCAATAATTCATTAAATATTCTGTTTTATTCTGCTGACTGTCTACGAGTCTCATGGCAACAAACAACTCCTAAACTAGAGTTATTAAGTAAAACATTATCAACATACGGCTCAGAGTTATTCCCATTTTTCTAATATTTTCTTCTCATTCCTCTTAATACTTTCACCAGAACTTAAGTTTTCATTTACAGTATACTACACCCTTTAATAGTCCGGCTCGTGGTCAGCCAAACTCCGTGTATTAGGCCTAATTAAAAAATAAATAAATTACCTGTAATAAAATAAAAAATGTAGTTTAACTTTCGAAGACTTCTGTTATAAACTTTCTCCAAGCTACGTACGTAAAGTAAGTTTCGTTCTTCTAACATATCTTCACTGTCAGTTGGGTATGCAACGCCAATAAGTTTCGTATATTTTTATTAATAATTTATTTAATTACTAAATGGTTAATAAACGAAACACAGTACATTTAATTAAAATGTGTACAATGTTATTATTTTTTCAATTCCTTTATGTATATGAAATTATTAAAATGTATACTAATGAACGAAAGATATATAAAATACTGGCCTGCAATAAGCGCTCTAAAAGTTTTAATTAAGAGCGTGCATAGCATAAAAAAAGGCGTTCTTAATGGTACGGTCGGGCAGAAAGTATTTATAGAACTCCGGCATATCCCCAACTTTAGTCCTTCCAGCCGTCCAGCCATATTTGGCTGGATATTCAAGGGTCTGCTGTAATATTTATAGTCGGTACTAATCTACTATAGACATCAGTCACATAGTTTATTCATATACAAGTGTACTACAAGTATACTATACAATCTGTTTAGTTTTAAAAAATACTGTTATGAATGTTCCAAACTTATAAATTTACTGTAGTAGGTTTTAGATTACCGCCAAAGGTAATATATTTTTCTTTTCCATTACTATGAAATATTTGTATGATTTGAAAACATCTAATTACAGATTGAATTAACAATTTATTGGACTTATTGTCATAACCTAATAGTTGTAACAGTCTTCTTCATAATATAAATAAAATTACTTCCTTTCAGAATACAAAAAATTTCCTCAACATTTATATCTTAATAATATAAATTTTATATCTTTAGTCAAATTTAAATACATGTAGTGTCAATCTCAAAAGAAATTTTGTCATTTTAAATTTCTTATCCAAATTCTTTCTTAAGAAACTATTTAAGTTCGTGATGGGGTCAATGAAACGAAAACAGATAAATAAGATTTGTGCTAGATTTCAAATAATGTAATACTTGCAAATAGGCTGCATGAAATGAAATTTGCTACGTCTTGTTTAAAGTTAACATTTATATTTTTTAGCGTTAATGAGACCAAATTATAGTTATTTACAGGAGGACTTAAAAGGTCTTTAAATTGACTATTTCAAAACTTGAAGTTCAGAGGCTTACATAATTTTATTTTTCATTTAATTCCTGCTTGAGGTGGCTTTGTGTGGTTATGGGAAAAGCTATATATACTTATATATTTCACTTATTTTAGCTGTCTGTTTATTTTAAATAAAATTATTATAATATACTGAAATATTCCTTTGTTAATATTACTGGATTTACAGTTGCATTCATAATATTTATTTACCATTATAAAAGGTTTCATAAGTATCTAAATAATTTTCATTTTATGATAGTGACGTAATTAAATTTTTGCATACTGATTGGTTGTTAAAAATGATCAAAATTTCGGAAGCGTGAACTGACATTTTAATTTTATTATTATTTTAATTTTCAATAAACACACGATCAGTTTTACTAATATAAAGATGGATAGTAAACAGCAAAACAAAATTTTAAATTTGATTCTTGTTTGATATTTATTGTGATATTTTAAATTAAATGTCATCCTTTGTAATGTTTACACACGAGTTCCGTCAATGGAGCCCAAGTTATGGACTATGCACCATGAATCCGCTCCACTCTGTAGAAATTTTATGGGCAACTTTGACACAAATGTCAACATATCGCAGCATGGAACTGCTGTATTTGATTCACTAACTATTTATAGTAACACACAATTAGCTTTTGTATCATCTCGCCTCCCATTGAATCGGCGTGTTTGATTGAGCCGTCTGTATAGCTATAGATTTTTCTGTATTCAGAGCTGTCGGTTCCAATAATTACCCGTTTTATATACCTATTCAATTGATAACATGGACTTCGGTTAACTGTAGTATTATTTCAAACTGAAGTACATAACAAAAAAAAGACTATTCACCCCGACCACTATGTCAAGTTGACTCAATTTTTTAATACATCATTGGTAAGTATCACGGTAAAATTTTCAGTCAATATTCTCTTCCATGTGTAAGGTTTTTAAAATTAATATTAACAGTTCTTCTTTCTACGTCTGTAATCATTGATTTTTTTTCTGTTTAGCGAAATTAATTTTCCTTGATTCACTACAGTAGCTTGCAACGAATCTCCCACTCAATTCAACGCCTTCGTACATACCGCAAGAAATAAACTCATAACCACTATTAACTTGTAATAAAAAAGAAATTAATTTGATGAGTCATAATATAATTTAATAATATACAGAATGTAACGTCGAGTAGCGTTAACCATGTTCAACTAAGATCAATTGTAAGTATAAGTAATGTTAAATTTTTTCTCACAGAATTTTGCACCTTCATTACTTCATATATATATATATATAATCTCTATAAACGACTATAATAAGACTCTTTTAATTTCAGTTCGTCTACATTGACTAACAATTTCCAAACGTTTCATATTTATGTTCAATATTATAATATTTGGAAGCTTAATTCGTCTTTACAAAAAATAATAAACTATCAAGCCTGGGATAAACAGTCTAAACTCTCCGTATATCATGATTTTATCTACGATAAGGTTTAATATAGATGCTGTGAAAGGAAAACTGTTTTTTTTCACCTTGGTAATGGAGTGACGTCACATAAGGACTTTTTTTATGATTCAAATATTTTATTACAATAGGAATAATTATTTTTTCAGTGTGAAATTTGGTAAATAATTTTTCAGAGAATTTTTACAAATTTGTACAATTATTTGATCATTACAGGCAACGCAATCTTGAATATTTACGCGCCTACTTTTTGTGAAATACGCTTCGCGCTCGGTGGACACGTCACGCAGAGAAGCTGGCTCAACACGGAGTACCTCATGGTAATATATACTCTATACGTAGTAACGTGACGTGACATTCAATACTCATATAAAAGTAAATAAATATTTAATATTATCTGTCCAATAAATTAATCAAGAAAAATAAAAACAGCCAATTTGTCAGAAACAATATATATTAATCGACCAAAACAAAAAATCATTGCAATACGACGATTGGATCATAATTTTGAAACTTCATAAGATAAAAGATAGTTTTGAATGTATTCATATATGGGTGTGTTAAATATATATATATATATATATATATATATGTTAAAGTTAGAATTTTTTTTAAGTATGGAACAATGGTAAACTGATTAAGAATCGTCTTTATTTCTGTAAAGTGTTTGGAAGTCGTCTTATATCCAGGATAAATTAAATATTCCGGTTGATTTAATTTGGAAGTATTATTTTAGGCTCATCTTTCTTATATAAATTCTATTGTAATTTTAAAAAAATATCTGCTTTTAGAGTATCACTCGAGCTGGCTAAACAATTGCATAAATGCACCAAACAATATGTAAGTCAATATGAGATAATTTTGTAGAGATCGATAGTTAGATTAATGTTGATTAGCATGTAGGGTTTAATCCTTCCATTCAATCTGTTTCTGTGTAATGATTTTGCTGATGATTGTAAAGTGGGTCGAAAGTTACTATTTTAATTTGATATTTTAATATATCCTAAAGATACTTTGAATAAAGGTTTCTTTAATGATAATTATAGTAATTATAATTTTTTAAAATTATTATTTAAATTTACTCATCATCTGTTATACGATTATGTTAATGGTTTAGGAGATGCAGGAGTTTGATGTAATACGATTGCATGCATGTGTTCAAAATCATGCAAATTCCACCTCAAGTGTATTCATTGGAGCAAATATAATGCAGGCAATAAGTCGAGGGTGATGCATCCTCACAGAAAATCCTAACGTCCATTTCGGAAAGGCGTGGGACAAATACTGAGAGTCCGAAATACCTGATGCAAGTTTTCTTTCATCACATTCAGTCATGATACTTTAACTATAGCGAAGAGACCTTAGATAATCCCCCGCTTCCTTGCTCGACCTTCCGCATCCCCCATTTATTTCCCTACATATTCTATTACAGGGAAGAAGCCCTAATGTATACTGCCCTCAAACAGCCTGTTTCTTTAAGAAAACGAAATGATACTGATCAGGAGATTAATTCTAAATTGATGATTTTTGGAACCAACGATCCTACCTAATATCAACATCCGTATCAAACGACATTTTTCCCCTCCCCGAATTATTGGCAAGATTCGAAACGTTGGCTTGCTAATTCTTCTTGCTATATTTTTTGGCCTATTTTTATCATCTTATATCCATTTATCTACCTGACTACATATCCTCGCTCACTAAGAATTCATTTTTAACGTTTGCAATTCTTAAACCTCGTTAACTTAAAACGATATAGGCACTCGAAACCCGACAATCATTTCTACTAATTCAAAAGCATTTTATTCTACATGACACACAATAAGCAGCGAAATAATATATGATATTATGTAAATGATATGTAAAAATTGTTATCAGTGCTTAGTTCCAATATGAAGAAAATGGATATCGCCACGCACATTAAACCGAAGTTTCAGATTCACCAGAATTAAGTCAGGCATTGTTGTGGATGCTGCCTCCGCACGCATGGCGGAGGTGTGAAGTTTACTTGGTTAAGCTCCACATCCTGCTCGAAATCAGGCCACTGCTGTATTACAACCATAATCCAGATTTACCGGCTCGCTTCTACTCAATCATTTCATTACCAATTTTAACAATGAATTGATGTTCTTATGCAGAGGGTTCCGGTTTCCATGGTAATTGAATTAATACGGGGTATTTTCTACATTATGATAATAACATGACGTTTGAAAACATATTGAATTCTAAATAAACGAACACGATTAATGCGCAAGTATAAATTATCTTTGTGCAAATTAAAGTAAATATATGGACAACATTCTATTAATTCCTAAAATTCTTTATTTAAAAAAATTTTCATGGCACATATCTCCCTGTACTCTAATATAATTAAAAATAACGTCTATTATATTTAGTTATGGCGATACCATAAGACAATAACTTCCTTTTGCTGTAGGTATGATTACATTACGTTTATTGGCTTACACTACTATGTAATGTCACCAACGCTCCCATTTCTGTCCGACGTTTTCAAAGAGATGTTAATTCACGAACAGAAGAAATTATAATTAAACTCAACTTTTCTTAAGGCGAAAATGGATTCACTAGCCTCTTGATGTAACCTCTCATCCTGCCTATTACACAATCTCCCATTGGTTCCTGCAAAAGCTCGTTAACCCTCGTGGATGCAAACTATCTATATACTTAGTCTTGCAGACACTACACCGTCGTGTTCGCTAATTAACCCTTCAAACTGTTATTCGCTATAGAAATTAATATTATTATTATTTAATATGAATCATTTAATATAAAATTAAAAGTTCACGATAGAAAAATCTAGACCGGATAGGGAATCTAACCCATGATAAAAAAAATAGACAGTACGTGGTGCTATTAATTCTGAACTGGCCTGGTCCACTCAACGTCAGATGCAAGCTTTCTCCATCCGGATGTGAATAATTTGATTTATCAAATTGTAGATGAGCCTTTGTTCAGGTCTATATAAGCATTCGAGTAAATAAATTAATCATAATGGCTCTCAGCCTTTAGTCACGCCACTCAGGCTTTTGTGAATCGAGTGATAATTCGTATGTCATTTAATGACAATAACGGCTTTTAATTTGAGTGTGTAAATAATTGTATAAGAATATTTTTGAATGACAAAGGAATAAAGAAAAAAGATGAAAATATGGCGGATTCAATGGTCATATTTTAATTGGGATACCTCGTTTTGCAGTGTCGCAGCTAATGATTTATGTATTCAATGTACCTCCTGATGCGTCCATCCCTAAGGAATATTTACTTACCATTTACACTGTTATGATGTTAAATTGCATTAATTACGCTCCAGTTACAATATAAAATGTCTCGTCATACATTGGATAGTATACTCTATATTTCGCCTATTATTATTTTACTTTCACTTTGATAGCTCCATTATTCTTCAACTTCTGTGAATGGAAAAATAAATTCCAATATTTGTATATGAATTTTTAATTGTTCCTCCAGATCAAAGTTTTTCATATCCAAAATTCTTAGATCAATTAATTGATCATAATTCTGATCATTTTTACTTCAAAGTTTGTCTGTAAGAATACACTTCCTAATCTTTCTTAATAATGCAACGCCGAAAACTTTTATTTCTCCTAATGGAAAGTCCACTTTCCCTTCTACATTATACATAGTATAGTGGTTAACCGTTCGAATTGAAAAGCGGATGTCTCGGCTTTACATCGTGGTTGCACATGAGGTTTATGATATAGAGTGGCATAGGCTACGAAACTGATTCATTTAAATTTAAAACTCGTGTTTCTTTCACCTACACAATCAGTAGTAGTTTAATACTTAAATTATTAATAAAGGACAAGCATTTAAATATTTTGCAAATATAATTTCGATCAAATCTAGAAAAAAATTTCTTATAAATTTAATAATAATCTTAGTTAAAAATTGAAAATGTCTTATGAACCTCTCAAGAATATCAGTCATTTAATTTGATCACGATAAACATAGGACTGACAATCGTAATATGTATAGGCCTATAATATATAGAGAGAGAGGGGGGAGACTAATGTTCACCGCCAGTCACTCAACTCAGCTACTCGAAAATTCGTATACATACTCTATTCTCTAACAGCTGCTTTGAATATCTAAAATTATTCGACACTACAATTAAGCTTTTTTACATAAAAAATTTACAATTTCAAATATCAAGGAAATATTTATTAAGAAAATAATTGATTTACGTAATTAGTTAAATTGATTATAACAGAATTTTTATCAATTGAGTTGGGTGTCAACAGATTGACTGAAAATTTTAGTTTATTACTATATAAATATATGATAAATATTTACATTAATTTACACCGGCTTTAAATCATTAAAATAAATTTACCATAACCCTTTCTCAGAAGGGTATTGTGGGTCGAAAGTCGCTAATTCAAAAACAGAGGGTTTAATTATTTAGCGTATATAATGGAGCAGAATGAAAGTACTTGACAATAAAAATAAAATGGTGAATTTTAGATCTTATTGTTCGTTGTATTTTCCATAAATAAGAATGTTTCACTACGGCTTCAACTCTGCAAATTGGTGCGTATAATATATATATGGTTCCTGATTCGGCTTCATCGCCACAGCATACAGGATGGAATAATTCGCCTCCGAGCTATAACTTCAGTTTCAACCTATGACTTTGAGATTTGTTTTAAAATTTTGTATTGCACCATCCAGATTTATATCGATTAATGGACTGACTATTAAAATTGTTGTCACTACAGTCTTTTGTTTTTTGCTAATGGCGTCGGTTACTGACGAGTTTGAAGTCGCTCAGATTCCCATCGTCGAATTCCTCTCTGTCGTGTTGCACTCGTGCGTGTTTCAGGAATCTGATTTATTTCACCAATCGCATAATTTCTATTAAATCGAGGTATTGAAAAATCGTGGAATTAAAATGTCGAATTAAACCGTGGAGGTAAGCCAACAATGTTAAACTGTCATTATAAACTGTTGCCTAAACAATACGAATTATATATACTTAAAATGTCATAAACTGTTTCCAGAAAATTAATATGAAATTAATTTAAATTAAATAAGTAATTATTTATATCGGTGATACCTGTTCATTACACAACATTGATCAGCCCAGCAAGTAACGTCATGAATAATGGTTATCGATATGAAGAATCAAAAAATTATCTTCCACTACACAAAAATGCACATACAAACAAGATAATGCAGAAACAATTATTGAGATTAAAGGGAAATAAATGTCTTATCTGAGTTAATTATTCCCTATTAATTAATCTATTGAACTATTACTAAGATTTCAAATATTTCCAAGATTTTTCCAGCGTCCGAAACAGGAACTAGATAGGCAGCAAATGCCACAATCGTATCATCTTAGAAATTGGTGGATATTGGTAGGCTTATGTGCTATATTAAAATGATTCATAAACATGTGTCGACAATCATTATGTATGTAGATTGTTATTCGAAATTTAACTCGTCTTTCACGAAGGCAGCTGTGAACTGCAGAATCACGGGATCCTACAAGAACATTGCCGACTTCCTGTGTTGTAGTGGTCAGCGTTACTGCGTTGCATCCCAAAGGTCCTGGGTTCGAACCCCGGCGAGGTCATGGATGATGTGTTTCACTACTGAGATTAGCCAAGAAAGTAGTTCCTCGACAAAGTCAACCCGAATAGTGTACAAAGTCGCTGAAGACCTTATCACTTGATACGATTATTAATATACAAAAAATAAAAAACCAGCGTAAGGGCCGTCCTACGACGCTCTCTTCTGATTATCAGAAGCACATTACTTATACCATCAGTATTGCTAAGCAATATATACATATCAAATTGAAAGTTAATGCATAGAGTACCAAAAATTTCTTACGCATGTTGAAAGCAAGCAAAAACCATCCCTGTTCCTCCTAGACTTTTCTTCAGTTGTGTATCTGAGGTAAAAGTACATGCGCCCAATTAGTAGTTCGGCGTCGGCTCTGAAAATTTGTGCGAGCGTCTAAATAAGACGCCGGCCAGGTGCAGGGGCGCATTGAGGCGAAACTGTGTACAAAGCGACAACGCCCTCCCTTCTAATAAACAAAGATGCGGGCTAATACAGAGATATTCATGAGCACGAGGGTGGAACGCCTGCGCAAGACAAAGACTGCTATAAGCCGGCTCAAACTAAGGCGCCGCCTCGCCGCTTCTGTTGACTTTGATAGGGCATAAGCGGATCCTTCGGAGGAAGTTACCGTCTCGAGGGGAGCGGATCTTTGTTTGCCAATTATATTGCCTGTTGTTTGCGGAGAAAATGTAGCCTTATAGAGTCTATTTCGGTAGCGAGATTATCGGCGGGGAAAACGAACTCTATTTGATTTACATAAGTCGATCGATTAGATTGCTTGAGCTGTGTAGAACAACAGCAAAGATTGTCTTATAGAATTACTATTTATCCCCACATAAGCCCAACTATACCAATAAGAGTTTTTCTTACACCAGTTTCCATAATAAAGAAATATATTATTCGCATACATGACAAAAGTTCTCTCATAAATTAAGCTCAATATTACCGTATCTGTACTCAGAAAGTCAGATCTTATAACGCAACGTGTTTTGGAAGGATTACGTTTAAATATATGTAGAGACCAGTAACACACTTTTAAATGTGATCGCCAGCTGAGATGAAGTTTATGTATAGTAAACTGGTATATGTATAAATAAATCATATTTACTGAACCGTCGAATTAAACTACAAAAATTCTTATGAATGTGTCGATCGATGTTTGTAATGTGGCGGACTCAGCATGAGCATGAGTCCATGATCTGAATTGAAGGTCTTTCTCCCTTAAGAGAAATATATATTGTAATGCCAAATAATTAAGACAATTGTGAATTTGAAAATATAAATTGTTTGAGAAATCTATTCTTTCAGCGGTACAGAACTTAGCAACAATAGAAAAGCCAAGCACTGTTCCTTTGTCGAAAGACGTATGCGCGCTCAAAATTGCGAGACGGGAGTCAGTTGGCAGGAAGGTTTGGTCAGATACAGGTCGCATTAAGATATTGAGAAGTCGAACTCGCATTATGATATGGTGAAGTACAGTTCGCAAGGTTTGACGAGATAAAGTTTGCGGTGGGACGTCGTCAAATAATAACTGTTAATTGGAGAACGATAGAGCAGGTGATATGGTGAAATACAGTTGCAGCGAAATATTGAGAATTAGCATTCAACAGAGTTGATTGGTCCCTGAACATTTTTCTCAAGACAAAACATTCACTCGAGCATAACGACGAAACCTGCAAAGCACAAAACAGTTTGTGTGCACATAGCCAGCCAGAGTTATCAGAAGTCACCCAATGCATGCGGTCTACCCAGAGGACGAAAGGAGGTTCATCCGGGTCCCTGACTACGAATAAAATATCGAGTTAGAATCAGTGCAGAATCTGTGAGTAGAAGCAGTGTAAAACCCGCCATAGTGTTTCGACAATTAAAGGCATCCTGGAATGCTGGGCAAACGTGAGTAACAATATAAAAACAACTAATTATGTAAACCTAATTAAAAGATAGCCGTCAGATTTCGTTCGAAGAGAACTATTATTGATTAAAATTTGTTAATTAGAGACAATCATTTTAGTTTAACTGCGTTTGCAATTAAATTTGTTCTAATTTAATTGACAAGTAACATTTATTTTTCCTTTAATTGTAATTTGTTGATAAGATTATAAATAATGATTCGCCATTATCAAACCCAGTTATGACCCTGAGATATATTTAAATTGTGTAATTGTGTTTTAAATTATTGATAATAAAATTTTGTTTGTAAAGTTGAATAATTTTTTTTATTTATTAAACGCCTATCGTTTAATTATTACAATATTTTATACTATTTGAATCCAAGGTCTGTCACTTCCTTTCCTTTTCGTCTGAAATATCACTATCAATATCCCAGTCAGTTAAGTCCAAATAACCGCAACATCATAATAAAATGTCATTTCTAACTGGATCAATATCAACATATATTTCCTGAGAAGAGACGAAAGTTCAAGTAATCATACATGAAAGTGAAAAAACGTCACAATATCAAATTTCTGGAAATAAATAAAATTTGCTTAAATACAAAATTAATGTTATAACAATATTTTTCTTATCATTTAAATTAATTAGAAATTTTTCCAATTTACTATTTCTGAAAGCAAGTTTTTCATAATCCCAAAAAAACTGGTCTTAATACATCTTATTAACTCTCCCTTAGGCGAAGTTTTCCGCCTCGATATTTAGAAGTCGTTTCTCTTCTCGAAGAAAGGCCGACGACGGATACTACGAAGCACATTTAGGAGACCATTCTCATAATAAATTAATAAATAAAAACAGCGCCTAGACGGGGGCTTTGCAAGCTTAGCGCCGCATACACGATGAGGCGCTTAGAGCTGGACGAAGTGCTTTCAGGGTCGGATGCGAGGAAATTACTCATCTTCTCTGACAGCCAGATGCTTTTTTATCTTCCATATGCATTAGTCACAAGAGAAAAGATGCATAATGTTTACAAAAGCATACATTACGACGCTTACCTGTCACCCTTATTCTCGTAATTTTATTCCCCTACTAAAATAAAATTGAGAAAATGTTATTAAATGAAGTAACTAAAACTTAATCTTATAATCTTCTGTATATTTTATGATAATGCATATAATTTAGCTTTGTTAGAAGGCAACACAGTGCCATTCCTACCATTTTTAAAACTGCTTTAATCGCACGTTTAATTTTAATCTTCAATTGAGAAGTTTCAGCTGACAATTTGACGACGGTAACTAACACTACGTGACATTGTGGCAAAGCTAATCACAACTATTTTTGTCGTCCTAAATTCAATAAACCAGATATAGTTGTTCCTTTCCGCATCAAAGGATTTTGTTTTTAATTATTTAACTATAAATAAAATCACAATAACCAATAATGGTCGACTTATATGTGATGTATACCGTCAGTTAGTATCATATAGCAAGCGTCCTTCATACTTTTATCTCATTCGTGAAAGATGGGCCACTTTAAAGTGTTATAAAATACTTAAAGTTAGTTCTATGTGTTTGATAAAAGTCAGTACTGAGACTAAAACAACCACAAGTGTTTTCCTTGCTTAGAAGAATCGGTCAGAATACTGTAATCTCTGAATGTCTGAGCAATATTCACTATCGAAAAATATTGAAGAGCATTCTCATAATTACGAATCGTAATGTGTTGAAAGCTGTTGTCAGTTTTTATTTATTTCTACATTTATTTCTGTTTCTTACTCCCACAACCATAGTTAATATATATATCAAACAAAGTACGTCAGAAAATTGCTTTCTCACTCTCATTTAATTTTAAAACCTTTACAGCTTGACGTAAAAAAATTTCAGTACCCTTTTAATATTTAAACCCTGCCTCTACAAAGCACATAAATAAGTAACTGAAATTTTCCATTATTTATTGAAGTGAACACATCTATGGGGAAACCAATTCAAAGTAGTAAAATTAAATTATTAAATTAACAAATACGGCAAAGTTGTTTGTACTTAAATTTTTACATAATTTTTCAAGTATGTACACATTAAAATTCATGTCAGCTGCATATGTGTGAATGGAAAAAAATGATAACGAGGCGACATTGTAAACTCTCTAAAGCTGACCTGCATATTCTCGAACTATAAACTGTCTACGTGCAAGCTGATAATATTTCATTCCATCAGAAATATATTAATTTTTATCATTCAGAAACGACACTATTAGTAACCTGAAACAATATATTTAACTTAAGATGTAAATTATGTTAAGTTCTTGGCAAGGAAACGTATATTATACATATATATAACATTTACGATTTGATAAATGATTATCAATATACACGTGTTTGTATAAAATTCATTAAACTTTCGGGTATTTTATAAGGATAGTTGAACTAGATTTACTTTTAAATAAAACGATAATGAGTAAAACATTTAATTTTTATGTTGTTAATAACAATTTTTCCATTATTCCAAAATAAATGTTTTCATATTTTCGATAACTATAACCCTAATTTTACTTTTGCATGTGAAACTGAACATAATTATTTGACTAGTTTTCTTGATGTTTCCGTCACAAATTAATTACCAATGAATATCAAAAATCAACATATTCATAAAGGGTCCTCAATGTCATGCCAAATCATTCGCTGTTTCAAAAGAAAACTACAGTTTATAATTGAGTGGTTGAAGAAATTAGATTATCTCGTCATATATGTTAAACGTATTTGTTTCGGAATCTACTTATTGAATTTTTAAGGATCTATTGATACAATTTCAACTTCTAAAACATCAAGAAAAATGTATTGTATTTTATATATTTGTATTAATTCAGGTCTCATTACTGTATTACCTTATTATGTCACAAAGTTGAAAAGAAACTTTGTATTTATTTTTGTATTGAATATACTATTTTTTACTTTATTGACTTATTTATTTATTTTTATTACTATCTTAATTTCAACTGTAAAATTTTAATGTTTACAATGAATTCTCCAAACAAACTCGTTATTATGTGAACACTTTTTTACTCTCTTACACTTAAATATTGTGGTATATTCCGACGTCCTTGAGCAAAAACTGTTCAAACTAAGTTTTTTTGTATTAAATTTAATAATTGTGTATATAATTTTATAAATTAATATTTACAACGTATTTTTCAAACAAAACTTTCGCGAAAAATGTCCCTGTTTAACGTGAAAAGTTTTTCAACGTCGTGTTTGTAATGCATTAAAGTTCCCAGTTCCTATATACATCTTTAATGCTAGCGTTATTATGCGAAAAGTAAATTAATCACAACAACTATTATTATTTTGTAAGCAAATCGTAATGAAACATTTAGTTTCACAGATCCAAAAAATTGTAAATTTGTTACTTTTCTTTTTTGAAGTTTGAATACTTCGGTACTTTGAACGCATTTCCCCCGTCTAGTTATTTCGTGTTATGCATAATAAACCATTTTCTCAGAGTTGAGGTAAACTTGCTTCATTAATAATTTTATGGATTTATGGATGCGGAACTAAGTTGAGATAAATATTTTGTATATTTCTGAGTTCAAACACCGACGTATTTCAATTTTTAAAAGACCCAGCTAAAAAGCAAAATTCCCGTCGTTTTAAAACCAGACGAATCCTATGTAACAATTGTTTCAAGTTGCCGAATCAGGGCATTGAGAAATGAATTTCTTTTTTTATGCCCTATCCATTTTCGAAGTTACTTCCTGAACGTCGTATGTGTAAGAGTTCTTATGAGGACAAGAGAATCCTCGAGCTCACATAACGACGTGTTTTTTACAACAGTGGGGCCTTGCTGTTGGTGGCATTGGAGCCACGCATCTCTCCACGTTAGACGGTCCATTAACTCCAGCAACTCCGGGGAACACGGAGATCCTGTCCCACACACTTCCCGTGATTCGTTTACACAAGCATGTCAGCATTGCGCAGGTATCATGCCGAAACCCTGTGGGAATTTCTATTTTTTTTTCTCATCTGTGCCCACAACTTGTTGCAGGATCATCAATTACCAAATTATCTACTTATTGAGATATAAAAGAAACAGTTCAGGCGCATACAAAACGCGTCAGTGAATTACTGCATATTTTCATATCATTTAACACGTTGACTGCCACGGAAATTTTCAGAAATCTGGCCTAAAACGACCATTTGATTTAATCACATTATATTATTAAAAACTCTAATACTAGTGCATAATAATCATCAAAAAGCATAAAAAATGTGTTTTTTTTAAAAAAAAGAAGCAAGTAATTTCTTCTAAAATAAAACTGATAAAGTTCAGAGAAGAATTCGTCGTCGCGTTGATTTTAAAAAAATTATAACCAGTTTCGAAAAAAATAAAATTGCAAGAGTTCCATTATTTAGAGTCTACCACCTACCGAAAAAAACAGCGTCCGACAAAATCATGTCGTATATGTGCCGAGAAACGCGTTATTTCTGTTCAGCCTGTAAAGAGAAGATTGTTTTAAGAAGTTCCAAAAACAATAAAATATTATTTTATTTCTTGAATTTGAATTACTTTTTATAAATAGATTTTTGTTCGTTTTTTAATAAATTTTCTGTTCATGCAAGCCAGCATTGAATTTTTGTTCTTTCCCAGAAGCCATCTATCTATATTAGCACTGATATATTCCGAGTTTAATCGTAGCCGCACAAATATATACGCGGACGAGATAACTCGTAGTTGGCGCCCTAGAAAAGAACACAATCTACGAGTTATCTCGTAGGCGGCAGTTAACGTGTTAATTAGACTGTAATTATAAGCGAGATTATCAGTAAAATAATTTTGAACTATTAACCTCATGCGTGAAATAGATAATTTATTTTTTTTAAATTTTCAGAACTTCCTATAGGAAGTCTCAGTGTAATAAAAACAGAATTATACACATTATCCATTAATTTAGTCTGTACTAATGAAGGTACAACTTCTGGAAACATTTCCAAGTTCGTTTATACAGATCCTGAACATACGAAAAATCTAATTTAAAATAAATAAGCCGACCTCTTTTGGTGTTTGGGTCAGCGGTACACATATCCCGGGTTCAAATACCGGCGAGGGCATGGATGTTTGTGTGCGTGAGAGAAACTCTCGTCAAATAAGTCCCCCGACAATGAAATATGAGTTCCCCAACTCAGTCGCTAATAACCAGAGCTGTTGATGTGACTGTAAATAAATAAATATAAAAAATAAAAAATAAAAATATAAAATTTCAGATTTATTACCTCTTCATGCTTCTTTACACTTTGATGTAAATTATAGTGCTATAAGATGACAATGTGATTATAATAATGTACGGAAATGAGACAACTGAAACAATAATTTCTCAACTAAAATTACGGGTTTTCCATTTAATCTTTCTATGATGATTCAAAATGTTTCAAGACGTCTCATTTCACTTTTAATGATTTAAATGAAAATATGGGATCGTAATGCAATTTTTCCTTACTGCGAACTTATATGATGTTATTTATTGTAAACATCTCTATATTGGAGAACATTTCCCTTTGCTAGAAAATGATTACAGCAGCATTTACCGTTGCCTTCTGCCGGTAGCGCTGATGGGTACTCAACCTTGCGAACGAATGCAGCAGAAGTTCCGCATTGTTTTTTGCAAAATGTGATTATCCTGAACCTAAAAAAGACTCACACTCGACATCGCCGGAATTTCAGCCCGAGAAGTCTGTGACTCGAGAAAGGGCGCTGACCACGACCCCACAGTTAGTCGGAACGATGTTATTCCAAGTGGGAAAGGCTCAGGTTGTCTGTCAAAAAGAAGCTATCATCAATTGAACACGGTCGTTTGTATCATTCAGCGACACATTAGTGATAAAACAACGAAAACTAATATGAATTGTTTCGAGATAATTATAACGATCAGATATATCTGATTAAATCACTATAAAAAATCCACGTTGTGCATCCACAGTCTGTAAATAATAATAATAATTTTATGAGTAAGTGGTATTTGAATTCAATGGCTTAATTAAAAAATCGGATAAGATTTCAATTACATTATTACTTATAAATATTCATCACAAATCGTAACAATGTCATCTGGCATGTTATTATCCATTTTAAGATGAATGTGTGACTATTGAATAAGCAATTTCCACTAATAGAATTCCAATGTTATACGTTATCAAGAAAAATATATAATAAAGTTTCACAGCGCTTAAAAAATAAAATTACATGATCATACTTAACTGTTATAGTTTATTATCAGTCAATTATAACTTTGTATCCATGCTTATAATAATGATGCTTCGTCAAGCGAACCATGAGAGTGTTTTGATATTCCATTATCACGGTATCTGAAGGCTGATAGACGGACGCTGGACGCAGGGCATATTCGAAACTAGTTATTGTGTGGCTTATCTGGCGATCTGTTTTACTGCCAATCGCTTTTTCCATTATCTTCCTCCGAAAAAAAGCGATGCTTATCGAGTTCCCCAAATTGTTGTCGGCTTTCACGTGTTCAGGATCTCACATCGTAATAAACTCACTTCATTCAGAATCAAACTTCATAAACATGTTGAAACTAACCGAAGTGTTCGGTACGACATGCATGATTCAGTCCCTACAACACGATGCAACAACTGACAGCAATACGTAACTATTGAGAGTATCCTGTAAAAAATATTAAATAAGTTTAAATCTATTAGGCATATTAAGTGTATTTTCAACATAAACGGTTACACCATGCAATTAATAATTTCGGTGGTATATTTGTGAATAAGAAAGATATCAAAACTCTCCCCACGGTGTTCAGTCGTTAAGTTTTTACATCTATAACATTTCTCAATAAATTATTTGTTTAATACATTTTGACAAGAAAGTTGGTCAAAATATTCCATAGAACATTTAGCGTAACGGTAAACTATCTTTATGAGTTTTCAATAAACCTTAGAACCGAGAGTCTACAAAGTACGGACATTCTAACCTGGATTTTAAGTTGTTATCAATAAATTTATATTTTATTAAAGTATTTAAATACGCACCTACTTTTTTATTTAATAATGTGTCCTAGATTCTCCCTCAATTTCTTATAAACCGATTTAATATCAACAATTGCTTCCATTTTCTCCCTCATATTGTTTAGTATCCATAATTACCACTTGTTTCGATTTATCGTATTTTATTTTTTCCGATTTTCCAAGATCGGCGTACGATGGTTTGTAAAATTTATAACTGTAGGACGAACAAAGCGTCCACTACATTTTTCACTAGTTTTTGCACATGGAAAATAGTTGTCAAGATTAGTGCAGCGCGATATCAGTGCGAATCCAAAACGCACTCGGACGACACTTTCGCAAAAGTGGTTGGTACGTTTTACGAAAAAAAAGAGACATTTCCTTCGGCAATAACATGGATGGTGCAATACACACCTCAAATAATAGTCCACGCAGTGGATAGAAGCAAGTTATTCTGCTCTAAAAAAAAAAAAAAGACGAAGACGGTGTCATTGAATCGTATTTACAAATTATCTCAAGGAACACATGTTACTGAAAAATGTATTATCAGCTGTGAAACATAGGTTTTTAAAGCCTTATTTATTATATAATTCCGATCATTCATTCAAAATAGGCTGGAATGTGTTCTGCATCAATCCTGTCAACGCCGTAACTTGCATTGAGCTGTATTGTGAAAATTATACTCATCTTCTTATAAAAAATATTATTAAAAAATATTTCATGGCACGTTATCAACAAAGAAAATGTTGTGATGCATTTCATTACCAGCAAAGAAAAAATTACTTACTCCTCGTGCATATTAAATAGTGAATCTCTATTATCTTCGTGTAGATTTCAACAATTATTTACTGAAATGTTAAAATTATTAGTCTATGCAAATTACAAATTATTTTTAATTTTATCAGCCAAAATTTTTAAATAAGTTATTGGGAATGCATATTCTCAATATTCTTGTATAACACAAATTCAGTGTTTTTGTATATTGTTTATACGTTTCTGGCTCAAAGTACTACTCAATATAACTATAACTACTGACCGATTACATAATATTTTAAAGTACTTGTCTGCTCGTAATAGTTGATTTTTTTTAAAAGAATTTTGAGACTGTTGGACCTGCTGTCCCGATCGTCGCATTAATTTTAACTTTGTTTTAAAAGAAAAGGAGAGACAAATTCTTCATTTCTGAGACCTTTTTAGAAGGAAAATTAACATTACTAAGTGGGAAGCAGTGGTGAATGCCAAACGACGGACGCCATTTTGCCGTACAGTTTTAGGTGGTTCCTTTGACGACGTGACGTCTCTTGAAAGCACGGTAGCATTTCTGCAGAGACGAGAAGTAACTCAGAAAAGATATTAAAGTCAACCAGCGAGCGTGTTTCACCCCATTCACGGGACCTGGCTTTGTAGTTTGGCTTTTGTCTCCAAACAGCAGGAGCCTCTACAAAATGTGTGACACAGTCACATAAAGCTCAGTCGCAGACCTCCGTGGCAACCCACAAAATCGCCTCGGCGACAGGAAAGGGGAAGAATTGCTCAACTAAATCTCCTTACAGAAATTCTTTGACAACATATCACTGGAGTGGATCGTCTCTTTACTTTTAGAACCAGTTATTTGTACGTTGTGACTTGTTCTACTTACGAACTTATCGGATTCAGAGCCATATTGCGCCTGTCTTTGAACGTGTATTACTTTGATATGGTATGCATATACCAATTCATATAAATTATGGAATCCACGAAGACTTCCCTGTTTTCCTACTTTGAGTTTGCACAAAGGATGCAGTCTTTCAGGTATGGCACGTGAATATAGTATTAAAATTCAAAGCTTAGGAAATCGTCCGAATTTATATTATAAAGAAGATTAAATGTGGTAGAACAATAAGGTATATTTTGATTCTTTAAAATCACTATAATTTGGATTATGAGATGCAAATATAATAACATTAGAGTAGTTATTCGATATGACTGAACATCAATTTATATGATTTTCCTGTTCTGCTCAATGTGTTCCTTTCTCTATTCTCTTCCGTCCCGTACTTGTCTTATTAGTATAGCTGATTATCCGGTTTGTGGAGATATTTATTTATAAAACGCTTGTTATATTTCGATAATAATCATAATTTATTAGCAAATTAAATTAAGTGACAATGAATAAAGAAAAGTCTTTCGCTTTTTATCCGACATTCCCCCATTTTGGAAACGTCATCACCCACGTGGTCTAGGCAGTAAAATTGTTTTTTACCAACTATGGGTTTCCGGTGTCGACAAGGCTTTTGTTACGAAAGCAAGCCATACTTAAAGTGTCTCGAGGGTTTATTGTGGTGGGCACTTTGCATTTGCTTTTAAAAGGAATTTAGAATTTTTGTCCGCAAAATAGTAAAAGAGAAACAAGTTAAACGATTCATTCGTGTAGCACCTACAATGTCAAATCCAAATTTCTTTCAACCATTCCGACTAATTGATTGTTCAACATAGTTATTGTCTGACTCGATGTTAGATTTAAAAAATCATTTAAATTATTATAATTTATTTGAAAAACATCCTCATGTGTAATTTTACGGCACAACAGTTATTTGGATCGATTCTAATTTTGTGAGATAACATCAATCTATTTACATGTATAAATTGTGATCATGATTATCTCTACATTAAGGAATTCAGAGCAATTAATATTGGAAATTTCTGCCTAAAATCTCTAATCTTAAGTTTATTCCTCTGAATCTGTTTTTGTTAAAACCTTTTCAAGTCGATAGACACTTCAGTGGTGAATTCTAATCTGACTTTACTGGGCCTGAACAGTATAAGAAGTGTTCTCGCTTGCCGGCGAATCGCTATTGATTAGCACTCCCTCCACAGCCATAAATTCGGAACTGCCTTATTCTACATTCGAGGCGATCGGTCAGCATTAGTATTCATTGCTAAGCGATTCGGAGTCTCCTTTACATTTCCTGATGCCTCTATTATTGACCAAAATCACAGCATAATTTGATTTTGGTAATTCTCCGTGTTCATGTGGAAAATATTATCGGTAACGTGGCGAGCATATGCAACATTGTTAAAATAATTACTTTAAAAATATTTTTCAACTCATAATTTCCTTGAGTTTCCAAATCAGTTGTAATTTTTGTAATTTCAAAATTTAGTGTATTAAATACAAACACGGGAAAAGTTTTATTTAAGTGAAAAAAAAAGTATGGTGTTACTTGAACCCGTATCAGAAGTGAGACTCATCAATCATAACATAATATGAATTAATTTCCACTAATTTGTCTGTTACGGTGTATATCTTCCGAAACGCGACTTACATCATCCTGCATGTCTCTCATCACAATGTAGCCAGTTGTTTTCGGCTGTAAGAGTCTAAAATTTATATCAATTTGTATAAAATTTTGATTTTTTTATTACACTGCAAATTTAATTTTTTTTTATTTTTTTTATTTTAGGAAAACCTGCATCGGGTAGGTCGGGCATTGTGTACTTGTCCGACGCCCTTCCGATAGCGGGAGAGGAGTTTGCTGTGGACGCAGCATTCCCTTCTCCGTGGCTCGACCAGTTTAGGAGGCAGCTGGCCGACTATTCCAATGGGAATAGCGAACAACTCTTACCGTATGCCCAAGGTCTGCGACCCCGGAACATACACGTCTCAAAACAGGCCGAGGTGCCTCGGCTTGTGGGAACCTTAGTTCGAAATCGGAGAGGAAAAGGCATACCCAAAGGCAGCCCCTTCGTATCTCTCCTAAAAGGTTCTGCCTGCGAGAGAAAATCCCTCGCAGGTTACACCCTCTCCTAAAATTTTATTAACGATATTTTTTAACAAAGTGAATTACAGTACGATTACGAGATAATATGAAAGAGTGAGAGAGACAAGCGAATAAAAGACAAAAAAAATGCGTCGTAATACAGAGTAACAGAAGCGTCGCGTCGCACAGAAATTTAGCGAAATAATAGAGAAAAAAATAACATCGCTTCATACGACTTACACTCTACTTTGTGATTCATTATCAGTAGATTGGATTGTAACAATGTCGAAATGTTGTTTCTTTGTATATGACATAATACATGTAATTTCGGAAGTTAACTTCTTGTGGATTGGGGAAGTTCCTTGAATATAATACTCGTATTCTGAGTCTGTCGTTTACTTTAAAGATTTCATTATTCACGGAGAAAATTAATAAAAAATGAACTTTAATATCGACAGCAAATAGTTTTGTAACGCATTCACCAGCTTATTCTCCAAGGTTTAAAAAGCGTGTTTAATTTCAGTTTGCCTAGCAGGGACACAACAACAAATTTCGTATGGTATTCACCGGTTATGAGCGCGAGTAAAGAAGTTCCACTTCAAAAAAAGCAATGAAAATACCTCTAGCAATAAATATTAATAAATTAATAGTGTAGCCTTCTTTGGAAGACAATTATCGAACAATGACAACGTCGTTCTAATTCGTATCCCCGTTTTTCTTAATTATCAGTACTGTTTCTGAAGGCGCTAAATATTAGTAATGAAGTTGACCGGAAGGCGTTTGGAACTTCAATACTCAAATAAAAACATCAACTCTTTCATTAGTAATGAAAATAGTTGAATAGTCATCATAATTAAGTAAATAAAATAGTAACGAATTATAAGAAACTAGTTTAAGTAATGATCTATATAGGATACTGTATACAAAAGGATTGTAATTTTTTTTCTAATATTCATTTTCCGTCGTAGTAATATTTTCAAGGCGATATATGTACTACATATGTACGACTCGTTTTATTTTTATTTACAAAAATACAAAACAAATTCGGAGTTTGGAATCATAAACCAACATAATTAGCTTAATAAATCTATAGATCTATAGATAGACAAACTGTTCATATCGAGAATATGTTTTTATTAACTAAAATTGTTATTTTCGTTTAGGGAAATCAAAATAAATACTATTTAATTTATCTAGAGCATATGAAGGATTTATTTCATAATTTAAAAACAAATTTTTTATATATAACATTGGAAATCACAACAAATGTGTCAAATGTATCATAAACTTAACCATAAGGAATACATCTTGTATATAAGCACATTTCTGAAGAAACAAGCAGAATCTCTTATGAAACTCACTATATATCATGAAGACAAACATTTCTTGTAGTAAACTATGGGTGACAGAATATTTCCAGTGGCCGAAGTTGCAATTGAGAACTCAGGACATGAATGCAATCGGGCGTGCTTGGGATACATTTGGTAGGCAAATTACATCCCTCTAGCTTCCAACAAGGACAATTCTAGAAATCCGGGCCGACAGACCTGGTGACGTCAATAACATAGAAAGGCAAAGATAGGCTGTAGGAAACTAAGAGGTGGAATCAAGATAAACGCGAAACGATTCTCAACATTATCAAGTTAATTAAAAAGTCGTTAAATTACTAGAGAAAAGTTTTAAAATATTAATAAATAAAAAATTATGGTTTTCTTCTTGAAATAAATTACTAATTACAGTCAAAAGAAGCAAAATAAAAAATCTCAAATCAGAACCAAAAATAAACCATTAACAGGCTGTAATTATTTAATCAGTTCCAATTAAAGAATATGTCACACAGTAATTAACAACAACATTAGCGTACCTGAAATAACCAAATGTCGCAAAAAAGGATTTTCGGACGTAAAAATACCGCGTGAAAGAAGTTAAACTTCATGCTTTCGTTTTTTGTTTTTGTTTTTTAGGGTAACAGGCTACATGAGGGTAATCCACATGGTGGCAACTTCCCTTTAATAGCATAGGAAGGTATTTGAAATGGGGGATGCGGAAGAGTAAAACAAGGTAGTCAAGGGTTAACTAGGGCCCCCGGACTATAGCTACCCGGCATTTACCTTAAAGTGATTCAGAGAAAACCCTAGAAAAACCTACATCAGGTAGGTCGGGCATTTGGTACTTGTCCCACGCCCTTCCGATAGCGGGAGAGGAGTTTGCTGTGGATACGCAACATTCCCTTCTCCGTACCTCGACCAGTTTAGGAGGCAGCTGGCCGACTGTTGCAATGGTAACAGCGAACAGCTCTTACCGTATACCCAAAGTCTGAAACCCCGGATCATACAAACCCCTAAAAAAAACTGCATCAGGTAGGTCGAGCATTTGGTACTTGTCCCACGCCCTTTCGATGGCGGGAGAGGGGTTAGCTGTGGGGTCGCTGCTTTCCCCTCGCTGTGCCTTGACCAAGGAGGCAGCTTGCCGACTATTTCAATAGGAATAGCGGACAACTCTTACCGTATGCCCAAGGTCTGCGACCCCGGAACATACACTTCTCAAAACAGGCCGAGGTGCCTCGACATGTGGGAACTTTAGTACAAAAAAACAGAGATATGTGAAGGCATCCCCAAAGGTAGCCTCCGCCAGAGCTCTCTGGGAAGGTTCACCTGCTTCATGCTTTCTTTTTTTTTTCCTTTTTTTTTAGGGCAACAGGCTACATGAGGCAACTCCCCTTTAATATCATAGGAAGGGATTTGAAAGGGGGGATGCGGAAGGGTAGAGGAAGGTAGCTAAGGGTTACTAGGGCCCCCGGGCTATATTTTAAGGATCCTACCCTGCATTCGCCTAAAGAAATGCAGGGAAAACCCTATAAAAACCTGCATCAGGCATTGGGTGCTATTCAGTTGCGAGCGACTAAGTAAATTAACAGATAATGTGGAATTTTAAAGCGTCGTAATAAGAAAGAAGTACTAAAATATTGACATTAAATCTTAAAATTGGAAATATATTGGTAACTCACCAATTTCCTAAGCTTTTTCCTTTATATACGTAAAAAAACTGGCCTTAAAAACTGTTGCGTTTTTATTTTATTTTAGAGTCGTGACATCATTTTTTTACTTTGAAAAATAGTACATATTCAAAATAGGTTTCTGAATACTGAAATGCGATTTATGTCCATGCACGCATTCAACACAGAATGCATATAATTCAGCACTTTTTATCCATGGGAATAAGGGGCGGGGGGCATAAATATTGCTATTCATACATACAAATGTTTACATGAATAAACTGCTTTTAATTAACCAGAGTAACACTTCGGTGTAAACGAAGGCACAAGCTCGATATGTAGCCGTCTGAGATTCTCTCCTGATTTTATCTCTTCTACTTTATGACTTAACGTGTTCCTCTCCGCTTGCGTTGGTCTTTCGCCTTATCTCATTTCTTCGTATCTTATTACCTGAACGCCTAATAATTATTTCCCTTTCAAGATCTATTTCTACGTCACTTATTTTTTCTTGTAGTCTTACTTGTAGTTCTCTGTTTATAGCACGACTATGTTCATTCGATTGGCTATTATTCACTTTACAGTAAGAAACCTTGTTTGTAATAATGTAAAGAAACAGTACGTTTACAAAGTGCTCGAATAAGTGGAATGCCTGCGAGGTTCTCTCGCAGGTGAACCTTTCTGGACTTCCTTTGGGGGAAGTCATCTCCTCTCACCGTTTTTGAACTAAGGTTCCCACAAGCCGAGGCACAAGAGGTGTACGTTCCGGGGTCATAGACCTTGCGCACACGGTAAGAGTTGTTCGCTGTTCCTATTAGAACAGTTGGCCAGCTGCCTCCGAAACTGTTCAAGGTACGGAGAGGAGAATTCTGCGTCCCCACAGCAAACTCGCCAGCGGAAGGGCATGGTACCAGTCCCCAATGCTCGACCTACCTATTGCAGATTTTCTAGGGTATCCCTCATCACTTTTGGGCGTAAGGGGATATCCCGCAATGAGGATTACCCTCATGTAGCCTGTTACTCTAAAAAATAATAAAAACACAAAGTGCTCTAATTATAAAAATTAAACACTTTCATAATTTAGGATAAATCTGAAACAAAATGGTGCGAATTACACTATATTTCATTGTGGCTTAACGTTTTAGAAAATACGAAAAAAATCATTGGGCACATTGACAATTGTCTCTAATTGTATATAAACCAACCAGTGTCAGTCCATCAACTATACACAAACAAAGTTCCAATTCATAAATAATACAGTTGTAATTATCTACCGGTAACACGGACTCTCTAGTGTTTATTAATTATAAAAAACGACAGTTGTGATTACTGAAGTTAGTGTGCAGATTAGAATATATTACGTCCGTAACTTTCCATGAGGTCTACTGCATCCAGATTAATGACTTACAATTTCTAAATTGAATATTAGAAGTATATAGCAGAAAACGAATGGATGTCCTTCAACGACTATTACGTGACACGTTTGGACTTTATATATTAGCACCTTCCTGTTGTCAGACTGCTGGTACATTAGGGAGTGGGGAGGAGTAAGGAGATAAAGTGAATAGGGATCTTCACTCTTCCTTTTACTGTCCTAGGAATCGGTTTTTTCTATTTAATCGTTTCAAATTTGTATTCTCTCTCACCTTAACCACTTCGTTACCATTCCTTTTCCGTTCCTTAATTCGTATGTTTTCCAAATACAATTCTACGAATCGTATTTCAGAATATTCAAAGTACACACAAGACATCAAATTTCAGTTCTTAAATAAATATGTGTGTATATTAGACGTGTATAATGTGAGTGTTAAGACGTGATGGGGACTAGTTAGTCACCAGGATGGGGCATCCGGGACATATTAATTCAATTTATTGCTGTGACATTCTTCATTCCCAAATTCCTAAGTGGTGAGTGTTATATTTATCTACAATAATCAACGTGTTCAGAATGTCATATTATATTTTATTACTCGACCTGTGCCCGACAATCCCTTCAACCACTATGAGGAACATCCAGACCTCCTTGAGTGGCACATAAGCCTGTAACCGATTGTCTGCGAGTGCCGTACATCACAGCCTTCCCTCGGAATACATTCTGGCAGCGTGTTGGGCCCTGAATTTAGCTGTGGCGGGCAACATGTCCCACGAGACCCATAACTTGGCGTTTGAGGTGCTAAACTGCTCGCCATGCAGCGGACCTGACGGCCATCGAATCCATTCGCCTATGCTCGTACATTGCTTGGGTGAATGTGTGCATCTTCCCGGTCCTCGCCGCTCAAATTGATTTACAACTGTCTAGTTCCACGCTTTGATAAACTACGTGGTAAAATGATCATCCGAAATCATAATTGCGTATATCTATTTTACGTCTTTTCGGTCGTTTATCAAACAATTATTCTCATCGCATTCTGAAGTGTTCAGCTTTCATAATTAACAAACTCAATAAATTAGCCTATGTCTGCTCTCTATCATTCTGACCATTATAAAAAATGATCAAACTTAGTACATATTAATCTAGATCATCAAGGAAAGATATTCAGGTAAACGTGCTCAATAACATAAAATTTTATTTTCAAATATTGGTTACAGTATTTCCGTCTTCATCACTAAACCAACTAATTAAGTCTCCTGATTCTGTGAACATACATTGATTTTAGCCAAATTGTTCTTGAACCATTTATAACCATAAAATTAATCACAGAAGTTGATTCGTGGCATTTATTATCACTATTCCTCATTTACGACCGTAACGTTCTATCATTAACCTATAATATAATCTTCGCTACTTAACTAAAAATATTAATAACACTTTACTTTACTTTATACAAAACGGAGATCCTGGGTTCTATTGCTGAGATTTTTCCTTCTTAATTCGTAGAGTTTCCTAGCGAGAAACTAGACTAAGCATTTCTGGGGGGGTTTTAATTTAAAAATTTTATTGCTATAGGTGAGGAAAAAATTGTTAAAATGGTTCAGGGGTGAAACTGCGTATGCATATAAAACGTATAGATAAAGTCTTGTATTTTTATCATAATTTCATAATAATACCGTTATCTTAGGGACTACAACTCGATTATTACCAATATTCATAAAAAAAGGAAGTATAACTTTAAATTTCATTTATATAACAGCATTTACTACTTTTTGTCGGCGAAAGAAATATATCAATGAAGTATAAAATTAAAAATTTACACTGTCTACGGGAAGCATTAACAGTTCATCTAATAAAAGTAGGAAATTAATACTGTAAAAATCTATGTATAATAAAGTGTAAAATTTTGAAAGAGGAATATTTCATTTCCAAACAGTTTATAAAACGGAATAGTTAATTAACAGTTATAATAATCTAACTTCCTTTTTAATAATAGTGATAAACACGAAACTCATAGACAGAAAAAAGATATTATCAAATTTAAAACATTATATTTCACTAAAACTGTTGTAGTAAATTAAAAATAATTAATTTATGATTGGAAACATTTAATATTAAATTGAAAGAAATTGGAAATTTATTATATGATTTTAAATGTATTATAGTTTATTACTTTAATATTTAGAAAAATACTGTGATTGTTCTTTTGAATGTATTTCATTTTTACATTTTTATATAAATTTATAAGTTGAAATATTTCATCATTTTACATGTTTTAGATATTTCGTTTATGAAACTAATTAAAATCGTATAGTATACATATTTTATGATTAATATTAAAAAAATTGAAATAAAAATATGATACGTCAGTTTTGAAAATTAATAAGATAAAAGTTTTGAAATTATCACCTGTATTGTGTGACTGTGACACTCTTGGCTCTTATGCTTTGTTTGTTTTTACACCCATAAAAAAGGAACAAAGTTTCCAGAAACGTTGTGTGGTATTTATATCATATTATTTTATCTTATTATTAAAAATTGAATTATAAAGAAAGTTAATATATCTGATGGTTAATTATAAATGAGTAATAAGAATTTGTCTTCCAATTTTAATATATGTTATTCTGAGGGAAACTGGGATGGTGAAGAGGAAGAGAATACCCAAGCGTATGGTAAAAATAGGAATTGGCGGAAAAGAGAAGATGCGAGGCAGTGCACTGAGGCGGAAGTGGAAGAGATAAACACATGCGAGGTTCTCATTGTTAAAATTCACGAGGGAAAGGGACAGAAAATATAGGAAAATGTTATTTATTTCTCAGGGTTTTTCAACTCTTTAAGTTATTTACAAAATTTATTTTATTACTTCTTTTTTACATTCTGTGTTCTCGGAATGTAGGTTTATCTGTAGATATTTAACTGACGGACAAATCTCTATTTTGAGAAATGAAATATAATTTTTAAATAACAGATCGCTAAACAATACTATATGAATACATAAAATAATACAATATAACTCATAAATATATATACTTTTGCACAATATATCAGCAATTATAAATTCACAAATAATATTCAATGACATTGTCCTACGTGTAGTTTGTTTTATAAATATAAACAGTTGTTTGTCTCAAATATCTAAGAGGATATTTAAATTAAGATAAGGATAGGGAATAAATCATATTATAAAATAGTTTTAATAAATTTAAGTCAGTATTTTTAAGATAGAAGAAATAAGTTGATAATTATATAAATAATATAAATGGATCTCATAATAAATCATCCTATGAAAACTTATGTTTTTCTTTTTATTCTTCTGCGATTTGATTGAGAACAAGGTGACCAGAATATTGAAAAAAATAATATACAAAGGTATGTAAATAATCTTAACAGTACTAACGGAATAAATGTTTACAGATTCTCACTATTAATTTCATTAATATATTTATTAATAGTCATATTGCATAAATAAAAATTCATTGTTTAATAAAATTTAACTTTATTATTTTTTTGACATCATTGAGTTTCATAAAAACTGATCAGGTTAAATAGTAATTCCAATTAAATCTTATAGTAACAATTAATTGTGGCTCTCACAATTGTAATTGTAATTGCTGGACGTAGATATAAATAATTTCTGAAATGAAAATATCATGTCTGTTTTCAAATGTAATAAAAATATAAAATAAAAAATGGCAGACAAAATGAAGTGATGATTTAAATCTGGAAACTATGTGCCTTTCTTAGGGTGCTAAAAAGACACAACAGCCCAGAGCGACACAACCGCACAATGCAATAGACAAACTCAAATGCTTTTGAGTTTGTCAACTGTATTCTTGTGTTGTTTTAGAACCTGAACAAAGGAACAAGGTTTCCAGAAAAGTTGTGCGTTATTTAAATCATCACTTCATTTTTTCTGTTATTTAGCTATTTTATCTTAGTATTATAAATATTTTTTATTGGAATGAGTACGGAGCAACATTGAAAATAAACAACCTACTGATGCTCGGATTAGCACATTTGAGTGCTATTTTCTCAATAAACTGTTTCATTATTATTATTTTAAATTCGAATGACAATTTTTTAAATGGAACTAACTGTAAAAATGTTTGTATCGGAAAACCGTCCTTCGATGTTAAATAAATCTTATTTTAGTAGTGAGTACTCAGGTCTTTTGAAATTCTTCTCGCCGATATTACTACTTTAATAACATATGAGATAACTTTTTCCGTGAGGAAATAAAAGAATAAATTTTACAGTATACAAACGATACACAAAAGTTTATTTTGTTATATTCTGAATGTCGCTCCTTTGTTCTTTGTTTACTTGGCACAGGAAGAAACTTTAAATCCCATTCAGTGTGTGTAAATTAGTTGTCTCGGTTTAAATAAAATGTCGCATCATCGTAAAAGGAGTAATTAATTCTGTCCTAGGCACAAATGAATACAGTAAATAACTGTAAAAATCATGTATTACGGTTACTTTACAATTCTTTTTTTAATTCTAGAAATCTCTTTAATTCGCTAGAAACATAAATTACGTAAATATTTTAACTATATTTCCTATAAAAATGAAACCACACTTAATATTTCCGTAGTTGATTGTAAAAGAGGTGCTAAAGTTATTTTGTTGTAACATAATTTGTCAAATTTTCTGACTTATTATCTTAATAAAATTTTATTCCACGTATTAGCTATTTAATTTTTTATACCCCTTAGTTGCTTTTTAAAATTTTTTATTTTTATTTTAGAAACTAGCTTGAAATATGTATTCTTGACAAAAACTAGTCCTAAAAGCAAAATAAAGAACCCATAAATACCAGAAAATTTTCCGGTGTTGCGTCCTCCATTTACGCTCCATTTCCCGGCTGCTCCTGAAAGCACCATTTTAAAATGTCTGCGGATTCAAGGAGGACGGTGCTTCAACAGCTGATGAGCCGTACACTGCACTCAAGGAAAAAAGCCTCACATGGCAACAATGGCAACGTCCCAATTACGGTAGATAAAGCACCTGAGAGAGAGTTATAGTGGACGACCTCGGAAGTGGAGGTCGCGAGGCGAAACCGCGAGCTTTCGGGAAATGCTCAGACTCATATTTTTCCTCACGTTTAATCTCATGCGGATGTAACAAATGAGGCGCTGCGGCCGTAATAAGAAGATATATTTCATCTTCCAACTTCCGCTCCGAAAGCTCGCGGTCGTACTTTCATTTCAGTTTCGAGAGAGATTTCGCTGCTTACCTAAAGACGCTACCTTGATTCCAAATTCCTGGTCTTAAATTAACTGCCTCGTTCAAAAACAAGATGTATCTTTTACTTATTAATAATGCAAGTGATTTACGGCTCTGGCAACTGAAAGTGCACCACAGCTCTGGAGAGAACAATGGCGTCTAGTTGAAGTGACGTCAAAGATTTGTCTTGCGAACTCTATCGTGAAATTATCTAAAGATTCTAGCGTCGTGGGCACGTCAACGTTAGTAAATATAGATACCATACAACGACATATATTTTCCATATAGTAACAAAAGTAAATTTTTGTTTCAAAGTATACAGCAAGTATACAATATAATAAATTGTACAATACTATTATCATATTTAAGAATTTGGTAAATATTCAAATTAAATCAAGAGGGGAAAAATTATGAATTGAAATTTCTTGAATGTAAACTTGCATGAATAGGTAATTACATATTATATATACCCTTCTTACGACCATCAAAATATAATGTATAATTTGTTTTATAAATAACAACAAACTTAAATTTAATAAAAATTATACAATAGAAAACAAATAAATTACACACAAAACTGCGATCCACGAGTTTCTCGTACCATGCAGTGCAAGGAGGCATACTAAATAATAAATCTAGCACGCCGACATAAAACTAGGTCAGCCAAGGGTGTATGGGAAAATTATAAGTACATACCCTGGAATTCAGTCATTAAAAAATCGTTTAGGTGGACTAATTTTGACGATCCAAATTTGTCACGAAATGTGACAGTCTAATGAATTTGTTTGTAAATAAATACTGTCTAGTTTAATTTTATTTTTATTTTTTAGAAATATTAAGTTAAATTCTGTTATTTTATACTTTATTACACATTGATGAAAATTAAAATTAGTCAATTTTCTGATCCTATAGTTAAACGTTAAAAGCCTAATCGCATTATTATCTCTAATAATATATATTTTTATCAGTTGTACAAGTGTATTTTATTCTAACAGAATAGTGAAATAATTCAAATGTTTTCGTCGCTGTCTAGGACTATTTATGTTCACTGTGTTCATTCAAGTTTGGATGAAATTAAATTGTAACAACTGATCATTACAATTTTATGTCAGGCCCTTTCACAACAACCTATCACTTATTCCATTTAAATTGTCTACAAACAATTTTTATTTCGATTTCTTATTGATACATTCTGCCTGCTAATTACGACAGTAAAGATTCATTGAAACTTGAATATCACTCAAGTTGTAATATTTTTGTGATTTTTAAATATTGTAATAATTAAATAATATTACTGAATAATATGGCTGAATTTATCAAATAAAAATAAAATTTACTTTTTATGGAAGTTAATGCGTCTGAAACATAGACGAAATTTGTTGTAGAAGAAATAATACTACAGATTGAATTTAAACAGTTTTAAATTTATCAAGAATTAACGATCTCATTTTATCGATATTTAAATAATTAAAGAACGATCTGACTTTTATCTTTTAAAAGTGGTTTACAAATGATTTCAAAGTATTTCTCCACATTCTTTCGTTCTGACTGCCCCACTGTAAAACTTTTTATAATGTGAATTTTCTGGTCTTTACACCTCGCTGTTCTATGCCCGACTGTATATTTCCTGACTGTTCGTTCGTCTCGCCAGTTTTGAGCGCGTAGAACCTCAACAATGTTTTCTTTGCCTTGCCGGTTTGTTGCGGCGTCCGCTCTATATCCACTAATAATGAGTCCTCTACAATCCAACTTTCCAATTAGAACAATGTCTTAATTACCAATTACTACAATATATATGATTTTTATTTGACTCAATATTTAATAAATTACTTCTATCGATATTTCACGCACACTCATACCGTCATCAATGTCCTTAAGTTGTAAATATAAACTTTTCAAAGGTCAATAATTAAAGATATAAATGTTTTATAAATAAATGAAATGTATTATACTAACCCCTGTATGTAAATAACGGTAATAGATGTTTGCAGTCTTCGGAGCAATAAAGAAAAGAAATAACTATATACTGAATACCCCTCAATAATTTTCACCATACTCTCTTGACTTAAAAGTAAATTATCGTATTTAAGGATTTTAAGTTTCAGAAAAAATTTCAAAGTTCAGAAAATAATTATTTGCTTCCCTTATAATTTCACCTATATTTTATTACTTTACTTGCACAAGCGATTTGTTATCATTCTGCATTCCAGCTATGTTTCATGCAAGCTCTTAATTACCAAATATTATTATTTTTCATCTTAGACAGTCTAATCTAAATTCATGTTTTGTCTTCTATTCTTTTTTAGTTCTTCGAAGTGAAATTTTCAGAAATCCATCTTCCCTTTTAATAACTTCTCAGTAATCAGCCTGATCATAATCAACAAAGCTGCCAAATAAATAGTATATTTACTACATTTGAGTTTATTAGTGTCTTCTAATTTACAAACCATTGCCTGAATATTTCATTTGTTTGGTATGTTTTATACCCATATAAACAATAAAATCTTGAATATTTCCTCTACATTCTTTCCATTCTTTATTAAAACACACAGAAGTATTTCTATACTTCCGTTCGAGATTTCCATTTTTCAACTTCCCATCCCATCATTGGTATTTTGTTTTCAAGTTCCCATTGAATTCGCCACATTTAAACACTGTAACAGCCATATAAATATTGAAACGGCCATAAAACGCGAATAAAATACTGTAAATCTTCACCATGAACTTCCACTTCACGTATACAATACTTTTCTTGTTTGACGAAGTTAATTTATCATAACTATTGGGTACACTTTTGACTTTCTCTCATATCTTCTGTATTTCTAACAAATTTCATGGGGAACAGCGTGATTTGTATATAGTTTTTAAGCATGAGTATCCAAAAATTTCGTTTCATTAAATTATGACACAGGCGGAACTACTACAAAGTATGTATTATTTGGATAAAATTAAGTGGTTGTATACAGGTCATTATAAATTCAGAGCGCACTGATAACAAAAAACCTGAAACGTTCATTTAATTGGTCGAATCCAAACAACACATTTCAAACAAACTAAATAAACAACCTCTTTTTCGTCTTGGAAAATAACGACTTGTTCGGGGGCGAGTTTCCCAAGCGAATCAGTTTCCATCAACATAAATCTGCGTCGCCTTCAATGTCAAGTCCACAGTACTTACCGTCAATCCACAAGATTTATTTTCATTTAAGAAGCGTACTAGGGCATGCCATACGAATTTAATGGATGCTGGTGTAATCTCAATGCTGTAAATCCGTTAACCGTTCCATTTGATTACTCAATATTTTGCACACGATATCTAATATTAAATAAATAGTGTTTTTAATTTCTGTACCTATATAGAAAATTAGAGATGGACTGGCGAAAGTACCGGAGAAAGAAAAAACTCAATTTATCCAAATGAAAAATGAAATTGGAGTTGACTGCATAATGAGACGTGTCAAAAACTTTAATAAATCTCAAAAATTGTGTCCTTTTTAAGCGTCTTGATGCACCGAAAATACTTTTTTGAAGACTAAAAACGTGTTTTTGTGCCGAAACATTAACTCTATAATTAACTGTGTATGGCAAACGGATACTGTAAATTACGCCATTTCACGTAAAGATTACTGACTGATATATATTGGGCAAACTTAACGTGCTTCTAATACCAGGATTAGACAATATATATATATATATATATATACATATATATATAAATATATATATATATATATATATCTTCTACTTACGGATCGCCTTATTTTTTTCCCAAATCTTTGGTATCTTTCAGTATTTTTATTGATTTAACTTTTTATTGTGTATTTATCATTCGATGTTTCGACATTGATAAATGTTTTCAGTTATAACCAAAGTAAATTTTATTATTGTTTTTGAATGATAAATCTGTTTTTACTTTTTCACATTTTTCGCTTAGCCATTGTATGAGGTTTATCGTCAGTTTTCTTTGTATATTTCGCGTCTCGTATTAAAGATGACTTCAAAAATTAACGTAACATATTTATCGCCAAAATAATTTACTAAACTTTATAGAACTATTTATGACATATTCTACGCTTAGTTTCTACAATTATCCACCAAAAAATTGTTTTATATTTGCTACAGTTAAAAAAGTGAATGCAAAGCTATAAATGGCTACCTTTGGGTATGCCTTTTCCTCTCCGTTTTTGAACTAAGGTTCCCACAAGCCGAGGCACCTCGGCCTGTTTTGAGAGGTGTATGTTCTGGGGTCGTAGACCTTGGGCATACGGTAAGAGTTGTTCGTTATTCCCATTGGAATAGTCGGCCAGCTGTCTCCTAAACTGGTCGAGGCACGGAGAAGGGAATGCTGCGTCCCCACAGCAAACTCCTCTCCCGCTATCGGAAGGGCGTGGGACAAGTACCCAATGGCCGACCTACCGATGCAGGTTTTCCCTGCATTTCTTTAGGTGAATGCCAGGTAGGATCCTTAAACTATAGCCCGGGGGCCGTAGTAACCCTTGGCTACCTTCCTCCACCCTTCCGCATCCCCCTTTTCAAATCCCTTCCTATGCTATTAAAGGGGAGTTGCCCAAAGTGGATTAGCCTCATGTAGCCTGTTGCCCTAAAAAAATATATATATTTATCAAATAAACTTATTAAATAATTTTCTCATATTATACACTCATCCTGCACCGTTCCTGGCTATTTTTAACCTACGACGTATGAATTTATGTATTGTATGGTAATTAGAAGCATATCACGTGACAGAAGTACTCATGAAAAAATCACATATATTCATGCAACACTTGTATTTGTACTTTACAAGATACAAAATAACATATTAGATAAATAAAAAATTAAAGTCTTCGGAAACTCAAACAGGATAATGTTTTCTTTAAAAACTGTTCTACTACTAGTATACAATTCAACAACTCGTCGCTCCAGCGAAACATATTCTGATTAAATAAAGGTCTATGTGACTGACAAATAGGAATAAAATAATTAAATTATATCTGTTTCTCATAAAGTATTATTAAAATATGACTATTATTGGGAATATCTCATAGTTAATTCAGCTGCAAAACCACATTCACAATAAGAGATGCATGTAATTGCACACAATTTCACACGTTTATTCATTTAATTGATATTCGTTAGTATTTTCCATGCATTACTTTCTGGAACACGAATTTATTTTCTATCAGACATTCTGTTGTTTATTGTTTTCCCCCCATTTTAATTTGATGGTCTCTTAATTGTTAATAACTCGGCTCATATAAAACTATATTTAATACGAAATTTCACGTGTTTTATATATGTTCAGATTAATTACTCGCGTAAAAAAATGTTATAACTTGACATAACGTCAGGTTCCTAATATAAAAATCAGTTAAAATTTGAAACTTCTAGTAATTAAACAACTGTAGCAATTATCAACACTTACTTCATCCACACAATCAGGTACGTTGTTGATTCAGTAAGTGCTTTCGCCCGTCCCGTTTTCCCCGCATTTTATCCTTTTTTTTCCTATATCAAATATGGGCTTGTTGCGATGTACTGATGCTTCAGCTAACGAGCTAAAAAGATTCAGCAAACAACGCCTGTCTGCGTCGTGCGTCGGGTTGCCGAGGTAACGAGATTTCAGCTTCATCTGTCACGAGGGGGCGATCCATCAGCGCGTGTGCCTCCCGATAACAGCAAGTACAACACGGCTCGCTAACCTTAGGGATTACACTGGCTTGTGGCCACCCTGGCTACACCGTGATTCGACATAATTAACAATTAACCACCTCTTAGTCGAAAATTCGTTTAAATATTAACGATTGAGGGCACATAGATTGTTGGTGAATTATGTTGCGTCGACGTCGACCATTCATGAGAACATCGCGATACATCTGGACCTAATGAGTTATTGATAAGGAATCTTTATAAACCTTCCGTTCTATCTCAGGATTGTCGAATTCATTTGCACAGATTAATCCTTTTTTAATTATATTTTTTTCAAAAGACGATTGGATCGACATGTCACGAGAACTACCTCATTAAACGCTGGTACATCGCACACTCAAATATGGTGGTGGGTGTTGTGATCCTCAAAGAAAGTGTACAGTCAGTATTCAGAAATTATTCGCATAATTTGCACAGATTAATCCTTTTTTAATTATATTTTTTTCAAAAGACGATTGGAGCGACATGTCACGAGAGCTACCTCATTAAACGCCGGTTCATCGCACACTCGAATATGGTGGTGGGTGTTGTGATCGTCAAAGAAAGTGTACAGTTAGTATTCAGGAATTATTCGCATCATTTGTAATTATAAAACCACATCACGGAAAAGAGAAGGTTGATCGTTACTGTGTGAAATATTTCTAGTTAAATAATACATTTTTCACATAAAACAAAGTACAGAAAGTTATGCTGATCAATCAGAAAAGACAATTCATATAAGAAGAGGGGTCATAAACTATCATTAAAATCGAAGACACTTGTAAACAGATCGATAAATCATGACATGTCAGTAAACATCCTGCTCTAAAAGCATAAAATACTATAAAATAGTGATGAGAATTGGTTTATTTGATCTTTTTAATTAAATCTTGTAATAATCACGGCCTTATGCAGAGGTTTTTTTTATTGTAACGAGCCGAAATATCAGGAACTAGGATCTGTGGTGTCAAATATAAAGAATTGTAGGTGGCAGTTGTATCATTTGTAGCGTAGTATGAGGTCACATTAAAGAAGCTGCCTTTAGTGTTCGTCCATTTCAGAACAATTGTTTTTTTAGGAAAACGGAGATTCAGTTTTGATTTTTCTGGAATATTCTTTGAGGCTCAAGTAACCTCGTTGTCACAAGTGTGACTTCGAGGAGGGCCCTGTTGGCTGGATTTTGAGCTCGTGATGACACACGTTTGTCTCCACCCCAACTCCAATCAAAGGAATCGCCTGGGACATTACCGAGAACCAGACTTCCTGGTGTAGGTTTCTCCAGGAATTTTCCTGCATGTAACGGCTGATTATAGACTTATAGTCTATACATATAGTCCAGTTAACCCTTAGCTACCTTCTAATTTTTTCCATGCCCCCATTCTACCCCTTCCTATTCTTATAGGTAAGTGGTCATAACGTCGATCAACGTCAAGTAGTCAGTATTAAAAAAAAAGGGCTTATCGGAATCACTATATTTTTTAGTTTTACACACCGCAATTACTGCCTAATGAATGATGTTATCGTCCATGAACTTACCCATCCTGGACGGAAAGTACCAAATCGCCCTCTGCTCGTCAATGACACGACAAAAAACACAAAACAACACAGAAAATACTATCAATTTATTTACATCACGCAGACATTATTTAATATTCATGTCTTGGCCATTCATAAAAACATTGCCATACTTTCCCATTGACCTGCATGGCAGGTGATTTCTGCATTACCCTTTATGGACCTTGGATACATCATTTCTATTTAGGCCGTCAAAATCTCTAATTTTTTAAATGACCGTGTCATAAAATTTAACTTCAGTTCTCTTATTTTATTTGAAATTCTAAATAATTATCCTAATAAATGGCAAGTTGACGAATGAATCCCTATTTCTAGTTTCCATGAAGGCCAAGTTTGATGTTCCCTCCTGAGATGAGATAGAATTTATTGTGTATAGTAAAAGAATTTGAGGAGCGGGAATGTAAATAAGCAACAAAAAACTATTCTTCATTCCCATCTCCAGATAGTGGCAAAACTATATTGTACTACGAATGGCTAAGCCTGCAGTCCAATTAGAATTAAAATATTTCAATTGTCGTGTCAAATACCACCAAAACATATTAATGATATATTCTTTAATACCGTTTTATAAAAATAAAAAATTAATTAAATTGTCTTTGCAAGCTTCTTATAGTTTTTATACGTATTTCCAAAGTCAGCGACAGACATTTCTCATATTTTAATATTCGGCAATCTTAAATAAGCGCTGTTTCTAAAGTAGTCGCGAATGGTGTTCCGTGTCCATTAAATACATTTTCGGGGCGATATTTCCTCATGACTGCATTAAAGTGTTTGCGTCCTGATCACGTTTTGTTATGCATGAAAGGGCAGTAGAGTGCCAAAGTATTTTGACACTGAATCATCACAAAGCCCCGAATAATCCCTTGTAAACGACATCAGCTACGTCCTGTCATTAATCAGCACAGCAGAAATTATTAACAGGCGTTACATTGCGTCGTAAGTAGCCTAGATCCAATTAAGTTCGTTAACGATTGGCCGGCTATCAATATTGCTGCATAATGCCATTAAAGCATTAAATGAGGCTACCACTCCGATAGCCAGCCCTGATGTGCACAAAGCTGCCCATGTTATGTTTCACAAGAAGTTAATTACGTCAGACAAGTGAGTTCGGTAACTACTGAAATTGCTCTCGATTCAGAACTACGTCTATTTTCCTTCCCTTAAAAGGCAATTACTGTTCAGTGAGAAGATACAGGCGCCGACAGACGCTTGCTCCAATTCTAACGTATAAAACAACCCTAACAAAAAACCAGTGCACGAACTTGAGGAGTGCTGCAATAAGTCTGAACAAATAAAGCAACTCTCTCAGACGAGCGTTCCAGATCGTTTGAAAGCTCCGTTGCGTTTTTAAAACGTATTATAAGCTCATGTAGTTAAAACATTGTTTCCGAAAATAACATCACATTTGCCATGTACGTTTAATACAATTTTATTTTTTACAAGTTATGAAGCATAAATGTTTTGAAATGTTTAAAGGCATTTTTAAGGATTATAAATTAGAGATGAGCAATCGCTCGTGAACTCTGGAGTCTGCAGAAAATAAATGTAGTCGACTAATGGAATAATTTCCCCCAATCCACTCTCCGTTTCTAGTTGAATATAAGGATCATTTACCTCTCCAAGTCTTTCAAATTCTGACTAACATACTATTATTTTTCGGCTAAAGCTTACATCGTGTAAAAATATTTTTAAAAAAACCTTTGGCTTGATATCATTAATTAATTTTAAACAGGTTGTAGTTTTTTAAATAATTTTCTTTTAAATAAATACGGATTAAAATGAAATAATTTACGTCTGATTGAAAATAATGAATAAGAAAGATAGCCTATTCAGACAAAAAGGGTAATATAAATACAACACAACGTTTCTGGGATCCTTGTTCCTTTCGTCAGGTGCTGAGAAACGTTGTGTGGTATTTATATTACCCATTTTGTCTGAATTGGCTATCTATCTTATTCATTATTTAAAACTGTTTCGAAAAATGAGTTTAAATTACACAAGACAAAATGAACAACATTAACTAATTTTAATTACGTTGAAGATTACATAGGTTTTTTATTCTCAAACATATTTTTCTTGTATATAAATCTGTATTGACTTGATGAAAAATAAGTATTATTAACACATGGCTTATATAGTATTTGTTTTCTATTTATATTTACAAAAAATATATTTTGAAACTTAAAATCTCCATGCAGTAAATGTAAATAATATTTTCCACCAGGAGTGCAACAAATCACCTAATAAGTGGAAATGAAGTAATTATTGTTTTTTAATAGATCAAATTATTATAATTAGAAAGAAAATTATATTTGAATTACATTCCTGGCTACATGCGAGTTTTCTCTATCCGTTGTACAGAGCTGAACGCAGGCTCACCCTCAAGTTTTTCTGAATCTTATTCTTCACAAGTGCTATGATTGAAAGCATTTAATCTGTTCTTGAATTACTAAATAATATTCCTTGAAAATATATTTAGATGAAATCCATTTAGATGAATGATGAACTGTGGGTCATCAGAAACATTTATCAATCGGTTCTGGTCCGATCCTTGAGAAGATCAATTTAGTCAAACTATTAAAAACAAGTAGAACAGAGATGTCCAGTTTTTTTCTGCAGACTTGGGCGTATTAATTAAAACATGAAGCAAAGATATATCATTTCCTTTATATTTATCGTTAATCTCGTGCTTAAAAAAAGCGAAATAAAGGTCGTCGATAATAAAAAAAAATTAAAGCATTTTACATTAACAACACCGTTCATTTCCAGTATTCATAATTTCACACGTTTTAAAATTAATTCTTACTTCATTTCACATTTTTACGTTTTTATCCCAATTAAAAATCATGGCCGCTTCATTTTAACTTAACATTTCTCTATAATGGAAAAAGAATTCAATTACACAATCCGAGACCGTAAAACTTGACGATACGAACCGAATGAAGAAATGATCGTTTTATTTCTCCAATTCTACTTTAAGCTAAAAGGGTTTAATATTTTCCTCCATCAGCCAGCGAACTAAAATACTACTTGATAAAAGAATTTAATTTAACCTTTAGTTAGTAGCAACGTATTTTACGAAATCAAATTATAATTTATGTTGAGCTTTCTCTGAGAAAACAATCGTCGTAAGTCAATAATTTATAATGCACCTTTTTATACCCAGTACTAGTAAATATTTATTTTCAAAAGACAAATTAATTTCTCTGATCATTTTGTTAAGGTTTTCTCAGCAACATTATTTTATTCTCAACTTATTTTTGAAAGAATTTCTATACCATTATTTATAGTGTCAAATTCCACCACAAATAAAATTACAACCATCCTCGTATTTTTATCGGCACTGTACGATAATCTTGAAAATTATTTGTTTCGTTATTTTAGATCATTTAATTACGTATTATCGAAATACAGCACTATTTTAATAAAATTCAAAATATTCGTGTAAGAAAATCGATAATATCAATGTATATTATTCCCAATTTAAATTAATAGGACGTTTTTTGATAATAATGCCTTGTAAAAATCAGTTAAAAGTTCAATAATTGCTGTTTACTAGTCTAATCTAAGACGTATATGCATACAAGATGAGATAAATACTTATACGTAGAAAATACGAATGCAGATATCTGTAATCCACAGGAGCATTATTATTAGTCTCGAAGCTAAATTTATATTTCCATTAAATCGCTCCAAATAACAATATGAATTGTGTTCGATAAGTCAATTCCTCTCATTTGCATTAAACGACCTCAATAATTGGGCGCAATCGGCATTTTGTAAAATATGTTAGGAAACACACCATTTTCTGGGAGGATATAATGGACAACATTTAAATTGTAATGGTCAGTATCTAATTTTACATTAAAGTTGCTAAAAGTTTCATAGATTTAAGATATAATATCAAATATTAACTTATTTGTACACGTCAAATTTTTCTAAATATTCGTTTCTGATCAACGGAAAAGACACTAAATTATTCGCCGCGTTAATTTGACATATTTTCATTTACATACATTTCATACTCGATGTCTTTGAACTTATTGAAACTCGGTCATTGTATTCGAATTTCATTTAAACTGAAAGAATCTTTTTCAAAAGCTTTTAATCAAAAATGACAATATTAAATTAGTCCCTTTCCAATGATGCAGAATGTAGAAACATCGAGTATTAACGTTACTTTTAATCAAACCGTGTACATTGCGCAGCTTCGTTTCATGAAATACTACACAGTACTTCATTATTACGCAAAAATTGAAATGCGATCTGAATGCCATGATTGCATTAAACTTCCAGTTTCAGCATTGAAAGCTGCTTGCTGAGTGTATGTTAACATTCACTGGCACGTGAGCGGTCTATAGACCATTCAAACTTCAGTCACGCATACCCTGGAACGACTGATGAATTTAAGTTTAGTAATTACTTAAATTAAGACTACGTTAGTCTAGAAACAAACTCATGCTTTCCGACAACTAATTGAATTGTCTCTAATTACGGCTTTATAACTTCTCAAACTAGAGTCAAAATCTGTCATCCATACATTTTCATATTAGATTCAAACATATATATAGGCCTGAATAAAGTCTTCTCGGGCTTCTAACCGACGTTTCGATGACGTTCACTGCCATCGTCTTCTAGCAATAGTGGGCGTATTGAAAATTTATGTCGCACAGCGGACGGGTATATTATGGATTTAAATTGAAATATAATATTCAAAAGCTTGTTGGCTGTATTGTATTACAGAAATATGTAACACGATACAGCCAACAAGCATTTGAATATTATATTTCAATTTAATTCACCCGTCCCCTGCGTTACATAAATTTTCAATTAAATGGAATAATTTCCGAAAATATATTAATTATGCCCTCAGTACCAAACTATTTCAAAGCGTCCCTAAATATATTATTCAATCGCAGGATCCGGATGGAAAAATCTCGAGAAACCTGAGAATCCTGTTGTAATAGTTGGCCAGCTGCCCCAAGACATTTATAAGAGAATTCTGCGTCCCCACACCAAAAAAAATGTCATTTACAGGGTGTGGGACAAGTATACAAAACCCCAAATCATTTGATGCAGATTTTCTAGGCTTTGTTCTGCATCACTTTTAAGCGAATGCGAATGCCGGGTAGGATCCTTAAACGTTGTTACCTTTTGTCTTCCTTCCGCATTCCCCCGTTAAAATCATATGTCATTAAAAGGGATTTCTGCCACGTGAATGCGCCTCATAATCCAAAATTTATTTTCAGATAAGAATTCGAAAATTGAAATATTATATTATTTTTTAATAAAACTTCTGAATTTTTTGTATTACTTTCGTTAATAAAAAGATAAAATACCATAATGACAGGCAAAATGAAGTGATGATATAAATACCACACAACGTTCCTGGAAACTTCGTTCGTTCCTTCAGTTTGTCAACTGTGTTGTGCGGTTGTGTCCATCCTGGCTCGTGGGTTTTATAAACACCTGAAGAAAGGAACAAAGTTTCCAGAAACTTTGTATGGTATTTATATAATCACCTCATTTGTCTGTCATTTGGCTATTTTATATTTTTATTATATTTCAAAACTGACGTGTTATATTTTTATGTACTAAAATTATATTCAAAATTAAAATATTTATGTTTTGTATATCACGGAATCTCAATTTCTTTAATAATGATTTAAATAGGTTTACCTGTTCGTCGTCGTATGGAACAAAAACTGTCAAGCTAGCACAAGGTTTAAAAACTACTCCACAAATGTCACATTGAAAGGAAAAATCTATGTAAATCCCATGCAGGAACTGACTTTGAGCTCGTGAATTACAAAACCCTCCAACGGTTTGATTTCTCGGCAAATCAAAGACGGCTTTAGTGGATAGTCCAATACAGTTCATGTCCCAAATCCTCCCTTTCGCTACTAAATTGGAAAAGCTGATAATTTCGTCAAATACTGTACGTGTTTCAGACCGTACTTTTCACTATTCAAATGGTTAATCGTATATAATGAAGGATTCGATGCTATTACCATCGTTGATGTTTTAAACCGCATTCCAGTAGAATCAATAATTTTGAGCAAACTTCAATTCACTCATTCCATAAACATGTCTCCCTATTATATTTTGAAACAAGGAATTTTTAGTTAACTTTCAAAGTGTGGTTAAATATTTCATTCGGTTTAATGACTGGCTACTGCCGTTACGAAGCTTAATTTTTGTTTATAGTTAACCGTATTGCAATCTACAAAATTTATTATACATAACATTAATGCTTTAACTCGACCATAATCGGCTTTACATATATTTATACTGAGAAACAAAAACAACGTAAGTAAAATTGAAATAGTTAAAGCTGTTTCATAATTATGATGCTATGGACAGTACAAATTTTGAAAAATTAATTGAACTTCTCGAAACCATATCACCATACATACAAAAAATTACATCTATTACCCAGACGTTGTGTTCGTCTATAATATTATGGAGACGCATATGACACAACTATGGTCAACATGTTTAGATCTAAAAAAATTGGCATAATGATAAATGCATTAAACTATAATTATCGACCTCATTCTTACATATAACCCATCTTAAAAACTACTACTACAACAAGTCATAATGTTAAAACAAACCCTGTATTTCTCATTTTCAAAGCTATTGGTGTCAATATTTATGGTCTGTTTATATTTATCATAAAAATGTGACCAAAAGTAGTGACAATTAAACCAGCGATGTGGCAAAAATATGCATATCACCCGTTGCGCTCCATTACGCGTCCATAAATTATTTATTTTACCGTTAAAATGAAACATCGTTCACGCGAAAACTTCATGTGAAGCGGAAATTGATAATATTTTAAATGCGTGTCTTTGATTGCTGTTTATCCACGATGACAAATGATTATTTCTCGAAGTGGGAAACTATATCCAGTCAACTACGTTCTTAAACAGAATTTTAAAAAACATTACGCGTAGAACAGGTATAATAAAACTTACGAAAATAAAAATTTTCAAATGTAACTATGCCTACACGTGCTTTACGGTGAATCCCAAATTTACATTTTTTTTAAAAAAAATAGTTCTTACAATACCTCCAAATTTCTGTTCTTTAAAATAAATTAGAAACGCTCAAATATTTACTTCCAATTTTATAATTGGTGCTATGTCGATACGCAATGTTTAATATTCTTCTAAATTGGAAAAAAAGCAATCATTATCCACGTATATTGAGCTAAATACTACGCATTAGGTTAATATAATTTTAATTAATGTAAAAAGATATTTAAAAAATTAAAATTCTATATATGGTCTTTTTTATTGTTTAAAACAATTTATTCTTGTAAATTTTAATGTTTAATTCTTGTTATTAAACATTGAACTTTATCTGAGTAGTATTAAATATAATCAGTGGAAATTGGCGTAAAAAGTCAGCATTTATTTATAAACATAAAATTTTACAATTTTTAAAGATCTCATCAGATGTATCTAAAACATTAATTAAGAAATAATAAAATATTGAATACCAAACAAATAAATAAATTAAGTATATTTTAAAAAATAATTTAAAAGTATAATAAAAATAATTAAAAGGTTGAATCCAAAACAAATAAATTAAGTGTAATAAAAAATTAATTAAGAAATTTAATAAACAAACAACAATAAAATATTGAATTTCGGACAAATAAATAAATTAAATAATGTAGGTAAACCTATTATTATATATGTCAGATATAGTTTCAATTTTTAATATCAACATTTGTTATTTCTTTGACACATTTTGTAACCCGCTCGGTATGCTTATATATATACCGGCTTCTCTAGTAGTGCTGAAGCAAGACAGACATAAATGTATAATTAAAAAAACTATTCAAGATTTTTATATCCTACCCTGTTAATTCGCTTTCATATCTTAAGAGTTGCCTTTGATTTAAAGATTATTTTCTGTTCGTGTAAAATAATTTATTCTGAAGGCAACACTAGCAATCTGCAATGATTTCGTTTTCTTTCTTCTTCCTACTGACCACTATTGACTTAAAATTGGGCAAACTATATAACATGTTGTATCTTGGTTTTAGTAAAGTATAATATCGTGGGCTTAATCACCGATGTAGACGCTGATGTAATCAAAACGCAAGACAACATTGTCACTCTGAATTTACACATCAGTACTATATTTTAAACTAGCGGGTGCCCGGAATTGCCCGAGATGTCATTTATCCATAACCCCCGATACACTCCAATTTCGTTTGCTTTTGCGCTATTTTTATGTAACGCTCCTCGATCCTCTGCCCCCACCCCTAGGCGTCCTCCACTCTCATACTGAAAGGAGTTGAAATTATACACAAACTTCACCAGTAGAAATACTATCAATTCCATTAACGCCTGCCGAATATTATTTCCACACGATCATCAACCGGTTAACATGTTTGAAAATTTACAACCCCTCGTTGGGAATGTTAAACGGTAATTGTAATGTCATAATTAAACTCATTGACATCCTTAATACTTTGAATTGAATCTAATCTCGGTTGTATTCGCGTTATTTTCTTGTAACGGCCGTCCACCCTTACCCTTTAGGGCGCATCCCTCCCAAGCCCGAAATGAGTTGAAATTAAACACGGAGAACGTGTAGGGAAATTTTATGAATATCATTGTTCCCGAAATATATTTATTTGATACAAAATTCGGTTGGTTAACTTATTTTAAAAGTTCTACTCTCCGCCCAACCCTTCCTACCCAATCCTACAACCGCGCGTTGCCCAGATTGTCATAAATGAACTCAGAGACATCCATTACCTTTGAGTTGACTCGAATCTCGGTATTTTTAGCGTTATTTACTTGTAACCCCCCTTCACCGCCACCCCTTAATGTGTTCAACCCTCGTGCCACAATGGGTTAAAATTAATAAAAATCACATGAGTAGAAATACTATAAATCTAATTAACGCTGAAAAATATTTATTCAACGCAAATATCGGACATTTTAGCATTATTTTTAGAAAAAAATACACCAGTTTTCCTGGTGAATTTAATATTTGTACTTAAATGTTAATTTCATTGTTTTCCCCGAAACTGCTGAAGACACGGCTGCTGCTATTTCATTAACTTCTCCAAAGCTAAGACAGAACAAGTATTAAAGCTCTGGGGTTTTGTCTGGAACAAGTACTGCCACAAAAAGTAGTCGGTATTTTGAGAGACGACGGGACTGAGCGAGGTGTTTTTCTGTCTTCGTCTTCTTCTTGGGCTCCCTCTGCGACCGGGGGAGAGGAGAGGAGCATGGCTATGCAAATGAGAGAAGTAGATGTAGAAGCTAGGAAGCTATTTGCTGTAATCTGGACCGGCACGAGTTTAATTAAATTATTTGTCAGCGAGCGGCGCACCGTGTGGCTGGCTGGTTGCCAATGTGCGGTCGCCCTGGAGACAATTTGCTTATTGTGAGATGTACACGAAGGCGGCGGATGAAGATTAGTTCCTAGGACAGAAATCCGAGGGGGAGTATAATAAAATTAAAATATCACTACACGGTCAAGTCGTACTTCATATGTTGGATCTAGCAACAAACGAAATTAATATTGAGTATTCCGTTTCATTTTATTGCCCATCATATCTCATCACAAACTCATTGGAAAAGAACACCTAGAAAGTTCATTACGATCCATACACACGTAATATTTTTTATTTAAACTATGAGAAATGTATGTAACACGTTCTATTATCTAAGAATATTATAACATCAAAGATCATCGGCATACTTCATATACCTTTCACAAAATTTTAGTGAGACATTCTTGTCTTGAGGTATTTTGTACTTTCTGACAGTCATTTGTGTATACAAATTTAATTTGTTTTCGACCTTGGGCATACGGTAAGAGTTGTTCGCTATTCCCATTGTAATAGTCGGCCAGCTGCCTCCTAAACTGGTCGAGGCACGGAGAAGGGAATGCTGCGTCCCCACAGAAAACTCCTCTCCCGCTATCGGAAGAGCGTGGGACAAGTACCCAATGCCCGACCTACCCGATGCAGTTTTTTCTAAGGTCTTCCCTGCATTTCTTTAGAAATTCCGGGTAGGATCCTTTAAAATATTGCCCGGGGGCCCTAGTAACCCTTGGCTACCTTCCTCTACCCTTCCGCATCCTCCCCTTTCAAATCCCTTCCTATGCTATTAAAGGGGAGTTGCCCAATGTGGATCACCCTCATGTAGCCTGTTGCCCTAAAAAAAATTTAATTACGAGAAATTGTGGTTCATTCATTTCCTTACAACGAATCGGAATCTCTGATCTAAAACATATTCTCATTGGCTTACCTGGACGAGTAACATACAGTCATCTTTCATGACCCATTCCGAATTTTTCGGAGTGCCGCATGGCCAGCGGAGCGATTCTCCCTAAATTTTAGTGATCTGAACGAGCACAAACATCCGAAGAAGATGAAGGTGTGTATAGGGTAATCTCCATAGTGGCATTATAGCATAGGAAATGGATTGAAAGGGGGGATGCAGAAATGTAGAGAAAGGTAACCAAGGGTTAACTAGAGCCCACGGGCTATGGTTTAAGGATCCTACCCGGCAATTCGCCTCAAAGTGATGCAGGGAAAACTCTAGAAAAACCTGCATCAGGTACTTGTCCCACGCCCTTCTGATGACGCGAGAGGGGTTTGCTGTGGGGTCGCAGGTAACCCCTCGCCGTGCCTTGATCAGTTTAGGAGGCAGCTGGCCGATTATTCTAATAGAAATAGCGGACAACTCTTACCGTATGCCCAAGGTCTCCAGGGACCTCTGTAATACAACCGCTACACCGCAACTCAACCGCGATTTACAATATTAGAGACAATCACAAATAACGTGAATTTTGATGTAAAATATTTAGGTCAATTTTATTTTCTATACATTAAATGGAAGTATTTCACTAACGTACGTTGTAAAATCGCGTCAAATTTCAGTTATATAGAGATTAGTTTTCTTCCAATACTGTTTCAAGGCATATTGAATAGTTTTATTCATTAGTAAAGGAGAAACGTTTAATCTTCAATAATTATTTGCTAAACGATTTCTGGCTCGCCGATATAATCGTCAGAGATCCTTTCCAAATTGAACATAATTATACTTCCATTCAATGTTTAAACACAATTTTGAAGCACATTACTGCAATAAAAAAATCAAACATCCAAAGTCTCCATTTCACACACTACGTACTATAATGATAAATGAAAACTGAAACAAGTTTCCATGAATACTATTTTAAGACTTATTGAATAGTTTTATGAAGTTATTCATTAGAAAAATAATAATTGTCAAATTATTTCTGGCTTTTGAGATAATCATGCAGATGTTCTTAAAGAACAAAGTATAATAATACTTAATTTCAATATATAAAGTTAATTGGCAGCACATGGGTTTAAATTTAGAAGAAGAAAAAACATTTCAAACAACGGAAGTCTTCATTTTACACACTAAGTGTATATATGAAACTGAAACACGAATTATCTATTGTTTAGTCTAGTGTCCTCTGACCAACTTATGAATTTCATGTAAGGTGATAATAATAATGATTGGACAACCAGTGTTACGGTGTACGATACCGAATAATATACAAGTAAAGGAGTCTTCAGTTGGAGAAAATAAACATTAAAATAGCCTAAATAGAACAGAGGTGACGCAAATATGGCAGTGTAGACAAGAGGAAATATTTAATCATTCGACGAACGTAAGAGTCCGGATTCAACCATCCTCGAGGAAGCTTATTGAAAGTGGTAATGATCAAAGGCAGACATCTGGAGGCTGACTCGACTATATCCATATGGAGCTGACTCTTACGCACTAAACAGTCACCTTATTTAAAGTTTACGTGAGTTATACAGTACATACGGTCTCATAACCAAAACAAAATGATTTTTTCGTTATACTCAATCATATGTATTTCTCATAAATTCATTTACCATAATAAATTAATACTTTTCCGATTCAGTATCCACCAACCTTGAGAAAATAGTGTTACGTTATTTTATATTTTAACTCTAACTCCTTGGTTCGACAGCCCATGAAGGGCCTTAGCCTACCGAGACGGCTGCCAGACTGTCATCTTACATGACACATTCTGGATTTAGGTCAGAGTGTCAATTCTTCCACAGCCTTAACCCCAGTTTTCTTGACCAGGACGAACACAAACATCCATGCCCATGCCGGGATTCGAAGCCGGGACCTCTGTGATGCGAGGCAATAACGCTGGCCACTACACCACAGCAGGCCGACATTTTATATTTTAAGTTTATTAAATTTGTGTAAAATTTTATGAATAATTTTTCATTGTAATCATAAAATAATTAAATCAAATATCATAGTATATCATAATTTTATAGATTTATATCACAGATTTGAAATCAGTTCTCTGTATATGACTTATTGAAATTAACTGGATACTAGTTCACAGTAACAAACGTCTGAGCAATTTTTTCTGAAAATTTCAGTATTAGAAGTTTGGTTTAAGAGAATAATTATTGATTCCGTTAACTATATCAGATTGGACTCGAACGTGATATCAGAACATATCCAAAGTAGTAACAATTAATACAAATTCCGGAAACAAATAAAGGTATTAATTTATAAATAAATCTGACTTTATTGTAATCTCATTAAAATAAAATTCTACTATTACTTACATATTTTCCACATCCAGTTGAACAACAAGACATGGAGTTCATGTATTATTCCAAGAAAAACGTGTTATTAAAGTAAATCAGGATTGAACGGTTTTGTTCGATTTTACTGGTTTCTAGTCAATTCCGTGTTATTCTACACAGTAGAATATAAATAAGAACAAAAATATCAAATACCATCATATAATGGATAACTTGATTGATTTTTTAGAAACTCACAAGAGATTCTTACTACATTAATGGGGTTGAAATCTAAGTCTCTTCAGTACAAAATGATTTATCAAATTAACACTAATTTATAATATATGATAATTCCGACAAAAAATTGGGGAAAATGGATAAAAAACAACAATAGTGAAGTTCTGTCGTCACGAATAATATTAAGTGGTCCAATTGCCTTTTTATTTGGGTACCACAGTTTCCCATATTCCTTTTATGATTTTAAATTATATCCTGTAATCCTAATAATGCATATTTGAGCTGAGGGACTAGATCTGTGCGTGGGTTGGTGGGGGAGGGGGGGACTCTAATTGCTGGCACAGCCACCGCGTCGAGTACGGTTTGGGCATTTTCTTGGCGTTAATGTAGTTAGTGCTTTTAACGTGATGGAGTTGCATTAGCAAAGTAGTAATACACTGAGGAGCTCGTCAATGCGGAAACGCATCGGCGTTTCGCCCCGTTTCGCATCCATCACCTCTGAGTGGTGCCACGAGAATTAGATTCGGCTGTTATGACTCGCCAAGTGATTGGAGCCAGGTGCTGTCCAACTCAGTTCATCCTGACATTGTTGCTCTTATAGTTATTATAATCTAAAAGAAATAATTTGTTTTATTCCCTGACAGTCGCGGTAAAACTAATGGTTGTAAATTTGTAAACTAGTAATAGATAAAAAAAATTAGAATATAATTTTAATGAAGGAATAACAAAATAATAAAAAAATCTAAAGCCAGATAAATATATTAAGTAAATCTATTGCTTAGAGCATCTCATACTGACACATAAAAATCTACACAGCAGATTTAGATAGTTACTAACGCATTTTACAGAAAGTATTCTGAAATTGACAACAATGAAACAAATTATACTAAGCACTGAATTGGAGTATTTTAAAAAACAGTTTTTCATCGGTATAGGAACAATTTTTTTAATGTCGGACCTATGATTTAATTCTAAACGATGTTTAGGTGTGTGGCTATGTTTGTAACTTATTAAAAGTTCTAAAGATCCGACCTACACATTTGACCACTATAATGTTATTTATAAATTTTGTATTTAAAAAATTGTGATATATCGCCCAGACTTGAAACGTATTTCATTACTAGACTAGAAGGACACAAAGCAAATTTTTTGTCTCTGAATTACAAACAACAACATAATTAAACATTGTTTACAATTAAGTGACATGTTAGACATTGAAAAATGATCTATTTTATATATGGACTTCAATATTTATATTATTAATTTCGTACTATCTTTGTCATTTTTATACCGTCATTTTCATTTTATTATTTTGTTAAACATTTTAATTGATATCACAGTGCATATTACGTGCATTATCTGTGGAATCATTATTGCATATGTGTAGTTAAATAGTAAAAGGCATAGCGACTACAGCTTGAGTTTATATTTTATAATACGAAAACTCGTAATTTGATACGATGTTAGTTCGTTTGAGAATGCTTATTCATGTAATCCGAATCTAACTGATGAGCAAAGAAGACTCACAATCGAGAAATTGGCGAATATTGACGCAGTATAGTTATTATAATCCATTACGAAATACAGCACGGAGTTGTGTAATAAGCTTGAAATATATCAGAAATGACGTCCAATTTCTGAAACATTGCACTCTTTTTAACACGATTATATATAGTAAGCACGTAATAGGATGGTATAGTAACAATTTATTGTAGCAAAAAAGGAGAAAATGATAGACGAGACTGATAGAGAGATATAAACAGACTCTGTAATGCACTAACGCCACTATTGTTGACGTGACCCGTGAGAATGTTCTAGATGCAGCAGCCGCTGTAAGTAGACGTAAAATTTTGCAGACGTTAGGCAGTTAAGCAGATCAGGAATGCATACTTAGTTTTGGAATTCATTGTTTTTGTAAGTGTGCAAAGTGACACTTATTGTATTCCGTTGTTAATAACAAATAACAGTGGTTAATCGAGTTAAGGTTTATAGCCCGCGTGGGACTAACTTGTGTTCCTATATGTGTGAGGCTGATTGAAGTGTGTTTCAGCTGAGAGAAGCAAAGCTTTGATATTTAATGATAGCCTGCTCCTGCTGTGTTGCCCTGCCCACATGGTAACTAGTAATCCTGTGGAAATCCTAGTTGATAGTTCTGGATATTGTAGCAGCAAAGCAGACGAAACCATTGGTAGAGCTTTTCGGAATATTAACTATCGTAAAAAGATGGCATCATTCTCATTATATTTGTCAGATCTCGTGTTCTTGTTTGAAATTTAAAATTGTATATTTTCTTAGATAAATGATAAGCTTCTGTTTATTGGTAGCCCATATTAAATCCTGAGAAAGACTCGTGTTCTGTGCAAAGCCGTTTATCTTTCACAACAAGAGCTTAGGATGTAATTCAGAATTATCGATAGAAATTATGAAAAAAATAAGGTCAAAATAACTTTGCAAATAAATTGTATTAAATGTCATAGAACATAAAAGAAGTTCGTATATCCGGGTAATATCAATAAAACAATTCGGAGAAAAATTTTAAAATAATTAACCGTTTTATTAAAAATATCGTTACAATTTCCTCGCTCATAAATTAAAATATTTATTTCAATAGAATCGAAATTTGTCTGCAAGATAAGGGCCAAAAATAAGGGTTTAAATTAAATCCTCGGCGAAGATGTACAATATTAGCTGAGAAAAGCAAGAACCATAAGAGTTTAACCGCTTCAGTTAATGACGAGCTCGAAGCTTCGAGAGTTCACAATCTGCTCCAATCTTCACCATCCTATTGGTGCATATATTGCTCGTTATGCAAAGTAGGGTTTCATGACGAAGATAATCTATATTAAAGTTGAGTAAACTTGGCGTATAGAAGTTCCTTAGTATCAGGTCAAACTGCGTAAAGTGGAACTTGAGACCGCCAAACGACAAACACGCCAACAAAGCTAGTAGTTTCAGTTGAGGTAGTTGCAAATTGAATTGCACTAGCATTTCACAAGATTTTAACGAATATAATCTCAAAGTTACCTTTTTTGAACGAAATATGTGGCTGTCTATTGTTTTTGTGAAAAAAAAATAAATTCTTTACTTATAAATTAACTCGAGAGACGGATAGGCTACCTTTGGGAATTCATTTTCCTCTCTCCGTTTTTGAACTAAGGTTCCCACAAGCCGAAGCACCTCGACCTGTTTTAAGAGGTGTATGTCCCGAGGTCACAGACCTTGGGCATATGGTATTTTGTTTCTTTGTTCCCATTGGAACAGTCGGCCAACTGCCTAGTAAGCTGGTCGAGGCACGGAGAAGGGAATGTTGCGACAGCAAAACCCCTCTTTCGCCATCAGAATGGCGTGGGACGAGTACCCAATGCCCGACCTACCAGATGCAGGTTTTATAGAGTTTGTCCTGCATCACTTTTACGCGAATTCCGGATAGGATCCTTAAACTACAGCCCGGGGACCTTAGGATACCTTCCTCTGCCCTTCCGCATCCCCCCTTCCAAATCTCTTCCTATCTTATTAAAGGGGAGTTGCCACCATGTTACCCTAAAAAAATTAATTCAAAACCGATCAAGTTGGATTTCATATTTCATCTTTAGAAACTTTGTATATTTTTTAATCTCAGGTATTTACATCAATGATCACCAATTTTTATCGTGGTAGACGGATCTCAAGAAAACAAAATTTAGTGGATGATCAAAATTTGAGAATGTTAGATGATAATGAAATTTATATAAATTACGTTTAGTAATTTTTTTAAACGTTTCTTTAGTTTTAAATGAATTACTACTGTAATTCATGTGATAATCTCAATTAGCATTATTAATATTAGATTAATTTCATTTTAAATGTATATAGACTAGTTTTATGAATTCAAACAAGAAAAATAATGTTAAATAACGTTAAGACAAAAAATATTACAAAAATTAATAAATATGTAGTAAGGATAATTATGATTCATTCCAAGAAAATGAGGCAGATATATATATAAAATAAAAATTATTGTGAAAATTTTGTAGTTATATTTTATTTATTAATTGTTTACAATTTATATATTTTAGTGAATAATTAATGCAAAAGGACAGCAGCAACATCAACTCCTCCAATGTTTTAAATTTTCTGGGATCATACTTGCAAATCCGCTTTGCTGTGGCTGAAAATGGAAAACATCAAAACATTTTAGCTGACAAATCAGTACTTTACATGCAAAATGTTTTAATACGTTACAACCTTAATAGTTCATTCCCATGAATTCCGGTTAATAGGGTAATCCATGCTCGAAACTCGCCAAATTTAAGTGATGTCGTTTGTAATTTTAAATATAGTTACTTGTTTCATGGACTGGGTGAAAGTCCTTTACAGCGCAACTTGTAAACAGATCAAACCAAAATAAATTAATTACCATTTTAATTACTTTATTGTATCATATAATCGTAATTACAAATCATTTGTGAGCTACTATTTTATTTTCAAGGAGGAATCCAAAGGATGTTACTAAATGAAATGGTTAGGTACAGAAAATTAGTACTTAAGTTTTCAGATTCAAATAAACATTTTTTTTAATTGAAGTTTATAACGGTCGAGTCGACATTGTGGTCCTTGGCGACCGTATGTTATTTACAATAGTAAATCATCATTATTGTAAAGAAAATGATCAACATTTCTGAGAACCATTCTCTTTTAAATCTTCTATTAATCTCGGAACTTTTCAAAAATCAGAGCAGAGAACCTTTTGATTAATTTTTTAATTATTTGATTCCCAACAACTTTTACATTTTTAATAAGGAATTGAGCAACGAAATATTATGCAGAAAATTCTCACGAAATCCCAGATGTAAACTTCTTTTAATAATTTGTCATACGAAAGACTTGTCTGTTTTTGTTCTTATTCTTGCTGAAAATAAAGAACGGAGAGGAAAGAAACGTTTTTTTTCCAACTGGTGCTACAGAAGAAAACTGTGGAATATTCTGACAATTAGATGAGACAAGTTAGAAAGGCATATACAGTACTCAAAAGTCTGTTGTTAATAATTCATGTGAAAGAAGTACAGTGAAAGATGTGCATAAGACTCATTGAAAAACAAATAATAAAATACTGTATATTAAAACAACTTTTATCACCAAATTCACATAATAACACTATAAAATAAGTAATACTTACAATCCTTTATTTTGTATGTAATTTTAAATGGCTTCATATTTACTTTCTTATTCGTAAAATTGATTATTAAATTTCAAGAACGTTTTAAATTTCTGATTTTAATAAAAATAGAAGAATAATTATAAATATATACTATTAATCTGTGATTTTAAATATTGTACGAAACATATTTTTTTCCGTACTAACATAACAACTTTATTAAAACCTGATGACTACAAAAACGTAACTGAAACATTTATAAGTTAAATAAAATATTTTAAATTGTCTGAAAAGATTTACAGTATTTATAAAACAGATGAAAATAAAAATATTGTAAATAATAATTTGGTGTCACCCCATGAAACGTTGAGGCTTTATTTAAAGTATATCAAGACAAAGAACCGCATAAAGTCAGTCATGTGATTGATTAATCCGCAGGAGGATCATTTATGTTGACAACAATTTCCATCACTTTTAAATTCTCGCTTATAAGTAGTCAGAAATTCGGAAATATTGCCAGTGCTTTGTTGAAACGTGGCCATAATTCCTTTATAAAACGGTCTGTGAAACAATCCTATTCAAGCTTCTGGTTTCAATTTTCAATAACTGTTGATGTAGTAGGAGGCAGTAGACATTATCGTGTCACAGGCTTGACCGGTTCGGTTCTCTCATCTGTGAAGAAGAACGTCGAACTCTGTCTCCACATCGCTCTACTAACTTTATTAAACCAATCAACAGCGCGGACACGTAATCAAATTTCACGCTGGCTCACTCGTCTGAAAAGAAATCGGGTTGGAAGTTTTTACAACACTGTATCAATGACACTGCTTCGGGGCGGTCGGAGAACGGAACTGGAACAAACAAGATTGCTCCAACTCAGAGGAACCGAGGAAATGAGAGCCGCAATTTAAATATTTACTACCAACGTTTGTGAATTTTGGATGCTCCTCTGTGTTGTGGCTGTTAGGTTTGTAAGCAAAACGAGAAGTAATAGAATTCTGCAGTGGCGTATCGTCCAGCAATTTAATTACTTGGAGCCCTTACAAATAAATCAAAATTGAGGCACGCACGGCATTGAGGGTAGAAGTAAACTTCCACAGAAATTAAATAACTTAAAACCGAAATAGATTTTATACGAAACACAGGAAACATTATTTATATACTTTGTGTGACCTCTTTTCCTGGCAAACCAGACGCGTAACATATTTCATGCAATAAAATTGATTCACATCCTTATCATCATCGACTTTGGCCTCGTCGAATTTTAGATGTCTTAAATAACGTAAATTCCCAAATTCAGAACTGTAATTGGCTGTTTGACATTCGTACAGTCAATTCATATTATGAACAAAAAAAATTATTTATTTATTTCTGATCTTTTGACAAAAAAATTAAAGGATATTCAATAAAATTTCCGTTACAGTCTTCCAACTGTATTTACAGATCCAAAAATATGCCATTGTAAATATTAATATAGAAACAAAATTATATAAAAATATGTCTTAACTGCACACTGTCTTATTTCAATACAAAATACGATATAAAAATCACAGTATAATTGAACTACTTAGAAACAAATATGTTTAATTTCAGCTGAAGTAAGTTTTTTAATTATTACAGTTCAGCGAGATAAAAACCTAACTAATTTTTCCTTACGTAATCACGATTTTTAATAATAAAAGTGGAATACAAAATTATAACCAAATTAAATTCAATTAATCCCCGATATTCTAAGAGAGTCAGGACCGGTGCGCAACCTCAAGATATAGAGAAAGGAGAAAGGATTCAGATCAGTCTGCCCGTGTCACACAACGCTCCGCCTGCAACGCGTTCTTTAAGTCGCTTCATGAGTGTAACGCCCATGTAGTCTCTTTGTCGAACACTGTTCAACTCTTGATAACAATCCGACGGGTTTCAGAGAATATTATAAATTCTGAATATCATGAATTCATTCTAAATAAAAGTAGAAACGGATACTTCAATGCTTTATTTATGAAATTCAAAGTCTCTAATTGCAATTCATTTTATTCTTTTTTATAATTTACTCTAATTTTTATAATAAATTTTAAATGAAAAACTAATTCTTCAATTATAAATAAATAATCGTTAATTTAAAATTTTGCGGAGCTTTCGGGAGCTTTCCATATTCATCTGTGCAAAGAATAAATTTTTTAGAAACAGTTCCATTTGAACAATGATCCCACACATAATTTTTATTATATTAACTTGTAAGTTTAATATTTTTTTAAAATAAATTTTCCATTAATTTTCAAATGACCCGAATTATAAGTGCGTATACCTTCAACTTGTTCACTTGGAATTACCGTTGGGGAAATTATAAATAATAACAATTTATCAATTTTCAGTCTTTTAATAAATTTTATATTCTTGAAGAAAAATTCATTTTTATTCTTTGAACCCTTATCTTCAAATCTTTAACATTTCCACAATTTCATAACGAGCTAAATGCCGTCGTATATTGGAGATATTTATTTTAGATATCGGAATAATGTGTAAAGTTTCCAACCACGGTGCAACATTTACAAATGCAAGTTGGTATTCGTGTAAAACTGGCTTGCCTACTTCCTCAACTTGAAGAGGCTGATGGAATTTTTTTAAAAGAAATAAAAAAATTGGCCAGCACGTCAGAAACAATTTAATAGGAAATATTTCTTTTTTGGAACATTTTCAAATGTACAAACATAAAATAAATAAATTGTTGTTGATTAATTCTACAATTATAGCATAACAAATCTGGTATTGACGATTATAAAATAACACTATTTAAACATCAGCGCGAGTTTATATAGAAATATGAATCTGGTGCTCAACCGCGAAAAAATTTATTAACAATTTACACCGGGAAAATTTAAATTAATTAATTAACGTCTGTAAGACAAATAACACAATAAATTATCGCCAGCATTAAGTCAGGCTCTAGTATTGATAAAGATCACAACAGTTGATCGAAACGTATACTCAGTTTTAAATTATACTGTCCAATATAATTTATGTTATTGTCTGTTACACGGATCGTTAATTTATTGTGTTATTCATGATTATAATTCATTTCCTGTAATATTTCGTAATTTCACTAAATAACACAATTTTACTTCCCCTAGATTCATATCTAAATCATTTTGTACACTCCTTCAATAATCTGGCAATAAAAATATAAAACTAAAGACTATTTCCTCCCCAGTATATAATCAATTGTATTATTTGAGACATGAACATGTCGTCATCTTCGATTGGAAATATAAACCTAAGGCATTGATAATTATAGAGAAAAAATGTTTTGTAAATAATAAAATGTATGCTACTAACCTGCCGTGTCTAAAATAACGGTAAGCGGTGTTTGTATTCTTCCGAACAATAAAGATAGAGGAGGTAATTTTTAATGAATACATATTTCATGGCGTATATGACTGAGCTTCGAATGTAAGCTTCTTTTGTTTCTTCTGCAGATATATTTCTAAAAGTGAGTGCTTTTCAGTCACCTTGGAGCCGCTTTATTTATTGATTGATTCAACTAATGTCATAAAATGTAACTATGAAATTCTTTTAATTGTGGAATATCTTCAGAACAAAAATGATCAGTTTATTTCGATTTTTCTTCAAATATTTGTAAAATAAATTGATTCTTGTGCGATGAGTGAATTTATCCTGCAGCAAGCATATTTAAAACTTTGCATTCCTTGTGTATTATTGCGAAAAAAAAAGGTTTAAATAAACCCGTTCAATTTCATTTGTTCATATGTCTGGCTTGCGCGCCGACATTGGCTCTCCTGCAATGAACTTATAAAAACTAAAATTGCTCTTCTTCCACGAATCAGTCTAGAAATGCGTAGTATGTAATCATGAATTAATCCCGGAAAATTAGGGACGTTCCTTCGTAGATAAATATTACTTTGTTACATCATTCACGATATTCATACACTACAAACGTATTTATTTTTTGAAAAACGTAATGTTTTACTCTGTATTGTGATTAGTAATAAACTGAACTCTAAAAAGAAATATAGCATACACACACTACATTTTTAATTTGTAATTTAAATGTTTGTATGTTGATTTGATACCACATTTCGAATATCGCACTCGCTTGTTTATATTGGACTGGCGAGCCTTTTTATTGTCACTGCATTACCGAGGGCTATACGTTGTACTTGTGCGCAGACAGTTGGAGGAATGTTTTATTGAGAGTTTGATACATGGTTAGTAAAATAAACCATTCGTAACAGATTGTCAACGTTCTAGATTCGTACTTTTCTTCGGCAGTGTAACCAGCTGCTTAAACTCGAATTCATTAATCGGAATCTGTTGATCAGTATTTGGTGAAAGGAGATCCTTCAAAACATATTCGGCGTGACTAAAATAACGGTAAGCGGTGTTTGTATTCTTCCGAACAATAAAGATAGAGGAGGTAATTTTTAATGAATACACGAAAAAAAAAAATACTGTTAAGTTTATTTTAGCGCTATGTACATAAACGTAGACACAATTTTCCTGCCCATTCTAATTTTCAGTTATAAAATTTGGTAATCGTTACAAAACAGAAAATCAGAAAAAATTAATTACAGAGATGAGCAAGGCATTGAATTTATGGCTTTAAATGATTATATATAAATCGGTAGCCGAAAGACGTGAATTTGAGAACAAATGGGATTTGTTTTGTGTTTTATTTACATTACAGGAGATAACGGAACAAGAATATCGATGAAGGAAAGCTATTTGATCTCCAAGTCAATGTGACAGCATTCATTTTATCATGAACGTATCCTATTACTATTAAAACTGAAACAACGGCGACACCTTGGTTTCTAATGTTTTCCTGGGGAATCGAGATCTCAGATCTGTAAAATGAGGCGTGGCGAAATGAGTCGGAATGGCCGTTTACTGATTTCATATAGCTGTTAAATATTCTGTTCATCAGAACGAGTCTTTCACTAATTACGTTTTTATTTTAGTTGATGCACGTATTAGTAATGCATACATTGTATGGGGGTCATGTGGTTAGTAACAATAATTAGACCACAATTTTCATCGACTTCCATGTAATTAAACCTTAAAGTACAGTGATAAAGTATGTGATATAAAGTTAATTCTTCCAAGTATTAATTACATATTCATATTCCAAAATGTGACTCTATTCATAGACGCAGTACTAAGATACGTAACGCAGGTTTCTAGCTCTCGGTAAATCCGGACTCGAGAAATTTACTGCAAAAAATTGTCACCTTCAGCCAGACCACGTCGAAGAAACAGTCTTTCCTAAGTCCCTACAAATTGGCTGGTCTTTCTTGCTACAGGTTGTTAGTAAATGTTTCCGCGTCACTAAACCGCAATTCCGTAGACGAACAGTTTTCTGAGCGCAACGAAAAGAAAATTAACTCTTTGAGAAGTAGCAAAATCTGGACGAGAATGATCTCTTCATTCGAAGCAACTCTTAGTCCAGTAAGCCCTTTCTGGTCAATGGTTGGTGAATGTTGAACCAATTCTATACGAGATCTACGAACTTAGACACCCAACAAAGCATAATAAAAATTAGAAAGTCTTATATACTCTTAGAAAAATTTCGCGGCGCTCGAGAATAGTCCAATACAATTACACAGTACATGCGGAAAATATTACTACAATTTTCTCTAGATACAAAGACTATAAAACCGAATTAAATTATGAGCCTAATCATGTTAGGTTACGAATGCTAAATTATTGGAAAATGAGTTAATACGTTTTAATGTGTGCATTCATTCAAATTTAGTTACTACATACAGCTGCATGAACCAAAGGAGGTTCGAAAAGCTATCAGGCTGAAACAGAGACAGACAAGTAGTCACTAACTGCGAATTATAATTAGGATCAAATAATGTCCGTTACATACCGTATTATAAATATCGACCATGTGTCTTCCATTGTGTATTTTTACTAATAAAGAGAAGTAAACATGTGAATGTGATGTGCGAATAAATTTGTAGAAACATATACTGGATTTACTTTGGTTTAATTGCAATATCTATAAAAGAGGAGTTACATTCATCATTAAACTATTGTTTCCATCGGTAAAAAAAAGCAGACAGCTGTATTAAAACGACCGCCATTTTTCAATAGCGACACTGTAATCAATTGCCCAGAAAATAATGAAAATTCACAATCAAATAAATGAAACAGAGTGTTTGTATGTAGATATATGTTTGTGTAAATGTTCCTTATACAAATCTACCCGGTGGAGAAAATTTCACCAAATTTCGTACACGTGTTCTTTGCGACCAGGAATCAAACACTGTCGGGGTGAGACATGTCTACCGCCCCCAGGAGCGGTGTTTGACGGGGGTTGAAATATTCAAACATGTTAAAACAGCCGATATTTGAGTCTGATAAATATGTTTAGGGGTCAAAGAGATTGATAGTGTTTCTACCGCTGTGATATGAGTGTAATTTTAACCCCTTACAGCATGGTCTTATTTTTCTGTAGATTAATATTATACATTATAAAAATTAGAGAAAGCCAATTAATTGTGTTTTTGGGTATTAAATATGGTCATTGTCTGAAAAGTTATGGAACAAATAAAAATGGTTGACTATAATTTTACATATGTAATTATTGTATTTATAGTAATTATTTATTTAAAAAATTAACTATGGAATACGAAGAAGATGAATATGCGAATATCAAATTCATTCCGCACAACAAAATCGATTTGGAGAAATAAATAAAATTATACAAATAGTTTTTAATTTCATTTTTAATTTAATTAAAAATTAATTAATTAGGTAATTTCGAAAATTACTGAACTAAGTACCACATTATTAATTTAATTTATTGAATATTTTATATGTATCGATTATTTATATATTTAAAATCATTCATTCATTCCTCTCAGCTACACAGAAATAGAGAGTCTTCGTTGTTGGTTGTGCCGATGCATGTAAAATTGAGGAGCCTACTCCTATAGGGGCTCGGCTTAGACTCGTGAGTGAGACACCTGCTACGACTTCTACTATCCAAATGCTCGAATTTGAAATGCCTGTATTTCTGGCCGCGTTTACAACATACAAACAAATAATGGCCGATCAAAGATTGAAGTCTTTCCCGGTGTAGTTGTTCAGTAAATAGTTCTCGGTATTCACACGGGTTTTGCATGTTTATATTTAAACGCAACGTTTTAACTTCGCCTTGAAGATGACGACAGAGCTTTTAGTCGTCGAAACGTTGCGTTAAAATATAAATATGCAAAACCCGTGTGAATACCGAGAACTATTTATTAAAAAATGGCCGACATTATATGAATTGTTTTATTATGTTATCATCCTCATCCATCATCTACTTGCTTTTTTGTTGCGTTAATTAGAAGAAGGAATAAAATAAAATGAAAAGAAATCATTATTTTTTGCAATTCATATTTGCAACGTGCCGTCTGAATGTAAGAAGTTGCACTGGTATAATTATGAATGTAATAACATAAAAATAATCACAAAGCGTACATAAACAATTAAATAATATTGTCATGGCATTATTCCGCCTCAAAATCACGGTATAATAAGAGGGACACAGTTTGAGCAAATAGTTTTGATCTGAAGGTATAAAGAAGCTGGAATAACGCTGGACTAAGAATTTGGGTGAGAAGACATTAGTATTATAAGAAAGTTTCCCACACTTAAATGACGTTTAACGTGAAGAGGGGGATACTCTACCGATAAAATATGCAGTCAGCTTCTCGAGTGCTGAAGCGTCGTTGGTTGGTGAACTTTGAAGAGACTCTCGGCGCCTCGGCCTGGCGGATTGAGCTCAGTTAGTGATGGAACCGTCTGTTGCTCACTGCAATAGTGGGGACGTATAAACCTGGGCAACAAAACCCTCGGGACAGTTAAGTCCGGGGCACTAAAGTTGTTAATGGCTTGCGAGACGCGACTGTCGTCTGAGACAGTGGCGGCGACGCCAAGGGCCTCAATGGGAAATCGATAAACCATTAAATCCATCGACAAGAGTGTCTCCACCGGCGGCACCTTACGGTTACGTGGCGCTGAATTCATATTAGCCCCGACACTAATTCGCACCCTTCTCGTGTATCCCATCCCTGCTATTCAGTAATCACGAAATTTCAACGCGCAACCAAATCCGCAAGAAAGATCACAGTATGCTGAAATTACAGATAAATTTTAGCAGTATTTGTGTATCATAAGAATCATACAAAACTTCGGTTAAAATTCTGCTAGATTTTCCTGCAATGCATAGCAATCAGCACATACAATTGATTAACATTCAGTGTGCATTGGGGAAAATATATTCATAAACACGAGAAAATTAAAATTACTTTACATTGACATAATTCTCAACCTCAAGGTTCTGTTCTGTCGATTTATAAACTTAGCGTTTAATGTAAATATATTAGTGGCAATTGTACGAATTGAATAAAAAAAATGTAAGTGAAACGTGACGACAAGGTGATGAAGGGAAGAATAAGGTGTATACAGGTTATGTATAAGGTAATGCACATAGTGTCAACTCCCCTCTTTTAGCATAGGAAAGGGGAGATGCGGAGAGGTAGAGCAAGGTAGCCAAGGGTTAACTAGGGCCCCCGGGCTATAGTTTAAGGATCCTACCCGGTATTCACCTGAAAGTGATGCAGGGAAAATCCTAGAAAAACCTGAATCAGATAGGTGGGGCATTTGGTACTTGTCCCACGCCCTTCCGATGGCGGGAGAAGGGTTTGCTGTGGGGGTCGCAGCTTTCCCCTCGCCGTGCCTTGACCCGTTTAGGAGGCAGCTGGCCGACTGTTCCAATGGGAACAGTCAACAACTCTTACCGTATGCCCAAGGTCTGTGACCCCAAAACAAACACCTCTCAAATCACGCCGAGGTGCCTCGGCTTGTGGGAGGAGTGATTTACGGAATATATTTTGAAGCTGTAAGGTAAATATACTGCGAGACTGAACGAAATATAAGGACTAAGGAAACAGCGCGCTTAAACCCTGAATAGTAAAGGAGTCGTCTATTGAACTGTTTTCTCGCTTCTCTATCTCTATCTGGATCTCTCTCTCTCTCTCGCACACACACACACACACACACACAAACACACACACACACATTTTTTAGTCATTTTACTACAATTAACATTGCTCAAAGTATGGAAACCTATTATAGTAAAAATAATAAAATTTAAATTAAATAAAAATAACTAAAATTTAAGTGCACTAAATTATACGAATTTCAAATGGCTGAATTTGCTACACATTATTTTGAACAAACTCTGGTAAGTGAATTTATTTTTAAGTGGCTACCTTTCTACAAAGCATAAAATTGTGAGTCATATATAATAAACATTTTTACGGAAATCATGCATTCAACGACTATTTTTTTATTTTCAGAAGTTAGTTAATTACTGCTACTTAATTATGACTATGAAGATTATCTATAAAATATGAAAATAATTTCATTCATCAAAATTATAGTATGAGCGGTGTTTAAAAGTATAACACGTTTCTGGGACGCTCGCTCTCGTAGATTGGGAAGTAAATTTGTTAGGAAATGTATTGTTTATAAATTAAGTGTAATTACGCTTATGACATTAATTCAGAAGTTATCTGCGTAGATGAAATTTTATTCAATTACTTATAAAATTGCTTAAATTTACCACGGGACAAATATAGTTAAAATTAGTTACAATTTCAATCCTCGTCTTATAAAGTAACTTGAGAGAGGACTTCTTAAATATTTATTTATTATTCTTACATTATTTTAATTCCAATAATTGAAATGATGTCACTGTATCATTGAAAAACTCACACACGCTTACGCATATATATATTGGAAGTAAATATAAAATATTTCGTTAATTTTATATCATTTAATACTTTGCAAAATCATTTCAAATTATATATTCATATGTGTTTGTAGTTGTAATTGGGTATGGAGTAGCAAACTTTTAAATCCACATTTTCAATTGCATTTGTTAAACACTGACTAAATCAAAATAAAGAATAACACCGTCGACCTTGTAGTTGAAGCGACTCAAAATAAATAATAATAACACTTCCACATACTGCTTTTATATTGCAAAAAATCCATAAATATTCAGCAAATATGGGTGAATTTTCAATTACATGTAGAGTAAATTCTCAATTTAGCACATGTAATACCATAATCTTCGGTACACAGGAAATATTTTGTTATTTGGAGTTATTTAACTTTCGAGTAGTATCTTAATATTTGAGTATCAGATTCTTCGGCAGTTCAAAGTTATAGACTCAAAAGTTTATTGAATGGGTTTGAAATGTTTGGCTAGTAAATTTAATTTGAATTTATTTAAACAGCAATAAAGAACTGGAATTCATATATTTACGCAACTATTTGGTATAAAACCACAGTTCAAAACTATCTGACTAATCTCACAGTTGTTTAATGCAGATAGCATGAAGTCTATAATGATAACTATAGAAATAACAATAATGAGGATATACTTACTTGTTGGCATGGTACTGTGAAGTTTTAATGAGCCAACCTCAAACACTGAAAATTAGGTATTTTAGTAATATGAATGAAACACACGATTAAAGATAGTGAGATAAAAATATATACAATCCATGGGGTATTTCTCTAGTCTTCCGACTTAATAACTAATAAATTGTGAGCTCAAAGCCAGGTTATCCGCTTGTATCTGGAGAAATAATGGTTTCCATCCCAGCTGCTACGATGATGCGGCCACTGGCTGCCGATATTAATCTGGGGGTTAATTTATTTCCTCCTTCTTTCTCTGCAACACAATATTGCCTTTTGCGCGGAAGAGTATGTAATTAGAGTGCCTCATAAAGGAACCTTATTACAAAGGATTTCCCGGACAACTTTATTTATTAAATTTCATCAAGCAATATCATTGTTGACAGTAACATTCTCTACTAGTTATTAGATGCACACGGAAGTGTGTGAACGTAAACCTAATTAATGAATTCCATCATTTACGTGCCAGGTAATAGGTTGAAATAAAGGCTATGTGGTATGCACCATGCTAAATATTTTCTTATATTTGTTATTGTATTACGACAACAGTCCATGCTGCATACAATTCTTCGAAGTAATTTGTAAAATATATAATTAAGATAAATACTGTTTATTTCGATGTCAAAAAGTCCATTAAGCACATACTAAATAATATATTATTTCGTTTACATTTTAAAAAATTGATAAATAATATTTAGAAGCAATAATAATAAAACATGTATAAATATTCGACTGTAAAATATTAAAAAGAGCGAATTCAGCTAATAATGCAAAACAAGAGGAAACAAAATTAATAGGTCTTCAAGCCACTTCTTAATTACGTAAAACAATTTTAATAAAAAAATTAATTACAAAATTTTGACGGATTCAGTGTATGCTATTTATTTTTTTTGCATCACTTAAACTATAGCAAGGGGATCCAATTAACCTGTGGATATTTTGATCACTTTTGGAATGCTCCACTCCCTCGCTTTTCAAATATTAGTGACCACAACATGACTACACTCAAGTAGCCCGTTTCTGAAGAAAAAAAACATTACCAAATACATTTTATCATAATTTACTCTTTAGCATGAGAAATGTTTGACAAAAGTTATTTTTAGGTATTGGAAATCAGATCATGTAATTAATATACTTTGATCTCGTCATACGCAACTAGACATTTTCTAATGAAATGTTGTAGCGCGTTTAATTATTTGTATTAATAATGATAATACAACGCTAACCGGTTGATTTACTAATCATTTTCACTAATATTATCCTCAGTTACAAGCTATTATTACTATTAACTTCAAATAAATTACTGGTACATTTATCAGCACCACGTTCCCATATTGGTGGAAAAGCAATCAATACCCAGAAAGATATCGTTGCTAAGTTTTATTTGACGGACAAACGATATTTATTCGCTGATTAGTCTCTCAAATGATTATGTTTACAACCGTCAAACATTTAAGATTACGCCACCTGCTTCAAATTTTTGATATAGTCAATCATTAGACTTGTCTGTATTTCCTTAATTCCACGTTGAATATAAACGTATTTCCTATTATATTTGTTATTATGAGAAATAAAATTGTTGCTGAATGAAATGTAAATTTCTGACTTTATCGTAAATTGACGCTTTACAAAATTTAACTGTTGTGGCATACTAGCAATATTTTTGAATTTCTTAGTCCTGAAATATTAATCAATATGTATATTCCCCACATATCACTTTAGGCATTATAAGTACTGCATTGGTCACTGAAAATTAATCGATTTGCCTTGAAGTATTACAAAATCTTATTTTCCGTTCATTTACTTTAATTTTAATAGTATTATATTAAAACTGTGACAAATAGAACTTGTTGACTGTCTATTATCACAATAGCTGTAATGTATTATATATAATCGATTATTTTCATAAATCGAATACTTAGTCGATATCTTAATTCGACTGAACAACACTTTCGATCAATCGACTATGGCTTTAATGTGACAAGTAAACAAACACATGTGGTGGTAACATCTAGGTTACATATATTTGCTTAGTTATTAAGAAGTAAAAGTTGACATAGTGATGTCGGCGCGACGAAAGGTACTAGTATTGGAGAGTTCTTCTGAAATAAATATTATTATTCTGAGAATAAGTGCATTCAAGTAATTTTAAATTCTCACGAACCTGCAAGCATTAACGTATAAATTTTGTGGTGCAAATAACCTATTTTATGTCTTAATATGAGTAATTTGAATATCACGGTTTGCATTTCTTGATTTTTTAATAACTTATGGAAAATTTCCTTGTTGAAAACAATTATATTCTTATAACTTTTTACAACAAATTATCATTTGTCTTAAAGTCTAGTTCACTGTTGGTTTTAGAAACTGAAAACTGTTCATTGTTATTAATAATTATAGCTGCTGTTAATTTCTGTCTCTCATTTATCTTATTTTCCGTTAGTCAAAATACTTCATTTATTTTAGTTAGTCCAAGTTTTTGGCTTAGTAAACATCTTTGTTTGAAAATAAACAACATATGTTATGTCATCCTGTTTCAGGCAAATATCTCCAAGCCTAAAAATCCAATAAAACTAATTGTTCCCAACAGTTCGCAAAGTCAGTCAACAGAAAATGATAATACCTCTCAAGATGACTCCTTAACTCAGTTTCAGTTAGAATTATATTGGTGTATTCAACAATTGGAAAGAAACGTCATCTCTGAAAAACTTAATCCAAGACAAGGTACAGTATGTAGTGTACTTGTCACATTTAACCTAAATGCTAGAAAATAAGCATATTGTTCTTGTGGTAGTGTAGAATATCAGTATTAGTTTTTTGTAACCTGTGAAATACAGCCACTTCACAAAAGAAAGATTAAGGAATTTACTGTGTAATTAATAAGAGTCATATTACTAACATATGATTTCAATATATTATTTTTATTTGATTGCTCAACTGCTCATTGAGTCTACCAGGATGCCACATTCTGGATTTCCATGTATTAAAATTTGTAATTATTTTATAAAATAATTTGATGCTGATGTTGTAGGTATTGTAAATCATCATGAGCTATTCCTTGCTGACTCATCGAAACATCATAGCCTCAGCCAATACCCACCCAAAAGTTATTAATTCATTCATTCTAGTTTTTTCTTCACCATTCATATCAGTGATAAATCAGTGTATGAAAATTGTAGCCATCAAAGTAATTTATTATAATTATATACAGTATTTACAAAAAAGGTGATTTTAATATTTATTTGCAGTTCAGGATTGCACTAAAGCTTTGAATACTCTTAAAAGTAAAAATGCACCAATGATTAAGAAACGTCAAGTAATGAGAACTTCTTTTGGAGACTACAGAACTAAAATGGCTGAAGAAGAGAAAACATTTAGCAAAGGTTAATGTTTAGCATTAATTTTAATTACATACATGTCATTCAAATATTAGACTAGACTTATAAACTGATAATTCTACTTATTTTCACAGAGAAATTTAATACACAGATTACAAATGGAAAACCAAACAAAAATTCAAAATATATCAAGACAAGTTCAACAATTAAGATGAAATTCAAATCTAGTTCAAATTCCTGCAATACAGAAAAGAGTGAACAAAATCTTCAGACTAGTAAATATTTACCATCAGACAATAGTTTCAGGTTTAATTTTACAATTGATTGTAATGTTTAAAATGTTTCCATGTTTTACCATTTAAATATTTATTTTGTAAATAGTCATTTGATTAAAGTTTGTATGGTTTATTGTTTTTGACTTGTTTATATATAAATATCCCACAGATAATAAATTTACACTCATAATTAACATAAAGGAAATTTTCTTTTCACAAGTCATTTGTCATTGTGTCAAGTGAACCAGCAAATTGATTAAACTAAATTAAGACTTTCTGCATATAAATTCAACTGCAACAAAGGTAAACAGTAACCAGACATATAATGGGTTTTCCATTATTTTATTACAGTATAATGAAGCATAACAAATATATAAAATTTCTAGATAACACTGATACAACTTAACTTTTTTTAGAAAAAAGCTTTATAAATGAAAAATTTTTCATCTGATTGAAAATAATTAATAAGAAAGATAGCCAATTCAGACAAAAAAGTGATAATATTAATACCAGACAACATTTCTGGTATCCTTGTCCCGTTACCTTATTTTCGAAGAAGAGCATAGTTGTGTCACTAGACTTCTTCACACCTGAGGAAAGGGTCAATGATCCCATAAATGATGTGTGGTATTTATATTATCACTTTTTGGCTGAATTGGCTATATTTCTTATTAAAAACGCTTTGTTACTCATTCTCAGATAATTGCTGAAAAGGGACTAAACACTCAACTACACAGGAAAGGGTGGAAATTAAGTGATATATATATATACCAAAAGTATTTAGAATTAACATATATTATACACATTAGAAAATGTGTAATGACAAATATAACTGTTATTGTGTAGTCCAAGGATATGGAACTATTTAAACAATGAACCCTTATTGTCATCCTGGTTTCCTAAGTAATCTGTTAATTCTGGAATAAAGTCCTCATTTAGGCCACTTTGTTAATCCCAAAGAATTGATTATAAGAGAACTGAGGAAAAATGATCTGCTGGTCATGTAAATTAACAATTCATGACGGTTATACAGACTGGAAAATATTTTGTAAAACAAAATTAAGTGGACCATAAAACTGGCAGACTTTTGGATATTGGCACAGAATATTTTCTTGGATTGTCCATACAGCTGAAACAATTGTCAAACTCTTAAGTTATTATCTCATAAAGCTAAAACATTAGAAACTATCATTTTCACAATTAATCAATTCCTGGAGGAAGAGTGAAACTAGCCAGGCCTTAGTGGGAAACAATATGGTATTCTTGAAAAGTAAACTGGTAGTTGATAAGATTGGAGGCTTTTTCAAATTCAGTGTTATATTTTTAGAATGAAAAATTTACTTCTGATTGAAAATAATAAATAAGAAAGATAGCCAATACAGACAAAAACAAGTGATAATATAAATACTTGTAAACTGACAAGTGCAGTTGTGTCGGTCTAGGCTCTTCTCTGCACCTGCCAAACGGACAAGGATCGCAGGAACGTTGTGTGGTATTTATATTATCACTTTTTTTTGTCTGTATTGGCTATCTTTCTTATTCGTCATTTTTTTTAGCTTATATTAAAAAAAAACATTCTGCAGTTAAATATATTTTAGATACTTCATTCATTTGAATTAAATATTTTAAGAAGCTTATAGCTTAATCAAATATTAGCATAAAACTCACTTTACATACAAAATTAATTGGATTCACTATCATTCATTTTTACTAACCAATTGTCTAATTCTTCTAACATCCATTATTTCAGTTGAGTAAATATTTAAATTATCTGTGTTGTAGTTGCCTACTACTACAAAAGACATTTAATTTAATGTTTTTGTTTTAAGTCTTCGATAGTATGCACTTATGTGGATATTTGATTTGTTATTGAATCTAAAGTAGGGAATACAGGTCAACTTCTTAAATGAAGCATGTAATGGATTAAATAATAAGTACTTAAAATTATTATTTACAAACATTGAGCCTTCGTATACACTCTGATCAAGGATAGCGGGGGGGAGGGGTAGACCGCGCTCGTTAATTATTCACCGTCGTGGTAAAAACATAAATATGTGGTGTAATTCATTCATATTTTTTTAGGGCAACAGGCTACATGAGGGTAATCCACGTTGGGCACCTCCCCTTTAATAGCATAGGAAGGGATTTGAAAGGGGGGATGCGGAAGGGTAGAAGAAGGTAGCCAAGGTTACTAGGGCCCCCGGGCTATATTTTAAGGATCCTACCCGGCATTCGCCTAAAGAAATGCAGGGAAAACCCTAGAAAAACCTGCATCAGGTCCGATAGCGGGAGAGGAGTTTGCTGTGGGGACGCAGCATTCCCTTCTCCGTGCATCGACCAGTTTAGGAGGCAGCTGGCCGACTATTCCAATGGGAATAGCGGACAACTCTTACCGTATGCCCGTGACCCCGGAACATACACCTCTCAGAACAGGCCGAGGTGCCTCGTCTTGTGGGAACCTTAGTTCAAAAATGGAGAGGAAAAGGCATCCCCAAAGGTAGCCCCTTCGTATCTCTCCTACAAGGTTCTGCCTGCGAGAGAACATCTCTCGAAGGTTACCTGCGAGAGAATGCCCCCGCAGGCTTCGAGACATATATCTAATTCATTCATTAAAATGTGGGTTATAATAATATAATGTGCCGTATTTAACAATTGCGAACGTTTCTCGGAAGTTGTCTGTCCCCGTCATGATTTTGAATTGGTTTTTCTCTCGTAGACATTGTTCCGCGAAAGATTCTCCGACTAAAGAACAAATATTAGCTGGGATGTATGAAGTCACATTCACATTCTGGTCTTAGTCTCGCAAGTTGCGATTGTTCCTTCCGCTGGAAGGTCAGTTAAGCTGGAGTTTGGACCTGTTATCGCACTGGTGAGTAAATTGCACTCCAGTAGCGTCGAGACTGCGGCGGGACTAGTACCGTATCGTGAGTAATATAGGCATATGAACTTTCATACGACTGTAGCCGTTGTGGTGTGTACATAATTTTCCTGGTAAAATCCGCCCATAATTGAGCGAATCAGTATTTTAAAACGGAAACTGGTTAAAGTTCTGGTAACATTACTGGTTAGTTATAACTCCATGGATTGCGTTCGCCTGCATGCACCAAAAAAAATGCATTGTATACCTTTCTGTCACTCATACATATATAGTGCGAATGATAAAATTTTATAATACGTGGCTGAATAGAGTTGTTATCGTGTCACCCAGATTCTTATAAAATGAATATTTGTTTCAATTAAAAAAAAACTGTAAATGTATTTCGTAATTTTAATTTGGACGAATTGAGCATAAATTTTTGCACTTGCCCAGTTTTGAAGGAATACATTATATTTATGAATGAGAAGTGTTTAAATCGGGAATTTAAACCAAATTGAAAGTTGTTTTCCGTCCAATAATTCTAGTCCCATCATTACTGTTGCAGGCCTATTTTTGTTCGTTGGTAAAACAAAGAAGCTCAAACAACTTCTGCTGCTTAATCAGTTTCTGTTAATTGTCAAACGTTTTAACGCAATGCGTTTTAATCGTTGCCGTTCACACCTGATATTCTGGTTTCAATCTGCCTAGTGAAGCATATGTAATTTTACAAAAACGGAATTAGACCTCAGGTGGACATAATCTCCTCGATTTTAGTGTTTATTACACGAGTAATACAAAGAAAAACTATTAATAACGTGGTTAATTTTGGCGAAATTAAATTAAGGGAACCAAAATGTTTTCCCGTGTTAATGATCAAGGCGTGAATCAGCAAGCAAAAAGGTTTTAGGAGGGGTAATCCAAGGACGAGACATTTAGACGACTCATTGAGACAATTGGGCAGCAGTCGTACTTGCTCGTGGTTCTCGCTATTAGAAATAAACTCACATATTTTAGCTTCTGCGACTGTTGGTTCTATGTTTTAAGTGTATGTCGTGATGATACTCCAGAATAAATTATTTCCTTGTCAGACACGGTTATCACTCTTCTACCAAAGTCTTCTGAATGACAGCAACTAATAAATGTGATGCATAAAAATCCCTGTCCAGGTGATTAGTATCAAGGGGAAATTTCAAAAGATTTCAGTGTAAAGATGCCGAACATAAAACTCTTGGCCACGTGTTCTTCAATGAATTCGTTGAGAAACTTAAGTTTAACAATTCGCCTGTAACTTTCATTACATCATTTATAAAATTAACTCACACATTACTATGGCAAACAAGAAATCCAAATATCAGGTGTGAGTGGTTAATGGTAGAGTCTTTAATACATTTTGTCTAATAATGACGATTTCGGTACCAGTGCGGTCCTAACGCGGTCATTGTAGGAATGAACGACATTTTTCTCGCTTTGCTTCCGAACATTGATATAAGCTTCTTAGAGTTTCACAAGAAACTTAATTTTGGTGACAATTTATTTCAATCTGCAGTTTTCTGTTATAGGTGATTCTAGTTCACTTTCAATTATAATTTTTATGCAACATATTTTTAACTTTGAAAAAGTAACCTGCGAGGGATTTTCTCTCGCAGGCAGAACCTTGTAGGAGAGATACGAAGGGGCTACCTTTGGGTATGCCATTTCCTCTCCGTTTTTGAACTAAGGTTCCCACAAGCCGAGGCACCTCTGCATGTTTTGAGAGGTGTATGTTCCGGGGCCACAGACCTTGGGCATACGGTAAGGGTTGTTCGCTATTCCAATTGGAATAGTCGGCCAGCTGCCTCCTAAACTGGTCGAGGCACGGAGAAGGGAATGCTGCGTCCCCACAGCAAACTCCTCTCCCGCTATCGGAAGGGCGTGGGACAAGTACCCAATGCCCGACCTACCCGATACAGGTTTTTCTAAGGTTTTCCCTACATTTCTTTAGGCGAATGCCGGGTAGGATCCTTAAAATATAGCCCAGGGGCCCTAGTAACCCTTGGCTACCTTCCTCTACCCTTCCGCATCCCCCCTTTCAAATCCCTTCCTATGCTATTAAAGGGGAGTTGCCCAATGTGGATCACCCTCATGTAGCCTGGTGACCTAAATAAAAAAAAATAAAAAAAATAAACTTTGTGCTGCTGTTATAAGATGCATGCTTTATGGAAGACCGAGGGAGAAAAATATTTTCTTCAAAGCATAAATTAATATATCGGTTACTAATTTTTATCATAAATAATAATTTAATCAACTAACAACTGGAGTTTTAGTGAAAATAGTTTTAACGAAAGCTGTAGTTCAAGAATTGGGTCTGTATAAGTCATGACGACTTCATAAATTCTATTCAGAATGACTGTATTTTAACAATGACAGAAACTTGCTTCTTAACACATTGACATGAATATATTTTCAGCGTTACGCTCTAGACATTACATCTGTGGAACAATTCCGAGGCGTGGGAAGCAATCTATTGTTTTTTTCTGTCAGTTTTTCAACGGAGGCTATGAACGTGGATTATTTTTCAACAACGCACATCTTCGTATCCATAATAAGGTTAAAACAAATTCATAATTCGAGTTTAATTGACAAAGTTTTTAAAACTTCAACATTTACACGTAAGATGTGTTTAGTGGCAGTCGTCGGATATACGATCTGATAAACCTGATTGCAATGAGAACATTTTATGCTGGTGACTGGACAAGAAATGAAACCACCAGGTTTACAGATTCCCGAGTTCTGCAAATGTAAGCTAAGTCTCCAACATTCGTCAATCGCAGCAAATACTTTATCGAGTCGTTAAATTTCGTACTCTTCAACTGGACTGTTCCAACAAGCTACTCGAGAAACTGGTTCCAGCAATCTGGATTTCACATGCAATAAATTTCACTCTCACGAGATTGCTTAAATTGTGAGAGCTTTTACGTATAAAATGTTACGTGTTTGCGAAATAAACAGTATATGAAAGTAAAATGTTTTCGGGAGATTGTATAATTGACCACATAGAATATTAATTTATCCAAGACCAGAAATCACGCTTGTAATCTTTATTTCGGAAGAAGTGTTCAAGAAAACATCTGCTATACTTCTAAAATATCATCAGAAAAATTTTATCTGCTTAAATGTAAATGGAATTTGTATAAGAGCAACAAACAATTAATATTGGTAATATATATAATTATTCGAGACAACAATTAAAAGTACACTTTGAGTTCTGGTTGATTTCGGCTGTTGGAGCAGAAGTAGTAATTTCATATCGTACTTCGTCTTTAAAAAAATTAAATTAAAGAAAGTTCTGTTGCTGCTGTTTTAAAATGGATAACCATAGCTAAAACATGTCATTGAAATATGAACATCACATACATTCTACTGGTCGACCTGTATTTCAAGGGATCAATCAATTAGACGTCAGTTTGTAGAAAGTGGAACGAGAGATCACATCAAAAGTAAAAAACAAGTATAAAATTTTCCTTATTTCAGAAAATCGAACAAGTGAAGAGTAATGATAAACTATTGGTGATGGTGTTATCGGACATTCCGTTATTAGAGAGGAAACTATGATAGCATAGACTGTTTCAATTAAAATAACGAAGAACAGGATTTTGCGATAACTTAGGACTAACAGATCGATTATAATAAAATTATTTTTAGGGTTGTAATATTAATTACGAGGGAATGAAAACCAGATACATGAAAATTATATTTAAAATAATAGAACCTGAAAGATAAAAGTATGTATAAAAATTATTTAAAGTAATAAAAGTAAAAATTCTAATAGTATATTTCTCGAATATATATATATATATATATATATATATATATATATATATATATATCATTTAAGAGATTTTCTTACCCCTACGTACATTACTCGTCACTAAATCTCAACGCAACGTATTTGCTTCATAAGCATTATTTCGCTTTTATTGGATGTGAATGAAAATAACTTCAACCATTACAAGGTAATTCACTTTTTGGTCCGTTTCCTACAATATTATAAATTTTACCTTCCACGTCTATCTCTCTCAGGACAATATTCTTATTAAATCGATTGAGTATTGGCTCCAGAATTTCACATTTATTTTAATTTATTCTTTCTGTCCGTCACTTTATTGCTTCTAATAGAACACGATTACTTTTAAAATATTTTATTGATACGTTCTATCTGATATTTTTATGGCACTTTCAAGGGCTCGTTAACAATTATTTTGCAAATTTGTATCAGAAGGAAAACTCATGACTTAAATATTATATAAACCAAAAAGTTTATGAACTATACTATTTTTATTTAATAGAGAAGAATAAATATAATGGTTCATTATGCTTAAACAAGTCGCATCTCCTTAATATATAAAATATATAAACATAATATATAAAAAGAATTAAAAAACTTTTATTTGGTTGAGACTTGTCTACTTCCAAAACATAGAATATTCGTTCAAAAAATAACTATATTCGTATTTCAGAAATCGTACATAATCCAATCCAGATATAAGTTAAATATCTGAAGTGGTATGAGGCGTGTTAAGTGTATGTTCTATAAATGCTGCTTATTTTGAATAATTATACTCTACACTAATATGAATTAACTATATTAATAGTTACAAAATACTGAAGAACCGTAATAATATTTTGCTGTAAAAGACGACTTTTGGTTGAATTCTTTTAAAACTACGACTGATCCAATAATTTAACTCTCTTATGTTCTTTTTTTTTAATTTTATGATGATTCTGCTAGACTACGAATTTTGACCTTTAATCTCGATAACAAATAAAAATAACAGATGCGGTGTTTATCAGTCTATCTAGTCAAAATGTTTCTTATCTCTCTCATTACGCTGACAGGAACACGTGTGATAACGCCATGCCATAGGAGAATACACATTTATGTTCTAACTATCATAAAAATTCAGGCAAATAATAAGTGATTATGAATTTATGAAGATAAGAAAATAACGTATCATTAACCAAACTGTCGGGCCGTAAAGTGATACGTAAAGGATACGGGCGAACGATAAAGACTTTTTCTTTGTAGTTGAAACCTTTGAGGTTAAGCCATTCTTGCCTGAAACAACACTGCAATAGGCCTATAGCCTATTCGAATATTTTTGCCTCTGCCACATTTAATAGCAGACATGAAAACATTCCAGATTTACTGAAAAAATAATACAGGATCAGAAATGCCGACAAGTTTAATCACAAGAAGTCAGTAATTGGTAAAATTGCTCATTAAGAAAAATTCTTGTTTAGTTTCAAATAGAAGCAATTATTGGAGAATTGTATGGATGTGATGATACGTCGATAATTGGGAAACATGTAAAGATGCACCAGTGAATATTTTAAATCTATAAAAATGTATGGCGCTAAAAACTTCATTTTTAATGCAGAAAGTAATTTCTTTCTTATTCTATACTGATCGGTTTGAAAACTGGCCTTTTTTATTATAATTCAGGAAAACAAAATAAATCTTCCATTTATATACGAAGAAAAGGTGTAACAATTTTGTAACTGAAATTGTTTACATCATGGCCTATATGTCCATCACTTTCAAATGAAACTATCTTAAAACTAGGTTTAAATACGCCCAGACTTAACCCAAGTTGTTAATTGCAATGTCCTGATCTCTGAATACTCATGACTACAATCAAATAGATCATATGAAAAGTTATGCCATTACTGCCGTAAATTTACAGTTTACAAATATTAAGTACACAATTTATATGACACATACTAATTATGCCAACACGGTACCTTGCACAGTGAACGACACTTGTTTTGATTTGAAAAATGAGCCTACTACTAGACTGCCTGTTGCAAACTACTTCCAACCTGTTCTCGCGTCTCCCATTGTTAATATGGCGCTTCCGGCACCACAATAAAGCGTCGGGAAAGAGACCATCTCTCTCACTATACTATGAATGAACTACTTGTAGTGTCACTACTGGACACATTGTTTCAAATTTTAATGAAGGGAAATATAATGCTAAACGTAACCAACATCACATATAAATGTCTTTTTTTTATCGTATTTTTTTTAAAAAATTTCAATACATTAAAAAAGGTTACAAAAAACTGTTACATTGCATGTCTTATATTGGTCATGAATAAAATTAACGTAATTCATAAAGTAAAAACTAGAATAACAATGTACTGGGGTAGGAAGAGAGACAAATAGAAAGAATAAAAGGGGAGAAATGCAAGAGAATGACCAAAACATTCTATAAACATTTTCTAGTACTTGGTAAAAGTAAAACTTTTGTTTTATCTAAGATTTTAGAATTTTTTATGAAAATGATCACAATTTTTCAGTCATGAACTGCCAACTCCACAGCATTGATGATGAATGGATTCATCGAGCAGAGAAAGAGGTCAAAGAAGACAGAAAAAATGTTGAGTCCAAGTTGGAAGAATTCCGAACACATATAAAAGGCAACAACAGTATTATTGTATTTTAAATATACTCCCATTTAATTGTTCCATTTATTATCATAAATGAAGAAGGAGAAATATAAATATATCATTGGGAAAATATCTTTTAAACTATATCTGGATAAGAGAGATGAGTTTTCCATTTATGAAAACTTTACCATAAAAGATTTTGTATGATAGACAATCAATTATTTTAGATTACTCTACAAGGTTTTAGTAAAATGAAAAAGATTTGGAAATAATTTAATTAATAAGATACTTGTTGCCATGCATATTATAGTTACATATGCATATTAATTCTAATGTTAAGGATTTATATATTGGTGGCAATGTAACAAATATTATGCATTATGTATGTATGCATAAAAGTTTGCTTGTCAAAAATTTGTTACTTGATTATAAATAATTTTATTACTATAATAGCTCTCACTAATAATAGTTTATGAGCATATATTCAGGTAATTTAATTTACATCTATCAGCTTTACTTTTATGAACAGAGAGTGATATTTTATACCTTATCTATTTCTCATATAAGTTTTTGACAATTAAATCTTTGAAATTTTTATTAACTTCAATAACATTTTTCTAATAACTTCTTCACATTTTGTCACTTACAAAACCATTTACATGGATAAGGCTGGGATTTTACTGAAGACCAAAAATAATATTTTAAGGGCGAAATTTCAAAGTTTCTTTCATGAAGAAAATGGGACTCATTTAAAATATAAAAGTGAGAGCTATTTAATTATTTATTTGCACCACCACATTATGTTTCATTCTTATTCCAGTTACTTTCAGTTTAAATAATGAAACACAAGAGAAATACAATCTTAAACCTCTACTGAAGACACTATTCATTACAAGAAACTTTATGTAAAACATTTTATTGACCACTTCTTTTCTAATTATTTCACCCTAAATTCAAATTAAATGAAAAAAAATTATTTCTGTAAGATGCTTTAAATTGAGTGTTGCTGATCTCTTATTATAATTCATGTACCAATTAAAATCACAAGTATGACAATAAATGTTTATAAATTGACAAAAGTCAATGAAAAAGTGATGCAGTAATTCATTCTGATTGTCCAATAAATTTATGCTTTATTCAACAAAATTACCTTACTTAATTCATTATATAATGCACATAAATATAAAATTAGTTATAGTGTATCAAAATACAGAAAAGTGGAGTTAAAAATATCAATATAATACATACTTCTGATTACTTTTCAATAAAAGTGATATCCTATTTATACAATACAAAACATTCTAAAATAATACTGTAATTAAAATTGACTTTTTAATCCCCTAGGTGAAAAAAATTTATATTCCCAAATGGATGATTCGTTTCTACTAGCCTTTCTGAGAACTAAGAAATATAACATTGATGAAGCCTTCAATGTGGTAATAGTATACTACCTCTCTTTGTTCTGTAATTATTTTTAATCTATTTATAATCTAATCAACTTAATTACATAAATATAGTTCCAAAGATTCCATATTTAAAATTTTTATAAAATCTTAGACTTTCTTTACAGCTCAAAAATTATTACAAATTGAGGAAAAACTATCCTTTACATTTTGAGGATTGTTTACCATCAGAAAAACCACATGTTTACGATGTTCGAGGAATGACAGTTCTTGGAGAAAGGGATCACAATCAAAGAATTGTTACACTTTTAAGAGTAGGTAAGACAATATTTTTATGAATTACTTAATTTCATATGTCATTACCAAAATATGAACTATCAAAACAATTAATATATGTGTTTTTAAATAAAAATTTAATTATAAAACATTTCAGAACATGTTGACTTACAAAAAGTTAACCAAGAAAATTTTTTTCAACAACTTTCAACCATAATATCTTACTACAAACAATTTGCACAAGTGCAGATTGCTGGTGTTACAATTATTATGGATTTAAAAGGATTCTCATATCATCATTTTCGCATTATCACACCAACATTTGCAATTGTTCTAATAAAATTTTTCCAGGTAAGTTGATGTATTTAAATTAATCAATAATTTATATTACTTAACTAAGTACATATATTTTTGTTTTTTCTTTAAGTGAAGAAAAACTAAATTTTAAAAAATTGGTTATATTAGTAAGGCTATCATGTTTTCATTTACAACCTCAAATCTCTTAATTTTCTTGTACTAGACTCTCTAGTTTGAAGGAAATTTAAATATTGATATGACAAAAATGTCATATATGATATTAGTAAACATTGTCAAAAAAATTGTAATATTGGTATGGAAGGAAAGAGAGATAGGTTGTGGCTTACCTGAAAGTGAAGTGCGGCGCCGCCATAAGGAACTGAAGGTTGTTCTTCAAATTTTCGAAGACTCTCAGCCTCCTTCCTGAAGACGGAGGCTGAGCCTCCGAAAATTTGAAGAACAACCTTCAGTTCCTTATGGCGACAGCACACTTCACTTTCAGGTAAGCCACAACCTATCTCTCTTTTTCTTTTCCATACCAATATTACAAGTATCTACTTTTTTATTGTTTTCAGGACAGTTTCCCTCTAAGGATTAAAGGCGTTCATATAGTCAACCAGCCAATATATTTTAGCGCTATTTTTGCATTATTCAAACCATTTCTCAAAGAAAAATTGAGGAAAAGAGTAAGTGGTTCTTATGTTATGTTAATTAATTTTTTATTTATTTTGATCAATACCTTATAGCCGACGTCTTGTGGTGTAGGGGTCAGTGTCACTACCTCACATCACCGGTGAGGACATGGATGTTGTAAAAAAATCTATATATTACTTAAATTTTCTCTAAAACATAAAGGTAAATATTGTAACTAAATTAAGACCAATTAAACTATTTACATTAAACATTAGAATAAAATCTTTTATTATATACAATATTATTAAATTAATAATTGTTTGAAATTCATTATAGTCACTGCATATTCATCAATTTGGTAATGTGTCACTGCAGAAGACAAACAAATAACCCCATCAAGCTATAATGTGTATATTTTTGGAATAGTTTTGTATAAATTCAAGTAAAAAGTACTTACATTTTTTGTTCCTCAGAAAAAATCAGACAACCAAAAAAAGTTATTATGATACTAAAAAAAGTATAGCATGATTATTCTTTACTATGACAGATTAATTTAGAGGGGGCTATAGCATTGGCAATTCTGACCAAACAAAACCATAGTTAAACATCCTTCCTATCCAATAGGTTCATAAGAAAACATTCAAAACATGTCCAATCTTATATCAATAAATTTGTTTTTGTAATCTTCGAAGTTAACTTAAATATTGTTAGGTATCTACCTATACAAGTATAAAATTGAAAAACTATAACATTGAAAAACTGCCAAAAATTGTTATTTTGAATATAAAAAATTAACTGATAAAGTAAATTACAAAATGAGCATAAATCTGTACTCCAGATCAGACATATACTTACTAAGAGTAAGAATGTGGTACAATACATCATATTTATGTTGACTTTAAAGAGAATTTTAATTACACAAAACTGATACCTGTGTCTGACATCATCACTTTCAAGCATGTTTTATCATTTTTAATAATTAGGTGTTTTATAATCAATCTGTTCTCACTCTATTATGGTACTATATACATTAATATATATATATACTAGCTGAGTGCCTGGCGTTGCCCATGTTATCATAATTAAACTCTGTGACACCCATAACTCAGATTCGACTCCAATCCTGGTTGTTTTCACATTATTTTTTGTAACACCCCCTCTTTAAGGGTGCTTCCCTTTCATCACTCCCTCTACTCTATCCATTCCTCCTTTACACCTAATAAGACTGTCTACATTCACCCAGTATGTAAGTTGGCTTAAATGGCTAAAGTGTCTGTGTACTAAACAGAATTCGCAGTCCAAATCCTGTCCTGGTCAAATATTTTCAGTATTTCCTTCTTCTTCATTCCAACTCTGCATTGAACATATTCTTTTCTTTGCACGTAATTCTATGTTATGGCATATGTATTCACATAATGCATATGTATTCCCACCTTTGTCCTATATATTTATATCTTTCCATTCCTCACTATCCAAAGATCGAATGTGACTTTGTCACCAAATTAAAAGTTCCTAACATTGTGTGTGTGTGTATATATAATAGAACCCACTACTCTAATATTGTAGTGTACACGCACACAATGTGATTGTGATTATGGTCCAAATATATACATTGTAATGATCTTGTAGCATTAAATACATATAAAAAATTTATACTGATGTCATAAATAGTCATACTGTGTAAAGTCCTTTAGTTGAAGTCATTTATTAAATGTTTAAATTAAGAACTGTCCCAGATACCCTCAAAGAGACACAAATTACTCCCATATTCAAATCAAGATACATAAGTAACTGCAGATCTGTATCTTTGCTTACAGAAAACATACTAAATATATGTTTAATAAATTGACTGAAAATATGAAACAAAGCAATGAAAATTAATTTAAAACTGAACTAAAACTTCATCTGGCGAAGAAATGCTTTTTTTTCACTAAAAATGCTTATAATCAATAATTTATGTTCAGTATTGATCTTAAATAAATAAAACTAACTTTTCATACATATTTGCAAAATGATTAGATCTGTATGAATCAATAAATATCAATCTATTAATCAATCAATGTCAATAAATATGTGAAATCATGTATTATAAATGGTGATATGTTACTGTAATTAATTTTTTTCAATTTAAACTGCAACATAATTCAAGAGAAATAATGTGTTATACTTAATAACTATAAGTGTATATAGCAACTACATTTCTTATCTACCTATGTTTATTAGATTTTCTTGCATGGAAAAAACTATTCTTCACTTCATGAGCACATTCCACATTTTATACTTCCCAGAGGATTAGGTGGTCTTAAAGAGTACAATTTCTCAGACTTTAGGAATAAAATTATGACAGTAGAAGATGAAATACGAGGTAAGAGTCTACATGTAACTAAATGTAGAACAAAGTCATATTAATATAATTTTGCAATACCAAGATAGAGTTATTTCTCACTTAATTTTGAACATTGGAGTCCACAAATGGATAGAACTCATAGAAATTTTCAAGTAAGTCAATATGTTAATTCTGTTTCCATGACTACCAGACAATGCCATTGGAAATTTTAAACAACAGAATAGTACTAATCTTTTCCTGTTTTAAAATGTTTTTGTAAACTTCCATTGAAGGATAGATCTGTGGCTTATAGCTATGAAAAAATCATATTTAGGCCAGATTTCAAACAGTACTGTTTCAATCTTACAGAGAAACAGACCTCAATACTGACAAATGTATTAAAAAGTTCCCTGATTTCTCTGACATTTGTGGGCCACCTTGACATTGTTTTTTTCATTCTAATTTGATAAGTTTATAAAAGCAGTATATCATAATTCATTAATATAAATTATGAAATTTATTTCATAATTTATATATTCAACAAGTAATTTGAGTCATATCATCTTTCATACAACATCATGTAGTACTAGAAAAATAAAAGTATAAATTTACAAAAGCTAAAGGAAACTGATAATCTAAATTATCAATTTCAATTAACAAAAGTCTGAATTACTTTTCAGAATGGCGGAAGTATGGTTATGATAGAGAACCTGAAGGAGGTTGATTTCTGAACAAGGAAATAATATAACATTTAAAATATAAATTAATAGATAAAATTAAGATCTACATTTCCTATATTTTTTCATATCTTATGTTTTAATATTGTTATTTTCTTATTATAACATTAGGAAAAAATAAAATTGTAATAATTGTGTAATATATAATGTATGTTTCATTATCAGAAAAATATGAAATATCAAAATATTGAAAGTTTCTGTTACTAAGGATACTACTGTGCAAGTGACATAGATTATTTTCTTGTAACAGAAATGTAATTTATGTGTAAAAATAGTAATTAGGTATACAAAAGGATTTTTTTTAATACTATGTAGCAATCACCTATTTATTTAGTGAAAGTCCAATTTAATGCAAAAAGAATCATTTGAAGTTTCTATCGTTCTACTCAATTTTAAAAGGTTCCAGAAATTACTATTTACATAAACTATCTGGATTTCTGCCTTTCATATGAGAATAAAAATATTCTTCTTATTGGCATTACAGTTAGCTTTTGATGTTAGCTACAGTTAGCTATTTATGTATGCTACGGATAGGATAAGGATTGGGCCTTAATTTGTACATTTGTCATGACACTAATTGTTTCAGTATCAAGCCTTTTTGTTACTTCTTGGCTCTATTTATAAAATCTTCACGCCTATCCAGGATAGTGCCGTAAATTTTCAGTATCATGCAAGTTTTCGAAATGTATTAAATATTTTTTCTTTAAAATAACTTTTAATTTTTTTAAATAAAAACAATGTGTGTGTGTGTTTATATATATATTGTGGCACTCCTTCGCTACCAGCCATAGGATGTCTCCGACCGTCCAATTCCTAGAACGGATTACCTGTGGTAGGAGGAAGTAACTTTTGCAAAACAACAGCCCTTTCCATGCTAAGCTAATTTATTAAATTTATTATAGATATTTACAATTAAAATTTTGCCCTCGACTAGCCAGTTTTGAAAATTCAGGGATTATTGTGGCAAATTAGGCCCGGGAAACGATTTATGTAAAAAGTGCTTTACGCAACCATGAAATATGCGAACTTGGTTACCAGACTGGGGTCTCAGCAACTCAGCGACGTCGCTCGCAGCTGGTCATCGATGTCTCTCTCATGGAGTCTCGCTGGTAAATATCTCAACTTCTCAAGAGCAAGTGACTTCTCCACTCAGAGTCCTCTCCAGGCATCTCTTTCTCCCGACCTGTGAGACCAACTGCTTTTCTATAGGTCCATTTAATTGATTATGGACCAATCACAGGTCTTAGACGATCCGACATACAGCATTCCAACCACGAAACCCTCTGCACCTGTTGTTTGTTGACGGGAAAACCCCGGAGGTACAGTTACTATCCCCAGCCTGACTGGCACCAAACGGTACTTTTTGCTGACGTTCGATAAACGTGGTTGCTCACACGTTTAAACAAACTGACTAAAATATCAGTATAATCAATGAAAAGATGCCTATCCTAAATAACACTATAATATACACCCTGTTGACATCCAAGATTTTATTTACATTTATATGCATGCCACTTTAAAATAAAAGTAAATGAGGAAGATTAAATTTTAAAGTAACTTTTTAAATGGTGAATGACAATATATGGTGGATATCTCAGAACATATTCATGCCTTTAAACAGCAATTGGGGCAACCGTTTTCTTGTGAAAAGCAAACTAGTATAGAATTTGGAATGCCCAACATTTTGTCTCACGATGGTAGTTATATATTGCTAAGAACGTTAAATATCTATACAACAATACTAAAAAGTTTAATCAAAAAAGTCTGACCGTTTATTGTGAAAGAAGAATAAAGTCAGCATAACTGACAGAAATTCAGATGACATCAGTTTCTGATCCCGTGACGCATGAAACATACAACAGCTATATGCTTAAATAAATTGATTCTCAGCCAGGTGCAAACCAAAGTACCCTTTTGTTTATTTAAATCTACATCAGGATTTTTGGTCTGTAAATATTTTTAACTTAATCCCCAATAATGCTGAACATAAGTAGGTAAGGGAAATAATTGTGACGTTTAACATTGGAAGAAAATTATAAAAGAGGTTTGGGAAAAATAATTTTCATATAATTATTTTGTATAACCATTAAATCTCAATGATATTTCCTCATAAATAATAGGTATGTAAATTACCCAAATTTCATTAAATTAAACTAGTTTCTGTACACTCAAATATTTGACATTGCGTTACATGCTTACATGGAATTGTTTTTTTTAATAATTAGTTCTGAAAATACACTTTCATGTCAAATGGGCTGTTAATAACCATACATGTTTAGTCATTATTCTCTGCAAAGTAAAAGTATAAAGTCAGCTTGTACATTTATATGATCTGTTATTTACTGAACACATCTTACAATAATTTCATTGATCTTTCCCTAGAAAAACTTGAGCAAAAACACCCAACCCTCAGCTATTATTCGTAATAACTTAGACGGCATATTATAATTTTATCATCTTTTTAAATATTTCCTAAATTAATTTTTATTACATATGTAATGCAACATAACTTAGTTTTGTGGTCTAATGTTTTGTTGTTGTATATGTTTCCTTTTCAAGTTTGATAGAAAATGTACCTCCAAAAGTGAGTGTTATGAAAATTCTTAATCTCCAAACTGTATATTGTATTTCCATCTACAATATTTATAGATTATAGAAGTATTTGGCTTAGTTACCATATACCCCAGATTTTGATCTAAGGTTTGCATTTGCATGTGGGAAGGATACATGTTTTGTTTTGTAGTCTGTAATGTCACAAATCTGCTATCCACATAGTGACATTGTTGGATATTACTAATCAACACCATCCAGAAAACGAAATATGCATAAAGGAACTAATATATACGACTTCGTGAATACACTACAATTGGTAGAGAAATCAGTGGCTTACCACTTGTGAGTTTTGTCAACTGACAATTGCAATTCTATCACTCTAGGCTCTTCTTCGCACCTGACGAAAGGCACAAGGATCCCAGAAACGTTGTGTGGTATTTATATTATCACTTTTTTGTCTAAATTAGATATCTTTCTTATTCATTATTTTCAATTAGACGTAAACTTTTCACTTTTTTTTTCATTTTAACTTTAAATTAATTTTCAGCAAGACTGCTTAAAAGTAAAACAAAATTTCAAACAAACCGATCAGATTATTCAAGCAGATGATTACAAAATAATCTAATAAGCATTATAGAACGGTAGAGTGAGGTATAAAAAAACAACCTATTTTACTTTGACTAGAATAAGACACACACTGTATCTGCAAGGAATAAAATCCGATATATCGAAGAAGGAAATATCATCAACTGAAATGGTATATCTGTACATTTGAATTACTCTGGTCCAAACATATGATTTCGCATTATTTTGTTTTGTTTCATTTCGAATGTTATGATTTACTCAGAATTAGATAATCAATTATATAAATAATGGTCACGAGGTGACAGTCAGTGACATAAACGCTTGATCGGCATAGTAATTAATAAACTACATAAAAGTGGGTGTATGTGTTGGTGAAACATTTTGACAAATAATTTTGACAGCTGTGAACATAAATAAAACGATATCTTCACGTAATAAGCTTTCTCCGGCTGATAACAAGAAATGCTAGCAGTATATTGTCCACATTGAGTAATGTACTGAAGTGCGTAAAAACTGTTTCGCTGTTCTCTATTTACCGTTTTTAAAATTAATAACGCGTATTGATAATTTTAGCGTTGCAGACGCTGTCTACAAAAAATGAAATCGCAAATTACCCAAGAAACAGCTGATAGTATTTTTTTCAATTCGATTTACATAAATTTTACCCACATTACAAGGTAGATAATGTTGTCTAATTATGTAAATATTAAATTGGCGAATATTAAGCTTATCACATCTTTAATACTCTATGCTGGCCAATCTTGATGTGATAAATGTACTCAGTAATATTAAACTCAATAATTAATGAGTTATTTTCACCATATAAATACCTCGTTATAAGAGAAACCACCATCTACTAAATTCATCTATTAAAATGATAACATTGTATGTTATGCAGACAATCCACTGAGCTAACATAATTCATTTCTAGAAAATGATAAAAAAACACACATCTGAAACTGTTATTAAATATGTAGAATACATGTATTAAGTAGATTGATGAATTAGAGTGGTGTTAATAAAAATAAAGGGATTGTATTTGAAAAGTATATGTTATTGGTTCATAGATGGTTATTTTTAGCTAGCAGTTCTCTTAATGTCACTGTCACAAGTTGAACCTTCTTTATAATGTTGTATTATTATAAATTTTGTTTTGTTATATTTTATTACACTTCTGTATGTTATACTGCAATATGACATTTATAATATTTCATATTATGTACATCGAGTTGAAAGCAAAAGGAAAAGATAATTTTTATTGCTTATAATTTTCAGTTCTTTCAGAAAGCCTAAGCATGACTGAATCAATTTCATAACAATACTGTGTGCAACATTCTTTGAAGTATGGAGAAGACAAACAAACAAAGTCAAATATTAGGTAAAAATTGATTCTTATATACTCAATTTTCTCATTTTCTTAATGTTTAATTTTCATCTCTTCAGTTGTCTTAGGCACTTTAATTGAGGCTGCAGGAGACAAAAATGAACCTGTTAGAGAAGCTGTATCATTGTCACTGAAAAAATTAGCCAGAAAACATCCAAATGCAGTTCTGAGCAATGTAGTTGCTTACAGAAGCAGAAATATGAAGGTAAACTCACTGTATCTTTATCATTTCCTGAAATAGAGTTTCTGAGCAATGTAGTTGCTTACAGAACAGAAATATGAGGCTAAACATATATCTTGAAATAGAGGGTTTCTTTTTGACATCCAATTTATTATTATTTATAAAATTATCAATATCTGAGAATTTATTATGCAAATTTAGTAAAGTTTACTGATGTGGAAACAAGAGGTAAAGTTTGTGGAGTACACTTATGTGTGTGTAAGTATATATGTATGGATGGATATTTGTAAATATGTAAATAATATTGTGTACATATGAATGCGATTTAAATATGTAAATAATATTGTGTACATATGAATGCGATTTAAATATGTAAATAATAGGGAAATGTTAAGTTGGCACCTGGCATGTAAAGTTGGCATCTCACTGTGTGCATCACGTGCATTGACAAATCAGTTATAGCCAGACGTTAAATGAGTGTCCCACATGCACATGTATACTGCATATACGGAAATATAATTTGGTTGATAGTAAATTAAATTGTGTACAACCACATATACATTCCTGCCATAATGTATGTACATGTAATACCTATTATGTGAAGGGATGTTTTGGGTGAATTATTCTGAATTTAGAAAATGAAGTTGCAGTCTTCTGCAATTATGAAGCTACATTGCAAGAATATTTGTACACTGACATAATCTAGAACCTAGATCTGAAAATTTTTATGATAATATTTACAAAATCTAGTTCTTATAATATAGATCTGCATGTGTTGAAATTATATTAAACATATGCAAGAAACAGAAGAAGCAGAATATACTCAGGTAGCCACGCCCAATTTTCTAATAATTAATACAAGGGAGTACAAAAACAATGGTATTGTATCCTGGTGGGTGCAGGTATAATGCCAAGTAGTTTTAAAAAATCTAGATATCTGTAATTATGGACAGTGTAAAATAGTATTTCAGTTAATATTGTCCTAAGTGTGAGACTTGTGAAACTCAGTGAGTATCCTGTTAGCTAATAGTTTGTTAGCCACCACTAAAACATTGTCACATCCATTTTATTTGCCATACTACTTATAGGTAGTAATTAATAATCAGCTATAGCAACTTATCTGTGAGAGTGTAAAACATATATTTCAATCATACACATAATTGTAATGTCATGTTTACACTTTTATACTTATAATTACAAATTGTTTAGAATGAATATCAAGATGTGAAGAGTATTTATAAGTTTATAATTTTTTGTTAGAATATATAATGTAATTAATGTCATTTTACTTTTATATTACTACAGATGCCTCCTGTACATCTGGCTGTGCTCCTGGAAACTACAGAAAAAATTTGTGAAGAAAACTTGCAGGAAATAAATAATAGTAACTTGACTTGTCTAATTGAGTTTGCTGTAGAAGAAATGACACGAAATCCTGACTACTTACCTGATTCACAATTGGCAGCATGTGGTATTCTTGTAGCTTTGGGACAAAAGTATTGTAATGAGGTAGTTATCATTTATAATATATACATGCCTAGATATTTTGTGACAATTGTAAGGAAATAATATAGTAAAATATAATGTTCACTATAAATGTTTATAATGTCTTACATATCCTACCTTATATTTTTACATAGTTGTTAAACATTAACATTTAATTAAGTTATATCATAGAACGTTTTCATTTTATAATTTGTATCTTACAGGTTATGGATGGAATATTAAAGCAGTTTCAACCAGGTATTATTCCGCATTACAGTGTTTTGCACACAATGGGAAAAATGGCATCTGCAAATGCTTTTGGTATTGTACCATTTATCAAAGCAACTCTAGGAACTATGTTACCAATGATGGGAATGGTTCGAAATGATGCAATGAAGCAAGCCTTTTCATTTGGTATGATTAGTGAATATTGTGACATCTACTTGTCAGCCACTTATGTTTTTAAATCTTTGCAACATTACTCTCAGAAAAGCTTGACTTTGTATCTATTAAAGCAGTTTTCATTTTTAAATCCTCTTGTAGTTTCTTATAGAAGTACATACACATGTGCAGAAAATCATTACTTTATCTGATATTTGTAAAATAATATATATCCAGTTTTTGTAAAGAAAATTGCTTGCCTGAATTCAGCTCACGTAATAGTGTACTAGGAGTACATAATTATGTTAATGTTTCTATTACTAAATTAATGATTAAGAAGTTTCTCTAAGTATGGTAAGCCAATACAAATATTATAATAATTAAAATATATACAGATAATTTTTACAGTGATATTCTTATCAAACGCCAAATAATCAACCTGTCCCACATGTAATATAGATTCATAGTTAGTATCTAGTTCTAAACTTTTGTTCTGTAATCCTATATTCAAGAAAACTATTTAATAAAGAAAAAACTTCCCTGCACACACTGACATTTTCAGAATTATTCTGCTTAAAATAATATTGAGTTTAGTCTAAAATACGTCTTTTAACATTGGAATATTGTATACATATGTTTATACAGTTAAAATGACTTTAATAAATTTTAATTGCTTTATAAAAAGTCTTATATGAAAATAACACTGATTTGTAAATTAATTGTTAAGAAATATGTGATTTAATATTTTTATTTAATTTGACGACTCATTATCTTTTACAATTCATAGAAATTGTATATAGAAGTGAAGCCATAGGTTTCATATTGTATAAATAAAATAATTTAATATTTAAAACATTGGAATTTTCAATACATTCGTATCTTAATTTGTCTTTATAATCTCTTAAACAAATTTTTTATATGGCCATTTTAATTTGATAGTCTTAGGAAGATTTAGTGAAGCAATTATGGACTACATGGAAAATATTGACAAAGCACCTGACCCAACAGTGAAGAAGGATGCATTTTCATCAGAAATATCATCTGCTTATGATATTCTTGTTAATGTTTGGATTCATTCAAGAGATCAAAAGGTAACCCTTTAGGCTTTAATAAATTGCCAATTTAACTTTCTTGCTATTTTGCAACACAATAAAATGAGCAAGTTTATTATATTTAATATTGTATTTAATGGTATTTAAAGAAGTAGTCTATTAAATGTGTTTAGAGACATTATTTGGACAATCTCAAAAATTGTTGATGATAAAATAAATGTTTGAAGAAAACCAATATAGCCCACATAAAGTTTCATAAATAATTTAGATTTTGTTTTATGAACTCCAATATAAATACACATAACTAGCCAGAAATATATATGACGCTAGCGACTCCAAAATTTTGAAGAACGTCCTCCTGTCCTGAATGGCAATCTTCAATTTAAAGGTAAGCCACCACCTTTCTCTCTTTCTTTTCCACACGAATTGCTTTAATTATTCTGGCATTTAATTTGTCCTCATCACATTTTCATTAAGTGCTGTATGTATGTGTATATATTTTTTTTATATATTGTAATGTTAGTTCGTATATATTATTTGTTACTAAAAATAAAAAAATCGCTTATAAAACAAACAAAAAAATTTATTGATTCAATTAAAAAAATTAATTTACAAAAAAAGTTTCTGGCACCAGCAGACCCAGTCTGAAAAGATTTATAATATATTATAAATTTACAATAAAATAAATGTATCCAGCATAAATTTATTTATGAGACCCCTTTTCGCCAGGGTATTGTGGGGGATTTCAGTAGTTATCAAAAAACAGAGCTTTCCTGTCTATTGTGTAACTATATGCTGGAATGAATGCACTTCACATTAGGAATTATGGTGATTCTTATCTTACAGTCCTTCGTACAGCCGATAGCACTCATTGTTAATCATCTTCAGACAGTCCCATAGTGGATTGTCTTGAACACACCACTTCCAGACAGCGAAGCAGCAAAATGACTACATATTGAGTTACTTATAACTGTCATAATTCTTGACCAATGTCAAAAAAAGGTTACATTGCGCATCTTAGGACAGTTCCTGGTGCACCTGTACTAATAGTCAGCTGATGCCTTTTCAGCAAAGTGGCCCTCTGAGGCCCATGGACAAAGTGTGTCCACCTACTATTTTCACTTCTGCATGTTGTTCATTACTATATATATATATATATATATATATATATATATATATATATATATATATATATATATATATATATAAAATATTTAGTTTTTACATTTATAAAATATTGTCTTCCATTTGAAATGTAGGTTTGTGAAACAGTCCTTCAGGCAGTTGGTCCTATGTTTGCAATTTTACCTTCAGACAAGCTTGATGAACAGTTGTTGAAAATGATACCAACAATGTTGAATATGTACCGCAGAAATATTGATCCATATCCAATAACTCAGTGTCTTGCTACTATTCTTCTGGTAGCAATAAATCATAACAAGAATTGTTTGGAAACTCATCTGGAAACATTGATGACGTCAATTTTTGAATTAGTAAGCTGAATAATTTTTAAAAAAATTAAATAAGTGTGTTTAATATATGTATATTTCTAAGTTGATGATTTAAATGTTGTAGGTTTGCAGTTCCCCAGACTATGCTCAACCGTCTACAGTTAAAAATCATTATGAAGTCTTGCGCTGCTTTGACAGAATAGGTAATTTATACTTCATTACTCTAATATTAAATACATTACTAATATTTATGATTAATTTATTATTTTAAATTTCAGCTGGCTATTCATGTGATAGAGTTGTTGATTTTCTAATTCAACAATTGAAGAATGGTGAACGGGAGAAAGTGAAATCTTTGTTAGTCATTACTCACCTAGCCAATTCTGCTGATAATGTTTTTCGGCCAAGAATTCCTGAATTAACTATGTCTCTGTTGTGCATTATGTCAGAACAGAATGTAAAGGTAACTTCAACTTCAAATTTTACCATACTTATTTTTTTTATAAATTTGTGAAAATGGAATTTCTCTTTTATGTACCCTCTTGACATTGAAAAAAAAAACTTCAATTGAAATGAATATTGTCTTTACAGATCAAAATGGCTCTTCTTAAAGCAATAGTAGCTTTTGCATACAAAAATTACCTAGAAAGAAGTGCTGCAAAGCAGAGCATTGAGTTTATTGTAAAAAATTGTTGCCCTCCTACATCTTCAAATGTAAGTACATATTTAGTTAAATCAAAACTATTACTTTTTTATATTTCATTTTAAGCAGTATTTGGCCTATTTTAATTTTGAATGTAATATTTTGGCATATTAATATAATTGTTTTTCATTATTCCTTATTATTACTTAGATGCCTACATATCTGCGATGATACCATTGCATCTCCTTGCCATAAATCTATATTCCCTATCATTAAACTCTTTCTTCTCCTTTATGTATTTTCTTTATTTTGATAAAGGAAACTTTTTATTTAGGTAAATAAGAATGTAGACCAAAATCATTTAACAGAAGAACTTAATCTAGTATGTGCTAGTACTTTATATCTGCTGACTACAACTGTTCCACAAGTTGAAGGATCTTTGTGGCTATTTTTACTGCAAGCATTCCTGATTGATGAATACACTCCAGCATGTGCTGCCATAATTCGTTGCTTGTCTCATCTATCCTTTAAAAGAAAAGAAGAAAATGATTTAGCAAATGGTATACATTCTGAAACAAGTAAGGATATTGCAATTATTGTGTGTTATATTAATGTAATACAATTTTTAAAAAGTTTATAAATTCCTTTTACTTTATTTGTCATTTTACAGATGAGGAAACATGTCCTTTTTCTATATTTGTAAGATGCCTTGCATTGCTAGGAAGTCCACAAGAATGTAAACAAGGTGTTCATGTTTTGAATTTCTTAAAGAATTATTCTGAATATGTCAACCGACACTTAAAACCATTGTGGGAACAAAGGATTCCTGAACTTGTCACATATTTGGAAGGTAATAATTGTTAATTCTACTACAATTTTTAATATTAATATTAATACATTTCTAAAATATTTTATTTTTAGTAATTTGAAATAAAGTTAGTTACTGATCTAGTTTTTTACTTTTTTAAGAAACTGGAAATAAGTGGCAGGAGCACATATGGGAAGATTTAATTTTAGAATTTTTGTCGACCACACTGAGTGAAGTTGATGAAGAGACATGGGTAATCCATTTAGGAGAAAAACTTGTGAGGCAGCTTCCATTATACAATTCATATCCTTTAGAGCGAGGAATTATGTTAAAATCCTTAGCCGTTATCTTATGCCATACAAGGAACAGGCAGTTTGTCAGTTCTCAGTTGGATGTTATTCTGAGTTCTATAAGGCATAATACATCTGTTGAAGGAAAGGTAAAATCTACAATAAAATCTTTGCTAATATAAGGCTCATAAATGTAATTGTTTTTTGTATGTAGAAGGTGATATGAATTAACTGTGTTACAACTGATGATTTTACATTGTTATATTTTGTGCATAGTATGAATATATATATATATATATATATATATATATATATATATATATATATATATATATATATATATACAATATCCATTAAGGAATTGGAACTAATCCTGCCTGCGTCAAATATTTTCAGTCTTTCCTTCTTCTTCCATCCTTCTCTCTGCTTTGAACATATGCTTTTCTATGTGCGTAATTCTTCGCCTGAGCATATGAATTCACATAAAGTGAAATCCTCCTATTTATTTCTATCCTTCCTCACTATCCAATATATATATATATATATATATATATATATATATATATATATATATATATATTCCACAATAAGACTGTCTATATTTGCCTGGTCGGGAACTTGACCCGGTGGCCGAGATGGTTAAGGCGTCTGTGTACTAAGCAGAATACGTGGGTTCAAGTCCCAACTGGGTCAAATATTTTCAGTCTTTCCTTCTTCTTCCATCCTTCTCTCTGCTTTGAACATATGCTTTTCTATGTGCGTAATTCTTCGCCCGAGCATATGAATTCAAATAAAGCGCAATCCTCCTATTTCTCCTATTTATTTCTATCCTTCCTCACTATCCAAGTTTTAATGTGAATTAGTTCCTTAATGGATTCTCCTAATATTGTGTATATTATATCCAAGTTTTAATGTGAATTAGTTCCTTAATGGATTCTCCTAATATTGTATATATATATATATATATATATATATATATATATATATATATATATATATATATATATAATAAGTACTTCCATTAAATATTTTAAAGGCTTCTTCATATACAGTTATTTAGAGGTGCATTTTATATTTTATAAAGTTATCCTTTTCCAGGCTTGTGCCAGATCAGTAGGAATTTGCTCTCGAAGACACCTTGATTTAGTTTTGACAAAGTTGGAAATTTTAAGAAAAGACGAACTTTCAAGGAAGTCATCCCGTATTCTTAGTTTTATGAAAGATGTGAAACATGAAGAAGAAACTGAAAGTGCTAGATTGACTTTACTATTATGTTATGGTGAGTTATCATTGGAAGCACCTTGTGTTGAATTGTTACCAAAAGTAGAAAATGGAGTTGCTCAATGGGTGGTTCAACAACTGCAAACAGCCAAGGTACATAGTATAGCTACAAAACATCAACTATGATATTTCTACATCATCAATAAATCTACTACAATTGTACTGTTTTGCTAGGATGCCACAACAACTGAAGAAGCATTGAGAACCTTAGGAAAGATAGCAGAAGGACTGCACCCTAATCGTAACAGTTTGCATATACTAATGCAAACTCGCATGCAAGTTCTTCATTTAGTGTTAAATCAGCTTAATTCAAATTCTCCTGACATACAAAGGAACTTAATAATTACTATCTTAAAAGTTGCTACTGCATATATGTATCCTTTTTATAAATAAATGTACATTTATAAATTATATTGTTGATTCTGAAAATGACATCATATGTTTTTTAAAAACATTTTATAAAGTAGTGTTTTGGACTATTAATAGCTTCATGACTTTATAATTTCCTGAACATCCTAAATGGCAATGCCAAGCTATTTCAGGTAAGCCAACCACCTTTCTATCTTACTTTCCAATACGAATTCTAATAGTAAGAATGTGACATTGTCAAAAATATTGGTATGGAAAGGATAGAGAGATAGGTTGTGGCTTACCTGAAAGTGAAGTGCGGTGTCGCCATGAGGAACTGAAGGTTGTTCTTCAAATTTTCGGAGGCTCTCAGCCTCCTTCTTCAGGAAGGAGTGTTACACCATTCTGTGCACTGGCAGTCCGCAGCCAGCCGGTGCACGGAATGGTGTAACACTCCTTCCTGAAGAAGGAGGCTGAGAGCCTCCAAAAATTTGAAGAACAACCTTCAGTTCCTCATGGCGACACCGCACTTCACTTTCAGGTAAGCCACAACCTATCTCTCTATCATTTCCATACCAATATATGTATAGTGAGGAAGGATAGAAATAAATAGGAGAAAGGTGGGAATATGCTTTATGTGAATGCATATGCTTAGGCATAGAATCATGCACAAAGAAAAGCATATGTTCAATGTATGGAGAAAGAATGATGAAGAAGGAAAGACTTAAAATATTCGACCAAGGAAGGACTTGTACCTGTGTAATCTGCTCAGACTACTTAATAATCTTGGTCATCGAGTCAAGTTCCTGACCGGGGAATATTGTCAGGAATAATTACAATGTTAGGAACTATAATTTGGTGACGAAGTCACATTGGATCTTGGATAGTGAGGAAGGATAGAAGTCGTATAATATAAGACCACAATATACAAAAACACTTTAATAAAACAAAACAATAATTGTAAATAATTACAATATTCAGGACAGGAGGAAATTCTTCAAATTTTTCTTATTCAGGAGAAATTTATATATATAGATATGCATTTTTTAATAATAATACAAAATTCTGAACTTTTACCTTGACTTATAACAGAAAACTTCCACCTTCTCTCACATCTGAAGAACGTGTTACAGTTTTAAAAATGTGTTTTACTAAGGTGTATAATAATGTTTTAGTAATATCTTCTGATGGAAGCAAAGAAAATACACAGTCAACATATGAAATAGATAACATACTTATTGCTCTGGGTAAGTATTGATACACACAACAAAACATCCATTCACTTTATTTTTTCTGTTAATTGTTTATCTAATTAATTTATAAATTTAATTGTTAGGATTTCTCCAAGTCTGGATGTAATATTTCATGAAAGACTGTGTTGTGATTATTGTGGCATGATTGATATTTCTCTGGTAAATATGCATGCTTTAGAGATCTACTTGTAGAAGATATAGCTTACTTGCAAAATTCTTCTTGCCTATAATTGTGGACATTTTCCTTTTCAGTTATTTTTCATATCTTAAGAACTTTTTGGTGTATCACTATGTTATTCATACATTATTTTATATTTTTTCATCAACACCACATGAATATTTTTTTCAATTATTAATTAATAAGAAAGTTAGCCAATTAAGACAAAAAAGTGTGAAGCAGAGCCTACAGCGACACAACTGCACTTGCCAGTTGACAAAACTCAAAACTGACAAGTGCAGTTGTTCACTCCATGCTCTTTTGCACACCTGAGGAAAGGGATAAGGATCCCAGAAACATTGTCTGGTATTTATATTATCACTTTTTTGTCTGAATTGGCTAACTTTCTTATTCATTATTTTCAATCAGATGTAATTTTTTTCATTTTAGATTCCAATTATTAGTTAAAGATATTCCAAAGTGATATTTTCTGCTTAACAAACAATGTGTTTCACTTTCAATAACCATCATAATCTGTCTTTTTTCTCACCTGTTTGCTAACTTGTGTTTTTCAGGTGAACTAGTACAAGAACTGTTATTAGACTCTGTTTGTCCTTCAACATTAGATGAAATGTTTACACTGCTGGAACCATGGTTAGTTCAAAAGAATGCAAATCAACGTGCTGCAGCACTGGAAACATTGAACATCATTCTTCACTGTTATATTAATAATGTCAAATTTGGATACGAGGTACTGTTCTTTGATGCTTGTGAATGTCATGAATTCACTCCCTTTTTTTACTAACTTTAAAGAGACTCTTTTATGCTCTTGTGATGATTGTTTTTATGTTCTTTCATTCTGACAAACATTTTTTATAATGTTTAATAAATGCAGTACATTTTATGGTAAAGTTCTATAAAAAAAAAATACCTTTGCTAGGGAAATTATGTTATTTTCTATTTATGTAAAAACTGCACTCTTGCTAACTTTTAGTTGGGAATTGACTAATTTCAAACCATAATATTCATAATTTGCAACAATTTTTATTTTTATTTTCAGACACCAACTAAATTTAGTCAGACTGGAATAATATTAGGCCGAATAATTCCACGATGTACTGATCCAAACTTAAATGTTAGACGAAAAGCCTCTGATTGTGTCTATTTGGTACTTTGCTTAGCTGCTCGCTATGAAGGGCACAGTCCAGATTATGATGCAGAATTCATGGCACCATTTACAAATATTCAAAATCAATTGCAAACTGAAAATCCTCAACAGCTCTTCAAAGCTACTGGAGAATTAGCACAAGTAAGTTAGCCAAGTTTTACAATCCCTAATATTCAATACTACCTTGTTTTCAGCCCTAAGTCAGGCCATTTCCTCCCTATACAGCCCATCACTCCAAATGGCTAGGACAATAATTCAAGTTCATTTCTCAAACTTGCTGACAATATGAAAGCTCCATAGTACCCAACCTTTGTCCTATATTTCTACCTTCTTTTTTTTTTGGCCAGCACAACATTCAGTCCTATATCCTGACTGAGTATGGTGGCTTAGACTCTTGAAAATTGAAGTATTATTACTTCCCAGCCTTGGGTAAGTCAACCACTCTCTATCCCCATTTCCTGTTCAAATGAATGATGATATTGATGTAAAACCTTGAATCACAATTATTTTAAGTAAAAAACTCATCAAATAAAGAATTCATCATGTTTACATTAGATGTGAAACATTTTTGTTGATCGTTGTTTAAATATTTTGTTTGTTTTAAAGACATTATTATATTGATTTCAGATTATATGCTCTAAGCTCCCACAGTTTCAAGTAATTCCTTTTACTGATAGTTTATTAGATGCTCTTTTGGATAATGAGACCTGTAGCTCAAGTGGAGCAAGTGTTATTTTAAATATGTTTTTAAAGTCTAAAGGAGGAGAGTTGTATCATCATGTATCTGAAATTCTCAGTAAGTAATTATTCATATTTTAAATAAATGTAGATTTTTTGTTCACATTAGTTTAATTATTAACTCATAATACTAGATACTTAAATTTCAATTTTTTAAAGATGGTATATTGAAGCAGCTTACACATATTCATTGTGTACAAACACGAAATGGAAGTATCAGAGCTATTTTAGCTCTTGCAACACATCATCCAAAGGCTGTGGTTTCTGCCCTTTTACTGCAACCAATCCCATATGAATTGTAAGCAACCCCTTTTTCTACATTTCTATTTTTGTAGCCATTTTTAGGATTCATGTGTTTATCATCTTGAATTCCAGATCTGTAACTGAATGTTGGATGATATTAGCTCAAGATCCTGTTTTATCATCTGATATAATAGATCAGTTCTTGCGCTTAATTTCAAGTACACCATTGTATGAACTCCAGCAGGATAAATTAAAAATTGCTGTTCTGTTGCCTTTAGCAGTGGGTACAAATTTTATTTCTAAAAACAATATTTTTTCTTAAATTATTCATTAAATTGTAAATTATTCACTTTTTATCTTTTCACTAGGCCATAAGTGCTATGCACAATATGTTTAGTATAGCAACAATGCAAGCAATAGCTCTTAAGAACTTTCCTGAATTATTCACCATGTTCTTAATTGCCATGGGATGTTATGTTGGAATTTCACCACCAATTCATACACCACAAAAGGATGGAAATAAATCTAAATATGGCTTTGTACCGAACAGGAATGCTTACAAGCTGAATCCAGCTAAGTATGTCCTAATTTTAATCAATTAAGTTTATTTAGTTTTAAAGAAAAATATGGTCAAATTAAAATGCTTGGTAGGTCATGTTTTATTAACTACTATTTCACATTCATGAATAATGCATTGTGACACAACTGAGTATATTTTCATTTACAGTTATACCAGCATTGAAAGCTAAATTCAACTTTAATTTGATGTTCTTTTTTAATTTTTTGTTTTAATAAATCCTTTTATTTATAGACATATATTTTGAAACCAATTAAATAAATAGATATGAACAAAATTGGTTATGGTATTGATAACTTAAAATAAAACGTTTTTATAAAAAAACAGAGAAAACACCTAAACTCATCTGTTAAAAACATTTTCTTATGAAAGAAATGCAGAAATACTATAAATGTTCTTAATTTTTAGAATTTGTAGGTACCTTAAAAGAAAATCATTTTATGCACTATTAATATAAATAATTTGTAGCTTTTTGCTAATAAAAAGCTACATATTTATGTTACCTTTAATTTGCACCTGAATTTAAAAATTGTATTTACAGAGTTGCCCAAGAAGCATTCAAAGCATTCCTGCTTTGTTCAAACCTTGAGGCTGTTGCAGAAGCTTTGCTTCAGTGTATTCACATGGAAACTGGGGAAAGTATGACATCATTTTTGGATATGATACCTGGACTTGCAAAGTGAGAACATTACACTTTCTGAAATTATCTTTTAAATATAATATAGAACTGTCCATACTCCTCTTTCTTTACTGCCAAATAAATATCCTTAACGTTTTGTTCAGACTCCATGTATCCACACAGATTCAACTAAGCTTATTTTGATCCCTCATAAATTGAAAGTGAGTATGCATGACATATGTTTAGTCACTATCATTAATTCAATTTCACTTATAAATAATACTTTACCTAATATTGTTATTTATTATCATCATTACTTTCTCCCTGATATTTTCAATGTCCAGAGTCATGCTTCAACTAACTGTTCCATATATAATTTAATAATCTCAATTTTTCTATGTATTTAAGCATTCTATGATTATTGTAGTAATATAGTTTTAATGTAATCAACATAGTATTGGTTGCTTTTTTACACATATTAATGAATCACCATTCATAATCACATAAACTAAAAACACGCTATTATATATAATAGCACACCACAATACACATGATGAAAAGAAAAATTCATAATACTGTAATTGCTTCTTCTCATCCTGTGTGTTTTATCTAGATTTTCTTAAAGGAATAGCCCTCTAAGTTAGCTACATTTTGTTTCTAAATGTGTTCACTACATTGTAGTATATGCAACATAATTATATTTTCAGGAAGCTATGTATGTATATGCCTCAGTCTTTAACAAAAATAGTTGTTTGTATGAATCAATATGGCACCAGTAGCTTTGAACCACAGCGAGTAACTGTGGCTGCTTTTTATGCAGAGGTAAGTGAACTGGTTTTTTTTATAGTGTCTGTTCTAAAGTTATGAATTTTATGAGATGAATTCTTTTAAATATGTATTTATTTTCAGCTTGTACATTTGAATGGAAATTCACAAACAATTCTTTTGGAAAGTATCATGACAAACCTTTTAAACTGTCAAACTGATCCATCGCCACTTGTGCGACAATTGTGTCTCAAGGGATTGTCGTCTATTTCTTATCTTAAGAAGGAAGAGGTAACTTAATTAATGTGATTGCAAAATTCTTGTGTAAAGTATGCTAAAAAGTTTGTTTTTTGTTATATTGTACTTCAAATCAATTTTGTATACTCATCAACTCAGCTGGTTCTAATTATAATAATTTCATTAAAAAGCACTAATATGTACTTGAAAAACTAGAATATATTTAGAAAATTCCAAGATAATTCACTAAAATTAAAAATTGAAAAGGAAACTGAAAAGTCATAATAAAAACAGTTTAGCACAAGGAATATGATTGCATGTTTTATTACAATTTTATTGAAACTATAGTAATTTTGAGAACCACTATTTATGTGTTTTCGAATTGACTATGTTTCTAACTTGCATTTTAACACTATTCTTCATTGAGTATGCAGTAGCAGTTCATCTGCTGTTCTAGTGATTAAACCATTTTATTTATTTTTTATGTTGAACAACAACAAAAAGCCAGTTGAGCAAATGCTGGTTTAGGTGTCACATTTTCTCTCTGTTATCAATTTTGATACCATTTATTTCTTTAGTATGAATAAAGTAAATCGGATTATGTCAATATGTATTATATTCTAGATGGAACGGCATTCAGAAGTGGTTTTATCAGCTTTGCTACAAGGATTAGATGACCAAGAAAATGGGAGCCAAATACCTTTTGAAGCAATGAAAGGACTGTCTAAAATGTGCAGAGTAGTGGATGGAGATCAAATTCAATCTATTCAAGTTACTGTTTCTCTAAGAATAAAACCATATTTTGAAAAAGAGCAGCCATCTGTCCGTGCCATAGCTTTCCGCACATTTGGTGACATTTCAAAGTATGGTGGTGTGCCTTCAAAAAATCCTTTTCTGGAGCAAGTAAATGGTAACTTAGTAAGCCTTTTACTGCACCTAAATGATGATGATGAAAGTGTAATAAAGGTAATAATAATATGCAGAAATATTTTGTAATTATTTTTCATTTTTGTCAAATATTAACTCTTTGTTTAATTAGATATAAACAATAACAAAAATAATATATATCCTAGATTACTTTTCTTTAAATTTATGTACAATGTTTTGTATTTAACTATTTTTTAGTGGAATATTATAGTTTTGTGCAAATATTTTCCTGAATTGTAGCTGTAGCTGTACTTAGTTTTGAGACCCTATAAAAACAAAGAGCTGATGATTTTTAATTACATATGTATAAGTCAATGCTTTTATTGTGTTTATCAATTTAAATTACTTAGTCAATTTTACACATATGAAATAAGTTTGGGATAGCAGTCATTTATAAATATGTTTAATCGATCAAAAGTAGGTAAACAATCAACATTTTCAGGCGTGCAAGTATGCTCTCAAGGAAGTTTGTCTGCTTCTAACTGCTGAAAAATTCTGTGCCATGTGTCAAGAGCATCTTAATGAGGAAGCATATCTGTACTACTCTGTTTTCATGGCAGACTTGACAAAATATATGGTTAGTATAAGTAAAAATGTGTTAGATCAAAGATTGAAGCCTTTCCCGGTGCAGTTGTTCAATATATTGTTCTCGGAGTTCAACCGGGTTTTGCATAATTGTAGAACGCTACGTTTCAACGACTAAAAGCTCTGTCGTCATCTTCTAGGCGAATTGTCGGAACCATTCTATTGCGTTCTACAATTATGCAAAACCCCGTTGAACTCCGAGAACAATATATTGAAAAATGTGTTAGGTTGATCTGACCATTGGTGGATGAAAGTTGTAGTAAATAACCTTATAACAGTCACTGGTATATGAAATAATTTTTTTTTTACATGGAAGCTTTCAGCCTACAGTTGGCTATATTCGTCCATTCCATAAAAGTTGGTATAAGGTGCTCATGCATCCTAAAAGATCTTTAAAATGTTATGTGGTGTTCCATTCTAAGTATTTAATAAACATTGTTGGTTATAAAAGCTAATATGTAGCTCATTGTATGTACAAGTAAATATACAAGTGGTTGCAATGAATTTCTTACTGGATTTAGAATCACTCTGCTTTTCACAAAGGAATGCCATACGCAGAAGGTTGGGCTGTATTTATACAGCCCCGTCTGTGGTACCAGTGATCGGGAAGTTTCCATTGGCTCTGGTCCGTAGGTGGTAGGGGTGGGCAGCTGGTGGTATCCCCTCCCCGTTGCCTCTTTGGATCGTTGCAACCGCCTCCGGTAACCTCGGCGCGTCCGTTGCCGCGTTGGCGGTTGTACCCCCTGGAATGCCTGAAGAAGATGGCGGTGCAAGCCATCGAAACGTTGTGTTTACAAAACTACGCTACCCGGTTGGAATCCCGAGAGAACTTCATTCAGCAACTACACCGGGAAAACCTACGTTCCTTATTGAATGCCATACTGTTATGAACTGATAAAATTACATGCTGTCAAAAGAAATATCAACTATAACAGTGCTAAGTTTGTTTCAGAGTGTATGGATTTTTTAAGTGTACATCAAATAGTATAGGATAAACTTGCTTAATATTTGATGATATAACCACATCATTTTCTAACTGTTTAGATTGCCTAATAATTATTAAGTTTCTTGCTCTACCCATTCTTAGAAAATTGTAATTGAGGAGTAAGATTTGTTTTTGTGGAATGTGTTTGCTGATCTCAAGAGAATAATTCTCAAATGTCAATACTCTTTAACATAAGATGAAACATTGTCACACAAAATAGTTCAGCATAAGACGTGTGACTTGTTTTGTTTAACATTTATGCACTATATAAACACATCTTTAGGTGTTATAGAAGAATGCCATACAATACTTTAATCAAGTGAATTTAGGATTTGTTATGTATATAAGTTCAATTTTTGTTTAAAACAGGATAATGAGGAATCTGTGTAAATCATGAATTGACTAATCACCTATTGTTTTTTTTTCCCTTCATGACTTCAAAATATTTTTCATAAAATGAATTCAACCAACTATCCACTATAATCCACTTTATTTCAAAACAGAGTTTGACAAAAACTAATAAGAAGCTTTTGACTACTGTAGTCATCATTATCTGAAAAGAATTTTTATACGTGATAAACACATATCTCGTATTTATATGTGGAAAGTTACATATATATGTTCATAAGTAGGAATTTTATCAGAATATCATGAATTTACATTTCTATTAACCCTGAAAAAAGGAATAAGTCAAAGTATATAAACAAAAGAAAAATACATGTATACAAGAACTTTCAATTTCAAAGATTATGATTAAGATTGTAAATTATTTAAAATAAAAGATTTATATTACAATAATAGTGTGATTACATACATTCATATAATATAGTTAATATTAATATTATGTTGAACTGTCTTTATTTTATTTAATACGTCTGCAAATAAGTTCCAACCACACCAATTTCACTTTGTTTGTTTACTGAAAAAATTTAAACTCTCTGTCTCTCTCTCTCTCTCTCTCTCTCTCTCTCTATATATATATATATATATACATATATATATATATATATATATATATATATATATATATATATTTGTATTATTTAATATTTCTGTATTCTATTTCTAGTTATCAACCATTAACAGTTAAGAATTTCATTTTTAGGTTGAAGAAATGTCAGATTTGGTACCACTTCTTATAATGAATTCTCTCTCTTTCATTAAAAGTTCATCATCTACAATGAGAGGAAATGCAGCTATGTTTATAGGTAATTAATTATATATGTTATTAATATTAAATATTATTCAGTATGTAATTTATAAATCAAATATTTTTAAATAATTAAAATAGCCAACACATCAGAAACATTGTAGAACAAAATAACGCAATATTTAATGCCTTTCTTTTGGAACCTCCTCAGATTCATAAGATTAAAATTGCAAATTTGGTATTGATTAATTCTACAACAATAACATACACTATAATCTAAACAGCAGCATGTTATAAACATATTGGTAGTTTCAAATTCAAATAATAATGTTTGAAGATCATTGAAATATAGGCAAACAAAAATCATGAGAATTTTTCAAGAGAGAAAAATATGAAAACTGTACACCATTGTTCTGCTAAAGTGTTTATGCAGTGGGACTTAGTAGTACAATTATGTCTAAAATTAAGTTGCTAGAAGTACTAGAACATAAAGAGGAAACTTATTCTGACAAAAATTCTCTTCCTCACAGAACTATAATTTTCCAGCAGTTTATAATCACAATTAACGTTTATTTTGTTTGTAAGTAGTAAAATTATTCCAGTGTTTTGAAATTAATCAATTATACCATCAATTAAGAACATTATGCTTCCATTTTTTATTTTTAAAATGTGATTAATTTTATGTGGAGATTTAATCAATTATATCATCTGATTTCCTCCATTAGGAATGATGTGTGGTCATTTACCATCAGATGTTAGCTGCAAAGTTCCCTTGGATACAGTTTGTTCAAGGTTGATTCAGTTGCTAAAAGACGACAGCCAAGAAGTTCGAGCAAAAGTTGCTCATTCTTTAAGTTCAGTTTTTATATCATAATTCTGGACCTGGATTCAATGGAGGTAAATTTAATTAAAATACTAAGTTGGTTTATTGAATGGCAGTACATACTGTTTTTCATAAATTATATTTATATTAGAGCTGGAGTGAGACATAGAATTCATGTTTTACGTGAACATATAATGTGGATTCCATTTATTTAAGATAAAATTTGGAAGGTGATATTTCCCTAATTAACAGGTCTGCTCTACGTCGATGTTGATACAACAGCTAAGTCATGTTAACATAAAGCATGTCATATTATCCAGATTTCGTTTAATGCCTATTGTAATGAAAGTTCTATTTGTCTGAAGAAGTTTAAACATTTTTAAGACATTATTTATTCATTAGAGATAAAATGTGATTCACCTTAGTGTGAAAGATGGACACCATGAGACACAAAATTTGGTATTTCCTCTTTCAATAGATGAAAGGTACATCTCTCTTGTTAGCTGACTGCACAGTGTTGAATTCAAACATATACTGGACTGGATATTTCATTATATATATATATATATATATATATATATATATATATATATATCTTTAATAAAACAATTGATGACCTTATATAGACACTTTTTATTTATATTATGACGACGTTTCAATAGCTTTTTGTATCTTCTTCAGGTTATTTTCCTACAGAGGAGGTATTTACAAATGACTTGATTTATAGTATAATTGTACAAAGTAAACAAAGACAAGCTAAAGTGCACAAAAAAGAAACAACTTAGCAAATTAATATAATAAACTTGCACAACTAAATAATTATTCAATTCACACAGTTAAAAAAAAAAGAAAAAAGAGTCCGAGGCACAGAATTCATTTTAGCAAGACTGAATGACATGCTGTAGCTTTGAGGGTTTGACCTGACATCTGAAGATTTAGTAATACCAGTCCTGTGACCTTGGGGATTTGCCCCGTGCAGTAAGATGATTGTCAACCATCAGTAATGTTGATAAATAACTTATGAGTAAATAATTGGAAACACAAATTTACAGGTACAATTTATATTAACAAAACAGAATAAACAATTTAGAAAAATAAGGAGTTGTAAACATTGCTTAACTTAATTGTATTGTTGTGTGAATTGAATGTGTTTTTGGTGCTTTTTAAGTGTATCATTTCTGATAGGTTCCATTTTATTAATTCAAAATAGATGTTAAATTAAAACTTTTATGTATCTTTAAGTTTTCACTGATAATCATATACATTCATGCAAAGTAGATAAAAAAAATTAGATATATCTCCACCATGTCTTAATGTATATTAATTATATATATTAAGTATTGTTTATGGATCATTTGTTACATTTTTTTTCATAATTATTCCTGTTTTTTTCTCAATAATTTTTTCCTTTTATATCTCTTCTTTTTATAGCTCTTATTTTCATTTGTTCATTCAGGTGGATAGTTTTTTATCTAAACATTGTAATTCTTGGTCAAATTGCTTTTTTAATATTCATTTCTCTTTTGAAGGGTTTAGGCACAGCATAATTTAATTTTATATTTTTCAGAGAATAATTTTGGTCTCAAATTGGTATCATGGTGCTGATGATTTTTGGGAGTAGTACATGCACATGCTGTATTGTGTACTGTTACTACAATCTGCATAATTTTATGTAAATATGTATTTCTATATTTTAGCTATATTGAAGCAAGTATATAATGATACATTGTAAATAATATTTTTGTCTCCGGAGATAAAATTAATTTTCTGAATGCTACTGTTATTGCATTTCTATTATTTATTTTGTATGAAAGTTTATATTAAATTTTAGTTAATTTGGAATCTAGTCAGTAAGACATGATCATGCAATAAAGATGTAGTATATTTTGTATATTTGTTGTTGGAAAACTCATTGTTAGAACATATTTTCTAGAGTAAAATATTATTTCCAAATGTTTATTTTACTTGTATTTTATTACTGACTTATAATTAGAACCATATATATAATTTGTAAAATTACATTTGAAATTAAAAATGTTCAAGTGTGAACTTTTGAACTGTTAGTGACATTTACACAATTATAGAACAAAGGCTTTCACAGTGTAATTGATGCATAAACCGTTCTCAGGTTTACATCCAGGCCATTGAATAATTAAAACACAATGTTTCCATGTCTTGTGCTGTCATCGTCATCAGGTGTACTGAAAATTGCTAGTACGAATGAAGATGGCAGTGCAAGCCATGGAAACATGTTTTAATTCTTCATTGACCCAGGTGCAAGCAAACCCAAGAACTGTTAATGTATGTTTAAACAACTCTAGTAATGAATCTTTTAGTATGGATTAAATTAAAAGATGATTATTCATTTCAGTTGATAATATTGTCATAGACATTCCAATTATGTACAAAAATGACTGTTAACTTTTTATGAGTTTCTTTTATCTTTGGTATTATGTATTTTTAGTAATGTGTGTATTTATTGCTGCATACTTAAAGTAGCCAATTTTATTTTAAAAAAATATGTGGATCGTTACTCCTAGAATTTTATAATGCATCCTTAAAATAATTTGAAATAAACTCTTAATTAAGTTTACTTCCCTGTGCACTTCAAACCTAGTGAATATGGTTTTATTTTATTCCTTTATCTAGTTTTCATTTTAATGTTTTGTAAAATATACCAAAAATGCTTGCAAAGTTCATCATTGATATAAAAAATTAAATTTGATGTTTAAGCTGCAAAAAACTTGTACACCTGCTTGTAAATTTTATAATTATATATTGCTTCTGTCATAATATAAAAAATTTCCAAGCTGTACAGCTTCAAGTACCTGAGAAAATTGTTAACGTCGGGAAATGTATAGCCTCTTGTTGAAACTTTATGTAAGGCACTGTTTGAAAGTAACCAAAAACTGCAGATTGTCATAGCTGTGTATCTTTCACTTTGCAAGAGAAGCATTAAAAGCTTCTGAAATATATGATATTTTAAAATGATTTTTTTGTATTATTTATCTAAAATAATTTTAAATTCCTTAAGTGAACCATATTTCTTTATGAAAATACTTTTAATTTTATTAGTCTTCCCTGTTTAGTTGACAAAACATATACATCCTTATTTATATAATTGAAAACTGAGATCACGTGAAGATTTGACCTATTGATCATTCATTCCCATGATTTCAGGAAGCATATTACTCAATTAGTTCTTATCAATAAAAACTAATTGTTTTGACATTGAATAAAAAATTCCTGGGCTTCTAGCCGAGTGAAAATATGTATGTGCGATGTTTTGATGATGTTCACTGTCATTGTCTTTAGTAAAGTTTTGACCTTGTTATTTATAAGGAACGTGTACATTACATTATTTCACAGAAACATATTTTATGTAAGTAATTGATATAATTATCAATATGAGACATCATAAAAATTATGGATCAAATTATATTAATTGAATAAATGTCTCACTATTGTTGAACCAGGTAAACCTAACGTGAAACCCTCAGGTCTTCTTAGTGTTGTTGGTATTAATATGCAATTGATTTATTTGCCGAAAAACATACTTATCTACATTCTGCAATGTAATCAAGGCTATTACATTTGTTTCTCCTTAATATAATTCACCTGAATTGTGTCTTGCTTCAGTTGCTCTTGAACACTTTTCCTTATAAGTTTTCCTCATAACTATGAATTGGGATCCAGTTTTGTTTGCACATTAGTATGATCCAACTTAAAATGTCATTGGTCAAAAACAATATGATCTGAATGATAAAAATAATTGTAGATTTTAACAATTCTCTATTATATACTCCCCGTGTACTAAGTGTATTTTGTAAAAGATGCAGAAAAATTTAATACAATTTCTTTTGTTATAATGATCAAGCTAGCAACAAAAAAACTTAATTTTTCCAAATTGTGTGACCATTGTCTCAGATAATTGAGATTATATGAATGAAAACAATGTCTTAAACTAAAAATTCTAATACAATTTAAATCATTCAGCTGCCTTCCTTTATTGTTTTTCTAAATATATGTGTAATTGGCCAAATTATTGGTACTGGGTAGTTTAAAAACTATAAAATCAAGAACATTCTATTTTTTTTGTAATAAAAAATAAATAGAAACAATTATCTTTCACTGCATTTTGCAACTGTTGTTAAATCATCTCTCTCTCTTTCAGCACATATCTTGAATCTCCTGAAAATTCAGACATGAAATTTATCAGTTTGTAATGTTATTACTATTAGCACAATATTATTGTTCTTACTTATTTTCTGCTTCTTTAAAAGAAAGCCGAACATCAGTCACAGAAAAATCTTGCTGTTCTAATGGAATGGTAGAGGAATCTCTAGGTTTGTAACCAGCATATCCTTGAATTGGATCATCATGTGCCAGTCGTAAAGCATCACGATGGCTCAGCTCATCCATCTTTTGTTTGATTTCTGGGTCTAGTGTTGGTACAGGTGGCCTGAAATTAAACAAAATGGAATTAATTGTGTAAATTCATTTAATTGTTTCAAGAATTTTTTATATTCTACTTTTATTCTGTATATTTCCTTAATTTCAAATTATTTCTGCATTAGTAATAAAAACAGCAAGTCAATATTGATACATTAAAATCATTTTCAAATCAATTTCTCTTTATATGAAATAATAAGGGGATTTTAGGTGATAGGACTGGCCATATAATACAGACTTATTTAGATATAATGCAGTCAACTAAATTAGTGATGGTTGTATTTACTAATAAACTCAAATGTTATGAGTACTTGCAGCTCATGACTTTTTGAAGTTGAATGCTACTTTACCACTAGCAACTATTTTGATAAAGATAAATATGTAAAATAATAATACGACATCAGTGATAGTGTTACCAATACTGCGACTGGACATGTAATAATTCTGTCTACATAATTCCCAATAAGTTATTTTTTAAAGTGGAATAATTTAGCATACGAAAGTACACATTTTAAATAAAGTTAATTTTTGGAACAAGCCACACATGATGTCAGCACTACTGTATGCAGGGTCATACAGTATATTTTCACACTATGATGCCCATTAAATGTTGTTTTCTTTAAAATAACCTTTGACTGTGATTTTTTTAAATATTACTCGGTATGTACAAATATGAGTTTTGTTTTGAAAACGTAAACTACTTTATAATAAAATTTATAATTATTGAATGGTTCAAATTTATTTTGATTTCTTTGCTTATGCCACTTGATGTGGCTGCTTCTGTTTCATTGCACGGAATTGTTCGCAGCTGTCTGATTTGTAGCACAAAAATGAGTCAGATTGTAGAGCTTTACAGGTGGTGCATGGGGTGAAAGGGTATATACTGTGCATGCACATTTCTCATTCAAGCCAGAAATCCTGACAAGCTGTCATGCAATAGCACTGAAGCTTGCTGCTTTAGCAGGAGCGAGTGTGCCACAAGGCTGAGCATTTAAAGTCTTTGATATCAAACCATAGATTTGTCTCGTTAAAAAACAATTATTATGAAGGTTCTTAAATTTAAGAAAAATTCATTCTTACTAAATTAATTTATGTGCCGTAGCACATATACACCAGCTGCCACTAGTTATGTGGTTGATTTTCATTTCAAGTATAGTGATTCCGTATAAGAAGCTTATTTGACTTTTCATGAATATGCACTCTCATCTCTTAGATAATAATATGTGGCACAGCATGTGGTAAGAAGACTGGACCAGATATGTTTCAATGAATATTATGAATTTAGTAGGACATCACTAATTACAAATTTAGTTAATTGCTATTACAATAAAATATTTTACCTTACTAAAGAACCTGTTTTCTTCCAAAATGCAGCTGTTGGATCACAATAATTTCTCAGTTGTAATCTATCCCACTCATTTCCCAGCTTACTCCAACCTTCTGGTATGATAGGTTTTGGAATTGGAAATGATCTAGCCTTTACAAACAGTATAAATCGTGTTAAATATTGCAGTTAAATACTTTCTTCAGATAACTGACAAGTTGTAAATATATCAATATTTTATCTCCTAAAGATATAATTGGGATTTAATTGTAAGTCTATCAATTATTTAATTTTCTGTGTTTGCAAAACTGTTTACACATGCATTAGGATAGTGTCAAAATCATGACCAAATCCCCTACCTAAACAAAAACACTTGTAATTCAGACCCAACCACAATTTTATTTATTGAACTGACCTTTTTGTAATATTAATTAAAATTAATATATTGAGAGATTCGTCAACACTTAACTGAAATTCAAGTAAGCATTAGAACCGATCATACAACAGTGTTTCCTTTTAACATTCGCTTGTGAACGAAATCAGCGGCTTCATTGTTGAAGAAGAGGACAACTCGACACCAAAAATTTCTCAGGCCCCATATTTAGAACTATCTTCATTTCTCTTCCCTATCCTTTCGAATAGATTACGTGACTAAAGAACTTACTGGATCGCTGCAGATCTCCAGAGTAGTGTCTGGAGCTGGACGTTCACTCATGGGCGAAGCCGCTTCTTTAGACGCCTTCTCCCAAGAAGAAGTGTACGTGTATGCGAGAACTAACTTGAACTCATCATCATTTAGAAATTCTGCCGCGTCGTCTAGAGAAAGAGCAGGCGAAATTATAAGACGAGGACGTGTGCGTCGTACTTCCGAATCGTCTTGCTTCGGCAACTCCTGAGGATAAGTGACTAGTAAACTTCAAACGTTACTCGGTAAATTGAATGTCTCAAATGATTTGAAAACACCGATTATATAATTAGGCCAACAACTGTTGTAGTAGCTAAAATGCTTATAGTCACATATCTTTTTAATTGGCCAAGAAATTACAGCATGTCGTAATAAGATCAGATTATTAAATTGATTGAAAGTTAAGACGCAGTATAATTAGAAACGCACACTAAATAAAATACAAGTAAATTCAGCTGTCATCAATTAGTTTGTAATCGTGCAATCCTTCGCTCGTAAAATGAAAGGAGTGTTTTTAAAGATGTCTGAACCCGGTCGAGAACTGGAATGTGATAAGAAATAAAGTCGGCGGCCTTTCCGTATAATTAGTGCTTATGTGAAGCTTTGTATTGAATCATTGTTATTATGGCGAAAAAAATAAATTATACCAGTAGACTACGCTGTAAACATTTGGTGTTCGATTTTAAAACAATTCTCATGTTCGAAACACAGCTGAAAATTAATGTTAGAAATGGCATGGCAGAATATTGCCAATATATCGTTTGTTCAGTATAGACGAGATGGACAACAATTTTTTTAGTTGAATAAATTAATTCAAAATGACAATAATTAAATAGAACTGGTAAAATCAAATCATTGTCTTTCATACTCTTGTTCTACTGTTCCTTATATAACGCCAGCCCTCTAACAAAAATTCGTAGAAGAATCATTGTTGGGCACACGTTTCCGAAGACACTTTAAATCTAGTAAAGTCAATCCACTTCAGAGCTTTCGCGCCGGCCATTGCCAACTAATTTCATATCTAGATATGAATTATGTACGTAAAATTGTCACGATGTTAATTTATCAAGTCTATACAAATTAGTGAACATTTATAGAGTTGGTTGAAAAATAAAAAGGAATTATTGGCGAGAGAATGAGTTTTTGGAAGAAAAAGCCCATATACAATTAAGTGGGAAATAATATTAAAAAATAATAAGCATTGGTACAAAGAAGGGAAAGGATAAACCAACTGCCTAAAAGCTTCATCACGAAATTGTTGGTTTTTTTTTTAACTTTTGAGAATTTATTTGCCGTTGCCGCAATGTTTGATAGTGTATATCAATTAGTAACAGAAGCATGAGATGAGACAAACACAAAACTCAAAAAATAAAATTAGTAATTTCACCGCATACCGTATCTGTGCATTCCTAAAAAAAAAACAAGAATGCTACCTGCATGACAATTTTTTTGTACGGATCGACGTTAATCATTTCTTTAGGTCTGTGGTACAAATTGAATGGTATACGACTCAGGGAGTCATTACCAAATGTGTCGTAAATTCCACTATCGAACAGCGGCTGACGTGTAACTTCACAATTGCACTTTTTGATTTCCGCATGCGTAACTGGATGTGTGGCTGGGTCTCTGTAATCGTTGCCGTATGTCGTTAATTCTGTAATTACTCCAGTATTCATTTTGTGCCACTATAATAAATTTATATCAAATAATTACAAACTATTTCATATCGGAACATTAGTCTCGAAGAGAGTCCTTGTTTTAATAAAATTAAAAAATAAATGACGCATACGTAAAATTAGGTAGTGGAAAGTATTAATTTAATTTTGGTAGCAATAAATATGCTGATAATATATATATATATATATATATATATATATATATATATATATGTATATATATATACATGGATATATATACATGTAGATTATATAAGTATGTTTAATTTCTTCATATTTATTTAGAGTGCAGGTGTAAAACATTACTATGATATAAATAAACCAGATGTTTTTTTAAAATTCTATTTTTCATTATGTGTAATTCGAATGAAGTTTAACCTGCATAGAATAATAAACATGAAATAAAGGTTATAAAAATGGAACTTCTTTAGTTTCTATGTTTATGCTGATGTTTAAGCAACAAACCTGCAATATTAGACTTTATTCGGCCATTATAAAATAAAATTCGGCTATTTCGGTTTCTCCCTAGTCTTAAATATGTTTTTCTTTCGCGTGCAAAATTTACTGTGACAGAGGGTAAAGCTACGGTTTCCTAGGAAAATGGCGCCGCTGTCTAGCGGTCGTAATAAAACGGCCGTCCGGACATGTAAACTTATAGCAGTTGTATGCTTGTTTCGAACGTTATAATGGTTTTCAAATCTGGCTGTCAGCGAATGACAAGGTCGAAAGGAAGAGCGTCAAGGTCAAATATGCTCCTGATCAAAGATTGAAGCCTTTCCCGGTGCAGTTGTTCAATATATTGTTCTCTCTTCTAGGCGAAGATGACGACAGAGCTTTTAGTCGTCGAAACGTTGCGTTCTATAATTATGCAAAACCCGGTTGAACTCCGAGAACAATATATTGAAATATGCTCCTATTTGAAAAGAACCTTAGTAAATCGTGTCGTCCTTTAGTACCTTAAGTATTAATATTAATTATTAATACTCCAATAAAAACTCGACGTTGACGTTTCTGCGATAATTATCTACCTCTGTCAACAAAATGCTTAAATTCATTAATCCAATAAAAACTTTTTTCTTATTACGATATTGTATTTATAAACACATTGCGTCTCTTTCCTTTGAAAAATTTCCAGCAATAGTGTCTATTTAAATGTTTGAGCATCATGAAACATGCCTTATTGTAATTTCATCTTTCAACAAGAAAAAAACTCAAAAGGTGATTTCGCATTCTTTTCAGCCCTTTTTACTCTAGGCAGATTGATCAATGTTGCATTACGGCCACTTGCCTAGGAAAGATTCGATCTTTGATTATTGGTTAACATTATATATCTACTACTTGCTCTCGAATGTATGGCACATACATATCGTAGGATTTTGTAAGTGTTCATATAATACTTGTACACGTTGGAACATAGTATAATAAATGGGATTTTAATGAGCCAAATTGGGTTCATATAGGCTTACGCAGGGTCCGTTATGTATAGTAAATTACTCTAATAAAATTTAAGGTTCGGCTTAGTTTCAATATTTCACCTGATAAACAGAATATTTAATTCAAAAAGTAAACACATTTTTTAAATTTAACATGTTATTCGTGATAGTGATGTGTTAATATTCAGATTTATTAATAACTATGCTCCTGAGTGACATATATCTGGTTCTTCCAAACAATATTTTAAATATGATTAATCACCAATATAAATTCTAGTTCCTGGGTAGGGGTGCTTAATGGGCAAATAAGCTTCTGTTGAAGTATCATCCAGTATAATAATTCCTAATTGACCAAAAGTTTTTTTTAAAAAAAATACTTCATTTTAAAGAAAATACTTCAGCAGAATAAATGCAGAACCATTAAATTATCAGGGAAATTCTAAACCCAAGCCTAAAATGAAGATTTAGTTGAAAAGATTTAACTGAAAAATTGCTTGAACATTACTATTCTATGGTCTTGAAAATATTATGGGATTTCTACTTAAAGTTCTTTAATTTGTTCATTGGCTTGTTTGTGGAAGAACCAATATGATCCCTGTCTTTTATAAGATGCAAATTAAACCACTGTCACACAACAGAGTAACGTTGAATTGAACATGACATTCAATGGTTCTAACTTGTAAAAAGTTGTAGTCATGAGTTAGTTTTATACACCAAAATTCCCTATAATTGGTGGTTTGAAGGAGGATGTTTTGAAATAGTTACTAAAGCTGTCTTCAAATTTGTTATTTGAAATAATTGGCCCCAAGTTATCTAAAAGTTACATGAACTTGCTATTAAAGGATTTTAATTATTGAGTAATATGAATAATTAATTTTGGAAGTTGGACTATTTAAAAATGGCATTTTTTGGTATGGTGTTGATGTTTAGCTATACAACATTGAAATATAAACTTTATTTTTTTCTCAGTACTTTTTTTTAAATATTGCAGTGTCAAACATATTTAAATGATATATCACATTTTTAGTAAAGTATTTAATTTAAAATTAAACAAGTATATAACAAATAGAAATAATTTGCATTTAAAAATATTAATACCATCAAAATAACTGATGGTCAAACATTCTTATATAAGGATATTAATATTTTGCTTACATGGTTGTTGTAATATGTTGAATTAACCAAGCATTCCAACCATAATATTGCTTTTCTTATACTTAAAATCAAATATATGTATAAAACACGCAATATATTCCAAAACAATATCCATGGTTGCAACATAGATTTTATTCCTAAAACACCATGGTCCCATATAAAAACATATGCATGTAAACAGGCTATCTACCACCCACATCACCAAATAGTTTTTGTCTGTGCATTTATACTAATATACATTATTCATAATGAAAGTATCAAGTGTGGAAACTTATTATTAATGCTTTGAAATAAATGTTAACAATTCATATCAAATTACATGTAAACAACAAAATTCTTTTCAAATAGAAGAAATTAAAACACATGAATTTAATACAGTCACTTCCCACATAAATTTGTTTAGTTGTAGAACAAAATAATTTAAGTAGAGCTAAATGTTGGTGAACTACTTGTAGTTTTCAGGTACAGATTCTTCATAAACTCTCAACTCTTATGAATAATTAGATTTTTTATGGAAACCAATATTAAAATAAAATAAAATAAATTTCACTTCATATAATTAACTGAATGTAAATGTGTCAGAGGATGATTTTAAAAATAATGTTTTAAAATTATAATGGTTTTCTGAACCAATTTCAAATACATTGCAAATATGTTAAAAACTTTTAATAATTGGAGCATAAAATTTATTTGCAGTTGGTAGATGAACCATATTAAAAATTCAATGGATTCATGCAATGTAAAGATCAAGCACAGATCATGCTTCAAATTCAAGGATACTATTGCTTTGATTGTCCTAATGTATAAACTGACCAACATGTCATGATAATGCAACAAATGGCTTGTTAAACTTTAACAATATAAATGTGTCTTTAGTTACAAAGTTAGGCAAGAACAGTGAGTACCAGTACCTATGAAAGAATAAGCAACACATATTTTCACAAATCATATAAAAATATTTATCCATATCACATGTTTAATTATTGAACATTTTTGGATATTACTATAATATTGTGGCAATTATGTTTGAATTCCCATTTCATGAAGTTTATGGTCACTAAATAGTTATAAAATGGAACAATAATGAAGGAATACTTTACACTCAATAAATCAGAATGCTTGATAATATAGACAAAAAATACACTCACATTTGACACAAAATTGTAGAAAATGTTTCATTTCAATTTTTCTTTTAAAAAAAGTGAATGTTAAATTACATCATTTTTGTCATGATGAATCCTCTACAATTAAATGGCACGGTTCAAAGCAAATGGATTATTTCAACAATTATTCCAGCTATCTTTTACACTTGTGAATAATGTCATAGTTATAATTTTATTACAAGAATAAGCATTTTGCCAGGCCACTTTTTATAGCAATTTTCCTTCACTTTTTCATAAAATATTTATGCGACTAGCAATAGCACCATTTAATTGTCAATAAAATATTTTTTGCAATAATAGTGGTAAAATAACTCATATTTCCTTAATTATGCATGTTCATGCTCTACCACTGGCTCATATGATTGTGTTGAAAACAGAAATGTTTTATGCAGTGTAACAAGCAGCTGCCATGTTTTGGTTAATCTTCAGCTGAGGCCATTCTTCAACTGGAAGACCCTCCGATCCATATATGGGCTTGAGAGGTATGAGCTTGAAAACAAAATAATATATTTAAAACACTTTATTACATTTTTTAAAAAAATAAAGTAATTCCATATCACGTTGTGTTTTACACACACAATTTTTTTAAACTTATTATAAGTTACATAAATATTAGCATTGACTTTAAAATAAAGTAATTCCATGCCACTTCAGTATTTTAATTTCACAATAAAATGTCTTTAAGGCTCATTTTCAATTATAAGCCTCACAAATATAAGCATATATTAATAATCTACAAAATATAACCACTTGCTCATTAATTTAAGCCTAATAAGAAAATTCAAATGCTTAAAATTAAACTGATGATAGTGCTTATACAAAAGCTTTACAAAGGAACAATATATATATATATAAATAAGCTGATAACAACTATGTTTAGTTAAAGCAATCTATACATCTGTGCACTTTGCTGTTGGCAGGCACAAGGTGCAGTCCTGTTTTTTATGTCTTAAGGAAGGGGTCTTACGCCGTTGAAAATTTGACATGCTCCTTAGCATCTGAGGTGACACCAACTCTCAATTTAAAGGAAGTAATCAATTCTGTATCTCTATTTCCAACCATATTATTTGATTAATTTGACAATAGCACATCATTATTAGTTGCTTATACAAAAAAGTATATACATGTGTATCTTACGCATACACTCTTAAATATAATTTCATCTAAACATGGTATACATGACTTAAACTGTAGGAAAAAAGACACTGAAAAAGTAAAACACCTTCAGAGGTGGAAGTGGGTGCCAATTATACATTATGTGAAACCTTCAGATATTAGTCTCAAATCAATAGTTTTCAGAATTTCATAGATCAATAGTGACATTCCCTTTGCAATTGAAATTGAATTTCAATCTCTTGTCATGTAAGAAGGGATTGAAACAAAATAGAGAATTAATGAATTTCTCTGCCTTTGAGATGAATAAACACATAAGTAATCACATAATATTTTTTAAAAATTTGATTGGGAAATAAAGCTACTATGATAAACTATTAATAATTTGATCAATTTTTTGCTTTTTGCTCTTTTATTAACAAAATTTTTAATTAATAATAGAAATTTTAATGAAAATTCTGATTGCCCCTCTGCCTAAACTTTATGTGGACACAATTACTGTGTTCTTAGTTTAAATATTAATGGTCACTACATAGTGTCCTGTACTATTAATAACAAGAGTCATATAGTTCTTTTAAAAAATGTTTTGCATTAAGGAAGATGAGTATGAAATTTTTAAAAAACCTGACATCATTTTATTCATGTTACTATAATCAGTAAAATTATGATATTTGCTAGTTTAGAGGGTATTGGCAACAAATGAGAAGAGCAAAATGTTGACGGAATTTGACAGTAGCTTCTAATAATTGGATGCTTGTTTAATGTAATGTTATGAACCTTTCAAACTCAAAGCAGTGATAAAATTACAAATGTTATTTTGGGCTCATTAAAAAAGTTAAAAACCTAATGTAGTATGGTGAACGCTCAAAAAATAAAACATCGTTCCATCTAGTAGTTAATAAGAAACATTAAAACAACAAATCAAATTATTGTTCATATTCATTATTAAAATTATTGTTATTGGCAATATAACTACTTCTGCAAGCGGGTACAATTTTTATGCACAAAAAATCAATAAATAAAGGCTCAAACATTTATATATATATATGTATAATCATTAATGGAAAGATACATTTTAAGAAGTGCATATCAAATATAAAAGAAAATACCATTCACACTTTAAAGCGAATAATGATTTTCCATGTTACAAAAGAAAGAAATTAGTGGAATTTTGAAATTGGGAAAATTCATGCCGTATAAATTGGCATTAAGCTTACCTACTCACTCAGTACAGGCAGTAGGGACCAAGAATGAGAAAAAGTTGACATTAAAATAAAGTAAATAATATATATTTACTGAAGTTATTTGGAATTAATATTTTATATCTTGCACATATCTTCAGTATAGTTTTATAGTTTCAATATTTTTCAATATATATTTTTAGGTGTTACATGATGACAATTTCTTGATATTGGTAGTTAACATTAAATCTTGTTCTTTCAAATCTCACTTCTATTAGCAACAAAAATACTGAAAATACTTTTCATATAACATTTCATTTAAGTGCATCTGAACAAATATTTCAGTATCAATCAGAGTTGATTTGGAGTGTAACAAAATTTAGTGGTTTAACTGAACTTTTTTTCTATGTACATATATAAATACTTTTCCTCTTCAGCAAACTTATTTGTAATGCGAATACACATATTTGAAGAACTAATGGGAACTTTTCCACTGTAGTGTATTCCTTTTATCTGATCACAATATATATAAAATTTATTCTTTGAATACTTACAGTTCAATATTTTGAATTGTAGAGCTCGTGCAGTTTGAATCTACTTTAATGTGACAGTGCTTATGACACTTCAGTTGACAGTCTCGACATTCATAACCCTGTTTTCCTAACCTTCTGGCCAGAGTCTTCTTGCAAACTTCACAAACAGTGCCACTGAAAAGAAAAACATGTCTATGTTTCACATTGGTTTAAACAACCTACAGTAGATGTCATAAAGTTTTGCCAACAATTGCATAATTATTGACTCACATGACAATCCATGTCAGTACAGTAGTAAATATTCAATATTAAATACATGAGGAAATTATGATATATTCTCAAACATAAAATACACATACTAATTTTTTGTTTCAAAGTTTCTAACGATCAGCAGTATTCAGAAGGACTTGGAATGATTTTGAGAAAAATCTAGATTTTTGTAAGTATTATACAACTGAAAATTTCTAAAGTAAATAGAAAATAATCAATGTCAATTGTGTAATTGAATTCACAAATTCATTAGAAATGGTTATTATACTTACCCAGGCAAATGCTTTGCAATAAAAGTATGATCATTAAATATATGCAACTTGATACCCTTCTTTCTCCATTTACTCTTCTGCGCCATAGATAATGGTACAAGATAGTGCCTAAAACAAATTTAATAAATACTTAACATAGTCAAAGTGCAAACAGATCATATACAAAAATATTTGTCACCAATGAACAAAAGTAACTCAATGTATAATTCTGAGCATACATACTTTTTAACGCCATTCTCTATTGTTTCCAACACCAAGGTTGATGCTTCGTTAACATAAGTTCTAGTAGAAGCTCCACTGACACCTGATGCTTCACTTAGGCTTGACCTTGTGGAGTTTCCATCAATACCCCGTAGTCCAGGAACTGATAAATATCCTGAAGTATACAAACTGAACTCAGTACAGATCGTTAAAATAAGTTTTAGTTATTTTTCCCTGAGTAAAATAAGATAGAATTTTAATTTTAAAGAAAGAAAATAACAAACATTTAGTATTGCTTGTTTTAGGATAGATTGAACTTTTCATAGCATATAATGAAAGTATATACAAGCAAAGAAGTATATTATAATTATTATAATGAAATATAAATTTCCAAGTTACACATACTGTCAACAAATAATTCTTATTCTTTTTTATAATAAACAAAACAAAAAGGTGAAGTTACAGAAAGTTAGAATGCAGTATATATGATCAATTTTTAATTCAGAGAGAAAAATTGTTAATATATAAAATTCCATTGTTTTATGCAGAATAAAATTAAGAATCATATATAATATCAAAATTATGAATAATGCTAATATATTTAACTCACCAAAATAGTTATCCAAAAATAGCAGCCAACAGGAAGAACAAAGAAAATAAAAGTCATTAGTTATTATGCATTAAAACACTTGCCATGCAACAAAGAATTGTTATATGTATATTCCAGTAACACACTGGTTTTAAATATTCAAATTATGAATGATAATTGGAGCTGAAAATATTATGTTATACATCCATTGAAGGTTTCTTATCAATTTACTCGTCAATTATATAGAGTAAGCAAAAGCAAGCAGTTAAAATTCATGGAAGTGTGCTCATAAAAAAATTGAGTAGACCAACTACATAAATTTCAGTATTTATGGCTGATATATATGTATATAACACACTTAAGGAAAATGTGAGGATGTGACACTAAACAACACACTTCGACAGGAAAAAGAGACAGCAAAAGCAACCCACCCGAAATCAACAGTTGATCCAGTAGGGCTGAGGAAAATCCTGTCTAAGTGTGTTATACAAACATAAATATAACACTTATGGAATGTGTGATGCTGCCAAATTAAATAACATATATACATAGGAAAGAGAGACAGCAAAGTCAACTTACTTGAAATCAATAGTTGGTCTAATCAGACTGGAGATTACAATATTTCAAATTTTGGAGGGTCTGAACCCTCTTTGTCAGTAAGGAAGGTCTGAACTGTGTGCATGGCTGGCGTACAGTTCAGGCCTTCCTTCCTTCCAGCCCAACTGGACCAACTATTGATTTTAGGGTAAGTAGACTTCACTTTCTCTCTTTCGTTTGTAAATGTTTGTTATGTATATATATATATATATATATATATATATATTGATACATACATACATGTTTGTTATGTATGTATATATTGATACATACATACATACATACATGCATACATTATTAGGAGCATCCATTAAGGAATAGGAACTAATTTGGTGACAAAGTCACATTCGAACTTGGATAGTGAGGTAGGGTGAAGGAAGGAAGAAGATGGAAAGACTGATATATATATATCAGTATTTCCATTTGTGATATATAGATTTAATTAAATGTAAATAACTGAAATAAAATATTGAAATTATTTTAATTATGATTATTCTTTTTTTGTAATAAAAAAATGTCATTGTGACAAAAAGTGTTGCAACTGGAATGGACTAAATAAAATGTAAACTGACATCAAAAAAATTATAATTTTCAAAAGTAGGATAATACTAAAGACGTTAGTAAATAACAATATTAAATATTATACATATGAATGGAAAATTTTTGGCTTATTTATATTTATATGTATATGCGTTATACTGGAAATACTGTCTTTTGTATTTTTGTTAATATTTTACATGCCATATGAAGGAAAATATTTTATTACTATAATTACTTGATAACTATAATGGTTTATTAACATTGTTTTCCTACAAACAAATTAACACTAAGACTGTCAACTACATACACATAATCAAGCATTGAAATAACTGAATAAACTAGCAACAAGCCATGCAATTTTTAGTGCTATGTGAGGAAATTAATTTATAATTAGCATTTACAACTTGAAATTCAATCTAGCTTTACAGTATGTGATACATTTTCCTCTTGATGTATTTTTTGTGTGTAAATTCACGTCCATCTGATAAAATGGTTACCTTCTCAAGGTCACATTATTATTGGCAGAATTAAGTTGTTAAAAAAATAAGACTCATGCTTTATTATTTAACTCAGAGGAAGTAAATTAAGAGAAATATATAATTTACCAGCTGAATGTGCTGATGGATCTCTTGCCCTATCAGCTGAGATAGATCTATTTATCGATGCATCACGGTTCAAAGAGTCATCTCGATCACCTGGGTCCATTGATTTTGAACGGTTCTTTGAACGACCCAAGCGTTTCTTGATTGTTCCAAAGAAATCCCTTTTTTTTCTTCTACTTCTACCCCTGTCTGCAAAAGTTTGGTACATGATTAGCTATTGCTAATCAGTTGCTTGGTAAATCTTGAATATATGAATTGTTCATTTTCTTTGGCAAAAGCTTGTTTATATAGTATTTACATAAATATAATCATGATATATGTTACAAACTTAAAATAATACTGCCTTAAAACAAGAAAATATTATATTTCGCATCTAGAAAAAATTAAAATCAAAATAATACTTCGAAAAATTATTGGCAACTGCTTGAACTTTTTTGGAGTAGTGTAGGCTTACTTGTCTCTTTTTCATATGTGGTTTCTGTCAGAGTTCTAGACTTAAAATCAAGATCTAGTATCTTATAACAAATACTTTTCTTATTATTAAAATATTAGCCCCATGAATTAAATTTCCATATGAACTATTGGGAGGCTATTTATTTAGCAATTTTTTAAAACAATTATTTGGGATAAAACATAATTTAATAATGCATAATACTGCAGTATGCATATAATTTTTTTAAAAAATAGCTGAACTTCTCCAAACATCAGAATACAAGATAGTACACTAGTACAACTTTGAGAAATCTATAAATGAAATTAGCATGATATTATTGAAACCTATGGTTGGAAGACCATTTACTAATATTTGCTCCTGTCACCAGCAGAAAGATGTATGTGAAGCCTTTGTGGCAATGTGTGGCAGATTTCGAATAATTTGGAGAGGAAATATATTATTAATTATAAAAGTATAACCATGCTCAACTCATATATATATATATATATATATAATATTGTCGAAAATAATGTGCTTGTATGAGTCAATAAAATGGTGTAAATTATTGGGAATATGCCAGATTTTGTTTACATTACTTTTTCAAGGTTAAATAATCCACTATTGATTTTTACTAAGTTTTCCAGTATATGTAATCAATAATATATACTTTCAAAAAAGTGGAGTATGGTCAATAAACTCACAATTTTTCTGACATTTATAATCAAAAGAAGTCACCAACTTTCACTCTTAGGCACAAAGCCATTTATTCTCTCATATTATTGCAAATTAAATCTTCAAGAATTGATATTTGTATGTTTAAAAATATGTACAAGACACCAAGGCTTGGCAAACTGCTTGAATATAATGTTTGTATATAGACACTGACAACTATGCAAAATTACATTGTAAATAATATAAATAGAAAATGTACATGCATTCATACTTCAAAGTACAACAGAATTAAATATATTTATACAAAAATACTAATACATGTATATATATATACACTTAGAAAATGTGATGAGGTCACATTAAATAACACATTAGGATAGGAAAAAATAGACAGCGATGCCAACTTACCTGAAATCGGTACTTGGTCCAGTCTGGCATAGGTGGAAATACAAATTTTTGAGGGCCTGAACTCATAAGGAAGGAAGATCCAAACTGTGTGCTGGCTGGGCACAATGCTCACAGCTCACATCTTCCTTCCTTATGAAGGGGGTTCAGGCCCTCGAGAATTTGAATTTCCACCTATGCCAGACTGACCAACTACTGATTTCAGGTAAGTCGGCATCACTGTCTCTGTTTTCTATCCTAATGTGTTATATATATATATTTATATATACATGTAATTCTTGTTCAGTATGAAGATAATGTTTTTACATGGACTTTATTCATAATAATTATCTCTATTTAATTATTATTTTTTTATCTAAGTGAATATTCTATTTCATTCAGTTTATGTCATAACATGCAAACTGAGTACAATAAAGCTAGGTGACTTTAACTTCAAATTAACACCAACAAACATTTTAATTTACACACTAAAGTAATAAACACTGAGAGAGCAAGCAAAGAATTCCTTAACATTTATATACAGATAAGAGAATGAAACTTTATAAACTACTTGTGCTTAATATATGTTCAATACACTAGAAATATATTTCAAATCTATTTCTTTAGTTTAATTATTGTAGGCAAACTAAAATAACACTCAAAACAATTAAATAATTGGCAGACCTTATAAAAAGCAGCTTACCATCTGTAAGTGTTGAGGTAGGTGTTCCCCCTTCAGTTCCATCTTGACCAACTGATGGTACAGTCATTGTTTCCTTTGTCCCTAGCTGTAATTTTCAAGTATAGATGTATATTAATATTTTCAAAAGTATTTGAGCATTGAAATGTTCATGCTTGATAAATGTATTTATCACTTTTTGTCAATTATTTACAATCATTGCAAGGAATACAGGAAGGTAATATACTAGTTCTGTTACATTGAAATATTGACAGAAGAATTATAATGGTAGGGCTATCGAGAAAATTAATATATAAAATTAAGGTTGAGAACTCTTCATTCTCAATACAATGAGTCAGAAATGAAAACTAAATAAAGATCTGCTTGTTATAGTAATAATGTTTGTTTTTCTTTAAATCAGTATTTAAGCCACTATTTTTTTCTTTTGTTGATCTAATTTTAACATAAATTATTAAGTACTAATAAGATGAATTTTAAATTACACTATTAAAAATTATATATAATATTTTTTAAAAATAGTCCATGAATTTTTTTAGATTATGTATTATATTTTTTACTAAAATATTTTTATATGAAAAGAATTCATCATAATTATGTTTACATGTTGTCTTTTAACTCATCACATGACATCAAATTAAGGTGTTATTTTATTTATTAAAATAAAACTAATCCATTTAAAAGGTTTATTTAAATACATATACCATAACATTGTTAAATAAACAATCAAATAATTTGTTACCCTAAGCATTATATAAACAATTGGAATTACACCACAAAAGAAATTGAAAATTCTCACAAAATGCTGTTTCCTAACTGAAAACTAAACAAATTATGAATATTCTCTAAATATGTATTATATACTTAGGAACAAAAAAAAGTATTACATGCACTTTCATGCAATCTACTTACAATTTCTGTGGTACCAGTATAAAATATTGTTGATATCACTCACTAGTGACCTAACTAATATATGAAAATATAAGCTAAGCTTTGAGAAGTAATTAAAATATATTAATCATAACACAAATTATGAACAGTAGAAATGAACTGAAGAAATGCATTAATTATATTACTGCAATTATTTGTTTTAAGATAACTGAAGGATAATGTTTGGGCATGTAATAAATAACTACATCATAGTGTTATTATTTAGTTTTGTGTAACACAATGTATGACTATTTATATAGCATTTCACAAAGGATTACTAATGAAAACTACTTTTTTTTATTTCATTTCTCATTTTCACTCATGCTTGAGTATGATTTTTATTTGTTAATGAAATGGTGCATAACTTGACATTTTAGAACAGTAAGACAGTTATCATTCATTCCTAACTAAAATTAAATGTAATAATGCTACATTGTGGTAACATTCTTAATTTATAAATACATACTCATACATTAAGGATTACTTTATCTGAAAGATGAAAGTGGTATTTCTAACTATACACGTAAAATTAATTTTGTATGCTATAGATTAGTTATGAGTTCCATATTAAAATATTGATTTAGGAATAGCTAATTGGGCATCTACCTGGTCAGGAACCTCATGCCATCTTCCAGTGTCAGTTTGTTCAACCTGAATGCATTGATAAAAATAAAACATGAGGAATAAATTACAGGATATTACTAGTTAGTTACAATAACACAAATTGAAATTAATAAAATTTAATGTGGAGAGCAAAAACTATTATTCTAGTTTCATGCACTGATTCAAAACAACACCATGCAGAAGAATAACTTAAGCCAACGAGATAAAATAATGTATGAGATGATATACTGAGCAATTATTAAGTAACAATTTCTATCATGATAAATAAAATATTCAGTCAAGTGCAATGAGAAATGTTAAGTACAATTCAATCCTTGAAATATAATGAAATTTCTGTTTGTAATGAAAAACTGAAGTATTAAAATAGATACAAAAACAGAGAGCTTAAATGATTTCAAATGTATTGATAACAGATCACTTTAAAATCTATAACATGGTTTCTACAGTACAAAGTATGTAGAAATTCTTTAAAAAAGTGGATACATCAGGCAACAATAATTAAAGTACTAGAACATAAAAACAGCTTAAAAGAGAAACACACAGTACTTTCAGTAAAATTGAGGAAGAGGAATTAGCTCAACAAGTCACAATTGCTCACTAGTTCAGAAACAATGTGACAACTCCACATTTTGGTAACAGTATAATAGAGAATGAGAAATACAACACATTTCAGTTATAGACTTCTTGAACACCAAGCAAAATATTCTGAGAGAATTATACCTTATATATTAGTAAGGATATGACATTGTCAAAAATAATTGCAATATTGGTATGGAAAGGAAAGAGAGATAGGTTGTGGCTTACCTGAAAGTGAAGTGTGGTGTCGCCATAAGGAACTGAAGGTTGTTCTTCAGTTCCTTATGGGGACACCGCACTTCACTTTCAGGTAAGCCACAACCTATCTCTCTTTCCTTTCCATACCAATATTGCAATTATATATATATAATTGATTGGTATATTAGTATAAATGTTAAAAATTAATTTATTACTAAAATTTTGACAGGTTGTGTAATAAGGATGTTAAGTACAATTTCATCTCTACCCAGTAAGAATCCCATTAATTCTCTCTCTGCCACTCACAAAAAGTTTCAGTTGAAGAATAGAATAAGGCCATGTACAGAAGGGAAAAGAAATGATTAAGAATAGAGGAAATTGATAATGTTCTAAGAAATCGAGACCCTTACCTTTACTTGGAATGTAGGACAGAAAGTTGACAAAGGTAGAGTTCAACAACTGTGCAATTTCTTTCTTATTTTTCTATTATAATGTGACTGGGTGAGTTTCCTTATTATCTTTTAAGAAATATAGAAAACTTCCTTAGATTATACTTTTGTTGTACCAGAAAAATTCACTACACCAAATATTTTGCCTGCATATATATTTTTATATATATAATTGTAATATTGGTATGGAAAGGAAAGAGAGATAGGTTGTGACTTACCTGAAAGTGAAGTGTGGTGTCGCCATAAGGAACTGAAGGTTGTTCTTCAAATTTTTGGAGGTTCTCAGCCTCCTTCTTCAGGAAGGTGCATTCCATGCACCAGCCGGCTGCACAGAATGGTGTAACACTCCTTCCTGAAGAAGAAGGCTGAGAGCCTCCGAAAATTTGAAGAAAAACCTTCAGTTCCTTATGGTGACACTGCACTTCACTTTCAGGTAAGCCACAACCTATCTCTTTTTCCTTTCCATACCAATATTACAATTATTTTTGACAATTTCGTATCCTTATTAATATAATATATATATATATATATATATATATATATATATATATATATATATATATATATATATGATTTGACAAGACATTTGAATGTGTGTATGGATTTCCCCATCCCATAATGTCAACCTCTTAATACCACACAAGAGTGTATGATTATTTTAATTTGTGTTCTCTTTTCTCCCTCTGCCTGACCCTTTCTATTGGAGACTGGTCATAAGCTTAATTTTGAAGAATGTGGCCACCTAAAGGTCTTTCTGATGCCTTAAACATTCAAAATTCCACCAGCACAAATTCTACTCTACTCTTCTAAAAACATGTGAAAACTCCAGAAATTAAAAAAAAGGCTGTCCAAGTGGACCCCAATTATATTATAATTCAAAAGAGTCACAAACCATGCCTCTTCCCTATTCTATATATGTAGTGTGTGTTGCTTTTCTGGGTGAGGATTGTTGCTAATGGCCAGCTCTGTCTCCGTTTGAACTGTGTGCAGTTGGAAAACATAAGGAACATTTAATTTGTATCGCAGGAAAGAAAGATGGCCACTGCAGATATTTAAACTGTATTTTATATTAAATTGGGCCCATTTTCCATTTGCAGGTAAATCATCCATTCTATCTCTATTTCCTATCTACATCAATTATGAAGGTATAGGAAACAGAGATAATGTGTAAATGGCTCAACTGATATAAAGTTCAAAATTTTAGACACTAGCCTCCTTCCTCTGACATAAAATCTGCATATCAACACATACAATTTTTAGTTGCAAAATACTGTAATATTAAATCACAATAATTATTTACTTTTCCATTTATTCTAAGTAGTAAGTATTAGTTAAATAGATTGACTTAATGAACCAAAAAAGAAGTCTGTATACTAATAACTAGTAAATAATTAACAGATAAGGATCTAGTTTGTTTATCGCAATGTAATTGTAATATAACATGCATTACAGTATCTTTAAGTGTGGTGAGAAAGCGTTAAATATCTTCTAGAATGATGTAATATGTGAGATGGGAATACATTTTTCAGTTCACTACCTCAGTCAAATGTATTAATTAAATTACAACAAAAGGCAAGATGAAGAATATTTACATAATTTGTTTTGATATTTTCATGTATATGTAATATTGAAACATGATTACAGTGAACATTAAAAAAAACTTTGAATTCACCTTACCTTGACCAACTGCCTGTGTTGAGGTTCCTATTTAAGCCATAAGAAAACAACACACATTAGTATCACATTAAACGTAAACCAGAAACACAATAGGAATTTAAATTTAAGCTAATCTACATGTTTGTAAGATCGAATCACTCTGCAATATATAATATTATTTTATTGATGATGACAAAGTGATTTTTTTTTAAAAAAAAAAAGTTATACAGGGTGTATCTAAGGAAAATGCTACCAATAAATTGAAAATATGTTACATAAAACTCAGGAGTATTTTCTCTTAATATATAATGCATACTAAATTATATAGTTTTCTAGATTTTCAATTTCATATTCTTCATATTTATGTATGTTTATGGTTTGCAGTAGCAAATTCTTTGCAATTTCACTCAAACTTAATTCAGAAGATATTTTCTTTCAAGAACTGTAAATTCTTATGACTTGTACCTATTACATTAAAATTTTGATATTTGCTGGTTTGATATGTAATATTGGAAGACAAAACTTTTCTATATTTATAATCACATGTGTATATACCTGAATAAGCAATTCTGACATATTCACAATCAGAAGACATCATATTTCATAAAATTATGTAATTAATAAAATAATTCTGAAAGAAAAGAAGGACATTTTTCAATGAAGCTCCACTGTATAGGCCATGATCAGACTGGGAATTGAATCCAAGACTCCCACTTAGTACATGAGTGCTCTAACCACTGTGCCATCCGAGTCAACTCTAGGCCCAGTACGAGATTCCTCCATCAATTGAATATATAGTCAGAGCCTGGCTTCAACTACAATTCAATGGATCACAATTCTTCATGGCCTAACTTAGGATTGAATGAAGATTGAACATTAATATCAATTTATATGTCGCAATAAATTAATTTATCTATTGAATTGTAGGTGTAGCCAGGCTCTGGTTATATATATATATATACACACACACAATGGATGGAGGAATTTCGTACCAGACCTGGAGTCCACTCAGAGAACTCAGTGGTTAGAGCACCTGTGTTAAGAGAGAGATCCTGGTTTGAATTCCACTATAGTTGAGATTTTTCCATCCTGATCCTTTAATGACAGTTAAAGAACTACTGTATCTTTTATACATCATATATGTGGTAAAACACATTACACAATTGGCATTAAATACATAGTATAGTTATATGAATTTCAGTGTTATGATTTAATAATTTTTACACAGAGTTAAACATTCAGGTTTAGGAAAATAATACTGAAAGTATAGCTAATACAGAAAATTAGACCAGTGGTGATGTACATTATTTATTTGAGAACTTTTCTGAAATGTAACCAATATTAAATATATCATTATATGCTTTATTAGTTAACCAAAATAAGTGAAACTAGTGGGAATCAAAAATATTTTTCAATTTAATAAATATAGATTAACACATTTTCAGTTTTAGTCATGTCTGATTACAGCTTTGAAATTTTTGAGATACACCCTGTATGAGTAATTGGAAAGCATGCATTTAGTTAATTTCTCTATACTTAAGGTGGTAATTTTATATGCAATCATACTTAATTATGAAAGTCAAAGTTATTAAAATGCCTAATTTTTTCCAATACTTATGGCAAAAAAGCTCACTAATTTAATATTATTCAATCAATCAAATTCATAAGCAATATTTTTTAATCAACTCATTCCTGGGAAGCAAAGTTTCAATTATGAGCTTGAGCTAATTTTTGAAACCATTTAGTTGAATTGTTTTCCCAAGAATGGACATAAAACAATTCAATCAGCAGTCCTGAATGGGTTCATACTATAAAGCACTTAAGGAAAATGTGACAAAGTCAAAATAAATAACACATTTGGATAGGAAAGAGAAACATCATAGTCACCTGAAATCAACACTTGGTCCAATTGGGCTGTGTGGAAAATAAAATTTCAAATATTTGAAATTGAATGTTGATCAAGGATCAGTTTGGGTAGTTGAACAGCAGATAGTGCATTGGATATTTGTTTCTGGAGAATGTCACTAAGCTGTTTTCTGTTTATGAAAGCATTGTGGATCCAGTTAGTGAAGGTGGCAAGACTGTTCCAAGCAGATCAAATTTAAGGTCCCCTAAGGGCTAAACTATATGGGAGGGAGCATTTAGTATGGTTGAAGGGAACTAAGGTCCTCAAAAATTTGAACTTTCATTTCTGCACAGCTTGACTGGACTGACTATTGATTTTAGGTAACTATGCTCTCTCACGTTTCTATCCACATGTGTTATAAATCATGCATGACAGGAGGAATTTTACCTCAGAAGTCATCGGATGATTCTCTCCAGTAAATCTCATCCAGTGTCTCCTGAGGAAGGAGGAAAATGCATACAAAAAATTTGAAGAACATCCTCCTGTCCTTCATGGTGATGCTGAACCTCAATTTCAGGCAAGCCACCTACTTTTTGTCTTTCCTTTTCAAGATATTAATTATTTTGACAATGTCACATCCTTGCTCACTTTTATACACATATAATCAAGTTGTTAATCTGATGACATGAAATATTAGCTTAATAACTATAAAATGTAATTGTTTCAAATGTCTATTCCTTACCCTTTGGACACTGTGAATAATTAATGTGCTTTTACTTGTCTGCGTTGGACCACCACGATTTCTCAACTCAAGTTCTTTCAATGCAGAATCAGTTACAGCATCACCGCCATTGGTCAAAAGCTCTATTAAAGTATTTATTTTTATTATGATACTTTTCTTACATTAATAAATAATTAAAATTATTGCATTTAATATGAACAGCAATTTAAACAATAGCTGTAAATTTCTTATGGTACAAACCAATTCAAATTCATTATTAAATAGAATTCATCATAGAGTAATTCTAGCATATCATCAGCAGTAAAGATTATCATGAACATTAGCAAATTAGGAAGAAATATGAAATTTTAATACTACTGAATAGAACAGATTATTAATAACAAACTTCATCACAATACACTGCTGAGGTTGAACTGAAACAGGTGGGGAATATCTGAGGATTGTCATTCTATCCAACTTTATAAAACATGGTTTAAATAAACAGGATGAAGATTCATAAAGGTTGAAAATAATGGTATCAACTGTGGTTTGGACATAATGGCTTTAAGGATAATTCACAATTCATAGTAAATTGAATAACAATATTTAAGATACTTTGCTTCAATTACAGTGACACAAAATTAAAATTAATGAATTTAAAACCACTTATTTTGATGAATAATAATAGGTAACAACTTCTATAAAATTAGTGTAAAGGGTTTATGACAAAAATTAAACACATTAGCCACAAGTTAGAATAAATTAATAAAGTTACCTTGTTAATTTTAATTAATAAAGTAACTATTAATTTATTCTAACTTGTGGTTGATGTATTTATGTATTATAAAATTGAAATAGGACAGAAATTTATAATTATTTAGTAGTTATCATTTAAGTAGCATGTAAGGTTTTAAAGAATTGTTTCACTCTGGAATGTAATTTATTATCTTACAGCCGGAAAATGTGACAGTTTATATATGGCATTCAATTTCTGACAAAAATATATCACTAACAATTACAGCCCTACAAATCACTGTAAAAACATAAGGTTTTCATTCAAAGAAATGGAAGAATCCATCTCTTAAAGGATTTTATAAATAAAAATAATGTGAAATAATTGAGTGCAGACAGATAAAATTCCATATGTGTATTCATGTTACACACAGTCTCAATATGATGTTGTTTCAAAAGCATGTCTCTTGTTCAAGATCATACAAAATAGCTGTAAATATTGTTTGTAATGATTCCTCTTGGGTTAGAAGCTTTACCATGCATTTGTATTCAGAATACTTTTATGGAATAAAATAATATACCACATTATTTAGACAAATGAATAATGAATATGCAGCTAAAATAAATATGTCTACAAAATCTAGCAAAGATACTTACAACTTAAAACCAAACATAAAATTGTGTCTATGTGCATACCTTGAGCATCAGACTTTGAAAATATAGTTTTTGTAGTGGTTATAACACCACCTGAGGGTGAAACAGTTCGTAATGTTTCTTTCAATTTGTATGGTTTATCACCCAATAAAGGTATATCAGCTCCTTCAATAAATAAGAACTGAAAGAAAAATATTAATATGTTTCAATTAAAATAAATTGTTCAACAATGTAATTATAATTCCTAAAAATCATATTTGAATCCATTTTACCTACATTGCAATCATATAAAATAAATGACTTGAAAATGGGATAAATTTAACTAACCTCAACTGTTAAAGCTCCAGAAACTTGATCCTCCTCATAAGGACGAGATTGAAGTGAAATGACTTGCCTTTGGCTGGGGTTAATTAAAAGTTCTTCAACTCCAACAATACCAAGTCCAAGAAACTTTTTTGACTTATTTGCTCGGTCATAAATTTCAAACAAAAGTTCTGCAGTGTTTGGACTAATATCGCTGTATAAACATAAATTACAGTTTGTAGGAAAATCAATAATAAAGTTTTGTTAATGTAATGTTTTATAGTTTTATTTGCCATAACATATTGCATATTTCTAAAAATATCACTTATTCCTTTATTAACTCCCACTGGGTCTGTAAATAAACAACAATTAATGGCCTTGATATATCCAAATGTTTCATAATAAATTTATTGGTATTCATCAGTAGGTTTACTCTATTTGGTGAACTGCCTTTCCAATATGTTATAAACATTTAAATTATAACAAAATGCCAAGAAAACCATATTTCATACTCAAGTATGTTAACCTCACTTTTATTGCTGTTACTTTTACTATTATTATATAGCTACTAGAATAATATGTGCATAAATACTTACAACAAAAAATGTTCATCCCAAACTGGACTATTTGTATCTTTTTTAACAGAAGTTTGATTCTTTTGAGGTGGATCATCCATCTCAACTACACAGTAAGGCTCTGAACAACCTGAAATGGTATGTGATTGAAATTGTTATTTTTAATATGAAACTCAAGCTAACAAAGTAATATTGAATTAAGTACCTCCTTTTGCACCAAGGCCTGTAGCTTTTATTATTTTCACCAACAGCCTTTTATCTATTGCAGTCTTAGTTGGAATGGATGGGTACTGAGAGCCCATCTGTAAAAAATTATTGTTCTGTATAAATAAATTAAAACAATTTTAACATATAGAGAATCAGTTTACATTGAGATATATTTCTGAGGTAAAAAGACAGTAGAAAATTTAAATTTAATTTTAAGTCTCATGCTACAATCACTATTATCTAGAATTTATAAATGATGGACGGTTTAATATAGAGAAAATTTTATTTGGGTGTTCAACAATTTAAATTGCCCGTATCTCCCATGATTCAAGAATATTTTCTATTCTTTTTTTTCTGCTTGCAAACAAAAAATTATATTTTTTCAAGACTAGATAAAAGGCTAACTCTAGCCCAATTTCTGGGGAAAATAACATCAGATCAGAACACAACAGAATTTTTGGCTCTTACCAACATCTACCATTTGGCTGTGCACAGTCAAGGAAGAAAACCGTTTCAGTTTTATACATCACAGATAAAATATATATGACTAATGGAAAGTTAGTTCCAAAATATTGTAAGGTTTGGGATATTGAATGAATAGTACAACCATTGTCATTATTAAACTTAATTTAATATAGTAGTGAAGTGTTTGATAGTAATACATATACCACCACAAATTCTAAACTCAAATCAATGAGATAAATAAAAATAGAAATTTAGTATCTTACACATCAGAATAATTGCAATCACACTTTAAGAACACCTCAGGCTTATGAAGAAAGCAAGAGTAGTTAAAAGTGAGAACTATAATACTTGCATAAATAATAAACAATACTTATATTCAGAAAATGGAAAAAACTAGCAATAATAAGGGCATTAGTGGATCTTGAAAAATACTTCGACAAAGTTCACATATACTATACTAATTAGATAAAGAAGTAGCCAACTAACAGACAAAATTAAGTTATTTTAAATTATTTTATCGCTTAATTTTATCTGTTAATTGGCTACTTATTTGTCTAAAATGTACAGATGTAGAGGAGCCATGAGTACATTTAACACCATCTAAATTCAATTACAGGATAATATAATAGGAAAATTGATTAGAAGATCTGTGTGGCAAGGAATGCAGTTAATCACCTATACTGTTAAACTTTAAGTTGCAATAGCATAAAAAAAATTGCAACAGGAATGAAATACGAGAATATATATTAAGATTTTAATCATAGTGGCATGAAGACAAACGAAGGGATTTTGTACTGAGCCAACCAGTAATACTATGTAATAGAAGATACATTGAAGAACACAAATGCAAAGTAAAGCTGATTCGCACAATATAATGTAAATTAATTAACAGTTTTCACTGTATGAACTTTTGCACTAATGGCTGTCATAGAATAGAACCACCTAGTGAAGCAGTAAATACTATTCATGTATTACTGTAGATGTAAAGGCTCTAAAATATTCAAATAGATGTCTTTAAAATATAATTCAAATAATAACATAGCTTTCTGGATGAAAGCATGCATCTCTGTATACCATGAAATTTTTCTTATACATATAATTTATTAGGAATAAAAATCAAATGAAAATTAAATTTAAAAATTATCAAGCTTATTATTACATTCCCATAATAGATATTAATTCCAATTTAAAATATTGATAATAGCAGATTAATATAAAACAGTTAAAATATTATAAATTAATTGACTCACCATACTATCATAGTGTACAGGCAATATTGGGCCAGATGTGGCAGTCTGGCGTATCAGTCGTGGACAAGTTGGATAAACACTGAGATTCAAATTAACTAATGTATTACGCATTGCTACAACTACTATTTCAGACACAACATCTTGCAGTTGCTGTTCGTCAAGATGGTTTTTAATGCTACCAACTGGAGCCAAGGCAACTTTTATCTGAGGATAAAATAATTCTGGCTGATTTACAAATGTAGAATAACTAGAAAATAATTAATGGTTTGGCTTAAAATATCTTAAAATCTAAAATTATAAATTAAATTAAAGATTTAGCTCTTCTTTTCTATTGTTTGTATTGAATGAAACTGATGCAGTGACTGAAAACATTTTGTTTTGTATAATCTTTCCATTTGCATTTTTATTGATGCTAAATTAGATGTACATGCCAAAAAATTTTTTAATTAAAATATAACAATTGAATGTATCTGCAGTTTTTCTAATACTCACATCAGGCCAACCATCACATTTTACATCAGCTAATAATTTCTCAGTGATGCACACTATATTTAGCCTTGCCCGAAATCTGTTCACATTCATTCTATAGTGAGATACTTCCACTTTTTCTCCCTTCTGGCGAAACGCCTTTATTTGAAAGGCTGGAGTAGCTTCACAATCACAGGTAATTGTCTGAAAAAGATAATTGTTCATCAAATAGTCTTGCTTTTATTGTTATTTAATTTTTACTCCATATACTATATATTACATTTTTTTAATGTTTAAGAAGGTAGAATAAAGTAATTTTTCTATAGTATAATTAGTTGTAACAGACCTTACATAGTCCAATAAATTTAAGATATATAAAAGAGATTGTTGATGTGAGTTGTTATGGATCATTATAAGTCATGTTATGTAAGGTCTATGTCATTATTTGAAAAATTAATCATTTTATTTACTTTCACAATTTACTTAAGCATTCATTAATTATGATAAGATTTATCCGAAGATAAAGCATAAGTCCAGAGGAAAGCATAATACATTTATTTCTATACGGGTACTTGCTGCACAACTTCATCGAATAATTTCAGATAGTTTACATTTTTGTCTGATAAATTTCAATATATATCGAAATATATATATGCGTTTCTATTAGTTTTATATATATATATATATATATATATATGGTGCGATAAACTGCACGTAAGATGATAATTCAATAATTAAATTGAAGTGTTTTTTACACCGAAATTGTCGAAAGGCATTTAAAAAACCCAGGGGAGTTGATTGACAATACGTATTGTTAAACAAATTATACAAGAAAGGGAATAGTTTAGTTGGAGAACCGTGGCCAAGTACTTGCGGCCAGGAAATTTGGCGGGAAATTAGATTTAATTTAGAAATGTTAAACTACTAAGAAAACGCGTATTCTTTGAAACTACTGAAGTTTATGATACTAAATAAAGAATTAAATACAGGCGGTAATTTGAGTAAATTATAACACAAAAAACTAAAGCAATGAATCATTATTTTGGAGATTAAAAATTCGATTAATTGAATAATCTAATAATTCTTTTTCTGAAACGTCAATCTATCACTCCTTCCTCTCCTCAGAGATGTTAAATATTTGAGGCAAATACAATTTTTCTTTATTCTTAAAAAAAGTAGACTTTTGTTATTTAATTCCTGGTTTGTTAACACAAATTCAAACTTTTATTTTCCGTTTGTGTATTCCCCATACAACTTCACCATCTAATTCTACCAGTAATATAACGGGAACACAGAATAACTACAATGTTCATAGTTTAGTTTATCCAACCCACGACTCCTGATATATGGGTGATGTGATCAATGAGTCTTTAATTTACCCTTTCACCTTCGTGTCATATCGCGCCAGTCTTGTGATAAGAAATTCAGACTAAAAATAAGGACCACGAGTCAGGCACATGGCTAGATTGCAGCCCATGTCCATCCATTTCCGTTACAAACATATTTCCTTAAAGGCATGAAAGTTAATGTCCTAAAAAAGAATTTTTTTCACAGTGAGGAAACATTGACGATGATATTTAACGGATCATTTTGCTATTGATTGTGGTGATGGACGGTTGAGCGCGTGACCACTATGGCTTAACAATAAATAATATCTTTGTTTGTACTTAAGTAGGGGCTCTCGGTTTGCTGGCGTTGCAGCCTCTGGCTGTATTCCCACAGAGACGCCGCCAGACGCCTGCAGGGCGCCGCACTGCGGTGAATCATTACGGCGCCGTTCCCCAACACCGCGTCACATCTCGTTAAATTTAAGGGAGAACAAGAGATCAAAAAACCGAAAACCATCAAAACCCGTCTCAGCGGCGATTTTCACGTAATGTGTGGTGTAACAGCCCGTTCTACATTTAGTACGTTGTAAGATTGAACAGGATTACACCGATACTGACGCTAAACAATCATTTGTATGATATAATATTCGTTCTAAGTGCGCGGATGATTAATGCCACACCATCAATATTCTGGAGCTAGAGTCAACATGTGAGGAAATATTGTAATCTATTTTAATTCGCATTTCAGTTTGTAGTATATCAATTTAACTTTACCTTTCATTCGATGAGTTACGTATTATTTTTCAATCTTTAGCACACTACACTTATTTACTCGTTTCCTTATTATAATATCGATGGTCTATCTAAGAACAATTCGCGGTCGTCTGGATGTCTATAGTCTCGTAGGTGTCAATTTTTAACTCTCGTACCGTCTTCTCGGAATAAGATACCCAGCCTTTTAGATTCTGATGATTATTTTTCCTCAAATGCATGAAAACTAAGGTCCTAAAAAAATGAGTAGTAACTGCCGGTCAAACATTGGCGTTGATAATTAATACCACGAAATCATCTTTCCTAGCCTCCGTCATATTCGAGAAGCTGGCTTCAAGCGCGTGGAATGAGCCAAGATTTGCAGAGAAATTATAATAATACCCTATAATTATTTATTCTATCCTATATAAAATTACTTTCTTTGTCATGTGTCATAATTTAATCACAGTACAGAAGGTCTATTTTAATATAATTTTGTATATTCGATGGAATTGGCTAACCAAATATTTGGTTTGCTATTTTATTAAATTTTTATTTCAATATATTTTAACTGGAAGTTTATTAAATGTAGTAATGAAAAACATTTATAATAATATAAATAAATATACGACCTTAAGACCAAAAATTATGTTTCGTAACAAAAATTAATTTTTTGACGTCGTTTTTTAGGACCTCTTCAAGTTTGACAGTTTTTAAATTTGACATTCTTCTTACTATGCGGCGTGGCGACGCCTTCTCTCAATTTAAAATCCTTCAGCCGCTCTCTCTCTCTCTCCTGTCCATATTAATCAATTAATTTGACAATGAAACGTCATCCTTATATATATCAAGTTAGCATTTTCAAAATTTTTTTGCTCAATTCTGCTCCATGATTGTCTTCTTAGTTACGAATTATTTTTGTTACCAATACTTGCACAATTGAAAAGTATACAGGTAATTGATTCAGTCGTAAACCTTTTTTACGCAATAATTCTTTATGCTATGCACAAATTCAGTAAAGGCATGAAACATTGTTACAATGAGCGTTTCGAACAGCAACAAAGTATTGTATATAAAACTCGGGTTACAGAAGTAAGCTTCATGAAGTAGTTACAAAATAAACAGTTTTTTATAACAAGCAGGCATGACAGTTTCTGATTGGTTCGTGGTTGGTTGACGTACAATAATTATTTAACACCCTTATCACGCTATTAATAAATTATGGTAGTGATTTTATTTTTAGACAGTTAATGTATTTCATAAAATAAATTTGGGATTTCTTCGTATGATATCACTTTTTTTGCTCTCTTCTGAACAGAGGTGAAAGTTAGTAAGACATTCAGGAATTCCTTGCCATTTAACAACTAAACCTAATCTCTTTAACTCCACTTATTCCCTCAAGACCTAGGCTGTAGTCTACGCCACCGAATATGCATTTAATTAAATATCTGTACATCGAACTTATGAAACACCTTCCACGCGGTTGAAGTCATCACCTCTTTTTATTTTTTATAAGAGTTTCTAAATGCAAATAAAATTATTAATAATAATAATTAAGAACTGTACTCACAATTTCAATTCGCTTTGTCAAATCTACATTTAGATTTCATTTAACAGTTATTCATTTTCATAATAGCATTTCCTGTTTTCATACAATTTTCTTTAGACCCTCTAAAGTAAAAGTAGTCTTTTTTAATTATCTTACTTAATCTGTTTTATGAGAACAGACGCTACAGACTGGAAAATCACTAGGCGCCCAGAAATACATGTTTTTTTCCCCCAGAAATTTATTTGTATCATGTGAATACCACCCTGCGAATGAACCATAATTTTTTTTTTAAAAAAACACATCGATCTTGTAATAATAAAAAATGGTCACCACACAAATTAGAAGAGAAATTTCAAAGATCGAGGAGTAGGAAATTTGTAGGCAAAGTAATTGAAAAATTGAAACATTTGCACATATATTATGAGTTGAAAATATTGGTTGAGTGGATCCATTCGATAAGTTTTATAAATAAAATCCAATTCATTATATTATAAGGAACTTAAGGGAGAAACTATCACATGGGACATAATTGCATATGGGGAATTAGCTCACTTAATCTGATCTATAATATGTAATAATTAAATTAAAAATTGTATCGATTTTACCAACTGCGTTCGAATCGTGAATATATATTAGGATAAATATTAATTTCTTGAGGTAATTTTATTAAATTGAACTCAACAAACAACTGATTTTGAGTTTACGTTATTTAATTGTTTACATAATTTTGCGGAGTTCATGTTGGCATGCAGACCACGAAAAGCATATAAAATTTAAAATCAATTTTTCTGTTGATGTTTATCAACGGAGCAGTATTTTAATTACATGTTTTTTTGATATTGAATGTAATATAACTTTGTATTTTCATCTCTACAGTTGACATTTTATTCGTTTTAATATTAAATTTTCATTAATTTTATATATAACTGGTTGACCCACAGCATGACATCACAATGCAGGTAATTTAACATTTTTTTTAAAAATGCCACATAAATGTCAATATATACGATTTTAGTATTATTTACGGTTACGAAGATCGATTCACGTCTTCTTCAACATCGGCGCATATACCGCGTCCAGTGCGTAACATTTTCGTATGACAATAGGAACTTTTAAGATTGACGTAAGATTGAAACAAGTAGTATTAGAATAATTATATATATATATATATATATATATATATATATAACTTTAGTAATTTCATTTGGAGCCCTTTTATGGTACATTATTCATAGAAATTTCTTATGCTCAGCCATTTCAATGGGTGTGGCATAATTCGGTTTATGAGCAAGGTAGATTGCAATAGGTCTTGGACCTGACTGTTAGAAAGTCCCATTTGGGATTCGTTTGCTGCTGATAGGGGGTTTACTTCCTCTGAGGCTTTTATTACTACGGGCAGAGACTGTAGTAAAGCTCTGGGGACAGCGCAACTAGGGCGCGGTTCCCTAAAGCTTTTTACGACCTGCCTCGAGACCAGACTACGCCCTTTCGATACAAGATTAGCTATGTTGGTCCGCAAAGTTGAGTTTCTCAAACTATACTGAAAAAAACAAACCTTCCGCGCCATCTCCAAGTTTGTTCTTAACTTACAAACAGGTTGGTACGAGTAATCTTCGGCGAAATATCGATCATTACTATTCATACTAATTCCAGTAACTTAAATTGATTCCTACCCGAAGGAACTTTAAATCAAATGTTAAATTATCTTCATTTGATATTTTGTTGTAGAATATCCTGTTATATAACAAATTAATGAAAATTAAATATTAAAACCAATAAATTGTTAATTACAGATATGAAAATACGTAGTATGTAATTTACATTCAATCTAAAAAAGCATGTAATTAAAATAATCCTCCATTTTTAATAAATATCAACAAAAATTAAAGTTTAATATAAGTGTTTTTTGGACTGTATGCCAACATGAACTCTGCAGAAATTATGTAAACAATGAAATAATGTACAGTTATATTGCTGAGTTCAATAAATAGTCAGTACCTAAGGGTCGTAATTTTAGGACGAACCGTCATTTATATAATAAAATTTTAGATTAATAAATTTTAATTGTTGACTAAACTTTATTTTTCTTATATAGCCATTACTATTTATCCTAAAACATATACATGATTCGAAAAATTGATGAAATCAATAAATTCCTTCATTTTTCATTTAATTATTATAAATATACATGTTTATACTCAAATTTTTAAGAGCAGCCTACATTATGTCAGTTAAGGTAAGCTCCAAATGGGAAATTTAAATACATCGAATTGTATTTTGTTTTGAAATACAACAAAACGTGATGAATAAAATACTTTTTAATTTGTTTGACATTAGAACTACATTAAGATATAAATGTTACAAAAATTTATTTTGTAACGACTACATGAAGTTTAACTTCCATAATCCAACATTTTTCAGTATCCAATATTTTGTTACTGTTCGAAACGCTTAGTGTAACATTTTCTTCATGCCTCTGATTTATTGTATATAATATAAAGAATTATTGTGCAACAATGGTTTGAATCTGAATATATTATCTATTATACTTTTTAATTGGGAACACAAGTATTGGTATCAAAAATAATTCGAAATTGCAAATGCTTACTGGAAACTATGATATTTTAATTTAGAACACAATTTTATTTTTTCGTACAATATAACTAAGAATACAGTATGATTAGAAATTACTTCATATCCTTAAATACAATTAAATAACAATGGAACGCAAAAAACGGATTACGGAGAGCATAGTTTAATATTTACCGCGTTTGCTTTTTGTTGTTGCTGGGGTAGATTCAAACCTACATTACGACGTTCTAGATAAGAATCTTAACACGTTTGAACAGTTTGTTCCATCTTGTATGTGATGTCTTTGTTCCTCATTTATGTAATTTATTAATATGTTTGTTATCTATGCGCGTAATAATTATTTGACTCATCCAAATTCCTCATTAAAGAAATTGAAAATATATTTGAAAGAGCGCAATTAGTAACCAAAATAAAGAAGTGAGTAGCTTTTCTGTGATAAATCTCAAGAGAACGTGAAGGTATCTGCGCCTGCGGAATGAGGTTTCCTTCTGCGTTACAGTAATGCGTGAAGTGTCACAGATAACGCAGGCGCGTCTTTGCCTCTAGAAATCTCACTGCGATGCTCTATTGTTTACGCGTTTTCCTTTACAGACGTTTACTTTCCAAGCTATCATATCCGCATAGATTTCGACAAAGTAAATGACAAGCAACGATTTATGCATGGAAAGTTTCGACATGCCAGTTTGCAGCATATTTCACACTGGGACGAACAATTCACTGCTCTTGGTCTTCGTTATTTATGTTTGAAGCGAAACGAGACGAGAGTTCCTATCTCCATGTAGAGAAAACTACGTCCAAGACATGTGTTTACCTCCACTCTACCCAGAACATAACTTTTAAATCATAGTAATTTTTATTTGACCCAATATAGTGATAAATGCATGAAAACAGACTAACTTGTCTGAAATAATTTAATAACATAAAAATTAACATTGTGTTTCGTCATCAATCTACGATTACTATAAATACTTTTCATACATAGCCAAAAAATTATTCGATTAGTGCATCCCGATCAACGGCGATTAAAATAAATAATAGAACAATTTTTTAGTTTAAACAAATAGTCCTGATATTCGTATTATAGTATGTAGAATCCCCAAACTCAGTTCTTTTACACCTTAGTATCTGTACTTAATAATCGTCTAGTTATATATATATATATATATATATATATGTGTGTGTGTGTGTATGTGTGTGTGTGTGTGTGTATGTGTGTGTGTTTGTGTGTGTGTAACAATTTATCTTAAAAACCGATGTAGCAAATGAATAAATGCAGCATTGACAAATACTTCTAAAATCTCGTGTTTGTGCTTTATAAATATGACAGTGTCCGAACAGAATAACGTCGGAAAATGGAGCAATTCTTGTAGTTTTTAATGTTAATTTTTATTTCTAAATAATCGTCGATTACAAACTTATAAATAAAATTGGATGTTCGGATGTATGTGTGTATGATAGAGTAGATAGGGTGGAAATTTTAAAACATGCAAAAACTTCCGCTATTTGCGTCGTATAAATATTTTTTTGAGCCAATGAGATTTATAGCGGTTCTACTGATGCTATTGAGTAAATTTTTAACGCCTTTCTGCACGGGAAGGGAGCACCCTTATTATAGATAAGGGTAATTTACGATTATAATATCCTAAAAATATTTTTCAACTTGTTAATTCTGTTGTTGAAAAAAGTTTGAGAAATAAGGGTCATGACAATAACATCAGTCGCCATAGTATTTAGAAAAAACGAATTCTGTCTTTTTTTTAGCAGTGATTTGTCATTAGTATCATTTCTTTCGAGGAGAAAATGAGTCAAAGTTTGTTTGTTTTTTACTCCGCGTTCGCCGTTATTACACCGGAATAAATATTGGAGTTCTGAAAGAGGGAATGTTTGCGTGGGGGTGGAGACTCGTGATGGAAGCAACTGAATTTCGTCACGAGACGTTGCTCCCAAATCCGCCATCACCGAACTACTGCACTGCGCCACGATTTTCAAAGCCCGACATTTTTACACGCACATGACGTGGGGTAGCAAATCTTTATTTGAGACCACTTACGTTATGACAGATGGAAAGTGCTTTCTGCACAAGTAAGAGGTTATTCTGTCGTTAAAACAGGCACGCTTTGAAGTGTGCGTATTTATGTTATATGGTTTTTAAAATTCCAATTTAAAATCATGGAAAGTAATGGGAAGGAAATGTCTTTATTAAGAGAAGAGTACTTTAGACGTTTTATGGAAGTAAAGAACTCTTCTTATAAGTAATTCTGCCAACATTAATTTTTTTATATCTACGAGGCGCTCCAACTGTCAATTGTACGCTTTCATAATTATACCTGTAATTCTATACACACTGCAAAAGGGCAAGTACATATTTCGAGAATTATTTGAAAGGCTAAAAAAAGTAACAAGAAAGAGATTGATGTCTAGGGTAGATTTTACCTTAAAATTCCAATTTAATGATATAGTTTTCATAACAATGTGACATAAATTCGGTATAAAAAAACTTGTTGACATTTATAATATAAAAATTTTTAATCACAGTATACGGCTTATCCATGACAACTAAATATTCTTGGTAGAACTAGAAAACGAACGTATCAAATTTCCCAAAACAAGTTTTTAATTCAAAATAAAATAACACCACGTCAATTAAAAAAACTATGTCGATTTTAGTCCCTTGTTGGTTCTTTGTTGACGAATGTAGTTTGTCCACTTGACCTACGTATGTAAAATAACTGTAATTTATTTATGTTAACACTGAAAACAATTTTAACATGAATATGTTTTTAGCCTAACGTCAATCGGAAAGAAACTGAGAGAGTTGCAGTCTATACGAGACGTCTGTGCAAAATAAGGGGGCACTCGAGAGAATGTCAACTTCTTCAACGATATTTGTATTATTTTGTACTTCGTGTGTGTCACATATGAGCTCTTTATGACCTAATGGCTAAAAGCAATTACCATACGAGCTTCAATTGAATTATGCCTAAGCAGAGGGTCGTTATAATAATGGCTAAAAATAAAATAAAATGATCAATTTAATAATTTATTATACAATTTTAAATAAGGAGTCATTAAAAAAGAAATGGAATATTTCTTAAACAATTCATTTAAATAGATTACTGTCATTATACAAGAAAGAAGTCGAAGAAGCTGCCATTTCTTTTAATATCCAGTTGTTACTTTTTTTTCTGACGTATATTTATATATATTATCAACATCGGGGGAAATCTTACATAGCTTGCTATCTTCGATGAAACTATCAACTGATGATTGACGTTTACAACAAAATCAGCAATCGATTGTAAAACACTCAAATCGACGACAATAATACAATTTCGGTTTACAACTCGACAGTTCTAGAATATTCATATATGCAAGCGTTGTGAAAAATAATAAGAGCTGCAGTTGTTACTATTATATCGATCATTCCGACCATGTCAGTACGTTATATAGACAACTGATACATCGCTCGAAATCTTCGATGCTGTCTTCACGGTATGACTCAGCGCACTGCAAGCAAGTCACTTCCTTCGCCACGACTGTATAATCTGCCCTTTCCAGGGCAATGCCCATTGCACCTCCTGCGGAACGTCGCGTCAGTCTATTGTGTGGATATTCACAGCGCTGTGATCGATGAAGTAAAACTACAAGTAGGCAGGAGAATGGCTTCAAGTATGTCGGCTAAAACAAACGCCGAACGTATGAAAAAAAATTCTTGACTAGCTGTGAGCACCCGTTGTACCAAAGATAATGAAATGTCATTTTTATTTTAGTGAATGTTAAAAAGTAATATATTGACCAAATAGAGAAAACAGAGAATAAATGCCAATGGCCGAATCAATAAAGAAAAATTTACTAAACAAATATATTACAAAATTTTCATAGACAAACACATCGTTTCTGTCCTTACATTAGGACCTCTTCAGCTATCCAGAAATATCTATGGACTACATGCCAACGAATATTTATATGGTAATTTAACGATGTCACATAATTTTCAATTTAAAATTGATAAAATTAAGCGCATGACGTTTTCTCTACAATTGTAGAGGAATTGTTGTACGTCTCATTTACTCTATTTGACTGTATTTGTTCTATACTTTATTATAATACATTTAATTGTGTTTTGAATGTTTTCTCAGCCGTAACTCTTGACTTGAAATTTAAGAAATTATACAGCCTAATTTGTACCTTGAAAAGAAGATATACAAATATGAAAATACATTGATATCTATTCGGCTGTTTTTTCCTTTATCCTGTTAAAACGGCACAAGACACCTTAATTTTTGTTTATGGAATTGTACTCGGGTTTCCAACCGCTTAACGTTTCCTAAACACGACGTTTCGTCGACTGGCATCGTCGTTATCTTTACCTAAAAGATGTCGACGGTGCTACTTGACGAAACGTGTTGAGTAAACGGTACCCGGTTGGAAACCCGAGAACGATTCCAGCGGCATATTCAGCGGGAAAACCTACGGAAATTGACCCTAACATTTTTATTTGTAAACATTTATAACATTATATTTCATTCCTATTTATCATGTTCCTGGAACTGTTTCGTGTTCCGCTTCAGAGTCATTTAATACTGGTAACTGAAGTTTAGCGCAGGACTGAAAAATTTGTGATGTAGAGGTTTTTGATTGGTGCTTGCTCGGCCAGCGACATGACTGGTTGTGACGTAGCAGCTGAGTTCTTATTCGTCACCTGGAAAAGTGGTTTTCTATTTTGTGTTTTGTGCACTACACTATTGACGTGAGATTTGGCAAACTAAAACCATAATTATGAATCATGAGAAAGTAAAAATATAGTTATTTATTGAAAACTGTTCAGCAGTTTTTAATTTATCCCACACTGAAGTTCAACACTTAAGCGTTTTATGTATATGGATTCGAATCAACAGATCTTCTTAATTAATTTAGTGTACCATCACTCATTTTTGACAACCGTAGAGGGCTAATTAATGAAGTACACAACACTTTATACCGATTTTTTTACTTATTTTTTACTGGAACCTTGAGCCAACCGGAATGAGTCAATTACCCTGAGAATGTTCCTGGAACCGACAAAACGTTCGGTGCAAATGTTATTTCGGCTGTAAAGTGTGCAGTGTGATGTTAATTGCCGAGTGAGAGAGGCTCCCGGTTCCCTGTTGCGAGAAAGGAAGCGCACAGGACTGAAATAGCCCCAGCCCTCACCTTGTGTTCAGGAAGAACGAGCGACCGGGGAAAGAGAGATAACAATTTAGCACGAAAAAAAAGGGATTTCATTCATGCAGAAAGGGGAGAGAGAACACAAATTTCTCTTTGAAATTGAACGAGTGTAAAACCAATACTCGTGTTATCCGCTGCGAGTTAAGAAAATATTGAATTGATTTGGTTTTCTTGAAAATATAAATAGTAATAGGAAAACACAGATTTTTCGTAAAATGCACTAACGTATTACATAGATCTGTACCATTTGTTATATCTCGCTTTGCAACACAAATTGATAACCCACAATCGGTTATCCAGCCACGCGTTCTTGGATTATCGTCTGACAGCCAATTAAAACGAAAAAAAAATCAAATTGATTTACTTTCATGACATGGTATCATCGTCGAGTCTGATTAATTACATTATATTTATTATTTATTTATTGTGGTGACCACCAACATACGTAATGAAAGGATTTTTATAATTTATTTAATATTTATATTGTCAGCGTAATATTGTGGCCCAGGTATTGTAGGAAATAGTCTGCGCTATGAGCTGCAACGGAGAAGTTTGTTTTCAGTCTCCGATGTGAGCTGACAGAGAGCGGTTAGCAGTGAGTCTCCGTGTGGACTTCAAATTATGCAACGTTTAGACCCAAGACTTGGCTGATAGCTGTTGTAGAAAGAATATTGGAGACGTGTCCGGTAGTCAGTTTGACCGGAAATATGGTAAAGTAAAACAAAGTTGTGGAATATGGTTTTAAAGAATTTGTGAAAAGATAAATAATTGATTAAGTGAATAATTAGTGCAATAAGAGAGCTGCTCCGATGTCTGGTATGTACCAAAATCTATTTGTAAACCTCGTATAATATTCCGTACCGACAGATTTCTATAGAATTTTCTTATGTATTAAAACTCATGTATATTCAGTTCAATACTTTGTAATATATATTTTTTTTAACTTGGTTATATCACTGCGGGTTACTGTTACTGTTAGGGGCCCGATAAGCGACACTAAAGGTATAAAGAATTTCGATAAAGCTATGGCATCTATCTAAAAAGTTTTTGTATAAAATTTAATTAAATATAAATGGTAATAAATGTTTCTGTATCTGAAATTTAATTGGTTAAGCTATTTCATTTACCAAACCATTAATAGTTCCTTTTAATCATTTTTTTAACAAATTACTATTCTTCATATTGATTACTACATTCATAGGCAGCGCAACGTCGTGACTTTGTTTTCTTTAAATTGAATACTACAATATATATGTATATATATAATTATTTTACATAATTTCTACTATAATGAAATATGACCCAGAATCGTCAGAATAAATTTATTCAATGAATAATTGTAGATAAATTTGTTAAAAATAAAGATAGATAGCAGTGTTTTTAGTAATAGTATACGTGACGTTCATTAACCTGGTGGCTTATCCCCTTTAATAACATAGAATAGAAAAGGGGTTAGCTAAATTTATCATTAACATTTCAACTCGAACCAATAACTGTCAGAAACACTAAGGTTCATCTTGTTTTCAAATTTAATTCTGTCTCCATTAAGATAGCTTAAGAGTTAATTATTTCCATTCCAACCCGATTATGCAGTATTTCATTGCAACATTCCATCATGTTCCAAGAGCCACGGTGTTTACCGTCTGTTGCTCGCACCGTTCACAGAAGATAAACCGTTGCCCTTTGTGATTCAACATGTCTATTTTGTTTCAAGGCTTCCACCTTCGCCAAGTAATCAGGTGGCGCGAGAAACACAAAACACGGGGAGAACGCATTCTTGGAAATTTTCCCGTATCACGTTGGCCAAATTCTTCGTATTATAAACGGGTTGTGCTATTGAGACAGCCGACTGTCTCGGCTAGACTGAATTTAAAATATCTCTTCGACCATTAGAAATTTTCTTTTGACGGCTTTAAAGTCGGTCAGTAGTAGTACGCTTCCTCAAACACATTCGTTTCGTTGGTATCGTCGGGGAAACAATTCATAATTAGATAAAGTTTGTATTGGAATTGCAGATATCGCCGTTGTGGCGCCACGCATCAGGCAGCAGCAGCAGTAGCGTATACGACGGTTGCACGTTTGACGATCCGAACGTAGTGGTCTCGTTTTTAACAGTAAAATACATCGTCTCGATTAGTTTCTTAGAAGTAAGGAGTCATCCATCCGATGGCCTTAGTACAGTTCAGTTACAGAGAGATACGTATTTAGCTGGGTGTGCGTCTGATTGTTGAATGGGAGGAAGGTTTTTCGGAAGATTTTTATTCATGAATGATGCGCAAGGGCTATGTAGATTTTCGCCTCAAGGGTGTCGTGCTAGTAGCGATCGTGCATACAGCGACCCAATTAATGTCGTGCTTATAGCGACATGGTAGAGAGGACCCACAATCCTCCATCCCCTTCCCTTCCTGCCAGATACCATGCGATGAACGACCAGGTAGTGATGACTTCCACTTTCCCGACCCGTCTTCCTTCCTCCTAATCTTGAAGCAGTGCTAATCCAATAATTGAGTACGTGAATTGCATCAACTACAACAAATTAAAGCCTGGATAGAAGAAAACACTAATATTATGATGTTTTATACTACATTAATTCTCTAAATAGTAACTTTTTCCTAACAGTTGAAACAGTTAAGGATTAAATTAAGTTGGAGATGTGGACAGTTAAATAATAGGCAAATATGTAAATAAACGTAAATTAAAAAATTAGCATGTTTCCTGATGAGGTCTTATAATACAAATTATCTCAGATTGCTATAACTGAAGTTGAAACTAATTAATAGTAGGAGCAAGGAAGACGGGAAGGGAAGGGGGAAGTCCTTTCTACTTGATCGCTCATCGCCCGCTCCCTACCAGAGCAGTGAAGGGGGAGGGCAGGATTAAAGATTGCTATAAGGACGATATTACTTGGGTCGCTGTACACACGGTCGCTACGAACACGAAGCCCGCACTGCGGTTGTGCCCTCTACACAAGATTTTGTATAAAATAAATTCATGAAGACGAATATCCATTAAAATATTACATTTGAATAAAAAAGAATCCTCTCTGTCCATTTACGACACGTTGGCTCGATTTTTGTCTCGTCTTTCCTGCATATTATCTTGACACTTCATTTTACAAGTCGCTGATCTGAAAGTTAGGTTTGTATCACAGATTAGTCAGTCTATGAAGCAAGGCAAAAAGTGCCAGTGGAACAAAAGAAGTGGATGTAATGGAAGAATACCGAAACAGTACGCTGATACCAAAGAAATCAAAATGGCGGCCATTGGAATAATGAAAAATTTTGTCTTTGGCAGACGTATAAATTGAAGTTAGCCTAAATATTTGGGAATATAATTCTGATAAATTCTGAAATTTATTTACATTTTATAGGTGTATAAAGACTGTTATACATTACGGTATGTATCTACGAGAAGACTATTGTATGGTTTACGAAGGAGCCGGGGTCAACGCCACCATGGCCGACACCCAACTGGCTCTCGGTCAAGGCCCAACATTCGTACAGTTGCCCACTGCCTTCATCGCATTAATCTCATATGCACTTCGCGCTATTTATAACATCAAAGCCGTCTCCAAACCTACCAGCGTGGATGAACATGCATCTCCAGCTCAAACCTTAGTTTCATGATGTTTACGTATTTGTTTCTAGCTGTTCGTCTTATAAATGGCGTTTCACTTCTATACTTTCAAATACAATAATAAACACGTGGCACAATTTTGATTGTAGCGTTAAGACTAGTCACTATAGTTATATCTGTGTGGTCGCTGATGACGGGAACCACAGTCATACTATCTTGTCATTCATGATATTAGATTTATCCAAACATTATTTCGATTCCTTGTTTTAAATAAAAACTTCTCATTCCCAACCTTTACTCGTTCAGTGATTCGTGTGTTTTTAATTTCAATTTATTGTAAAAATTATTCCGAGTTCCCGATACGATTTTTATTAATACCATTTACTTTCGTATGTATGCTGTGAAATATTTCATAAAAGCTACTGGTAGACTTGATGTCAATGGTACTGTGGAATCAATACTAAGCGCAATGAGGAATGGAACAAGCAACATTACTACTCCCTGACAATTTTATTACTCAAGTCAGACTATGAAAATGTTGCGGAATGTTAATCTTTCCTTTACATCAAGGGAGATGCTCTGCAATAAACCTTAACTGTCTCCGTAACGGTCTCTGTGTCTTCAGACTGAGATGCGTCGACATCTATTTCGCAGGCTGAATTTAAACTGGCTTAGAAAAAAATGTTTGAGTTATGTGGCATGAGCGTGGTTCTTCTATCAGCTTAATTTGAAACAGCGACCATTGAATACAAATCGCAGATATTTCGGCACAAACTCTTATTCTTACCCACTCCCGCTGGCGTGTTGCCGAAATAACAAAAGCCAAAAAAGCAGCTGCAGTTAGAACCAGTTAGAACTAAAAGCTATTATATAGTTTTGTACCGTCTGCGACACAGATATTCTCGACCATATATTACAAGTCTGTGGTCGTTGCTTGCAAAAATAGAAATAATTTCTTAGCTGGCTACATGAAAATATTTTCAAAATAAATTTACAGGCTAAACGATCCAAACTACGAATGGTCCCGAACAAGAACTTTGTTTTAGTCCTTAAAATACGCATTTGTCACGGCAAGGATCTCGACGAACGAAAAATTTTACGACAAGCATTTTATTTGGTTGGAAAATAGAAAATATCACAGGGGCGAGGGGACTAATCTGGCGACTACTGTGGATGGGGCAACAGTTAGAACTTCAATTCGACAATTTTTGTCAAGGAAATGCACGAGCACCATTATCAGTGCATAATAGCCACAATTTACCTTTCATCTATCTTCCAAAAAGTTGATTTAGATATTAAAAACCGTTTGGACTGTTGCAGTGACGAATCCATATTTAATGAACAATTATGCGTCGACGTAGAAAGCTCCTAAGACTGCAATGAAAAACTTACAAACCAATGACTGAATTGACTGTGAACAAACGCGGCATCCATCTTGTGGATATTCTTTTTGGAGAACAAAATTCTCATGTAAAATTGAAATTACTGAGCCATGGAATATACCCGTGACCTCAATAACTTTGCGCAATTGTAATCGACGATCGCCACACATCATATCGCGTTTTTTTCGGTCGTTTCTGGCGTGTCCCGAACGATGTCAAGCAGTTGTGTATGTACAATCTCGTTTAAGTTTTTGTTTGCTGGTCCAGATGTCTCTGAACTTCATCCAACTCGATTTTGATTTCTTAAGCGTTTTTCATTTCATATAGGAGTGTTAAATCAATTCCCTAAACTAGATTTTTTATTTGTTTGAAAATAGCTATTTGCTAGGATAAACTAATAATAATAAAAATAAACCCAAACAATGGAAATGACTAAATTATTCATAGAAGACTGATGAAATGTGGTTATTAAAGAATACTGGCGTTCGACATTACAGGCTTGATTTTCATCTTTTTTAAGCACTTGGCCTCAAGTGAAATCATCTAGATAACAAATTAACGATTTTGGACGTAGCTAAATTTTATTTATATTTTGTAGTCATATATATTGGAAGTTGAATAGTAGGTTGTTTGTAGCTTGATGCATAAGTAAGGAAAGAAATGTGTTCATTCATGATTAACGCATAGAAGGAAACAGCAATGTTTCACATCACTTAAGAATCCAATCGTCCCCTTGCGTCCTTCGGAAATAATACCATGAATCCTGTTACACCGGAGATAAGACAACTATTTCTCGCCTTCATCAACAGCAACGTACGGCCAATAAATCTTAGTCAGGACCACGTGAGTTGATCCGATTAGACAGGCAGTGGCCGACTAATTCAATTGGCTGAAGGTGTCCGAGATAATTGGAATTAAAGTTCAGCTGCTTAAATGCTGAACTAACAAAACAACTGACTGACAGAGATTGTGTCAGGCTGATGGCTGAGTATTTTAACCCTTTAACTACGCAAATAATCTAAAATATAGCTTCACACAGACCAAATTTTATTTTTTTTCACCACAAGGGCTAGTATAGTCAAAGTTCCAAGTTGCTGCACAATCTGCAATCTCACTCGAAGACTGAAACTTCATCGGACGACGCCACAAGATCTTCTACATTTCCATCACAAAATTCAAACTCTGAAGAAAAATCATCAACGCTCAGTTCATCAAGAACAGACACTATGGTTGCCCTGGTATGATGAAATTGGTCTCCTCCCGGGGCGGGATCCGTGCGATGAACCAACTCGACTTTCTCTCGGCATTTTTCAAGGGTTATAGAGCATTACTGGCAGCTTGAAATGGTAATAAACATGCAAAATGGACAAGAACATATCCATACTTCAATGTATGAGCTTTTAAGCGCCTACGGTACATGGGAAGAGAGACACTTCACATCAATAGACGATGAGAACAGTCTACCAACTACTATTAAAGTGAACTGGTGAACAGGCAGCTACGGCGATCGATGGAAGAAGCAGTTAAAAGGGTTAATAAAAGAACACTCAAACGGGAAACACTATTCAGAGAATTAAAGGTTATTCATGCATCCTTGTATTATAAAACATTGCAAGAATCAATTTCCCTTTCATGTGACTAATTAGGCATTTTCTGTTAATTTAAGTAGTGGGATAGTGAAGCCGCTCTTTCCCACTGCTGGGAAGGAGAACAAGGCTCTGTACCGAGGGAAACGAGGGCTCCGCAACAGCGCCATTGTGCCGTGATTTGCATCTTCCCGTGAAGCCAATTAGCTAGAAGTAAAGGAGCGCCCTTTGTACCGACCAACATAGCCAATTTGCGAACCAACAAAGCGCTCGAAAGAATGTATACCGCAACGAGTATTTGCTCATTTCTACAGCGGCTCACGTTATTACTTAACCACAACGCTGTATACTAGGACAACCAACAGGTTTCTGTCTTCTTTACCACGGAAAGTGGAAAACATCTACTTCTTGGCTTTTATATGACAGGTTACACGCAATTGGTTCCACTTTATTAATTTAGTGCAATGCAAACTCGTGTGTAAAGCAAGCGGAAAAAAGAAGACTCAACAGCGCTTTTGCACTGTGATTTACTTCTTCACTTGTATTGGAGCCAGATAGAAGGATCCGCATATTTTTCCTTATAAGATGTGTTGCGGAATAGATTACTGGGCATATTCCTAGACTATATACGTTTCGATTGCTGTGAAATATAAGAAATGGATATATATATATATATATTATGGTGACCATCAATGTGAAACTATAGAATTTTTTTTATAAATTCTTTAATATTTGTATTGTCGACGTAATAATTACGGACCAGGTATTGTAAACAACAGTCAGCGTGGTGTAATAATGTGGTGTGATGGAGACGTGTTATTGTCGACGGATATTTGAGGTTGAAAACTTGGACGAGTAAACGAGCAGTCCGTTTTGGAGGCCGGCCGATGGTGGTCATGGCGAGTTCGGAAAGAAAACCGTCCGAAGGTGGTCGCATTCAGCCTAAGATATTAAATGAAACAATCAAGTGTAGAGGCTGCATTAATATTCAGAACAGTTTTCATTAATATGCAGGGCAGTAAAGTAAAGTCGGCTGGTAGATGTAAGATGAAAAATTTTCATTATAAACCTTATACAAAAATTGCGTACCGTCAGATTTCTTTAAATTTCTCTGAATTTTTATTTGTTTAGATTTTTTTGTTAACATATTCTTGTAAATTTAATTATTATTTTTGTAACATTTTGGTTTTCTTTGATTGGTGATAATTGCAAAGTACTGTAACTATTAAAGACCCAAGAATTAAGAATTTCACTAAAAGCCAAACTAAATACAAATTTAATTAAATGCTTTATCTTTAAAATAAATATATATATTAAACTTTTCGCGGTTAAGCACCAGGTTGAGATTTTTCGATGATGACGTTTCTGCGGTCATTCTCTACCGCTGTCTTCAGGTTATGCTTAAGCGCGAAAATTTATTAATTATTTACACTGGGAATGCTTCAATTTATTCATATCAAAATACATGCAACGTTTTGCAGTCAATAACGAACTTCAATCCACTTTTTTTGTTCTATATCGTTTCAGAATCCAGAATTTGTTTTTGGTTAAAACTGATTGAATGTAACCAGGAAATAGTAAAATTACAAACGAAACATAATTTTTAGTATTGCTTTTAGTCCGTTGTCGAAAATGGATTAGTATATATCGAAACGTTATTCCTACGAACAACGGGCTTTCACGGCGAATAACTTTTATAAAAATTTTTCGTGGTTTATCATTTAGGGGCAAATATTTGGTTAAACACAACGTTTGAGATCACCTGACGACGGTGATGATGTAGAACTATCAAGTAGACTAGCGTTATTATTTAAAATTTAGTGATTTCGCTTTTCATTTATTAAAATTAGTCTTGCAATTTTGTCGTGTTCGTTTTCGGGCTTCATAACTTTGTAAGCATTTCATTATTGATATTCGTTCTAACTTTCTTAACCAAACAAATAACGGGGAGATACGAATTCTACGAATCTAATGTTGGGGAAACCTTTCAGCTGAGACTCTTAATTACGTCGAAGAACTTGGCAACCGCGAATACGAAGGCGTCCCTCATCTTGAACGACCTTGACACTCGGAATTCCACCTGGAGTTGAAGTGGAGCACGACCAGAAGTTTCTCCGGTTCGGATTTCGGCGTTGAATTACCTCATTAGTGTATCTCATTACCAAGCTGTTCTTCGCCGCGATCCTTTCCTATAGCTGCACTTACAGAAAATCAGGCTTCTTTTCGATGCTACTAATTTCTTACAATAACGCCCGAAAAAGCAATAGAAACGAAGAAGAAAATATGTATGTCAGACAATTAGATATTCCTGTTTCGCGGGTTGAATGTACAGAACGTCGATCCTACATTCCAACGAGTACGGTCTCAAATTCAGGGGTACGGGAAAAACATTAAAAATGACACAGATTTATTCAATAGAGCCCATCAACAAATTAATATTTCTGCCCAACAAAATTTATAAGTCGCTGCGTTATTTTGGCTAAAGGTATAAACAATTCTTAAGTGAAAATGAAAAAATTACGTCTGATTGAAAATAATGAATAAGAAAGTTAGCCAATTCAGACAAAAAAGTGGTTACCACACAACGTTTTTGGGATCCTTGTCCCTTTCCTCAGGTGTGAAGAAGAGTAAGGCTATTGAGATTTGTCAACTGACAAGTGCAGTTGTGTCACTCTAGGCTCTTCTTCACGCCTGAGGAAAGGGACAAGGACTCAATTGGCTAACTTTCTTATTCAACACTTCTTAATTTTAACCTGACAAATTGAAATCTAATTTCCAAATTTATTAGTAGCTACATTTTCGACACTGTTGCACATTTATCTGGTATTTGCTAATCAAATTATATTTAATAGCGAAAAGTAATCAAATTACTGTTGTCAATGGTTCAGTTGAAAAATAATCTTGGAATAAAAATATAAAATTTTGAGTTTTATTTATTGGAAACGGCCTATGTGAGTGTATTTGTACTAATTTCAGTATGAAAAATTGAAAACTTGAAAGGTAATATTTCCCCACACCTGAATAAAGCATAATGTGTTTAAAATTACTTTTGTGGCTGCTAAACTAAGTTAGAGGAATAAAAATATACAATTGCCCACGTTTAAAGTTAACTTTTCGGAAACCATCTGTAGACAATACGAGAAGTATCTGACATTATTCAGAGTACGGATGAAGCTGATAGCTACATTCTATTAATTATCTGTTTAAAAAATTAATTAGTAATAATTATTCAATCTTTTTTTTTAAAAAAAAAACTTCTTTAAAGGAATCGGATTGCATGATGTTGCGAATATTTATTTAATTTAATCGCTATTGGCATTAAATGTTAGGTTAAAAAGAGGTTTAATTAAGTCGGGAAGAAGGTGTATACAAACGTGATACGGGTTCACAATAGATATGTAAAAAGTTAATAAAAATATATGTTTAATGAAACAATGCAACAATCAGATTCATATTTACTTAGGTGTCCCTTCGAATTTTCTGTATATTAACAAGCTTTCTAGTAGTTTATATTTATTTTACTGGAGATAAAAACAAACAATGTTCTCCATATCGTACGTAATAATGATTATACAACTCATTATCTTTAAATGGAATATTAGGGATGAACATGTTTAAGCTGAAAAGCAATTATATATTTTAATTGAATTAATGTGAAAAATGTGTTACTCATATTTTCTGATTATGTCAATTGCATAACGTCACGGTACGACAATCAAAGTTAAGTAATGAAATTAAACACAGCTGCAGTACAAAACGAGGAATGTTCCCGACACTTACCACGTCGTCTTTTGAATCGCATTCACAGAAGACGTTCGAAATGGAGGGGGTGTGAGTTTCAGGAAGAATTCGAACAAATTCCACCCCAAGGCCATGCTGAAACAGAAGAAAAGCTTTAGACAAGAGAAGTATCAGCATGTTATACAATCACTGGAATAACATTTGTGAACATTGTTTCAAATGATAAATCATAATTTCAGATTTTCATCACAATCGACAGCAGAAAACACCCTAATATTTTATTAATATAACTTAATGAAAAATTAGATACAGAAAAGTTGCTATAAATCTAAAAATAAATTCTAATATCAGTGACATTTTATCACCTGAGATTATCAGTGGAAGAAATAGAGCATGGTCTTCTTTATGTCTGCTGAATTGATTGCAGTAAATTATTAGACACGTTTACTTGCATATTGTTGACATACATAAATTTTAAAGACCACAAAAAATTTATGTTACACGGGGAACATTGCAGACGAGCAACAAAATCTCTTGCGCTTTTGAAGTTTTATAATTCATCGCATGACTGACCTTGATATTGTTTGTGACAGCAGTTCAATGCGTGAATAAACCATTCCACTAATGAAAAAATCAACTTAAAGGAGTTCACGGCTTACACATAATTTGAAGGCAGTGAAGGCGTGACTCGCTGAAATGAAATCTTAAAAGGCGCTTAAAGCCAAGGCAAGGCAACGTGCTAAGAGCGCTGAGCCGCAAATGGTTAAATTTTAATGCAAGACTAAATCGCTTCGAGCTAAGCCCGACTTATCTTAATCCAATACCTCGTCACTTCAGATCCGGACATGTGGTTCACGCGTCGGGAAAATTAATTAGTCCTAGCCGTGCAATAAAATTGTCAATCACTTGCAGTAACAATATGAAACGAGAAATTAAATCCATAGATAAAATGGTATGGCACCATCATTGCAATATATTTATAATAAAAAATTTAAATAATTCTAGATCGACTACACTCATTGTTATATTTCAAATGCAGGATTCTATATACATCTTTGTATCATTTTCGACCAAAATTTCAAAATGGCTTTAAAAGCAAATGCACCCAACATCGTAAATCCTCCATATATTTAAAAAAATAATGGTTCGCTTTCATAACGAAAACAATGTCGATCCGCCGGGAAGCCCAGATTCAAAAACAAATTTATTTTCTAAACCACGTGGGTTAAAGGGGATGATGTTTCCTAGATGGGTGAACGAAGTATAAAAAAAGGCTCGCGAGGCTTTTTCTTCACCTGGGACATGTTGGGATGTTAGTATTGTTTTTTGAACGTGTGTTCACTCATCGCAAAACCGAGGCCCAAAAATTTTAACATAGCTTTTTCGAGACTGGACAACGAAGCAGAGGACGCTGCATTCTAGATTCCTGCAGGCGTCAATCTCCGGGAAATATTCCACTCCGCAAATATTCATTCATTTAATTTATTATGAAATGGAGTTTAATTGTTTTTCAGTTGTTTTAAAACCACAATGTTTGTTTTTTTAAAAAAAAAATAAAAGAAGAAGAGATAGTGTTATTATTATGCATTACAGACGGTAGCTAGCACTTTTAATAGATTATAATTTTTTTAAATTATTATGATTTTTAATTTAAAATAATATGTAAATATAATTTAACACGCAATTTTTTAAAATACCCCACTGGTTTGTATGCCAAAACTATGACACAATAGAGCCAATGTATTTAGATTAATTCAGACAGGAACACATGCCAACTGGTTTTTATGTTAATCTCTATGCATTAAACGAAAAATTATACGTTTTAGGAAAGGTCCTAAGATAAATATCACATATCGTTTATTGTAGTTAGTACTGGTTACAGTTAGTGATAGATGGAAGAACGTTGAACCCAAAAGATGGAAGAACGTCGTGAATCTAACATAACGGATTAGATGCCACAATCTTTCTCCCTTCGCTGAACCTGATTTCAAGGAGGAAAAAAAACCGACCTTGCGGAACTTTCAGCAAAGACTGATGAAGACTCTGAAAGCCACAAGGCACGTTTTCCAGTCGATTGGTTGAACGTGAGACAGTTACGGGATACCGAACCGGAATAATTGTCAGTTGTAGGGTTGAGGAGGTTAAAAACGGAGCGTTGTAGAAATGGAACTTCCCACACGTAAAGTACTCAAAGTATGATTTTATAATTATTATAAAAATGGTTCTGATAGTAAATTAGGTAAATTTATGTGGCTCCATGTTCTCGAATTCAGAGTGAAACAACGAGACGTGTAACACTCGTCGATAGTTATGAGCGTTATGACGTTCATGATTTTGTTGATTAAAACGAGACGATGTTTCATTCTGTGAACTGCAACGCTAGTGTACAAGGCTCACGATTAATATAAAATATTTTTTTTTTACGAGGGCGAAGCAGAATTTGTTAAACAAATTCTGGGTAAGAAGCCGAACATTTTCCAGAATTTGATGACGAAGTAAAAATCATGTTTCTGTTCATTCCTTGATTTTACGAAAGGCTAAAAATTAAATGCACGTAGTCGGTATGTAAACATGATCTGGTTGTGGGTTCGCCGAAGAGCGGTATTATTTCAGAGAGGCAAGGGAGTTGCGGATGCATGTTATTTCGTCCAATCCATTATGGCTGTGGAAGACTTCGAAGCCGGCGAGGGGAACATTTAAGCCTCGGGCAAACAACCCAAAGCAAAACGCAATATACGACATATAAAAGGCAGACAAGCCGAAACGCTGTAATAATGCGCAACACCACAAATCCAAAGCACTGAAGATTTCAAGTTGTTTTCAATATCATATTAATTAAAAAGTTTCCCTTCATGGTGAATTACATTCGTATAAAGTGATGAATAAATACTAAAGCAAAAATCGTAGATAAATACAAAACTAGGTGATTGCTCGACGTTACCCGGAAAAATATTCATACCAATCTTATACTAAACAGCAAAAGGAATTAATTTGATCTCTAGTGTAAAATGGCAGGTCATCCGAAAATTAATTAACCTCCAAACTTGATATTTTTAGTTTCAACTCCAATAATAAATAAATGTGTGAACACACCCTTGAGCAAACAACATGGGGGATATATGACGATCTCAGTATTTACCTGACAGCACCATGCGACTCGTGATCGATAACGCAAGTCTCACTGGAACATGCAATATTATAATTGAAATGAAGACCCTTCGGAAGTAGTGGTATCGACCTTCCGTGTTCATCTTTAATTACATGAATGTTATTCAAACAAAGCCTTCGAGATAAGCAAATGTAAGTCGTGCAAACTAACTCAACCAAATAAGGCTACCAGAAGGGTGGGATGAAATAACGTATTTTGATACAAGCACATACAGTATGAATTAATTTATTTTATTTTGATAAAAATAATCTATATTATTTAATTTTGAAAGTGTTTACCGTTTCTGTTATTTAGGAACCGGGCGTAAGGCGTAACTGAACTTCTTAAACTACATGTCGGTATACTATATAATGCTTTTTCAAGAGATATTCCAGAATTTCGAAACTGAAAAAAAAATTATTTCGTTAAAGTACATACAATGTGACTAAAACTTTACCCCAAACATTATTCACGAGGTTAATATCAACCAATTTTTAAGCTACTTCTCACACAGCATTAGGTACTTTTCTATAAATTAGAAAATATAATCGTAATTCGCAATAATCTCTAACACTAAATACATTTTTAGCAATAAATAGATAAAACGACCAACACAAAGACACAATTTAATACATAATAACACAACGTTTCGTTTCTTTCTTTACAGCTTCTTCAGGTTCAGAAAGCCAGTTCCCTTCCCTGTAATACTACATCATTTCAATAAATAATAATAAAGTTATTTCTTGTAATTTCAATAAATAATAATAAAATATATTCATCAATATTTTTTATTTTACTGTACCTGAAGTAGTTCCAAAGAAAGGTAAGAAACGCTGTATTATCTTGTATTCATTTATCGTTTTAACTGATTTCAGATAAATATAACTATATTTTTTATATCTATACAACACTTTTATTTATTAATAAATCATATAATTGATTAATCATTTTACAATATTTCAGGCATATAAAAATGGCTCTACATACGTTTATTCAGCATTTATAGATATTAATTAATTTTAAGAATCATTATGGAAATAATTTACGTATGTTACGGCTTTTCGGTGTACTTCCGACGCTTTATATAATATAAATGTTCAATGATGAATTTCGTCTAAGTAAATTTAGAGCAAGATGTTTGAAGTATTTTTAAATCTGTTTTTTATAATTGCTTACGAATGCTTCTCGTTATTTACTATTGCTTCTTTACTAGTATTTAAAGTAACTAAAAGACTAGAACATTAACGTGGAATTTATGTTCGTTTTTGTCTTTTAAAATAGTTATTTGACAATTTAATAGTGCAACATATTAGGTTAGATTATTATTCACAATGTCTAATACCAATTGGAATGTCTTTAGAGTCAAGTTAAATGCAGAGATCTGCGTGCAAACTAATGTCTAAACTACAAAGAACGGGGAATCAGAACTACGCCAGGGACCCATGAAAGTGTTATCTGCAGTATGTAACCCAGAACAAACAAAAGGCTTGCCTTATTGATCCCGGTGAGGCAGAGTTTCTACAGCTGCGATACTTTCTCCAAAGATTTATTTCACCCGCGCGATTCAACACTGATTTTGACAAAGACCCAAAGCGGCAATAGCATCTTTAAGGAGGAATTAACAGAGTCAGTTGTATATTTTTCGGCTTGTCCCGCTTCAAATACAAATAATTGTATTTCGTCGGAGTTAGTTTGAAGTGTTCTTCTTTAAGTGAAATTGAGTTACAAAACCCCGGTGCGTAACTGTATTTACGCGCATCTCGTTTCTGAGAGAAATAAAATGAAAAGCGTGCTCCTGATCCATTGGGGAGGAAAAATCGAAGATTACCGAGAGCTGTTTCCCAGATATTAGATATTAACCTCATTAAGCTTACCGAAATTACACCGAACGCGTATTACATTCGACCTAGGTTAACAGTAATTGCAACAGAACCTGTTACAGTAAGTACTGGAGGGTTTTACGGTGATCAGCGTAGAATTTTGCAGTATTGAAGAATGACATACATTTGTGGGTTTATGAGAAAATATTTTTCTGTCACAGTAAATTAGACCAACAATCTGCTTTATACGTAGATATCGATATTTTACCATATAAGTACAGTATACTCTAGACTCCATACTATAATAGTTAAAATCAATAATTTAGCGTAATATAATAATGAAGACTGTAATTTACCAGTTATATTTATCTGGCTTAATTGAAATATAAATTAATAAACCAGCCATATTTATCAGAAATATATATCTTAATTAAATAAAAAATTAGAAAATATTAAAAAGAAAAAATGGCATGACGTTTCGTTTTGGAATCTCTTCAGGTGCCAATATAAAAATTTTACAAATCCGAATATCTATAAATTACAGACAGTGTTTTATAAAAAAAACATTTATAACATAGCAAATATGAAAATTTGATGAACATTACTTACATTTTTAATTCTATAAATATCAATACATAAATAAAATTTTGGGGAGATTATTTCTAAAAGTATGTGCTTTACCCACACATTGAAGCCGAAATGACTTATATGCAAAATACTGTTGAGAGTATTGTTGATATTTAGAATTAACACTGGAAATTTTTTACATTAAATATTGAAAATAAATTTTTCAACAAGGAATTATAAATTTTTAATATAGTTAATTTGTCTGTTACAAGATTTAGCGTGAATTAATGGCCAAGGTAGAACTATAAAACCAATTACGCTTTTTAACTGGTTAATGTTAATTATGTACTTAATTTTAATCAAGCTAATTTTGATGTATTTGTAAATAAAATGTATAGGATAAGAATTTAGTAGAAATATATTAACAATTATTATTTTATTAATATGCTCTTTTATTAATGGCAAATTTTTTTTTGTTCTTCGCTTAGTTTGTGCAGAAGCACCAAGGATTACAGAAACGTGTGGTATTCAATTTAGCACTTAATTTTATCTGATTTTGAGTATCTATTTATATAATTAGTATATTTTTTAACAAAACCGTATCATATTTTATAAAAAATTATTTCATTTATATAAATTGACCACAATTTCTGAACTATCTATACATTAACTAATTTACACATTTGATGTAGATAACATTGTAAATATTTATGAATTCATAAATTACAAATACATATCTTTAAACTTCAAAAAAATATAACGAATAATCGTTGAAATTTCCTGTTTGAATAAATGTAAATTTTATTATTCTGTTATATTAAAAATACGCTGAGATTGGAATAAGTGTCAAAGGTTCATTTAATCATAGGCATTCCAACAACTATTACTATTATCACCAAAGAAACAGCCTTAATCTTTAAATAAGAAATTAAGAAATTCCGGAAATTACGAAATTACAAATAATATACAAATGACCAAAGGCGTAAATGTTTCTGAAAGTCATTTTCAGAAAATATATATTTTGAAATACTATAAATATTAGTCAAATAAATTAAACTTTAATATGCCATATAAAATAATGTTTTAATCAAATATGTTTCTGTTCATTCGTCAGATTGTTTTTTTAAATGTCTGTTATAATGGTCGTTTAATTTATCTTATTAATAAAAAAGGCGTGAAGTAAAATATTATCAATATTGAATTACGTTAGTAACAATTTCTTGTAGTAGGTCTACTGAAATTTATAAATACACATAAAAGGTTAAACGATATTTTTACAATATTTTAAAACTTTTTCTGGAAAGTTGACTGCGATTAGTTTCAAATATGAAAATGTTAGGTTTCTTGCTGGATAAACTGTAAAATACAAATCAAACAAATGTGTTTATTTTCCTTTGTAACTCGTCCGCACAAGTTATCATAATGTTTCGCTCTGATAACTATGGCGCTTTTTTAGCATCGAAGCGTGTAAAAGCGGTACTACAACCACGAGGAAAAGTCTTCACCGTTACTCTTGGACCGCTGAGTGCCTTTGTTCGTCGAGGGAAGTGAGTCGTGAGGAAGAAAGAACCTGAACACCCCCCACGTGCATTAGTCGATAGCCACGTGCCGTTTTAATGACTTAGATCCAGCAATTGCACGATATGAGATAAATTACTCGGGCGTCCGGATAAATGTCACGCGATGTATTGTCGGAAAGTGGCTTCGGAATTGATTATGTATTCACAATTCAATTTAGGTGCTACTCACACCGAGAATCACCTTTTACTGTCTGACTCGATTAAACACATATAAAGAACTGACATGTAATTTTTTACGCTAAGTTGCGTTCGTTTGTAGCCTGCAAGTTCCTAAAGAGATTGTTTATCGTGATTCACTATTCAGTTAAACTGATGTTTCGTTTACGCTTTGTATTTAAATTTTTTTTGGGAATTTAATACAAGATATATGGAGAATACTTGCGTCAAGTTTCGTGCTGTCTCTTGTTGTTGACCCATTTGCATTATTCTTTATTTGTAATTAGATAAATAAGTCGCCAATTTACAGACTAAAATAAGTGTTAAAATAAATACCTCAAAACGTTTCTACAATCCTTGTTGCATCCTACGGATGATTCAAAATCGCAAGAGCCACAAAAACTACACACCTAACGAAAGCCACAAGGATTTCAGAACGGTTGTATGGCATTTTATTTTAACACTTAATTTACTTTGTTAAATGGCCACTAATTAGTCTTCTCATAATACAGTCGTTTTTAATATTTCCATTATTTTTTTTATTGAAGTAAGCGCCACATTGGTAATTTTGATATTCAATCAGCATACTGCCAATTAGTTGCGACTGTTAACATTTAAAATTGATATAATTTTTTTTATATTGTGATTTTATTGTTAAGGCTGAATTTTGTTCTGTTAGTCATTATAAAACTTTTTATTTTTTAAGAGGAATAGGCTACATGAGGGTAATCCACGTTGGGCAACTCCCCTTTAATAGCATAGGAAGGGATTTGAAAGGGGGGATGCGGAAAGGTAGAAGAAGGTAGCCAAGGGTTAACTAGGGCCCCCGGGCTATAGTTTAAGGATCCTACCCGGCATTCGCCTAAAAGTAATGCAGGGAAAACCCTAGAAAAACCTGCATCAGGTAGGTCGGGCATTGGGTACTTGTCCCACGCCCTTCCGATAGCGGGAAAGGAGTTTGCTGTGGGGACGCAGCATTCCCTTCTCCGTGCCTCGACCAGTTTAGGAGGCAGCTGGCCGACTATTCCAATGGGAATAGACGACAACTCTTACCGTATGCCCAAGGTCTGTGATCCCGGAACATACACCTCTCAGAACAGGCAGAGGTGCCTCGGCTTGTGGGAACCTTAGTTCAAAAACGGAAAGGAAAAGGCATCCCCAAAGGTAGCCCCTTCGTATCTCTCCTACAAGGTTCTGTCTGCGAGAGAATATCCCTCGCAGACCTACCGTCCCATTATAAAACTACGAACAAAGTAAGTAATAGTAATATGACTGGAAAACAGAAAAAGAGAGAGAGGGGGGGGGAGAGGGAGAGAGAGAGAGAGAGAGAATTACTAAATACCAACGGGCGTCACCGTTGTTGTGTAAGACACGCTGGTTTACTATTTAACGGCTCAAGCACGTTGTCTCATCTCCGTAATCTTCCTCTCACACTATTCCATCTGTCTCGCAGCGTAACAGCAACAAATTTCGTAACGCATTGATCAACTACCTTTCCAGCGTGCGGGAAGAAGATTCACTTCCAAATGTTCATGATCACTACATTGGAATGGTTGACTCCAAACCAGCAGATTTGTTTAGCCATGGAAATATTTTTATGGCAGCAGTTGAGCACGTAAAGAATTTTGGTTCACTTGATCGAAAGTATGTAAATTTACTATTTAAGTTTGAGCTTTAGTGACGTTGTAATTGAATGTCGGAATTCCAACACAGAAGCTCGTAAACATGACAGTCTATTATAAAATTGTTTTTTTGCTAATTCCGCTTAACTTTGGTAGACTTACTTAGAAAATTTAAGCCTGTAACGGATTCTGACACATGATCACGATTTCAATAGAACGGGTGTTTTAATATAATGATCTTTCTCTACACTACAGGAAAATCATCTGATGGTGTAGGAAAACGTACTAAAAGTTCATTATTTAATTGTATCACATCAGCATTTACGAAAGAAAAAGTACAAATTTGTATACTGATCATAAAAACATTTTTCCAGTTGTTAAAAATTAGACACTCCATGACTTTTCTTTAAAATAGTTTTTATATCAATTAATATTTTTATACAGATAAACATGACAACATTGAAAGCTCCAGATCTAAACATAATACTTCATTGATGTCATGATGCGTAAAATATTGTGATTGTGTTAAGACATTATTTTTTTCTATATCTACGAAACGTTTTAACTGTCTTGATTTAACGGATTCAGTTTGATGTATAAATAAAGAGAATTTAACTATAGCTGTCCTCGAAAATTTAAAAGGATTCATTATGTCAAACGTGGGGTACACTCAAGTAATTCTAAATAAAGTTTGTATAAAGTTTCACTCCAAAATGTTTGTTTGGGGGTAACAGGCTACATGAGCGTAATCCATATGTTGGCAACTCCCCTTTAATAGCATAGTAAGGGATTTAAAAGAAAGGTGGGGGATGCGGAAGGTAGCCAAGAGTTAATGGTTTAAGGATTCTACCCGGCATTCGCCTAAAAGTGATGCAGGGAAAACCCTACAAAAACCTGCATAAGGTAGGTCGGGCATATGGTACTTGTCCCACGCCCTTCCGATGGCGGGATAGGGGTTTGCTGAGGGGTCTCCGTGCCTTGACCAGTTTAGGAGGCAGCTGACCGACTATTCCAATAGGAATAGCCGACAACTCTGACTTCGTGTTAAATTAAATTACGTGTAGTAAATATATCTCGTCTACGAGAGGAACTTTAGCTACGATGCTTTCATCTCGAGCTTCTTTCTACTCGTGTAAAAATTAAATTTTTCCGCTGGGTTATTTTTCTACGTTAACTATGTTTATTGCCTAGTTACCGTCATATTTAATTCTGCGAGTCCATGCTATTTAATTTTCTAGCCTTTTCCCGTTGCGCAGAGATTTACAAGAGTGCTCCAGATTTTCCGATTTAATTCGCTTTTTGTGTGTCGGAAAATGCGAAATTTCCCGCAAATAAATCCGAATGTGCATAGAGAATTAGCAGATCCTGCTTGCCAGTGAAGAGCATTAAGTAATCTAATAGACACCATGTGTGCACAGCGGAGAGAGTAGACCACAGCGAAACGTGGCGGAGAAATGGTCTCGTGCCCTGAATAATAACTTTATGCCTCCACGGCTACGGTCGCTCACACAGGAGTCGTCCCGCAAACTTAACTTTACCACCACGACTTGGAATTACTATTAACACACTTACGTAACCTCATATCCATCACCACACTAATTTACGATCAGCTTTACTGTCCTCATGCAATCACATTTTAATGATCAGCTTGTACGACTTTAAATACGTAAACTAATAATGGTCACTGAATGAACGGTCATATGAAAAATGCCCTATCAAAGACCAATCTTCTGTTCGGCCCTACATTCATGTAGTAATTCATCCTGGGAGACTCATAATTTTATTCTCTGTGTCAAAATAATATCTGGCATTATAATACTGATGAAAAAATGTCTGACTGTTTATAATAATATAAATTTAAAAAAATCTGATTTTGGAACTTTTATGACCTTTTTCCTCCTTTAGGATGATGACAGTTTTTAATCAACGATTTACAAATTACTAATTATTTTAATTCAATTAATTTTAATAATTTGTAGTTGTTCTTAAAAATCATTTTAAATAATTGTGTTATTAATTCATAAATTTTATTTAAAAAACTGTTCAATCTTATGAAATTCCAAAAGAGGACGAAACGACGTAAAAATTAATTTTTGTTAAGAAACGTTATACTTTTCTGACTCAATATTTATTTAAATTTCTGACATTTTGTAGCACCATATTTCTCTCTTCGGCTATTTAAAATATTCCTGCTTCAATTTCGAAGCACCCCGTTGCAATATTTGGTACAGAGTTTGTTCCATGTTTGATAAAACATCTTTGTTTCATTTCGATTTTCTACTTTTAACTTCAATGCAGCTTGAATATTTGGTATGCTTAGTATCTAGAATACTCTCCGCGAAAGAAATTTTAGCATAAACAAAACTTTTGTAAATACATAATTTATTGAAGAGACGAAATTCTCTCCAGGAAACCTACTGCTCCGAAAGATTAAATCACAATCTGGCATTTTGTGAAATCTATTTCCTCAGTATAACTAAGAATTATGTGACATTGTCAAAATAATTAATATAGACAGGAAAGAGAAGGAGAAAATCCCCAGGCTTACCGTAATTGAGGACCGGTGTCGTCACACCGGACACCAAGTAACTTTACACACTGTGCGGTCGATCCTCACGCAACGCGCTTCTTTCCTTAAAGGGAAAAACGCTTCCGAAAATTTGTAATATTTCTTCCTGTACGGCGTGGCGACACCGGCCCCGAAGTATGGTAAACCCGTGATTATTTTCCTCTTTTCTCTGTCCATATGCATTATACATATATATAAATTGACAGATATTTCTTTATTACTTTCTTTGTTACTTTAACAGAAGTGGTTATAATTTCAAATCCTGTATTTCTGAATTTTAAATTTCGACAGTTTCATACTAGGGAAATGTGGATTATTCATGTCAAATTATTTTACTTCACTCTGGTAGCATGAACTCTAATTTTTAATGTTCTACCATAAAATTTACAATATTTTTCCTTTTCCATTCATTCCTTATTTTTGACAGCATATATATTGTAATGCCAATTAATTAAGCCATTAATTGATTTTAAATAATTCGAATTGTTAGCGAACAGTTTGTATTATAGGGAGAGCGAGCAGAGCGAGGTCTTTTCCTATTATTGAGAGCGCGGAATGGCGTTTACGCGCGCAAAAGCATGGTCAGTTGGCGAAGAAACATTACGAGGACCAGAACAAGTAATAAAACATGAGCAGAGACTAGACGTCGTTAATGTATGACCAGTTAAAGTTGTGAATTAATAAAAAGTAAACATTCACGGAAGTATTGCATCGTAAATATTGGAATGTAATAGCAGTTTTGTCAGAATAGAACTTTCCAAAATCTTCGCGGAGAAATTGTTCCAGGAGAACATTGGTAAATTGTTGTGGAGCGGAGCAGTCAAGGAAATACAGACAAACTTGCCAAATTTTAAAGTGAAGTGTAGAATCAGTGAAAACCAAGACCTGATATTAAAAAAATTAAAGTGTGTAAAAGTGTCCGAACGAGGTAAAATTGATTGTTCTGGTACCAGACCGACGGTCCGTAAGTAACATAACTTTCATAAATTTGTGAACTATAATTAAAAGGGCAGTCAGATTTCGTTCAGACTTTATTTAGTTCAGCTTTCATTCCACTTATATTTCATATTGTTTTTAGGTTAATTTATTTTTATATTTTGAATTGTTAATAGTCAAATTATACATTTATCGTGTCCTACTTATCAAACCCAGTGAAGACCCTGAGATTAAGAGATTTTCAACATATTGGATTGTAAATATTGATGTGTATTCACTAGAACAAATTAAATAGTAAATAATTAAAGTAAAGTTTTGTAAATTGTGATCAAAGACCAGCGTACAAAGATAGGGCTAAAATTGTACATTTTTAAGAAATAAAAATAAAATAAAAAACTTTAAATATTAATAATTTTATTAATCATTCCTATAAGTTAAATTAACGCCCACTTTGTTAATTATTACAATATATATATATAGCTAACAGGCTACATAACTTATTATTTCATTCTAGAAAGTGTCTCTGACTCTCTTCACAGAGGTCCCGGGTTCAGTTCGACAATTTACTTAGTGGCTAATGACGTTATCCATTGTTGCTACTATTAATAAAATAATTAAACAAAAAAGATAAATATGTAGCCAATAATAATGTACAATTGTTTAGCACTTATTTTTGTCTGTTATTTGCCTACTTATTATGAGTTACAGAAGCTGAAACCAAGCAATAAGGCTTCACAAAAACCATGAAATTCATTTAGTTTAGTTTGTAGGTGTAAAATTAAATATGTACTTATTAAATTAGTACTTTTAGTTAATTCGCTGAAAATATTGGAGATTTGACAGGTTATATAACGATGAAATTATGCCCATGATCGATTGAATTTCGATTGTCTACCACCGAGGAAAGTTCCGGGAAAGATGATTGCCCTCCGAAACAAAGTTATCAACCGAGGTTAATGGCCGATTGGAGTATTCATTAGCGACTGGCAGTATCCTCACGGATTTTCGATCCAACAGTAGAGTATTTTTGGTCTATATTGCATATTTTAAGGACGGCAAACGCGATTCTATGCGTATAAATGACGGTAGTGAGAGCCGTTAGGGACCGCTGGCCCGCATCGTAACTGAATCATTAAGTGTCGAATATTATTTCTGTTATACGTCCTTGAACAACTGAAATTTACGGCGAGAATCATCTGAACTAATTGGTAAGCTCGTAAACATTGCCATACTTTAGTAGAAAGTAATAAAAATAACGACTCGAATAATTGAATAATTTAAAAAAGAACAGCTGCTACAATTTAACCTACAAACATATTATGTATAAATGAAATTTTGTGTATGTCGCAAATACATTTTAAAAAATGATTAGTATTTGTATGACAAATATAATTTTTTTTTGCTAAAATTTGCGTCTTCCGTCTATTATTTTTATTTGTATAAAAGAGAATAGTTGTTGACGATTATTTCCAATTGACCTCAATAAAGATAAATCGTTATTCTAAACAATCACAAAAACGTTAGTTAAAATTCTGTGTGCAATAATAGGGTTACAGAGGAAACCTAATAACAAACATTAAAAAAAATTATATCACTAATACGAATTGGTATTGTCCGTAATCTCTCTTACCGCAATTATTTTTAAGTTTAATCTCCGAAGGATTGTTTACCTCACAACTGATAACGAATGGATCAGCAACGGATGCCCAAACCATTTAAATGTAAGTCAGATATTTTATCATTAATCGAATAGCGTATTTAACAAGCAATTAAAGGATCGAAAATATTCTAGCACAAAATATTTCTTACACAATTTATTAAACACGTGATTTTTTTTTTCAGAAAAAGATGTATTTTAGCACAAGTTGTTTATAAGCAATTTTTTTATATAAAAAATAAAGGAATATCGCATCATAAAAGCTTATGTATAATCAACTTGAGCATGAATAAATTTGATAGCAATATTAAGTCATATGAATAGTGACGATGATCTTCGTTGCGTCACGATATTACATTCACGTCTATTTCTGTGATCACAGATTTGTGAGGTATGTCATTCTCATAGTTCTTACGGGTTATAATCACCTGACGAAAGCAACAGGATCACAGAAACATTTATTTAAATATCTAATAAAGACGTTTTAAGATTAAAATATAATTTATATACAACATCATTTTTCGTTTAAGGTCCGTTGTTTGAGGAGCCAACTAGAACTGTTTCAGTAGCAAATATTGAATTAAATAGTCAGAAGCACAACAGGTATATTGACAATAAAACTAGCAATAGTTGTTTGATAGTGAATGCATGAAGAGAGTTTTCAACATATATTTTTCTGTTACTCTACATCTCTTAATAAAATCCGAGACGTGAGTTTGTCACTTCGTGTTTAATCGAACATGCCTGAAATAAGAATCTATTTTGAATTAGAAACCAATGATCGTAACCGGAAAACCAAAGATTCAAGAATATAAAATGCATTTCGTCTGTTCTATGACACGTAACACATTCTGCGATGTTTGCCATTTTTTTTATCCCATTCCTTCTGCCGATACAATTTTCCTTGACCATCTCTAGTAGAAATTAAATGACAGTCAATCAGTATAACTATATTTTATCCATTCGCAATAACTACTCTTATACTACTTCTCACATCTTTTTTGAGTTTTGTCAACTGACGAGTGCAGTTGTATCGCTCTAGGCTCTTCTTAGCACCTGAAGAAAGGAACAAGGATCCCAGAAACGTTGTATGGTATTTATATAATCACTTATTTTGTCTGTATTTGGCTCTCTTTCATATTATTAATTTTTAGTCAGACGTAAATTTTTTCAATTTTATTTCTCATATGTAATGTTGAAATAAACGCTCCGGCGAAGTAACGTTGATATTCGTTATTTTCTGTAACGACACGTAATATTAAAGAAACCACATTGAGATAGAAATTTCGATTCGACCTCATTGACTTGTCTGAAAGCATTTGCATACGTTATAAGATCTGATGGTGCCGTTCACTATTTCCTTCCGCGCTCATAAACGGTCGGAAAACCTGTCGTAGCTAAAATGAAATTATCGTGTTAACAATGGAGTATGAATCATAATGCGGCGAGGGAAAGTGCAATTTTTCCCACAACTTTTCATGGCGGACACAGTAATGATGTGATAAAGGTCGCCACAAGGAAAACCGCCTGTTGGCTGGTGTTGTGTAATCCTTAACTTTCTCCACGCCCCACTTCACAGAACGTGCCAAAACAACTGGATATAAAAGAACTCTTCTCCACTTATGTTTCCTTCGAGTCATGTAACACGTAACGTGTAGAAAGTATTACATGCAGTGAACATCGATCGTGAACTTTTCTGTCTCTTCCTATAGTTTTAATACTGTCATTACTTCTTTGTATTAGTCTCTCAATGTGTTGAATATAGAGTTTTAGAGTTTCAATGAGTGTAATAGAATGTTTGGATGGAAAATTTCAGCCCGAATTGAAACCGGAACTATCATGTTCACCGGAAAAATCTACATTCGATAACATTGGGCTCTGTTTGCCGCAATTAGTGTAATTAACTTCGTGTCATCGCACTATTTCTGGAAGACTTTTTGTTTCGAGGAAATTTAATGACTTTCTAGTCTTTTTATTTCCTATTCATAACCCCTTTTGTGTGTACAAGATTTTTTTTTGTATTTTCTTCCTTGGCTTAATCCTATTGTATTCCAATTCATTAAGTTTGTTTCCTTGAAGAATATCTGAAACAAAGTCCCGGCGTATTATCATCGTGATCGCTATCTAAATTACCATCATAATTCCAGGAGAATGATGACGTTCTGTGCACCTTCCACGCTTGGGCGAGTTCATCGTCCCGTAGTTGCTACCCCACAGGCAAATGCACGCGTGGACAGCTACTCCACTGGGGAATATTCGCTATCACCCCCCAGCTTCCTTACAATAAAAAAATGCTCGGTTACGTCTCGTAGCCATTTTCAATTGAGAAAGCTTCTGAACTCTAAAAAGTAATATTAATTCTTTATTCTTAAAAATTATCTTCCAGACCGATAATAATAATGTTTTTTGCCTTAAAACTAGAAGCCAATTATATATATATATATATATATATATATATATGATAAACAGTGTATAAAGCTTTATCGCAGTAATAGTAAGATACACCATTGTCTGGTTTTAAAAAATATAGGATGGAAAGAAAAAGAGAAAAAATTGATTGAAGTAGAAGGGAGTACTGATACAATCTTCCTCCTATACTCAACCTTTCTTCTTTTTCTTTGCGCCATATATTTTGTAAAAAATCAGACAACCAGAAAACCTGACCAACACTGCCTAAATATTAAATCCACCACTGTCAAAAAATTTCAAATCCAAATGATTCTTAAATATTAAAATATATTAATATCAGAGGCATTTCCTGTACGTCGTTCCAATTTCAGAAAAATATATGCATGCTCTACTACAATGATCCGTAATGATACATAACTTTCCTGGTTGATCTTTACACTTTTCCAATTTGATCAAAACTCTATAGAGTATTTCTTGGGCATAAAGTGAGAAATTCTGGTTAACTGCAAAAAATCATTTGGTCTTTAAAAACGTTTGTAACAAACACAAGGTTTAGAAATATTTATTGCTCACTTTTATACGCTTACTATTATGAATATTTGATTGCATTGAAATGCAAGAAAAATTTAACATTTTTCTAGTTATATTATATTCAAATTATATCTGTGAAATAATTTGTAAGTATCAATGTAAGACAATATGATCCTATTTCTGCATTTTAAGTTTGATTTTTTTTTAAAAAAAATGCTATCATACAAAACTACAGTCGTGTTACCTTATGAACCATAAAAAGAAAGACCACAAATATATGTTTGATGCTTCACTTACGTTAGATGACTCGAAATAAAGCACGTGATATAATTATCGGCATTTACCTGCAACAAATAAAATGTATATAATATAAAATTCAATTCAAAACTTTGTAATACGTTAGCAACATAACATTCTATGATTTAAGTACTTCGGCGAATTGAATACCGTGTTTTGTTTATTTTCGCAAGCATGCTGTCCTGGAAATGATAACGTTTCCCATACCTCACGTATCAGAATATCTGTATTTTATAGTCCAGATTACAAGGTGACGTCAACACATTGGGACTGTTGACATGAACAATTGCAGATCCGACACAACATTCGAATACTTGAAATAACCCACTACGAACTAAATACAACCATTTTTTTCTTTCATTTTGCTCAACCACATTTATTATAAAAGACCAACTAAATATGAGTTTATGTGTCAAAAGATGGTATATATATATATATATATATATATATATATATATATATATATGCGTCGTTATATGCTAATTTTACTTCTCAATTAGTTTCAGAGTCATTCAACAACAGCTATTTTAATAAATATTTATTGGAGAATAAACCACATCGGACATAAAAATTACCGACTTTAGAGAGTTTAAACATTAAAAACCCCCACTCGTAGAAAATTTTAATAATATCAAGTATTATATACAAAAATAATAATTATATACAAGACATGAAATTGAAGTATTAGTAAATATAGTAAACATGTACCACAGTCTGAGAATTTCATTCGACGAAACTATTCACTTATTTAACCTTGTTTAACAGAGTTCCAAATAATATATGACATGATCTCAATCGTGATACGAAATTGTAACGACTGCATTGATAAATATTTTTTATATATTGTTTAATATATTTTATCAGCATATACATCTCAAAGCTAAGACCAAAAAACTATGGGTACAAAACATGCACACTGTCATTTTCCCCACTCCCTAAAACAATGAGTTTCAAAAACTGCATTATTATAAGTGATTATAATTATTATACCTTTTTTATTAAAGCTACCATCCATAAATGTCGTAGACGACACAAGTATTACAACAAAAATTATGCAATATATCAAATATGATATGCAATCATATATATAGCACTTTAAAAGTTACCTAAGGTGCGTCAATAAGTTATCATCGAACAAAGTTTCTCGGAAACAAGTTTCTTTTAATTTCTTTATTGTACATATATTTTTTAATCTATTCAGATTATTGGAAAAATATTAGCTTAGAATATTTTTACTCTAAATGTAACGTACAGTCAATCAATTAACATTATAAAAATGTTAGATAAAAGTTATTACATTAGATTATAATTTAAGGCTTGCCCAAACATAATGTATCAAATACGTCGAGAAAATGAAATTGAAACTGTCTATACTCATGGTTAATCTACAACGATCTAAGAACGTACTAATTACCGCTTGTGAGTTCGGAGCACCTCGGAAATTAATGTGAGTTTTACATAGTTTTAAGGAAACACTCGTAAGTACTTCGCCTATAATATTCTGCGCGACTCACGATAATCTTGAGCACATTTAGTGAGGCTCGAGTTACGTCGATCAATCAAATCGTAAACGACGTGAGTCAGTGTCGTTGGCCAATTTTCTGCGATGCATTTTAATACGAATATGTATTATTTGAAAGGTAAAATCGTATAAAGTGTGATCGTTATCGCGACGCATCCCGATAGTACATTTACGCGAATGCCAGATACACGGTGGCTTTAATCTATCTTAACCCAAACAAATATATTTACTTAAAACTAAATAGGCATGAAATTTTTAGATCTGTGTTTGATTTGCAGAGCAACAGGCTACATGAGGGTAATCAACATGGTGGCAACTCCCTTTTAATAGCATAGGAAAGGATTTGAAAGTGGGGATGCTGAAGGGTAGATCAAGGTAGGGCCCCTGGGCTATAATTTAAGGATCCTACCAAGCATTCGCCTAAAAGTGATGCAGGACAAACCCTATAAAACCTGCATCGGGTAGGTCGCGCATTGGGTACTTGTCCCACGCCCTTCCGACGGCGCGAGTAGAGTTTTCTGGGGAGGGAGGACGCAGCATTCCCTTCTCCGTGCCTCAACCAGTTTAGGAGACAGCTGGCCGACTGTTCCAATGGGAACAGAAAGCAACCTTTATCGTATGCGACTTCGGAACATACACCTCTCAAAAAGGCCGAGATGCCTCGGCTTGTGGGAACCTTAGTTAAAAAACGGAGAGAGAGGAGAAGACATACCCAAAGGTGACGCTCTCCGTCCCTCCAGAAACGTTCTGCCTGCGAGAGAACTTTTTTTTTCTATAGTAACAGGCTACAATAGAGTCATTCACGTGGTGGCAACTCCCCTTTAATGGCACAGGAAGGGATTAGAAAGGGGGGATGCGGAAGGGTAGAGGAAGGTAGTCAAGGGTTAACTAGTGCCTCCGGGCTGTAGTTTAAAGATCCAACCCGGCATTCGCGTAAAACAGATATTTTTTTCTATTTAATTCTTCGAAACTAACTAAAGCTTCCTTATAAAGCACTATAATGAAAATTTAATGCTGATAATAATGTTGAGTCCTGAACTTCTACCGGTCGTCTTAATTGTTCGTTTGAGTGTTTAATGGTAGCAGATTATTGTTAAAACTGTATAGATTTTCTTCGGAAGGAAATTATTTCGAATTACACTGTTCGTATATTAGCGCATCGTTGCTTTTCAGCCAATGTAATTCATTTGGTTTTGAGCGGTGTAGAAGAATGCCTTTCCGATAAGGTGTATTATCCTGTTTACGATTCAAAGTACAACTAACTGCTGAGCGATGACAGCGTCACCTCCGACGTGCGAAGCATCTGGCCCGAGGATCAAGGGTCGTGACCTGAGCAATCATCTCAAAGACTACAGAGGCGCCTGACGGCATGGCAGCCTCAAATCACGCTAAACCTTCGTAAACGCCAAACGCCACTCAACACGAGACCTGCAATTGCAGTAATCGCGGCCAGACACAGAAAGCTCGCAATGAGATTCACCTTCCTCACGCAACGTCTTACAGTTTGCTCAGCATCTCCAGGCGGAAGTCTTTACCACATCATCTGGGTCAAGCATGTCCAATCCGCGACCCATGAAACGAGCACAACTTGAATAGCAGCCGCACAGTATTTTTATCTCGTGTCTGAGATTTGTAGAAGAAACACAACAGCCGACAGGACCACGACACAGTCTCGTAGCGAGCAAAATTAAACGTCAGGATCGCGGTTCGGTAACCGCAGACGACTGTTTCGTGAGATTGGGAAAATTTTATTCCAATTTCTTTAATAATTTGGGTTCAATAACGGAACGGACAATTCTAAAAAAAATCTGTTTAATACTGCATATTAATTATTCTAAGTTTCTCATTTGTTCTAAGATTTCTCTTTAAACGTATGGGGACAAACCCTTTATTCATGTCTGGAAAATGATTATATCTTTTATGAAAACAGCTACGAAAAAGGTGTTGATAAAAACTAATTTATGTTTCACATCTAGACAACTGCATGAAGTAAAAAGTAAAGGTTACCATCAATTAAGAGCCGGATGAATTCCATAATATTAGAGGTGAAGGTTAGATCTTTCAAATATCAAATTATGGAAAATAATCTGCGAATAAGGTGTTGATATTTTTTTTTTAGGGCAACAGGCTACATGAGGGTAAACCACTTAGGGCAACTCCCCTTTAATAGCATAGGAAGGGATTTGAAAGGGGGGATGCGGAAGGGTAGAGGAAGGTAGCCAAGGGTTAACTAGGGCCCCCGGGCTATATTTTAAGGATCCTACCCGGCATTCGCCTAAAGGAATGCAGGGAAAATCTTAGAAAAACCTGCATCGGGTAGGTCGGGCATTGGGTACTTGTCCCACGCCCTTCCGATAGCGGGAGAGGAGTTTGCTGTGGGGACGCAGCTTACCCCTCGCCATGCCTTGGCCTGTTTAGGAGGCAGTTTATTTTTCATATTAATAAGCTGATTCATATCTAAACAACTGCATGAAATAAAATGTAAACGTTCAATAATAAATGGTTTGATAATTTAATTCCACATTTTTAAGAGGTGGGTATAAATTTCGTACGAATAGAATTTATTTGTGTTGTGAATTATTATAATTACAAAAATGGACGTATTTATAATTTTAATCATTAATCGTGAAAATTATCTCTAGAAAAGTGTAGCTTAATATATAAGTGACAAATTGGGAAACTGGTTCAAAAATTGTTTTTATGATGATACCGATGAAGTGCTCAAAAACAGGTAATTGGAAAGCAATTGTACTTAAGGATTGAGAACTCAGTTACACGGGTTGTGAGAAAATGAAGTTGTATTTTCTGTTATCGAAAGCTGATTTTTAAAACGGTAGTCATTGTATGTATTAAATCTTAAATACCTAAATATTAAACATTAACGTTAAACATACGAAAAAACGAAATATATAATCACGTTATGACTTTAACTAAGGTCTTTACGAAATAGTGTTAAATATTGGTTCGAAAGAGACATTTAAAGGGCATTTATTTTTTCTCCTCTTCTCGAGTGTTTACAAATGAATTCGTGAAATAATTCAACAAAGCTAAACGTTCAACTAGGAACAATCGACTTTGTACAGGAATTGCTCTTTTGAGATTTATTTAAATCGGAAAGTACGAATGCGGCCTTTCGTGAGATCATAAGGTTAACTTCGTGATTCGCATTGTCTTGGATCACCTCTGTGATCATAATGACCGCGAAGATCATGGGTTGGATTCACGTCCACTAAGAACTGCTTTTGTGGTCGTCAGAGGCAATGAGCCGAGAAATACTTTCAATTCATGACTTGCTTACAGCTACTCAATCTCTTTTACTATAGAGTCCGTCTAATTGAATAATTGAAGAAAAACTATTTTAGTACGACGTTTATCTCGATATTATATATTTAAATTAATTGTTCGTGCATAAACGCGTTTCTGTTATTTAAGCATATATTAAGCCAGTCTCAAAATAAGCAAAGGATCATTAAGACTTTAATATCCTTTCTCAAAATCCAACAAATTGTATTTTGTATCTTGAAATATATTTACACCTTCTTGCTATTTCATATATTTCAGGAAGTTTGCCGCGATAGTTCTGGAACCATGAGTACATTTAGTAAAAATACTTCTTAAAAATAATTTCGTCTGAAACATAGAATTAATTGAATAATTAATCAGCCTAAAATTGTGCAAGACAATTAAAACTTTTAATTTCGTGAAATAAAAAAGTTCCGTTGTTCGTTGGAAACAGACTCAGGTGGCCGACCTCCTGTGGTTTAGGGGTTAGCGTGACTGCCTCACATTACAGAGGTCCCGGGTACGAATTCCGGCGAGGGCATGAATATTTGTGTGCACGAGAGAAAATCTCGTCTATTAGTCCCCCGAAAAGGCAATATGAGTATCCATAAAGTGTCGCTAATGACCTGAGATGTAGATGCGGCTGTAAATAAATAAATAAGTTTGAGGTGTTGTAAAATTGAAAATTAAAAATATATCCTTATAATAATACAGGAATAAATTATAAACTACTTTTTAAAATTTTTTTAATGCCATTGCCTGTCGTATTTACAATACAACTATAAGTCCCGATTTGTTTCAGAAATTTTTCATATAAAATAGTTAACAATCTACACCACCACTGATTCATACAATTCACTAACAAAAAAAAAATATGTTTCTGAGATTAATTATTCAACAAACTATTAGAGTTAGATTTATATTAGTAAAATAATTTGTAATAAAAAATTCTTAAAAAATTACATTTGACATTGTATTTTAGAACTTTCTATTATTTTAAAATACTTTTTTATATATTTGTAACATAAAATTGTAACACGCATTAATTGGATTCAAAATACAAACGAAACATGTGTTAATTGAATAGAATTAATTATTTTAATGTCCGTATAATTTGTAGTCTTTTTTTAATCAATAGTATTTTGTGAAGGCTGCGACAAAAAATATCTTTCATTTCAGTTGATGAAGACACAACAAGTAAATATGTCGCGGTTTGAGTAATTATTTGACACGTTAAAATACAAATGGAATGAAACATCACTATCGTCTGTTTTAGTAAATTTCTTCCGAAAAGTCGTGCCAGCACGCAGTTAAATTAACGTCATTACCATACACCAAAAACTATCACAGCTTCAGTTGTCAAATTAATGAAACGTGGTTTTCAATGAGAGCTTCCCGACCCACCTACTAAATAGAATTGTTTCAATATTGGCAGTTAGCCTTTCTCTTCTTGGAAAATGGAGACTAGTATTATTCTGGCGGAGAGACACTAATGACGTACAAAAGTCATAATGTCATGACACAGATCACTTTCCACATAAAGGGTGCGTATTTAATACATTAGACTCGGAAACAATTTTCTCTGCAGTTTTGAAGCGGGATTGTGGTGATGATTACAGAAGGAATTACAGCTCAAGGATCCCAACATCAACAGCAGCCAGCATTAAAAGCGTGATAAATGTCTGTGCTGTAACCACTCCGTGACAGCGAAGAGTCGTTAAAACGTCTCTGCCAAATTCGCCTCAAGACACGTGGAATAGCTGGAAGATGGCCAAACGGTTCCGAAACTCAAATATAAGCAAACACTGGTGTCGGGATGTCATCTAGAAAAGAATGTATCACGTAGATATGAAGGGTGTAAACAACGTGTCCAAAAATATGTAGTCGGGGTTCCAGAAACGAAATAAATGTCAAAGTACGAGAGTATATGAAGAAGAGGATTTAATTCCAGTCAACCTAATGGAGGGCAACTGAGGAAAGCGAATACATTTTTAAAACATGAATATACTTTTGACATGTTCCAATCAGAAAAAAATGTTACGCAAACCGTTACGGTCTAGACGAGAACGGGTTCTGTTTCGGAAAGGATGTAAACGACTGCAGCTAGATCTGCATTATATTCATTTTAAAAATATTCCTATATATATATATATATATATATATATATATATATATATATATATATATATATGCTGTATACAAATATTCAACTACATCTTCGTAAACGTAAATTAAAAGTAATTATTATTAATGACTTTGACGTGTCGTACTGCGACAGGTCCAGGCCACTTGCGAAAACAATTGTTTGCTAAAGGAAATGTTCTTCGGTATTTGTACGGTTGTATTATGACGAGTAGAATTGCGCGTCTTCTTCAAATTTTAGTTTAAGAGCATTCTGAGTAAAGCAGGAGTAAAGTTTTTAAGTAGGAAAATTTACCACAAGAAAATACTATCCCGTGTCACACGATAAAGACTAACAACTGCTTCAATATTTAAACAGTATGAGTGCGCGATTCAGCAAAGTTTTTACCACAGTACTGTTATCGTCATGAAACTTATTATTTTTTGAGTGTACAGTGATTTATATTTCAAACTTTATTTGTCTTCGTACATTGTGTACAACTTCTGTATGCATTGCTACGCTGCTCTGTTTCTGAGAAAAAGGTGCCGACAAATGTATCAGTTTTAAAAACATTGATTGCTCTAACACCGTGGTCATTACTGTCGGCCGAATCATAATCCAGATACTCACTACTCACAAGTCGTAACCATAAAAAGGTATTTATTATCAAAATGTGTGTTCGGTGCGACAAACGATTCGAGAATTGTGGACACAGCAGGCAAATGAAGACGGAAACAATGTTTTATTCAAACAGGACGGTGCCACATGTCACACAGTGCAAGAGACTTTCGCATATTTACTTACAAAAATTCCGTGAATGGTTATTTACTCGCCCAGGTCGTGAAATTTCAATTCTTTGACCTTCTTCTAGAAGCTTTACGAATAATAATCGCAGGTTTACTGGAATAATCCATGAACATAGCAATTTACATCGTGATATTTTTAAGATTGGCCTCTCCTTCGGTCTCAGAAATCCGTTTAATAAAACGAAGCAGAGGAGGGAATTTTAAATACGTAATTTTTAAACAAAACTTCAAATATTGATTGTTACTTTCATTACCGTTGTGTCGCGTTTAAATTTGTGATGCTTATTGGTAGAACCTTCAGAAAATTTATGGGTAGTAGAGAAAACATTATAAAATTGGATCCTCAAAAGCACAAGAAGTAAATCGGCAAAAAAAATCCACTACTTCGCTTTTTATTTTGATAATGAAAAAAATATTGAGAAAACGTTACTTTTTGTTTCGTACATACGAATAGTTTTAAAAAATTAATAAAACAAATCCCTGACGTAAAGGAAAAATGAACGTGAGAACTTTCGATATTTTTTTCCATATATTAAATATTTTTTAAAAAACAGTATTATTTATGGCTGACATTGAACCGTGTAAAGAAATAAAAATATGAGACGTACGTGATACAGTACCAAGAAACGCGAATAATTTTCGTGAATAGGCTAAACGGATTAGAGCAAATTTCATCATGCATTACGCCATTTTTGCTCTGTTTCCTTCACGTAACTTGCGAAGTTCAAGGTTTCGGTCTCCGGTGCTCGCCAACCACAGTCACATCCGGGACATTAGCAGCCGGGACTTGAGTTTGACGACGAAGACAAAAAGCATGAAGATAGCAGCTCCGGTGGCGTTCCGCTCGAGAGCACCTTGCAGAGAAAGAGACCGAGAGAAAGCCATTGTCTTCTAACACGACTATTCTACACAGTTCTGCCATGTCGCTATTTGCAAATAAACATAAGAGGTCCCAGGGTGTTTGCGGGAGGTTGTATTGGTGAAGGAGAACCAACTTCAATTAAACAAGTAAAGTTAAAAACCACGAATGATTAAACCAGACAACATGTCAGAAACATTTCAACAAAATAAAAACAATTTTTTTGTATTTTCATTTTATTAAACTGCGCTAATTTTTATTTTGTTGTAATATGTCTGACAAGTTGGCTGGTTTAGTCGAAAAACGGCCAAAATGTAGTCAGTGTACTGTGATCATCTCCCAAGTCATCTGTGCACTGTGAATACGTAGATAACATATAAGTAACACATACCGAGTTTTACACTACATTTTCTCGATAAAACAAAGTTCTTACCTGAAAATTTATATTTTAATAGTTAACACAAAATTATTTCTGTATGTTTTTGTATTGGTATTTAAGTTTCGTGAGGATTTCTCATTATGAGACGTGTCCGGGTACGACACTATAATGAATTATTACATCGCAGTGATGAAATGATCACATTATATAAAGTTAGAGGTCAGTTGTGAAAACGAGCCTTACTTTTTCTTCTTCCAAATGTACAAGGACACTTGACTAACGTCACTTAATATAATTGTGTATAAGAACGCTTTCACATTATACATTGGGCAATCATGTATAATCCAGATAAGCAAGCAAGTCTTCTGACAATATTAACATTAATAATGGTAATCTCCGAATAGAACAAACGATTGGAGGTTCTGTTCCTCAATTCGTCACCATTTATCCCCGTAGGTACAGTATGTTGCTATCATTTATCACTATCAAGAACTAAACTCAGAACAAAATAATCGTGAAATTAACTACTTCGTTAACTTATTGATAATTGGCTCGTGTATATCAGTTTCGTTGCGTGGAACAGTAACATTTTAAAGTGTGTGTGTGTGTGTGTGTGTGTATATATATAAGCTATGTATAGGGTAATCCATGGTCTGACCCTCCCCTTTTATAAAATAGAAAAGGGACTGAAAGGGTGGGGGATGTGGAAAGGCAGAGAAATGTCGCCAAGGGTTGAATAGGGCCCTTGGGCTGTAGTTAAAGGATCCAACACGGCAATTTGCTTATAATAAGGTCCATACCTCGACCAGTTTAGGAGGCAGTTGGCCGACTATTCCAATAGTAATAGCGGACAACTCTTACCGTATACTCTGGAACATACACCTCTCAAAACTGACCGTAGTGCCTCGGCTTGTGGGAACCTTAGTTCAAAATTATAGAGAGAAGAAGGCATCTCCGACGGTAGCCCCTCTATCTCGCCAGGAAGGTTCCACTTGCGACAGGTGAGACCAGCTGCCCCGGCCTTCCTTGCCATTTTAAAACAGACATTTTCAAATTAAATGTTTCATATGACGTGTAAGCCTGTGAGATAGAAGACCTTTGAAGAGACGAAAGTTCTAGAAAGGTCTACGAGGAAAAGAGGCTGACCAATCACAGCCCACTGCAACGTCACAGGCAACTACGTCGATTAGCGAGTGTCACAAAAAACGTCTTCTTTTATGTATTTTACAAAATACATTCGAACATTTTTACGCATTTTTAATGCATACTACAAAATGTAAATATTATTTATTTATTTCATATTTACAAATTTATATTACCTTAATAAATTTATTTAGTTCAGTACTCTTATACGAAAGGTTCTGTTAGTTCGTATTAAATACCGGTTGATAATCACTTACACCTAAATTAATTACATCTATTTGTTTTATAAGAATTGTTGATGAATACTCGAAAATTTTACCCTTTTCCGGAATTTACTTTTCAATGACTACGTTATTTATTAATTAAATCTTTTACGTATTTAACATTTATAACAATTTTTGTATCTTTCATTTGATCCAAATTACGTAGCGTAGTTCATTATTAAAATTTTCATATCATCCAGAGTTGAATTTCCTGGCGCTTTCAAATGTACGTTTTTAAACTCATATTAATTATTTTGTTCAGGTATAGGAAATGTTAAGAAAAATGTTGCCCTTTTTTTGTGTTACCTACTGTTTCGTTCATTTCTCATTGTGCTTACGAATAATGGTGATATAAATTTGATTGTGCGTTGCGTTACGATCGGTATTAATGCCAAGGCCTTTCCTTCCTCAAATGCCGTCGAGTCTCGTTACCATTAGAATACACACTCGATCCTTTTAACTTCTTAGATCGTATTTGTGAGATAGTGCGAAACATTTAGGCGCTGATTCACGGCATCGGACATGGCGTGGATAGTAATTAGAGAGATGACGTGAGAGTCCTTGGTTTCAACACAATTTCGCCATGTAAGTACGAAAACTGTGAAGCAAACGCATAACCGATGTTCTCAACGACGGAAATAGCGATGCTCAACTTTCTAAGAAACGTGTTATAGAGTAATAGGTGTCTTATAGACCAGAGGTGAATGTTTTAACTGTGTTGTAGCTTTCTGATAGGAAAAATAATCGTTGTGATCCTCGTAGGTAACTAAGTTATGAATTTCCCAAATTTTAAGGTTAAGGTAGAAATGGCGTTGTAACATTATGAAATTAATCACACGTGATAAAATACAAACGTTGCCGCACGAATTTCAGCGTAAAATAAGCCCAAATCACTGAATCATTTTAATTGTTACATAATAATGTTTTACAGTTTATCTTCTTAAATGTGATCCATCAATCATCTTCAATGCACCTACTTCCACTAGAGGCACATTCGGCATCAATGGGCCATATATCATTATAATAGACCGAACGGGATTTCCTGTTGACCTAATCACAGTGAAACAAATCACTATACTCTGTTGCAGTCAGTCGAGTGCCCATCGAGTTCTATTTGAGGCCAAGCTGACCATCAATCGCACTTGTGCCATATCTGCTTTCGCCTGGGGTCGGACCACTTCAACCGTACATTACGGTATTTCAGGAACATATATACATCATGTACATATCAAAGATGTGATGGTAAATTTGTCATTATCAGGAATTTTTATGAGTAACTACAATATACACACTAATAGGTGATAAAAACACCAACCCAATTTTTTTTAATATGGTGAATTGCAAGTGAATAAATTTCCAACGTATCACTTAATAATATATTGAAAATAATCCCATATAACTCATGCTTCATCAATCTGTTTAAATTATATTACCATTTACATTTATCTGCTTTATGTATTAATATATATATATATATATATAAATTTATGTGTCCCGCCATAAAACTGAAGAAGGGGCGAAAAATATGTTCAAAATCACGGGGGTAATTGTCGAATTAAATATTTTTGAGGTCGCTAAGCTGATTTCTGACAGTCCGGATGATATTTAGCCCACGTTAAGCCAGGAGAACTTTAACGTCCTTAAGAAATTTATATTTCCAGAGAGACTTGCGTTATTGATCAAACATGGCAGGTAGTATATACGGATTAGATTTGAGATCGCAATGTTTCTCTCATGGACTGGACATGGGTGGTTTCACTCCTATAGGTTCAATTTTTACATTCTAGTCTTTTATCTATTTCTCTACTTTGAAAGAAAATGACATCTCCATTATTTAACAGATAATAAAAGGTGCAGTGGAACATTAGTATTCACTTCTGATCCAGTTAAATTTATATTCAACAATATTTCGCTGTTTTCATTAGTATTGAGTAGATAAGTAGCTTCTTTAGATCAGTAACTCCCATAAAATTTTCAAATTAGTGAGAATAAAAATTACGCTACTCAAATCGATGTGACTTTTACTTTCACAGTTTTACAATTGAACGTAATAACACAGTACTATGAAACGTAGAATTATTCATTTTTCCGAATCACAGACGTACAGTTTAAATTAATTTACTAAATTATTTACATGCATAATTTTTCACATTATATTAAGACTATTTTAGTTTATGTGTACAGTAATAAATTGCAGTGAAAAAAACGATGGTGTTTGTCTATTTATTCCCTTCGTGAATGTATTCATGACATTAAGTATAATCAGCATACGTGAAGAATGAATACATCAGGAGCTCGAGGGCATCATTTCCCTAGACGCAGGGAGAAAGTGGAAATGAGTCAGAGCTGCCAGGGCTGTTCCTATTTATTCCTCCCAGCTACGAGCGACGACCTCACGTGTTATCAACAGCCGTCGAAAATGCAGTAGGCAGTTCTATTCATGTACACCAAACAGATGTTATAGGAAATAGAATTCATCCTCGCCCGAAGAATCGCTGCCGCAGTCCTCGAGTTCTCAAAATAAGATTAACCGATTGGACAAGTGATCGGATGTAACACACCGAGGGTATGAAAAATAAATTAGTTTCATTCCATCATAAAAATTAGCGTGTGATGTTTTTTTTCTGAGTTCCGAAACTACTCTTTGTAGAAGCCAGATCTGCAAGATTCTATTTTTGTCTAGGGAAGAACGGATCCCAATGCAAAATTATGCCAAATTAAATATAAAAAATTTATTGTTTTGGGGATTCCTCGAATAAGAAAGAGGAAATGATGCCTTGAAGAATTGAGGATTTCATTATAACATTTTCTGGGCTCAATCCCCAACTGCTCAAAATGTCTGCCATATCCCAGAAACAGAGTCATTCGAAGTGTAGATTAACAAAATTTGAGGACTGTTTGATGAAACATCTTAAAACACAAACAAAAAATAATTAATTTAAAATAATAATAATAATTAGAAGAGATTTAAAATTGAAACAACAATGACAGTGGTATAGCAAACTAGTAATCAAAGTAATTGAAAATTGAAATATTCGTCAAAGTAATTTGAGTAAAAAATATAGCATTATTTCCTGATTAACAACTAAAATCCATTTAGTTTAATTTTAATGATTACTACTTTACTGACCCTTGTGACCTCGGCTTTATCCAAATCTAAAAATCAGATTATGGATGTATGATAACTATAATATGCTCGTTAGATAAATAAGTAGGCAATAAACAGACTCAATTGAGTGTTGAAACCAATACCACACTATGTTTCTGCAATCCTTGTTGCATTCTTCAAGAGATTCAAAATCGCAAGAACGAGACACCGCGCAGGTGACGACTCAAAGAAAATAAGTAAAGAAGTTAGCCTAACAATCCGGGATCAACAAGCACTCAATAAGCATGAAAGCCGAAATTGAGAAAAATTTAATATAATTAAATATGTAATTAATGAGAAAGATAGCCAATTCAGACAAAAAAAAGGTAATATAAACACCACACAACATTTATGGGATCCTTGTACCTTTCGTCAGGTGCTAAGAAGAGCCTAGAGAAAAACCACTGCGCTGGTCAATTGACAACACTCAACAGCGACGAAAAAGTAACGACAATTGGAGAGCCGATGGGTTGACGTAACAATAAGGGAGCAACGACAATGGTAAATCAGAAGGTTTCGCGTAATAATAAGGGATCATAGCAATTATTGAGTATCATAGTGTCTGTTTGTACATTAATAGCTGTGATGTTTGATTTAATGTGAAGCATCTCTGAAAGTAGTCTGGAATTGTACCTGTTGTCAATGTCTAAAATCTTAGTATTTTGCCAATCAAATGTATGTTTCGAATTGATGATATGTTTGGAGACTACAGATTTTTTTTATCAATGGGAAGTTTGATATTAGATATATGTTCCTTGATTACTTAAAAATTAAATATACTTGATAATTAAATATGCTCGCCCACTACGAGAGTATAATTAATTTTTCTTTAAATCTACACGACGTTGACTGGGTTGCATTTACGTCAGTTCCCTTCCGTGTTGTTACGCTTCTTCAATTACTCTACTATAATGTTGCATAAGAAGTTTCACTTCAAAAAGGAAATAAATAAATTGTTCTGAACTCGATTTGTATACCATCTAAGTATTTGTAGAAACACCACCAATCGAATTCTGCTATCGTCACCTCCTTGACTTATGATAGATTTTTAACAAAACACTAAAACATGAAACATCTTTATATATAATGATTTATGGCCACTTAAGTAAGAAAAAAATTATTAACTGAGTTGATGTTAATAAACCACACAACGTTTCATCACGACATTTGGGAAGTGTACAGGTCTTAAAATATTGTAAATTAATTGTATCTTCCACATATATACTAAAATTAAACAACTTCTTCCAATTTCATTAAAAAATGATTAATTTCAGTAAAATGAAACTTACTTCGACAACCATTAAACAACATCCATGACCAAAATGTCTGAAAAGTGTCTGCCTAATTACATAAATCAAATCGTTTAATACTATTTTGAATTGATTAGGCCATAAAATATTATGTATGGATATGTTTTATAAATTTGGGTTTTGGCTTTCAAAGAAAAGCATGCATTTATTAAAACCAATAAATTGCAAGAGTAATTGTAAAGTGTTTTATCAGAATTCAGAGCGAGAGGAATAATTTAATTCTTTCATTATTGGATTGCGTCAATTAATAAGCAACGCAAACTTACTCATCTTATTTCACCGTTGTTATTTATTTATACATCGCCCCATTTAAATCGTATTGTTTGATAATATATTTAATAAAACCATCTTCACTTCGATTCCGTGAAATACATAGTGAAATATTTCATAACACAATATCGACTGTAAACTATTGATTTAAAAGTAAACAGTTTCAATTACGAAACACATTACTGATGAATGTCCAACTTACATAATTTCAGTGCACTTGCTCCCCAGTCCGTGATCTATCAAAGAGCATCAGCAAGTACCAAAGTAGAGTGCGGCGTTTCAGAGCTCCAGCGTTGAACATTTCTAAGAAATTCTCGACATCAACAGGAAATACGAACTTTGCTGGCACCTGTTAGTGGGTATAACTTATAGTGGAGTGAGAAAACATTTTTGCGGATGGGAAAGTTTTTACCTTTCAGCTGTAAGAAAGTTTCCGTGTCACCTTTAGAAAGACGAAGAATGTTACCGCTTTCTAGAATGCACGCAGAGATTATTTAAGGACATGAACGGGCCAAATGAATCTCTAAGCATTTACGGAAAGGAATGTTCACGGTTAATCTGAAGGAACTTCTTTCTGGATCAAAGAATTTAAAGAAGTTTCTACTCAATCCAGGCAACAAAACTCTGAATATCTGCAAACATGATTGAGAATGGTAAAATATGATAAATATTTGAACCGAAGTAATTATTCTTTTGGGCTTTGGCTTTCATCGGAATGTATTTTTTATTCAAACTAAGAAATTGCAAAAGGAATGTAAACTGATTCATCAGAAGAGAGGTCATTTTATTTCTCTAGTAGGATTGTGGCTGGTATTAAGCATCCAAACTTTTCAATTCATATCATCACTTAATACATCAATCTTTAAATATTTTTTACGACATTTGTTCTAAAATGAACACCGATTCATTCGTTGATCCACTCAGACGTCCAAAAGGATCTATTCATAAAACAAATGTTTGCAGACGATTGTCATAATTCATAATTATCAGCAATGATCCAGTACTGGTTGCATAGTTTCAGACGAGTCGTACGGTTCTTTTGAAACTAAATATCATCGAATAATAAAACGCGAATCAAATTGCGAGAAGCATCTAAAGTGTTTGACTCATATTGATATTGGCATCTACGCAACTAAATGTCCAAGGCGTGGTTAGAACGCTGAAGAAAAAAGGACTATTACAAAATGTATGTCCCGGGCAAACTAAGGACGAGTTGACGTAATCGCCTAGTCCTTGCGAGCGGCGACTCTGGGTCAAGGTGATTTTAGAACACGCTGTATTGCGCAACGCACACCTGGACGTCTGCGATTATAGTTCCACTTCCCTTGAGGTAAATATACTGCATGTATATCATTTACACTTGAATTAGTCGGAATGAAAATACGCGCATATCTCTGATGATCCACTTTTAATGATTGAGCGGACGAAACATGGTGATTAGATACCCGTCAGCACGTCATCGTTTAATTTTTACTGACTTTCGGAATAAATTTCTGTAAAAGGATAGTTCATAGATCTTACAAAAAGTCAATAACAGATTATTGAAACATTTTATTATTTCATAAACTTCGATAAACAGGTCTTTCATTTACTACTATTGAACTCGACACGCCATTTTTAATACGTTCCGCTCTGTATATCTTAAAGGATATTATTCCCTTATTTCACTCAATTTGATAAATGGAGGCATTGATAGGAATAGGTACAAATGAAAGAGTAGTTAAAAGAAGAAATAAATATTGTAAGTAGGAAACGAAGTTGCGGATGATATAAGAGGATAAAAGGATGTTGTTTCGACCAGGAAAAAATATTTTCAATAGATAAGAAAGCTTCATTCGAGAACGAGAAATAATTTGTGGCATAAACGTACATATATGAACATGAGAAAGTTATTGTTTGTTAAATTACAGGTTACTAAATAAGTATACGCTTCACAACGTTTTTCTTTTTATATATTCTAAACATCAACAATTAAATATAAAATACATTTTAAAATATTGAATACAAGTCAGGACGAGTTTCTAATTTTTATTTAATGAATAAACACGACAATACTATAAAAAATAAACGCTCATAGTTCACTTTAGCGTGAGAGAAAAAATAGTCTCGATTTGATCACCTCGTCTACGATTCCCACCTCATTTCACTTGATTTTGGAACTGACTAATCTGCGTTTTGTGTATATATGTTAATTAGCTTTTCTGTTCTGAATTCTTTAACATTTTAAGCACTCCAATAAATGTAGTGAAAATGGACTTTAACGAATTAGTTATACATTTCTAATTTAATTCCGAAAGTCACGAATTGTAACCGATACTCGTTTTTAATTTAGGCAAACATCAACTGTAGGCAATTTTTCTTAAGGATGTATGGTATTGATTTACTCTACAAATGGATGGCATGAACATGAAAACAATAAATATATATTGTGGTAATTAAAAGAAAATCAATAATTAATAAACAAAAAAAATTGGACTCGCATTGTTAGCGGCAGAAAACACACAAGTTGAACACAAGAATGTGGCAATAATGCCACATGTTTGGGGTATTGTAGGTTGTTGGCTCGCGAGAAGCGTTGTGTGCGCCAGTCGTGGTGAAAGTATATCTGTGAACCGACCAAAAGTAATGTATCCAGAAAGTATCTGGATACATGCAGTACAACAGCTAAAACAGTTAGAACAGGTCACTTTTTTCAAATTGCAATCTGCGACAGCGCAGAGTCTAAACTATCATATTCGTGATTTAGACCATTGTCTTCGATTGTGGGAGTCAGGCAACTGCATCCAGCAGCTAATAAAATTCGGATCGAGAGAATAACATTTCCTAAACAAACAGTGAGCCACTTTGTCAAACTAAAAGTGTTATTAGAATCAGTGTTAAAAAAATGGCCTGTATATAAAGTGTGTACGAACGAGCCAAATTGCCCTGAGTACCACAGATAGTAAGTTAAAAATCTCACTGAATTCATATTTGTAAACCCATAAGTAAAGGTAATTATCGTGAGATTTCAGATTTCGAATTTCGGTCAGAATTTAAAGTCATATTTTATGTTTAATTTTTTGCATTGTAATAATCTATGGATGAATTAAGGCCATGATAACTTGATAAAAATTAAATTGTTAACAAGTATTTTTTATTAAAGGCCCAGTAAACGACCCTGAGATAAATAAAATTTTATTGTCAAATATTAATAAATAATGTAAATTGAAGTTAATTTCTTAATAACTGCTGTAAATTCATTTGATAATTTATGTAAATTTAATTGTTTGTACGTTAATAAATTAATTTATTTGTCTTTTAAAATTTTGATTAATATTATGACATCCTATCATTTTAAATATTTAAATTACTAAAATTTGACGCATTAACGCGGCGATTTAACTTTCGTTAATTGGTGATTACTACAAATTAGCGTAATCAACGGGTGGCACATTTTAACTTTGTTTTATTTAATTGGCTTTCATATATAATCACCACAATATATAATTATTTTAAATAAATAAAATTATCGTAGGGACAGTATTTCAATTATAAAATATGTGTTGGCGTAATGGTAGATTTCGGACCATATAGAATTTATTATAATTTTTCTAAAAGGCAAATTGTAATTTTATTTTATTTCTATGATCCTGGTATTTGGCAAACGTGTCCTGGGAAGTAAAAGAACAAACTAGAAATTCCTCTAAGAGATTTAGCGGATACGTTTAAGACTACGTACTGCAGGTTCAACACCCATGATAGAATGTTTTCTATTATTAGCAGAGAGGATTGTTTCCTGTGTTGAAAAACATCTAAACATTTGGAAACGTGCCTCCAGAAGTGACTGAACTGGGGCATCAGGAGAAGCTCATGCCTGGTGTAAAGGTCGGGAGTGATGTGATTGGACCACCAGGTTGACAGGATGCGATGCAAAATAAGGAGACTAGAAATTAATTCTGTAGTTCGAGACTGCGACGTATGTACAGGAAGAGGGATCGGATAGATAGAAGGAAATGTAGTTACACGATGATACAGCCAAATCATCAGCAAACACATGAGTCGACATCAAAGCGACGCATCTATATCTGGCGCTGACGCATACTTAATTCACCACACGTAAAAGTTTACGGTAGTTATAAATGTCGACGTGTTTGTTTCTTTATATGATTCGTTACACGACAGTTTCTATATATACCATTTTGTCAAAGTAATTTTGTTTCAATCCAGCTAATTTATGTATCAAACGACTCCAACACAGGACCCACATATGTTTCTATTTCGAATTAGTGAAATTTTGTAAATATGTGTATACATTATTTTACTGGAAATAAATTGCAAATAAAACGAGCATAAAACCACCTACATATTATTTTACTAACACAAAATAAGGCATTAGTGAGGTAGAAATTGTGTTGGCACCTGGAAGAGTATGCGTCATCGGTAATTACCATGTTGCGGAATATTGTTAAGCCTAATTTGTAAAGTAAGGAGGACTCTTGAGTCCGAATAGAAAAAGTGAAGGCTTTTCAAGTGAAAAGTTGTACAAGGACATCACCTGTGCTTATTAAGGAACGGCACGATAACACGCGAAGTAAGGTGCAAGTGCACAATATTACAGAAAAATATATTTAAACAAAATTACATTAAAACATTTATCGTTAATAATTGAGGTTATTTGAAACAGTGTAACAATCTAAAATAAAATAAAATTTAATCACATTCAACATCACTAAAACTAAAACACGAATGTAAAAAGAGGGAAGTTAAAGTGCAACGCTATTAAGTGAGGTACGCAAATAGAATTTTTTAAACTAATGAAGAAACATAATACTTGGAAACTATACTCAAATATTTGTAGAATAGTTTGGACGCAAATTATTACGCTTCAACTATTTCATGTATCATGGTGATCGAATATCGTTTTTGAGACCGGATTCTTAGATGGCTCTTTACACAACAGAGCTTAACTGTTCTTTCTCAAGCAAAAAGATTGATTGTGTCGACGTTCTTCGGATTCAATGCGGCCTCACAAAACAATTTACAGTCGCGTAGCAGTAAATTGTTTTCAGGGCAACTGAAAGTCAATTTCGTCCTTTCGCGGCTCGCTCCTTACAACAGAAGAAAAAGTTACAAATGGCATGGAAACATGACCAAGCTTCAAAAATTTCAAATTCTTTTCTATAATATTAAATAATTTTTTGGTCATAATCATTAGAAGTGTGTAGAATCAAATTTATGTGAATATTCAAGATCTTTAAAGAAAATTTAGATTTAAATATTGATCAATGAGTACCGTCTCACTGTTCACCTGATGACGTCCAAAAATAGTGACGAAACTTAGTGATATGTTGTTTTCATTGTATTAGTTACATTGTTAACTAATGAACCTTTATTGAGTGTTTAGTCATTATATTTAATTAATTTTTTTAAAAACAAGAAAACTAGAATAGTTTTTAACTTTATGTTACAATTCTGGAACTATTTGATAGGCTACAATCGAATGGTTACTTTAGCTTTAGAATTTGGGCAAGGCTGAATTAGTATTCACTATAATTATGGACTGAGTATTGCAACGTCCTCTACGAACACTACATTGTAATACTGGGCGAAACGGATGTTGACAAATGTGTTTGTATGAGGTAATAAGGTTTGTAACTCACGTCGGCATACATTGGCTATTAGCGCCTTTTAAGGGACTAAGAAGAAAGCGGCCCTGGCTCTGAAAAGGGAATCAAATTACCAGATCACCTTTAGTCCGACTTCAAACCGCCGAATTACGTACGCCAGCGACACCACGTAAGTTTGATGAAATTGCAACAGCCTATTAATATTCAGCTCTGTTACACTTAATATTACTCCTAACAAAATCGCCTTTTAAGTGAATTATGTTACTGAGAAAAATGTGGGAAGTTCTGTGTTATATTCTTAGTAATGAGAATATATATAAAAGAAGTTAATGAAAAACTACAATTTTTTCACACAATTTATTATACAAACAAGGACGTTTCATCCTAAAATTAGAATCACTTCAGGTAATGGCAATAAATAGTTAGAACATAAAAACTAAATGTTGAATTATCTATTTTCATGTGATGGTCTAAAAAATCTATTTTCTATACTCCGTAATGGTACATATTACCTGAAGGGGTCATTATCGTATGACAAAACGTAGTTGTTTAAATAATAAATTTAGTATGATAAAATTACTTTATTTTTCTGACATGTGATAAAAATATAATTTTAAAAACGGCAAATAATTATCAATTTGAAATTCTTGGTATTTATAAAAAGGACCTAAGATACTGTAAAATTAATTCTGAAAGTATGTCAATTAATATTATTTCATTTGTTCAGCATTTGTTTAACCGAAAAAATTGAATTTTTTTCGTACGTACGTTGTCGTAAAAGGAGTTTTATACGACACGTACGATGTATAAAACAACACTGATGTGTGTAGAGGTAGTTATTCAATTCTTTACAGTTCCTCAATAACTTTAACGTCAGAAGAAGTCACGCAGTATCAGAGAAGTTAAAGTCTCGCCTTCTCCAAAACACTCAACAGTATTACACACATACGTACAAAATCACTCACTGAACCAATGTGTTTGAACTATCTACAAATGTAAAACAGTCGTAAGAGGTGGTAAAATACAAATGTCAAAAGGTACTGTTTAAGACGTTCGTCTCCTCTCCGATAGATTTCGCGTCGGCGCGCATTTCACCATCTCCTCTCGACAGAAGTAGTTTCGAGAGCGGAACACTTTTGTGTGTCGCCAGGCGAAAAAAATATTTTTCTGTTGAAATGAGAATACTGGAAAATTTGAGCAGTAATGTTCTAGACTTCGTATTTTGTCCTTAAACGTATTTATTACTTTTCAAAACAGCCATTATGTATCCAACAGTAATCAAAATTATAAAATCAAGAAGAGGGAGCGCAGAGCAGATGTGTGAAAATATTACGTAATCAGACACAATATAAATATCAGACTGTGTAAATATTTCAATAAATAGATAAAATAACCGTAAGTCTAACGAAAAACATTATCACGATGTCCATAATTTGGGACTTTACGGTAAATTGTAAATTAGGGACGATACGACGTGATAATATAGTTTTTTTGTATTAATTGCTTTCACATTTATAATTTTTTTATGAATTATGGTATGTTTTTTATTCATTGTAACAGGTTCAACGTATTACCCAGGAATCATAATACTTGAATAATTAAAAAATTATAATTCAGTTAAAAATTCGTGATTATGTTGAACTTTTAATATTAGTTATTAGGTATATTGTTCCATATAAATGACACAAGTATCTTTACTTTGGTAACGGGTAGAGTTAAATTCCAGATGGGTGTATTTTAATACGTTGCTCATTTGTCAGTATTAACTGCCACCAAAATCCGCTGTATTGCAGAAAAATTGTAAATATTCAAAATGTCAACCTATACTCAATAATCCGCATTTCGAGTCCTCGCACCAACGCTCACGTCCAGTAGTTGCGTCAGGAATTTCAGCTAGGAAGACAAGGTCGTTGAGCTAAATAGATCAATGCTTTCGGAGTACGGTGAGAAGGGAATTGGGCCAACAACCCTGAGAGGCTACAGGCGCCTGCCAGCCCTGCTATCGACCCACGCACAGGGTCACAGTTCGAAGACCTAAACGCCAACATGGCGACGCATCCGGAAGTATAATCACGGTTTCTTCTTATTTGTCAACATGAATGAGTACCTCATTAATTAAATTCCTATTAGAAAATATAAGGAGTCTGAGGACTGTAGAGTGCGATATTAATATCAGCAGAATGTACCGCCTTCTTTATTAGTTAGTTTGTATTTTATGGACCCTGGTTGACATAACACAGTCGCGGCTAGAAAATGAGTTTTTGCGACGTTGTCATTTTGTGTCTTTCTCGCTATAAACGGTAAATTTCATTACGGTAGACTTAGGAAAAGACGACTAGAAACGTTGCTATATAACCTTTGCTCGCATTAACAGTCCCATACTTAGCAACGCGGTAGATTTTATCACCCTCCGAATTTTGGTTACCGCGACTGATAGTGTAATAAGCATTTAATAAAGATAATGGAACTCTTTCTTTAATTCGGAATTTGGCCAGAGGTTGCCCTGGCCTATATTTAGGGACTAATCCCCGCCATCGCCTCAAAGCGAATGAGGATTGTCTGGCTTTTATTCAACGACCGATTTCATGTACTACAAAGCCCCATCGTCGGATATGTTTAAATAAAGTAAACTTTGAAACACTGAGTAAATTTACGGAATCTGCCAAATAACAGTGACTCGTTTATTGAGGGTTCTAATTTCCGCTTAATCCGACTGAAGTATATTTTATTATCTAATTCTTTCGATATCTGCTGAAATAAAGAACCAAAAACGAATAAATTCATTTTAAAAAATACCTGCTTCAATGCAAGACACGTATACTTTTTAAATGTTATTATTACAATATATTAAAAATATGACTTGGTATCTGATAATTCAGTACTCGAGTATAGACTTCCCTTATCTGGTGAGAATGTCCTATCTTATAGCATCATAAATATAATCTTTTACGACTTTCATAAACAAATTATTAAAATAAAAATTTTATGTTGAATTTAAATATGAATTTATTTAATGAAAGACACAAGCCAAGTTATACGGAGAAATTGTTTGTGCATTTGCGTCTATCCTTCTTTCATTTAAACCAAATGCTTCTTCTTCGTCAACGACCATTGAAATTTTCATTCGAAAATTCTTTTTTCTTCCTTTCAGATCTGTGGAGCTATCTCCACGGCGTTTAATATTTAGAGTCTGAGAACATATAAAATTTAGAGTTTTTTCCCTTCCGAAACAGTTTTCATGGAAATAACTTCATTTTAACCTACGGCATAATTCCGTTAGGAACTCACGCCGGCACATCAGCAACGTAGTCTCAAGTGTGAGTGAAGAGACATAAAAAGAGGTCTCTGTTCACGAGGGGCTGGAGTGGATTAAACTGAAACGAGGCATTGTGAATTTGGGAACAACAAGTGTCTTTGTGGTCGACTTTCTAGGATGTTAGTACAGCGTTCCGAGGTAACCACATCAAAGCTTTAAGAATTACTTCGTTAAATCCTTTTGTATGTTTATATAATTAAATGGCATTGTACTCCACTCAATGTTCTGACCATAATTAAAATATATCTCAAAAATATTTATTACGAACAAAAAAAATCAAACAATTTGAAAAATATTCAATTTATGTTTAATTTTCTTCATTCACAATTTGGGGAAAAAGCAAAGTAAGGGGATTTGAAGCAATCGTGTGAATACGAATTCTGATAGAATGCAACGCTCAATTCCTATAAGCTTCAGGAAATTACCAATATAGCGGTATTTAATTAAAAATTAATAAAATATTGTAAGTTCCGACGACTCAGGGAAATTTCGTCCAGGAGGCTTTAAGTCTGTAAATTTGAAAGGCGGCAATTGGTCACGGTCAGGACAATAAAAATTATTAGTTCAGGAGAAAGGCTGTAAGACAGGTACAGAATAACTAGCAGGAATAATCACCAAAGCGGGAAAAGAATGCAAATTATAAGTTAAGACCTGGGTGGGACATGCCTTGTCGATGAGGTCGTAGAACTAAATTCAGGGGAAACGAGGAAAATATTTGGTGAAAATGGTAAAAAGTCAACAAGGTACAAAGTGTGAAGAGGAGCTGAACAGGATCACAAAAAATGATTTTTCTAAGTACTTCGAGGATTGGAATCAATGTTGGCATAAATGTATTATATCAGGGGACAAAATAAATATTGATGAAAAAATAAATACTTTTTGAAAAAACACCAAATTCGCGATACGTTTTGAACATACCTCGTACTTAACAAGAAATATATTTTTTTTAAAAAAAATTGAAAGGTTTGTTGTTTTTTAGCTATTAGAATCAAACGTCGTATATCTCGTTGGCCTATATATTGTAATGCCAATTAATTAGGCCATTAATTGGTTTTAATAAAATTTAATTGTAGCGGCACAAGCTTCCAAAGCGACAATGCAGCTGAGCTCTGTTACTTAGTCGGAAAGTCAAAAATGGCGTATGCGCGCTAAAAACTCGAGAGCACTAAGGGTTAGTTGGTGGCGGGACATTTCAGAGGACGGAACGAATAATACTAGAGCAGAGACTACCCATCGTTAATGTATTATTAAACAAAGTTGTGAATTTAATACAAAGTAAAAACATTCACGGAAGTATTACCCCGTAAATATCGCTAAGTTAGCAGTTTTACGTCTATCAGCAGCCAGGAAAGGAGTGCAGTTTTACGTCTGTAGCAGCCAGGAAAGGAAGTCAGTTTAAGTCCAAAGCGGTAAAAGACTAACAAATCTACGAATCATAGGATTCGTATAAGGCAAGCAGACATCAGATAGCTGACAAAAAAGAGGATCATCCGAGTTCCTGGGAGCCTACCAATTTTGACTTCAATAGTGTAAAATCTGTGAATCTTATAATCAGTGTAAAATTTTGCAATAGTGTACTTCCGAAACCAAAAGGAATGATGGTACCAGCTGGACAGATGTAAGTAACAAAACAAACTAATGATTAATTGTAAACGTAATTAAATGATAGAGTCAGATTTTTTCATTCTCTTTTAATTTTCAATCAAAGTTAATTTCTTTAATTTTTTCTATCGACGTATTGTTTAGGAAAATGTGAACTGTTTGTTAATAAGATTTTAAAATCAATTTGTTGTGTCCATTATCAAACCCAGTCAAGGCCCTGAGAAATTAATATTTTACATTGTAATTGTTTTTTAGTTAGAAGCCACAAAGTGAAAATAAATGATTTTATGTATTAAATTATTGTTGATTATTTCATTTAATTAAAGCTTAATTATTGTTTATTACATTTTGGCGCTTTCAAGTGAGGCAAATTCATTAAAATTCTATAAATTAATTAAAGCCAATTGTTGTTTATTGCAATATATTCATACGATTTTTAATTTGTTCGCCATTACTTATTCTATTCACCTCTCATTAGACTTATACGATTTCTGTAAAATATTTACCTGGATTTTCTTGGTCGGCTTCAATAAGGTTGGTTAATTAATCCACATTAGTTGATACAAGCTCGTTTTTACTGGTTCGAAATTATTTTCTCCGCTCCCTCGCCTTTAACTTACCAGAACACAAAGCACGAATAAACGTTTAGTATTATAAATATGCATTGAAAGGCTTTCTCTAAAAATACTTAATACTTTTTTATGATTTCTGTGGTTCAGAAGTTTAAGTGATGTACGAATTTAATTTGCTGTTCTATCGTCTGGAAGACAGGGAAGCCAGCAGCCGTACTCTTGGGTTTCACGGAATAAACACGGCGCCATTAATTACCAATACCCATTAAAGTTCCCTGACAGGCGTCCCGACGCCAGACGCAATTCCCTCCCACAATGGTCTGTCTCCTGAAAAGCATAATATTCAGCTTTAAAGAAAAATTTCAAGATAGGGGCGTTACGATAACTTTTTTACTTTGACCTTAATAATTCCTTTTAATGCTGACCTTTTTTGAGCTACCATGTGGAACAAATATAAATAATATGCTGTGACCGTGTCAGAATTAGTAAACTTTGATTCTACTTTGCGTCCAAATTTCGACTCATATATATATAGAAATTTCGAAAAGCCAGATGTTCTACGTCCATAAAAACTTTCTAGGCTACGAACGGTGGTCAAACAACATGAAAAGGAGCCCACATCTCTGGGCGTACGTATTAGTGTCAAAGATTAGCAGACCAATTCTAAGTAATGCCTAAGCGTATTTGCTAAAAACAACTTCAACAGCATTTCGTGTTTATGCAACGTATGTAATCGTAATTTACGGTTACAACTGTTTACATGATAATACTGACGCAGTAAATAACAAGTGTTTTTTGTAACAACACATTGGAATGAAGTAAACGCATTTTAAATGTCCAAGCGTACTTATAAAAATAGGATTACGATATACTAAATAATGCATTTTTATATCATTGAATGTTTTATATCGAAGCTGATCGGTTAATTTTTTTTACTTTATCTGAGGTATTCAAAACGAGTTTTATAACACAAATATGGGCATGGAGAACAATCTCGACGATACGCATTCGCTTCACCGATCAATAACAGACGTGTTTATAACCAAAGAGACTACGCTCCGAAAATCTAGTTCATTGGATTACGACGAAGCCGTACAGTTGTGAGATTAGTCGATTTCAGCATAAGCATTGTCGCGAATCACAAACAAACCTACATGTTAACATTGAAAATCACCATATCGTACGTGAGTACGAAATACCGAATTAGTTTTAACGAAGCGATCGCAATTTTCGCTTTATTAAACTGTATCATGCAAAAATAAAAAGAGCTGGAGCGTATTACGAAACTCTACTATTCGTAATAGATCTGAAATGATTCAATCAGACGCTTCAGGGTTAACTATAATTAGTAATTTTTCCCATAAATACAGAGAGATATACAATGGCATGGAAACATATATGCTTTGAAGCTCAGTTAAAAATATTATTTCACTAATAATTACAAAATTACTGTTAATGAGCAAGAGTCAATTTTTTTTTTTGCTTTTAGTAAAACACACCAATCTTCAGTTTCTAAATAATGACAGTTAATTTGAATCCGGTAGTAATTGGAACGAGATTCAGTACCAGTTGGAATATAACTGCAGAATATATTTCACCACACATACTATTATTTGTCGCATTTTTGTCACTTACTGATATAGATAACTTATTGCAAAAGAAACCGGATTCAATCTACGTTTCGAAGGGTACAATTTTTTTAATACGTATTTAATTTTGCGAAATAATTTATTTCCGTTACTAAATACATGTATTTATAATTGTTCAGAAACATAATAGTGCCTTCGTATAAATGCGCTTTTTCTGATCATATATCACACATAATTTTTTTCGAAGACAAATTACATTTGATGTAACCAGGGTATTATCTCTTTTGGTGACTGGAGAGTTTGAGTGACCGGTTCTGATCGGATTCCTGAAAAGATTTGTTTTACGGATAATACAACCCGCCCTACTCATTGGTTTTGCGACGAGGTTTTGCTCTTCTGGAATCTTAGCAGACGATATCTTCCACTGAGTGGGTGACATTCCAACCGGCCCAGGCCCTGGATGATGAATACGGTGATCAGCGTGTATTGTTCAACGTTTGCGTAAGCGCGTTTTGCAATCGCTGGAGATAGGCGTTTCCGGGAGATCTCAGCTGCAGTCCCGGAAGCGAGGTCTGCCCTATAAATACTCCGTGCTAGCCATTACCTCACGACCAGTGACGTCATGCTGACATCACATCCGTGACATCAGCGCTCGGTGAGAGCGGAAAGGCGCCCACGTGCGCATTAGCCCCGATAAGGTGAGCGAGTGGGCAAGACTTGCTTTGTGCACACCTCACTGGCCACAGTATCCAACAGAGAATGTACAAGCATATTCAGTTGAAAAGAAACGGTTACCCCTTTCTAAACCACCGACAAAAATAAATGATTAATTCTAGTGCAGTAAATTAATGGAACAATTTTTCGTTCGTGATATAGTTGACAAAACTGTTTATTAGACGGGAAAGTCAGTCAATACTATAGTAGACGCATCTTGAGTTTGCACTGCGCAGTAGCACGTGTGACGTCACTGAGCTGCCGAAATGAGCCGACCTGTTGTACTAACAGCATTGCTGAAAACATTCGCGTCGTTTTGGTTGTATTTTGTCAGTTTGCAGACATAAATTTTTCTGACGAAAATGTACCAGCTCGAATAACGGAAGTGTTCATGCGAAAAACGCTCTATGTGAAAAATAAAAATACAATCGAATGTATCCAAACATATGTACCTCCATAAACACATATTTGATTGTGGTTTAAGTAATGTACAATTTAGATGAAAAATTAAGATATTTTCCTAGATTGCCGAGTGAGATGTTACACACTCCAACAAGCTTTAAATGTAAAATCTGATAATAATTAAACAAAATTTGTGAATCTTTCTTTATTTAATATTTTAAATATTTTTGTAACATTATATAGTCATGAAATTTAAAACTTTAAAGTATTTTTAAGAGACAATACATTGTTTTCGGCAACATTTCATTGTCATCTAAAAGTTTTATTTTGGTTACAACACGAAAGGCAACAAAACCTTGTCTCTATAATTTTTTTTGTATGATTTATGTAAAAAATTGTAGTTCAAACATATGGATTGTTAACATAAATTATATTCGCTTCAGCAACTTTATTACTGATCCGTGTAAAGACCGGTGGAAAATGTTTTTGGAACGTGCACTACGCAGCCTCAGCCGAACAATTCACGCAGATCAGAGGTGCAGACTCTTCTTGCGCCTACTACACAATCACTTCATATATATATTGCACTTATGAGTACCAATAACTTTTCCGTCAATTATTTATTTTATATACTTAATTTTAAATTGAATTTTTTTGACTATGACAAATTGACGAGAGCACCTCTCAAATCAAAATTAAATAATTTTAAAACCCATTGAAAAGTTTTTCTTAAAAAAAAATTATGCGACCGATGCAAAAAAATTTGGGGGAAGATATAATTACAATACATACCTTTTACGTTTAATTCAGCAAAACTAAAGGCATGATATTGTAATGTTCAGTGTTAATTTCTCCATACCATTACCAATTATCCGGAAAAACTCTAAATCGCCTACGAAAAAAGTTTAGTAAAAATTAAAAGCTTTCATCTTAAGATAAATGGCAATTTTTATTGTGTTAAATATGGGCCCTAGTTAACCCTTGGCTACCTTCCTCTAGCCTTCCGCATCCTCCCTTTCAGATCCCTTCCTATGCTATTAAAGGGGAGTTGCCACTATGTGAATTACCCTCATGTAGCCTGTTACCCTAAAAAAATATTTTTTTTGTGAGAAGTGAAAATGTGTGACGTAGGAAGAAATATATTTTGACAAAGAGAACATAAAAGTGGTAATGTTGAAACTTAGAATATACACTATTCATATTTTTGGGAGCTAACATTTCTACAAAAAATTTGAAACATTAAACTTAATGTTTTACAAAGCAACATCGAAATATGTGAAGTTAATTATCATTATTCAAGAAAATCAATTCGTTATTTTATATCAAAGTCAATTGTTAACGTCACCGAAATCAAGTTTAAATAATACAAATCGAATCGGAGTGAGGTTTTCTTTAATCAATAAAGAAATGAGCGTATGTTATGGATTTTTCGTGTCAGTAATTTTGCTACCTACTCAAAAAAAATTATATTTGGAAAAGAACCAGGGAGTAATTGAGACAGTGGAAGTCTTGCCACTTTACTTTCTAACATATAAAACGAATTCATACTCTCTGGGTGAAATATTTTTTTCCCTGCCTGGATAGCAAGTATCTTCAATCCAACACCTGATATTATCTCAGAAATAATTGGTGTAGAGCGACATAATTGTGTTTTGCTTTAATGTTTGTTAATTTGATGTAAATTAATTACGAGATGAATAGTTCTATAATTTACTGGCAGATTTACAAATATTGAGGCTTATTACGACGGCGAAATGCTTGTCGATATTATCTCCTGTTTATGCAAACCATTAATTTCTGAAATCAGAAATACTATTAGTATGCCAAACATATAGATTGAAATCGGCGCTGTACACGTTCTCATTCGGATTCATAATTCTTTCGTAATTAAATGTGATATTTTTTAGTGCGGCTGGGTGGACGAAAATATCGCTAACTTTCCACCCACACTAAGTAAGCACGTGGCTTATAAAGAAGGCTTGGCAACGCTGTGCTCACAGTTCGGGAAGTATTGTTTGGTGTCTGTTTAATTGCAAGGGTGTGCGGAAAAGGGTGCTCATGTGAGGGAAAAACAGGGATGAGAAGGGATGGAGCTGCCGTCACCGCCTCACTTAAAATTCACCACTTGCGGTGCAGGGACGGGAGATTTCATCAGGAAAGCAGCCAACTTCATCAAGTAGAATCGGAAGCTTTCTCATTTCACTTATTGATCATGAAAGACGCCAGCCAGGGCTGTAAAGAGCTCATGACAGAACAGGCATTTCAAACCTTACATTTATGCACGCCAACGCAATTATTTTTCAAAATCGTATCACCATTGTAAAAATAAGTCAGGTAAATGGTGTTTTCATATAAATATTTTGTATCATGAAAATTTACACGTACTATCCTAAAGTATATAGCCATACAAAAATTAAAGTATTTAAAACGTATGTGTATTGAAAATACGGAGTATCACAGATATTGAAACGTTTTCAATGAATACAGGAGAAAAAAAAATTAACTTTAGTATTGTCTACGAACAAAAATTTTCTCAGCATCATTTGACGAATATAAGGAAAACATTGGTAGATATATTCAACTTTTATCAACACGCCACACATTGTATTGTAATTAGACAACAATTTATGTAACTATCAACCCTAAATATATTAGAGTTTTTAATTCAGATAAATATAGCTTTGTTCCAATTTCGTTTTCATCCCTTTTACGTTTTTTATGGTAATAGTAGAATAATATATTTTATACCTTTCTCGCAATATTCTCCAAAATTCATTATTGAGAATAAAGTTGTGCATATTAAATCTTTATTTTAATCGTATGTATTTGAATTTAGAATTGATTTATTGATTCTGTCATATGGTTTTCATCTATAATTTAAAATAACCTGTAACAAATATCCAGTATGACAGGCGATTTGAGGCAGAAAGCAAACCAGGTTCAACTGGTGCAAGATATTACCCTAAAACAGTAACCTGTTAAATTACTTGGTATAAGAATAGTAAATTATCTATAACTATATATCATAAAAATAGTGCCTTTATAATGTATATTCAAGATATATTTCAATTTTAGAATTAATAAAAATGTTAGTTAAAAAATTTATCTATCAGAAATATATAATTTTGCAAACGGGAAATAATCTAAAAACAATTTTCTATCCAAGTCGGCAATTCATTTGTTTTTTCCAGTATACAATTATTCTCTGTCTTATTTCCCATTAAGGAAATATTACTGTTCCCCTAAAGTAAAGTCATGATTAAAAACACTAGAGCACAATACAGTTGACAAACTCAACAGGTGTATATTTTTTATTTTAAAGTCATTTTTGTTATATTACCTTTTTTAAATATGCCCTGGAGTTACCCTTTTGCAATCGCTGGATTTTTCTGGTTGATTTATAATGTAATTTAATCAAATATTACTGTTGCCGTGAATATAAAGTTATTTCAGTTATATTAATTTTTTATTATTTCCTGGAGTTACAGGCTTGTGTAAGAACCATACATTTTCCTCGTCACATTTCAGTCGTTGATGATAAACAAATAATTATGCGCATGAGGTTTAAATGTACACTCATAAAGCTAAATGTAGTGTTTTATTACACTGAAATGAGTTGCGGGTAATTTGCTCTGATATCGTAAAGGAGGATCGATTAACTGACGCTTAAGACTCAACTTGGATCGTTATTGGAACGCAAAGCAAAACTGTGGGCAGTTTTTACCTTGAAACCCACTGTAAGGAGAAAGTAAAACTTTGTAGATAGTGGCACAAACTGCTGATAAAGTATATCTTCGCAGTAAGCACTAGACCAGAAAACGTGCATAATGGCTTTGAAAAACCGACACTGAAGATGATAAACGTAGGTACTAAAACTTATGTGACCCTCCCACTATCCTTGAAACAGGTATCACCGAGCCTAAAAAATTCTCAGAAAGTAATTTTGATTCTCCGAAATGCAAATCCAAAGTGATCGGCGGGAAACACACCAAACGTAACTTAAGTAACAGCGATAATGTGTATAAAATTTAATGGGTCGTTTATTCGGATATCTGTCAAACATTAGAAATTTGTGTTTACCCCTCAACAAAAAAAATACCCTTGCTAACTGCAAAACACTAAACATCTTTTGTGCTAATATTCGGTCCTGATTGGGTATGACAGAAAATAGCTCTTCCCATTTCAAAGTGCACTATTCGCAGAGTCGTGATTCGAATATCCATCCCTCCATTGTTCTTATTTTAAAGATACGAGTCATAAATACTATGAAAAATCTTAACTTTATTTACAAATAGTGTAGTCTATACGATAACGGCGATTTACGATTCTATAACCGAGCAATATATATTTCATACTTCCGCCGGATTTAATTACAATTACGTTTTGATATGATTTTTTTTTAGAGTAACAAGCTACATGAGAGTAATCCACATGGTGGCAACTCCCCTTTAATAGAATAGGAAGGGATTTGAAAGAGGGGATGCAGAAGGTAGAGCAAAGTAGCCTAGGGTTGGTTAACTAGGGCCCCTGGGATATGTTTTAAGGATCCTACCCAGAATTCGCCTAAAAGTGATGCACGAAAATCTGCATCAGGTAGGTCTGACAGTAGGTACGTGTCCCACGCCCTTCCGATAGAGAGAGAGAGATGGGGGTTTGCTGTGGGGCCACAGCATTCCCTTCTCCGTGTCTTGGCCAGTTTAGGAGGCAGCTGGCCGACTGGTCCAATAGGAGCAAAAAAATTTTATCCAAAATATTTTCTTTATTGTTAAAACAGAAAGGGAAACAAAATTCATTATTTTTATAATGATTTATATTACATCATCTTGTGACCTAAAAATAGTTCAACTAAAGCCAGGTTTACGATGGATGCAACAGAAACTACTCATATAATCGCTTGAAGAAAAATGTGTAACTTGTACGAGACGTTCAACTGAATGACTTTCCGACCGTTCAGACACGAATATCGCAATATTGCCATATGGTTTCAGTCGTCATTACCTAATAAAATCAATAAGCAATCTCAGATTACAGCAGATTTCAATCAGGATACGTCTACGTCGCAGTTTCTCTAAGGGTCCATAAATCTTCGACTCCCGCATGCTTTGCAGTGAAATACGATTCTCAGGTATATTTCTCACATTGATTTAGTTTTAAGACAGGAAATTTATCTCCAAAAAATAAAAATAATTTCTAAATATGCTTGATGTACCTCAACTGTTTCTCCATGAAATATTTATTAATATAGTCTGAATACGTAACAATACATTTATTCGCCTACTGTAGCCCTTATTACACATTTCAAAAGCTCCAGAGATCCAATATCATATTCATCGTCTTGTGTGTATACTAATAATAATTAAAGTTATCTAACATCCGACTTCCAAATCAAATTTCTTCATTGCGTACAGTTATTTTGATTTCCACTGAAGCTGCTTGAACGGTGAGCAACGGAAACAGACGATCGTCAAGTCTTACAAACATTTCTTGTGACACCTGTAATCCGACCATTATGAAAGATTACAGCTTAACTTTGTGATCAGTCCGAACATAGCCTTCAAAAATTTAGTAAATTAACGTGTTACTTGAATATGTGGTCTCTGGTGGTCAAAGAAGAGAAAATATATTGAACTCTGTACTCTTTAACGCCAAGGCAAAAAAAAAGTAACCAAAACCTCACTTTAAAATAAATAAAATTTGTTACTGAAAGGTTGAGTTGGAATTTATTTCTCGTTCCAGATATTAAAAAAAATTAGGGATTAAAGCAGACATGATAAATGGTCAAATTAAACATGATAGTCCGAGTCGTTTACACACTCATGAATGAAAGGCGTTTCAGTGACGTGATGACATGGCGTTGACCTATAACCTATCGACCAGGGTCTCGCTGACTGATGTTTCGCATGCGGGGGCTAAAACGTTTACGCATTACGTAAACGCCGGACGGAAATAGAACAAAGGCAATTTCATTTCGTGGGACAACTAACAGGATGGACGGAGACCGTGACATACCGTTCAGCGGCAGGAAAGCACATCCCCCGTTATTCTCAAAAATGAAAGTAGGGAAACTGCGGAATATCTGAAAAGTGGAGCTCAGAGCAAATTCGACTTGGGCTTGATGGAGTATTGGCAAAGCCTTGAGAACATTAAACGTAGATTTTTTTTAAATATTTAATTTATCAGCAATCAGCAATAAGCTAATGTGGTAGCTATAACATGATTAAACGTAGATGAAGGAATTTTTACTACACAAATTTCTGATTAGCCTCTCCTATTCTTGCCGGAATTAATGAATCATTAAAATGTAACAGTTAGCTTAAACTATTAATTATTTCAGTGAAGTCGCAAGGTGATGAGAATATTGTAAGCTTAACCACATATGTATTTGATTTGTAGTGTAACTTATCTGTAAGAAGTTAGTTAAGAACCATTATTCACTTAACACTTTCCACATCCTTGAAACCTTGCTCCTCCCAAGACTCAAAGGAGACCGAACATTGTAATATAGCAGGACTACGAATAAACTTCCAGAAGACGAGAAATAAAATTGCAAAAAGCGCAGATGAACATTTTATGATTCTGCTCTGGAGAAGTCATATTTATATAGAAATATAATACGTGCGTGTTAAAAGTAAACTAATTAGATAAATAAATATCCAAATAACAGACAAAATAAGTGATAAAAATACTACACGATGTCTCTGCATTCCTTGTTGCTTTCGTCAGGTGACGGATTCGAAAGCGGTTTGTGCCGTTCTCACAGGACTCTTGCGTATTTTTAACACCTGACGAAAGCAACAAGGATGGCAGAAACGTTATATGTTATATATATATGATCACTTACTTTATCTGTTATTTGCCTATTAATTTATCTAATTAGTTCATATTTACACACCTTACACTATTAGTGCTATTAGACTATTAGACATATTCCAGATGTCAATAAACTAGCAAATCTAGTAGGCCTACTATAAATAGAGTTACGTCCTTGTATGCATATATATTATGCTACTAAATCTGAACGGAAAATAAAAAACAGAAATTTTAATTTCGAGTGAAGACTTGGATATTTAATTCAATTAGATATGTGGAAAAGAATATTTTTGCGAGCTGTATGAACAGATATTCAAGAAAAAGAGTGGATAAGTCGGAAGTACAGTGGTACCAAGGATAAGTAACGAGGGACGTTTTTAAATTGATTGCTAGTGAGCGATTTATTACCTTTAATGCGGAATCTGGAAACAGTTTCATAGAAGATACATCTACATACGCATACATACACAGCATAAATATTTATATTTTCATAATAAAAATATTTTCTTCGTCGCTACGAACAATTTACATGTCCAAAAAACACTGTAACTCAGGCTTTGAATGCAACATATAAAATTAGCCAAAATGCAAGGAAAGAAAACGTGTCGTATAATATCTCTGAAATTGAAATAATAAACCAAAATGACAAGCACAGAATAAATTGGAAATAGAAACTAAGAAAAATAGACAACATAAATTTTATTTCACAGCTTTTTTTAACCGTTATATTTGTATATTTCAATATGAAATATTTAATCGACGAAAATTTAAATTGAAAGTTTGTTGGGGAAATTTGTTATGTGCAAGTAGGCCTACACCAGAAATATAGGAATCGCTTGAGAATGAAATCAAGCAAAATAAAATCATATGACTTCTACATTTCCTTCTCTTAGATTAATTCAAGATCCCTTATTTGTAAATAATGTTTGTATGAGAGAATGTGACGGGAATAGACCAGGAACTGCAATTCCAGTGACGCAGTGAATACTGTTGAGTGCAGGACTTTGTTATTATTTCTGCTTATATTAAGTGATTCATAAATCAAATATTGTTGACGTAGATATGTAATGCCATGAAATATATTATTCTATAATATTTGAATGATATGAAAAGCAGAGAAGTACAACAAAGAAAAACTCCTCCCAGACTCATAATGCAGCTATGTTTACTCAGTCGTTTCCGCACTTCACCGGAAGAACAGCGTGGCTCTAAAGCAACAGGTTCACGAGTAGCGGATAGATCTAAAATATTTAATAGTAGCTCGGGGGCACAATTCTCATTTCACCGAAGTCTTGGTTGCAGACACTGCGACGCAAGTTTACTCCGGCCCTTGCTCATTAAAAACTGTATTCTTTGAGTTCCTAGGGCCTTTGTTTTGACTCCTTACGAGTAAGAGATTAATGGTCTGCACTCTGAAGGGCAAAACGAAGCTGCGGATTCTACGAACGCCTATCTCCCTCTCCTCAGTGCATTTCCAGGAATGCCGAATGCACTGGACACATGAGCAGGTATGTGCCATGAGTATATCTACGCAACAGATTCGTCCTCGTGGTGACATGATTTTTATAATACGTAAGGTCACAATTTTCAATAATACAACTACTATTTTGTACGTTCCAAATGGACTGTGGACCTTTACCGGATAAAAACTACTCTGACGTTCGTTTGCCTTTTAATCAAACCGACAACATACGTCCTATTATAGAATATTATGTTCCCATATGCAAAATGTACAATTCGTTGATCGGTACGACCAATCGGTGTATAACTACTCAAACCTTATCGGATTTTTTCTCCATATGTTTGTGAACGTAATACGAGCTTTGTGTGTTTTGAATATGCCTATATTTGCATTTTAAAAAAACTCTGATATCGATTAAAATGAACTCGCAATGTTGTGTAACTGTACGTTCATTTATTGGGATATTGTGTACACAAATTGTAATCACAGCTTATTTATTCATGTATTAGCAACATTAGTTCATTCTCGTATGTAAAAAAATTTCAAACATTTGTTCTATTACAGAGTTTTCAAAAATATTTTCTATTCATTTGTGTATTACGATTCCTCAATTATCCATAAAAATTTCTCGCGTATGTATCATTATCCAGATATTTTTTAATCATATATATTACTTTTTTATCATATATTATTTCAGGTATCCATAAAAATATTCCCATATTATACTTTCCAATTCATGATGGTATTTTTGTCGTTTATATAGCGTTTACTTATGTATTTCATTGATTTATGTGACATGTAATATTTCCTTAATTGAGGACTAACGGAACCAGTTTAATCAAATCACACATTGGATATTTACCTTGGGCTGGTAACATAATTCTCAATACTGAATTATATATAATCAATTAGGAATACTAGATGATAGTTAATAAATTTTTTGACAAAATATCGCATGTCGTATACTACTAATTTCATTTTTTTTTTCAAAATAGAATTATGCTACAATTTTAATAATGCTTACTACTGAGCTGACAGTAATTTTTCTCAGACCCACGTATCTTAACACTGTTTCTTTTATGTCTTCAGATCGTACTAAGAACTCAAATATAAACCGTGAGCTCAGTTTATTGCGGTAATATACAGATTTAACTCTCCGATATGCCTTCATTAAAACGCGCAGGGAGATAATGTATTTTGGGAAATCTCTCATTCCGGAAAAGAGGATAATTTTTTTTGTAAGTAAACAGGACGAAACGTTAAGATATGATTCTCAGAAGTCTAATTCCCTGTAGTTGCACGGCGACCGCGGTGCGTCCACCCTCTCCCCGACAAGAAGTAACGTGAAAGGAGCTCTTAATTCTGTGTACAAGGTTCAATTGTTGAGAAGTATTAATAAAATTGTAGCGACAAAATCTGCATTATTTTTATGTTCTTCAAAATAAGTAGTGATCGACGTTTCAGTGACAAATAATCAGGATTATAATATTGTCTTAAATTTTATTATTTCGTCTCAATTATTCCAATTTATTGTTTTCCCATCATTTGTATTTTACTACAAATAACATGCCGCAGTGTAGCTGTAGATTTAGGCTGGAGCCACCCGGGGGGTGAAATTTTTATATTTTTCTTTATTATTGTCCGAGTTTAGGTCGGTTCAATTCTCTAATCATTAAAATTAATTTATTATTTCAAGAACCTTATAGCAATAAGTATATTATAATGAAAGTGTGGAAATGTTAAATGCATAATTCAAAAGTTTCAAATATGAGAGACTTTCATTTTATGAGGGTTTGATATTGATAAATTGTACTGATTCTTCTGATAATACATTAAATAATTTTGTGTCTTGTTTTCATTTTCGTTTGTGTTGGTAAGGGCGGTATGAAATGCTTTTTTGGGGAGATAGTATAGTTTTTATCGGACCGGTTATTTCTAGTGTAAATCCCTGCCGCAGCTGACCCAGTAATAGCATGTCAGCTATTGTATACCAGGGAACAATCTGGAGTGCTGGACGACGTATATTGTAGTACAGCAAGACTATGAGTGAGACCAAGCACACTGAGACAGGCTGCCAAGTCTCAATTAGCTTGCCCTGAGCCTTGGCTACCTGCGAAAATTGTTCCTTGTCACGCTCGTGCTCAGTGTAGATGAAGGACATTCCCTCGACGCACATACCAAGAAAATGATGAACAGTCGGCCACTGTCAACGGAATCTTCCATTCCCATTCCGTTTAACACCCAAATTTATACGCAGATAAAATTTACTTCTGTTTTAACCAAGAGTATGTGGAGACCTGTGTAGTAAAACTGAGAAAGGTATTATCTCTACTTGCAGAAAAAAATGTCTCATTTTTAAAACTCAAAGCATAAATTAGAACGTAATTCTTTCAAATTGAAGAAAAACAGCTAAATTGCAAAGCGACTTACCACTGGCCTGGATAATGTTGCTATAAAAATTATATAATACAATTGATATATGATAATATATTAAGCACTTCATCTAAATCGTATAATTAAAATTTAGGTACAGTATAAAATAAATTTCTGACTAACAGGATGATTTTTTTCGTAAATGTAAAAAAAAACGGATAAATATAATGGTTAAAATAAAAATAATAATTACAATTTCACTCTATAATATATTTCAATAATTAGACGCTACCAATACTTCAAGCTAACTATTTACGTCATACCATTAACATTCCACGTTTATCTGAGAATATAATTATTTTCCAAAAACTCGGTATAGGACTGGCTGATTAGAAATTTTTTAAGTTCTCTTTTGAATGCAGCTGGAGTGTTTCTTAATTCCTTAATATTATCAGGAAGTTTTTAAAAAAATTATATTCTGGTATATTCCACCAGTTTAGAGCAACTGACAAATACTTATGTAAATTATTTATATTTTTTTGCATTAAACGATTGCATATGCGTTTTTTACGTTTATTTACGAAAGCGATTAATGACTGAAGTTTGCCGGATTATTGGAAATTCCCCGAAGAAAATAAGGTAAACTATAGACAATAAATTTTATGACAGTTGCAAGAAATCAGAGCATATTCTTGGGGAACTCGAATCCAAGTAATTGTCCAACATAACTTTTAATTCGCAAGGGGCTATGATATACAGAAAATGTTTCATGGAAATTTCACAAAATGTCTTCAAATATAAGATAAAAAAAAACATTAATATATAAAAATCAAATCAATAATATGACTAAACAGCAAACTGAAAAAAAGAGTTACGGAATATATTAGTAGTAATACTAATTTATACAAGCAGAAACTTCAGACACGACTATATAATCGTTAATAATAAGTTTACAAGAAAAGGTAGGAAGTCAAACAATTGCTTGTACTACGCAATTGATGAACCTGGGCGACCCTCTAATGAAACTCAAATTCATGTTCATTGTGTATAAAGGGTAAAAAATAAGAACTGTGTCACAATGTTACCGTTTTTGCTTGAGAAACTGAATTCAGGGAGCTAGATAGATCTTAAAATCTTCATTAAATCGTTATCAATCGATTAGAATCCATAGAATATTTAGCATATATAAACTATGCAGTGATTATTCTTGTTATTTATATATAAATAGTACATAAATAATGCTTATGGATTTTGTAATGCGGTTATTTATTAACATTTGCTTTTAAAGTGCAAATTGTTCATAATTTCACAAGCATGCTGGGATAGATCAAAAGCTGATTGGAAGTGAATACAGTACGAAGTGACCTAAACAAAACAAGCAGGGCGTTGGCCCTACTCAAGGACGTGGGAATAAACCTTTCCCGAACCTTTGATAATGAGAAAGGAATGTTCAGCGCCGGTGACGTTGCGGGAAGGTTCCGAGATTTGAAGTGAGTACAATAAATTTAACGCAGATAACGAGACACTAGTCCAAAACCAGCCACTGTCACGCCATACGATATCGAGATTATGAGGGGGGGGGGAGTTAATTTCTATTTAAATTTTTACAACCCGGGTAAAATTATTAAGAGTCCTTATGCGTGTCCCAAAATCCACTGACAAAGAGAGATAAATTTAAAGGTGGATTTGATATATTTGTTTTAATTTTCTGTTAAGCAAGAAAATAATTTTACTTTTTTCGTCACACCCCATGTGACTTTTACAGGCTTGGTACTCATCCTTTCTATTTTAAACCTTGTTTAATCTTTATATAATTCGAACACTACTATAGTAGTTTACATAATAGCCGTCAGTCAGTTTAGTTGAGAAGCATCTTCGTTTATGTAGTTGTTTTTTTAAAAAAAGAAAACATTGATATACAAATAATATTCCGTTTCCATTTTAAGACGATCAGTTGTGAATTTATTCTGGCTGTACAAAAAAAAATACCGCTCGTCTAAAAGATTAAATTCATTTAATACAGAGTACTTACTAAATATTCCAATTCTATATACGTGCCGCCCGCCTATAGAACAATGCAAGCCCCCTCTAAAGTTACGTCACATTTAGGTCATGTCTATCATAAAAATTTGCCTAAGGCTAACTTTGTAGTCTCGAACCACTCAGATGTAAACTATTTGCCCATTGTTTGTGAAATCATATTCTTTTATGACGTTATCAGCTGTAGTTAATTTTAAAGAAAACAGTAAATATTATTATGCGATGATACAGGAGGTGAAAAGACCAAGATAAGCTTGTGTGGGTTTCCAAAAAATAGAATCAATGATTTTACAGTGGTTTATTTTCGATAATACACCGTCGTTATACAGAATATATAAGGTAGTTTTGAATGGATTGGAGGAAGAAAAAATACAATCCGTTTAAAGAAAAATATAAATAATGTCCGAGAGATAAAAGCACGCTGGTCTCCAATTTCTCGCAAGAACTTAATTTATTTTGACTGGACTCAATGTTGGAATGGCTGTAAACCAAGTAGCTACAGTTTAAATATAACTGAGATTGGACGCTAAATTCGGAGTTCTTAGCTGAGCAGCCCTAATTTCCATTTTCCATCCAGAGTGTTAACATCGTAAGGTGGGCGTGTTTGCTTATTGTATTATTATTAGCTTGACTGCTCGCGCAAGACTGCATAAAAGCCATTTAGCACTTCCGTCAGCAGCCAAGTGAAAAATCCTTTGATGCTGATGACTACCTCCGCGTTAGTGTTACGAATGTAGCAGATTTCATATGCATTCAAAGTCAGTTTTACATCAACAAAGAATATTTTATAATATGATATGGCGCAAGTACAGATTAGAAACGTTTTGATGCAAGAAGGTGAACCGAACAAACAAAGTGGCGTTTAAATGATAAATACCCAAATAGTATTGTAAATACAGAAAGCTTTTATAACGTTTCTAGTTGGAGATGAGAAATTATTCGAAACGCTGTTTTAACATTAATATATTTTATTGGAGCGTAAAGTTGCATTAATCGTAACCAAGACCGGTGCTGCGTCATAAAAAATACATTTACGTAATAATACGTACTTTTCTATGAAGATACCATATATATGAATGTAATCAAATATATATGATTCGTTAACGACATTTCTGGCATTGAATATATCTTCATTAAAATGGGGTTTTCTCTATATATATCTCTATATGTATTCGTTGAAAGAATCTAGGTTAAAAGTTTTAATTTAACGTGTTTTTGAATTAATAAAACAATTGATGACCTTATACATAAACTTTTTATTTACATTATTATACTATAAATAAAAATAAGAAGTGTCTGTAAAAGGTCATCAATTGTTTTATTGACTTTAGGTGGTTATATATATATATATTGATAGACAGATTAAAATATAGTTAGAGAAACCGTAATCTAATAAAACGTGTTCTAATATTTTAGCCTTTGCTTAAACTAATTCTTCGATCACTTGCATTGTTCATTTTATTCGCTCAATGTTCCCTTATTACAGATAAGTACTCAATAAAACTATTCACGCATTGTGATTTTTCGTGGGAGTCTGTAAGCTTAGTTACTTATCAGTCATGCACTAACAGTTTTTTTCAGTTTCAAATTAATCATTAAGAGTAATGTTCGATTCCGGGATAAAAATATCAACTTTAGAAGCAAATGTGAAGTAAAAATTTGGTTATCAATTGAGTTTATTTAAGAAGGTTGGACAGTAGGCGTAAAATTTTCAAAACAGAGGGTTAAAGAGAAACGGAATTATATCTCGAGGATAACTGTCACGTTATCGTTGTGCAGGTGCAGAAACGCTTGATAACTTCTTTTAGCGTTATATTATCTTGTGAAATGCAATCGCAACTGAGATGTCGGCAATAAATGTCAGCAACGATAATATCATTTCAAAGAAATAAATTCCGGATCATTGCGCTGTCATCGCTTCAAACGTCTGGTCGGAAGGCTTCTGCACGAGGACACTGTTTCTGTGAGAGATGAACCCTCCATTAATTTATGAGTGCTTATATAAATGCACCACTTCAACACCAATAACGGTATTGGACAGAAATGATTAAAGTTGTTTATATGCTGCCCAATAAGGAGCAAGCAAAAAAGGACAAATGGCTTCCCGATGCTACCCGTGGACAGTCACGTTCATCGTTCTCTAAATATTTGCATTGAAGCGTAAACATCGCAATAGAGTTGGCTTGATTCCACTCAGTTCACTTCATTTGCCATATTCTTAATCGGATAATGTAAACGGGTTTAGATTATTTTTTTGAAAAAATATACATTTTTTTAATTTATTAAATATTTCAGCTATTGAACTTATTATTCGCGGTGCCCAGTAACAATTCGATTGGTCCACGAAATTTCAGTGGGTCAGCAGTTGAGTGAAATGGTGTCTTTACGCCGAAAAATGTCCAGGTGAAACTTAAAATGTCGTAATAATTGAGAGTCCAATTTTTTTAAAATATTGTTAATACTGCTGAAAGGTTGCGGCAAATCTATGCACTGGAAAACACCATCATCCCGAAGATCAAGAAAATAGGGCCCTAGTCTATTAATGTTTTAAAGCAACGTTTATAGTTTCAGTCATCCAGCATCTTTTCGGCAGAATTGAGGCTCAAACAGTTAATCAGTAATATTATAAATACATTTTGGAAAAACTCTGTGAACGTTTTATGAAGAAGCGCACTAAATTTTGGAAGATTGGGTGGACGATGAGCGTGGAAACAACTCACCACCAGTCAAGCAATTTTTGGTCAGAAAAAACATCATTCATATTCTGTTGACTCAGCAACGTTCAACTTCTTCCTTTCTCCCAAAAACCATTATTCAGGTCAGAATGGCGTTGTTCAAAGTGACCGAACCTTTTATTTGACTACTCCTTCCTGGTACATCACGAGAATGCCGTGTCAGCTGATTAGTTTCTCGATCAGCTCAAACACAGTAATAAATCGAATCAAGGCGTTGCAAGTTACCAAGTGCTCGGACTTGTGATTTTGTAAGCCACTGTGCCGTGTGTCCATTCCATACAATCAATTGACGTTTTAGTTTGTTTTATCATTTGCTGGAGGAGATGAGTTGGTGACAATTCGGACTTGTGCAAGGTGTTGCTTGCCAGGACTATCTTGGTTGACACTCTTGCTGGCAATGAGCTGATATGCCAAGCTCCTTGACCTTGTGCTGCACACGACGTCCTTACACTTCTCTTCGTGAACCCTCAAAGTCTAGCTGCCTAATACGAAGTTAATTCAAAGGCTGCTTGAGAAGTAAAGGCTCCAGGGTGACGTACGTAAACCTTTCACAATCCAAGATCCATGGTATACATTTTATCAGCCATTCATATCAACAATGAAGGGAATGAGAATTCTCAACAGGAAAAAATAATTAATAAGTAAGATTAGATTCTTGGGTAACATTAACTTATTGAGGGAAGAGTGAAATTTGATAAACTTAATTTTAGAAATGCACAAGATTCATGGAGAATTTAGACGAAAACTCAACGCCGCTTTTAGCAGGTATTGATGTTAATATTCAAAAGAAAAAGATTTATTTAAGAAATTCCCGCAGATTGATCTAAAGAAGATTTAAATAGCTGAAAAACTCAAGGCAATATAGATAAAATGGTCACATGGCATTTCTCTTTAGTAGAAGTACCACTGAAACGGTCTTGAGGTTTTTGGAGTAAAACTGAAGGAAGTAAAATGTTTGTTTTGAAAAGTTTTTGAGTTCTGTGAACTGAATTGTGCAGTTTGTCGCTCTAGGCCCTTCGTAACACCTGAAGAAAGGGACAAGGGTCCCAGAAACATTTTGTGGTATTTATATCATCACTTCTTTTGTCTGTATTTGGCTATATTTCTTTATATTTGTTTTGTTCAAAGAATAATCTAATAAATTATTGTGGGAATTACAGATACACTGAATGAATGTATACAATTTAAAGTTCACTAATTTTAATTCATAACGTTTAGTCAAGACACAACCAGATGAGGTACCAAAACATTGTTATTACTTTAAACTTAAATTTTTAAATAAATGTATGCTACGGGACGTAAATATAATTCTATTTTTTTTAAAAAAAAACATTAACACATTAAAATATTTTGCAACAGCAGAGGAACAAAACAAAAAGAAATACCTATCATGATGGTGACAAAGAAAAATAATTTCTAAATGCTTTACGAAGAAATATAAAAAAATTCTCACGAACGATCGCTTAGGATAGAACTAGGCAGATGAAAATTATTATTCACGGAATATTTATTTATTTAAAAGAACTAAATATCAATTAGCACATTGAGAGCGCGAAATAAGTTTTTGAAATAATGTTTGGCGTCGGATTGTACAAAAATGAAGATAAATAAAATAAAATCAATTTCTCTTGTACGTCCTTGCAAAAAACGCGTTATTGAGAAAGTAAACATCATTCCAGAGTTCAGTGTGTCTAACAGACGAAGATAGCCCAATGTCCAAATTTCCAATTCAATTGAACTTTAGTCTTGGGAAACGGACTGAAGGTTTGTGCAAATATCCGTCATTGTGGGATTGAAACAAAATACATCCGTCTATCACAGTGTCTCTTGTTAAGTATTTATCGGATATTTCATTGTCTGAGTAAAAATAATGAAGAAAAGACAAAGTAAAGAGAGGAAAAAAACGAAAGAAATATAGAGATATCAGCAAGAAAATGGAGCAACTAAACGGAAGAGATAACAAGACATATAAACCAGATAGTTTAGGTTTACTGAGTGACGTGTGATAGTGACGAAGTAAATCGTCCAGAAGAAGTGGATACAAAGAAAATATATGGAGTGAAAGTAGAGATTATTCCAACGTTTCGAACAGCCAAAAAAACTATGCATCAGAGAAAGAATAACATTCAAAGCTTCAAAAATAATGGCGTCTCTTCTGTAAAAATTATATAATCTGATGTCTGATTTATAAAACTTTTAAGCGAGTTTTTCATTCGCCATAGTCTTGCAGAAAGGATGCCTGATTATTTTTATTTCTGAAATGTCATTGTCAGGCCCGTGGCTTCAACGATTCCTCTTGCTTGCAATTACCCCACGCAACCGTCGAAGAGAATTTTATAATTCCAAATTATCAATTTGTTTCTTATTTCACCTTCGTCGACAACTGAAAGAGCCAAAACATTAGTACGTCAGCAAACAAAAATGTAATAAAATTAAGTTTCTTTCATTCAAATTTCTATGAAACAATTTCGCTTGTATACTGAGTCAGTGTTCCCATAGTTTACATTTTCCAGACATATCTTTGTTACCCCGTCAAATCTCAGAAGGAATATTTTTTACATCCCAACAAGTAATTGGTTTGACGGAGTATATAACACACACTTCCCGAATCTCTACAACAGTTCACCTGACGAAGATGGCGGTGTCAGCCATGGAAACGTTGTGCTCAAATCACGTTACCCTACCGGAAACCCAAGAACTCTTTATAAAGTAATATCTCATTAATGAAAAGCGATAGTCCGTAATATAATTATTCCGGTCTCCTCGAGTCGTACATAATTTATTGTATACACCATGGATGGGCACACATGAGGTCAAAGAGACCCGCAATCCAGCATTTTTATTTTATTGCATATTTTGACAAGTCACATATAAGAACAGAAAAATATATAATTATGAAAAAGAAAATAATTATTTCAAAATTTTAGTTATACAATTCAAATATAAGAAATCTATGTAATGAAAAATAATTTTATTAATAAAAGTATAATAACATCTAATGACAGTCTTTGGCCACTGCGAGTGGCTTTTCGTTTCGTGCGACTCTCCCTAAAATATTAATTTATGAGAACGAAATATTTAATCATTTTCTAACGGGTAAAAACAAATGTAATGAATATGAAAGAAGAAAATTTAGATGAATATCCAAGAACTGAGTTACCAGGAAATTTCAAACATAGATGTGAAGATTTGAAATCTGCATTTGCATATTATGTGAACCCATGGATTTGTAACATTATTGAATATGGATTTCCAATTTCTGAAACAAGACTTTCTGAGAAAGCGGTTGGGAAATTGGATTTATTAGATATGAAAGATGATCAGGTATCTTTGATTGAATTTTGGAAACTCGTGTGCCAGAATCAAAATATCCAAACTGAAAGAAAACAGCATACTGCTGTGAATCTTTGTACTCCTCAATGGTTCACAGTTGTCCAATCAACAATTTTCTGCAGACAGCTTAAACTAATTTTACGCCAAATTTTACAACTTTGACCAAATATTGACGTTAGATGCTGTTAAAACTTTTATTAAAATCAATATATTTTCATTATATTTTACTTTTGTTATATTTAATTTCTATTATATTTGAATTTTATTACTACAATTATAAATAATTATTAATCTCCTCATAACTATATTTTTTATATGTGAATTGAGAAAATATGCAGTTAAATAAAAATAATTAATTTGTGTATATACGTGAGACTCTTTACAAAATACAAAAAAAAACCGATTGCGAACCTCCCACAGAAGAAATCTATGTGAAATGAAGTTGAACAAAAACAGATAACTTATGTAGTATTAAACACCCTCTTTACAATGGAAGATTCGACCACTGGCCTACACACGGACAACAATACGGAAGTGCGTGTTCCGACTTGTAAACGATTCACAGAATGACAGCAACCGGAAATGTTTGTGTTGTTTGCATACAGCAGCGCCTTTGGAATTTTTTCCAGGAAAAGGTTCCGAAAATAAATAGCGGAGAATTTTGACGCAGGATATAAATTGACATGTTTCCTGTAACAGGATGTTCTATGTACAATTATTTCAGATAATTTGACTGAGCAGAAAAAATATAACTGGTTTATTTCCAGAAAGTTTTTAAAATAGGACTACTAAGAAAGCTACCATTAGGTACTCATAAAATAAAAAATTTTAATAAATTTTTTATGTTTAATTAATTTGAATTTAGTGGTAGAAATACTGTACTGCTTATAGATTACCACACAACACGGTTGAAATCTACCTTGAACTTCAATTAACTTCCAATGTGCCGTCAATACCATTTTCACGGTTGCTGACGTTGAACGCTGAACGAACCTAACAGGGATGTTTCAAAACCTCAAGACAAATAAGCATTAAGATATATATGAAGGGATAGCTCAAATTCAATGACTGTAAGTTAGTCTGAAGTGAATAATTGTCAAGAAAGCGGTTGTATTTGGGCTGGTGGGTTATCTTCGGTTGATTTACAAAGCCCTTGTACACGGAAGAAAAACCCTGGGAAATACCGGAAAAAGAGATACGGAGCTGATAAATGTTCCGGTAACAGCACGTGCTGAACGTCCCGCAGGCATTAAAATTGCATAGTATAAAAAAACGACGTCGCGCATAAAGATTATTACTAAAAATTACTTTACTAGAATTTTAGGCTCCAAAACTAAATCCTTAGTTTATGTAAGCACGTTCGAATTTGAGCTGTGACGATTATAAACCACGTGGAGATTAAACGAATCTTTCAAAGCAATAAATCAATTTCGGAGTACGACGTTTCAGAAAAAAATCGTGAAAACGAACCAAATATTGAATAATCGTTCTGATAGTTCAATCATTTAGATGGTGCTAGAGAATATTGGGCGACACGACTTTTGGAAGTGTAGTTACTTTGAGAATGGTAGACCGAATACAAAATTCAGTCATGAATTTCAAATACCGGAGGGCTTTTTTCGTTCATATATCTACATCCCAGATTATATATCTGGAGATTCATCGCGTTCAATTAACGTTAACAAATATAAGGCACTCTATCAACAATACACATATGGACCGGCTGACGCATGCGCACGCCACCGGCGACATCATGTGTCACAACAATGAGGCACTTTGTTTCAGAAAGTTTGCTTACCTCGGCCACCGACTTCTTGCAGAACTCGTTGAGGGATTGGATCCAGACATTAAGAATCTCATTCACTATCACTAGGTCAGTGTAGAGCCAGTAGAACACGTCGTTCACCCACTGCACACACTCGCTGTCGGGGCCGGTGGCTAAGGGGGGCGGCACGACGGAGGGCCGAAGAGGGCCAGCGGGAGCGGGACTCTGGCCCTTCTTGGTGGAAAGCCTCTTGCGGACCGGGGGCGTGGGCGGCACGGCGGCGCGGGGTGGCACCACCACCGCCTTGGGGTGTTCCTTTGCGTCCTCGGTAGTTGTCTGTGCGACGGTCACGGGTTCGACGGCGACTATCTTCTCCTTAACTTCGCCCGGTGAGCTCAAGAACCGACCGTAAACGTATTTGCCCACGGCCAGAACGAACAGGCCGAATATCATCCAGCCGAACATCAGCATCGCCACCGTATCCATGGTCGTATCACCGCCGCCTTCAAAACTACAGATCAGATCGTCGATTTTGTCCGCGAGGTCGGCCATATTGCTCCATCGCTGCGACAGCCAGTTCCAAATTGGCTTGAAAATGAGATCAGCCATATCTATTAATAGGCGAGCGGAGCGCGGCGGTGAAAATAGCCTCCTCCCAGGCTGGCAGGGTGAGATCGAGTTTCGCAGCGATGCCAGCGGCTGGAGGACTGGCGGCCGTTTGCCAAGACATGGACGCGCTCCAACAGCTGTTCTGGCCCGACCGCAGCGCGCCGGACGGACAGCAGTGGAACTTGCCAGTTGACAGCTGCTCTTGTGGGTGAGGGGAGGACGACGTTTGGGCGTTACGCGTCGAGGGCAGACGTCGCTAGCTTCTTGGGACGACGTTAAAAAACGTGGGATGTCCCAAAAATTTTGACCAGCTAGATTTCACGTCTGCGGATAAATACGAACTAGATTACCCATTTTTTACATTAATAACATCATCGGAGTGGAAGGAATATGAATATATTTAGAGTAACCCCCTCACTGGAAGAAAGTACACGATACATCTCATTTTTTATTTACGGTAAATTGTATTTGAACCGTTTAAGTCACACACAATGGAAAGAAAGGTGTCGCTCCGTGTGATTTATTGGAAAGTGGAAGTCGAGGTGGATCACTTAGCCAGTCTCGCCTCAAAATGTTTCTTCGAAGTTTCAAAAATATATTTGAAATTTATGAAATTAGCGAATTTATTATAATCTTTTGGTACTGAAGTGAATCAATTCTAACGAACGGAGCGGGAACTCCTAGAACCGCCAATTTAAATTTCCTGGAAAACTTGTAGCTGTATTTCTGCTCGGATGACTTAATAATAATAAACTCCGATTATATTTATACGCAGAAAGGCACGGCCCAGGTGGTAAACTAATAAATAGGCTTACATCAATACTCATTTGAAATTGAAGTGTCCAAAACGTCATTTCCTCTTCCACCTGTATCACTTCGTCGAGTGTCCTCAACAGAACTCAGAAACACCTCCTTGCATATTTTACAGGACGTCGAAACTATTAAGATAAATATTCCAGCATATCTCTTCTCTGAAGAGGAAGCGGGATGGAAATTTTAAGTGACAATTTTCAGAGGAAGGAATACATTTTTAAATGGTGTCTAGACAAATTTCTGGATCAGTCATAGATAGCACTTTTGATTCGTCGAAGCCCAGGAAAACAGAAGAATACCATTTACAATTATTATGTTTTTTTAAGGTGTACACAGGCTATGTAATCCACAGTGGCAACTCCCCTCTTATAGCATAGGAAAGGGGAATGCGGAAGGGTAGAGGAAGGTAGCCAAGGGTTAACTAGGGCCCCCGGGCTGTGGTTTAAGGATCCTACCCGGCAATTCGCCTAAAATTGATGCAGGGAAACCCTAGAAAAACCTGCATCAGGTAGGTCGGACATTTGGTACTTGTCCTACGCCCTTCCGATTGCGGGAGAGGGGTTTGCTGTGGGGCCGCAGCTTTCCCCTCGCCGTACCTTGACCAGTTTAGGAGGCAGATGGCCGACTATTCCAATAGGAATAGCGGACAACTCCAACCCAAGATTTGCGACCCCGGAACATACACCTCTCAAAACAGGCCGAGGTGCCACGGCATGTGGGAACCTTAGTGCAAAAACCAGAGAGATGTGAAGGCATCCCCCTTGTTCAACTGCGGATGAAGACATTCACGGGAAACCTGTCATAAAGAGTCCCTAATAACTTAGGACTAGTTTTTCTTCAATCGGGGAAAGCCTTTACATCAATTAATGCGCCTATAGTACATTATATATATATATATATATACACGGAGGTAACGCTAGTCATTATAATCTAATAAGTTCAACTCACATCACTTTCCAAATCCCAACAATTTTTGAAATTGGAACGTTAAACACTTCTGTAACCGAACGAAATGATTTTTTTAAATAACGGACTTGTATATTATCAATGTTAAGTCTATTATATTTCGTAGTTAAAACAGTGAAGCAGAAACAATTTAGAAAAAGAAAGCAACTTTACCTTTGCGGATCCCCTTATCCGCTCTCTGGATTTTTAAACTAAGTTTCCCACAAGCCAAAGCACATCTGCCTGTTCCGGGGTCGCAGACGGCATTGAGGAGGTAATCTGCGTCCTCACAGCAACCCCTCTCTCGCAATCGAAGTGACGTGGGACAAGATCCAAACGCCGGGGCCCCAGTTAACCCGTGGCTACCTTGCTCTACCCTTCCGCATCTCCACTTTCAAATCCCATCCCATGCTATTAAAAAGGGGTTACCACCACGTATATTACCCTCATGTAACCTATTACTTTTTGATTTTTCTTTTATTAAACCTTATTTAAAAATGTATTTAAATAAACTCCCTAGGTGACCCTTCAAACGGGAGGGAAAACATTGCGCTGTTTTTTTTTTCTTTATTGCGTTACTTAATGATCCAGTATTAACTTTTGGTAATTTAACCATTTGTCACTGGGCTGCACCTATATGGTTATCTTCTAGTCAACATTTAACAAATAATTTGTTTACCTACCAATACAAGTCTCATAAAATAAATAAATTAGTCACAAAATATTAAATTTCTCAAATGGTGGATAACAATTTAAATATCCTCAAAGGTATTTAGTTTCAGTAAACACTTGGCCATTTTTTGATGCAGCAAACAAAATCCCAGACCCAGTAGTTATGTTTCAGAATGTTCACCATTTAATCTCAAAATGCTGCAATGCACTATGATGTTGCTGAAAACCTTCTTATGATGTTACATTAAGAAATGTTTCATTGAAATTTATACAGCTGTTTTCTCTTGAAAGGCGAACAATCATGATAATATGATATACAGGAATTTAGAGGACATTTATTTCAAATATGTCAAATGTAGTTAAACTAAAATCACTCAATTCTAAGCAACATTAAGGCAAAAGTATTATTTCAAATTTTCTGTTCCATAACTGATTACAATAATTAATATCGAGTTCCACAGGAAAAGTTTACTCTGCACCTATGGCTAAAAATAACTTTTGTTTTTCAGCACACTTGACTTCCTTAAATCTAGAATGTAATGCGAAAGGGGAAAATTTAATGAGAATGTTAAATTTAAACCTGAGGATGACAACATTCATAGTGTGTCTACTGCATATCAGCCAAAGGAAAGGATTGGAAACAAAGTATCTAATGATTTTGAAACAATACACTTCTTCAACTACCTGCATAGATGTACATGTCAACATTAAATACAAAAGCGTAAGACAACCCAAAATCGGATAGCAGCATGTTAAAATAGATATTTTGACTACTATTTATCTGTAGCAATGTTTTGACAGTGCATTTCAATTTTCAGTTCAGAATCAACAGTATTTGGAGAAAATTTTAAAGGAAATTCATTTTATGCACCCAAATTCTGCACAGACATCTTGAAATGTCATGTGTTGAACACTGCCATCAATTAATTTAAACAGGAAATGGTGCGACATTATTTGGGAAAGGGTATACAAGATGATTTAACATTGACACTTTCATCTGCAGTTTCAGTGAGGACATCAAAGAAGAGTGCCAAGCAATTGTTAAATGTTTAGCAGTGTGCCACTCACTTAAGGAGTATTAGTATTTACTGATGGAGTTGTTAATTTGGAAGACAATTCGGGGACATAATGTTGTCATATTATGTAACTAACCTAATACACAAAGTAAAAAAATAAGCAGGCAAGTAGTGTGTGGTACTATGAGACGTATGGCTATTTGCTATGTAGTAATATTTTTTAACTAACTCTATTAAAAATGGAAAAATAGGGAAGGAGTAAATTGTATTCTCCCTCATGGGAGTAAGAATTAATATATGTCTGATGGAAAGTTCTGCTCAAAATTCTAAAGCTGAGTAAAAAAATTCTTTCAATATCTCATATATCTTTCGCCTACTCCTTGATGTCATTGAAAACATACAAATAATTAATTATCAGATCATAACAATGAGTAATGTCTGGTTGAAGTTAAAAACATGATAGAGAACAAATAATTTTTAATCACACCTTTAGGATGACAATTCTCAATGGAAATTTTTTCTAAATTTAAAATCAGTAATTCAATTGTGTATGAGCATAACTGGAACTATTTATGAAGATGATTCAAATTAAAAACTTTATTACTTAATCATTTGCATTAAAAATTAGGATTTTGCATAAACAACTCTCCTGCATAAAATTTGTAAATACACGTATTATAAAATGTACAGAGGAACATATATTGGTACTAAAACTATGTAAACATTTGTTGGTTTTAGAAATTTTATTTACAAATATCTCACAAATTGCAAGGCATTTTCATTGAATACAATACAATGCAATATTAATTACTACTTATATCTAGTTATATTCACCATAAAAAATCATACCAAATATTCTCAATCTATTTGGTTTCTCAAAGTGGAAGTAATATACTTAACACATCAGATCATAAACCTAATATGTTCAATTTCATCACAAGACATGTATTTCATGAACCTAATGTTTAATTTCATCATTAGACATGTATTTCGTGACCAAACTTAATAAAATAATAAACACAGTATAAACAGTGTTTACAACATATAAATCTAATCCTATCCTTATAAATCAAAATTCTTTTGGCAGTATAATCTTTTTAGTGCCACTTTTGAAAGTGTCTATCATTATGTACAACCACTTATGAAAAAGGAACCAGCAAAAATGAACAAGTAAAAGGAAATTAGTTCTATAATCAAATCAAGTAAAGCTTGTTTTCTAAAGTATCATGTATTTAAAGCCATTTCAGAAGTTATGGATCCTGTTCTTTTGTGGAAAATAAGTGGGCAAGGTTGTGACTTCAGATTTTAGTCACATGAACTTTTATAAATAAAAAAGCAAACAAAATATAAACCCAAGTATTTTTATATTCTAGAAACACATTTTAAGAAACCACATATCAATGAATATTTTTAACTGTTTACAATCTTTTTATTATTTACTTATGAAACTTGGTAAATACTTAAAATCTTGAAATGCATATAACACAATTTTTCTGTTCAAATTCTAAGTTAAAAATGTACACATCATAAAATGCTGCTGAGAAAACTGAAAATGTTAAGTGCTTGGGAGTTCAATAACTCAGATTAAAACCATAGTCAATAACTAATTCCAAATACAAAAAACTCTGTTGCTATCTAAAGTATTCATCTATTGAAACAAAATATTATTGGAATGGGTACTTCAAAACTTAGGGTTTTTTAAAAAATATTATCCCCATAGCTTATGAATTGACTTTAAAATTAGAACCTCCTATTATTATTAGGCACATGCCAATATCAGAAAATATAATTTCAAGTTATTGGAACTGCATTAGACCACAAAATAGTTTGATTTGTAAATATAATCAATAGATGAGAAACCAATTATACATACAAACATTGAGTCAACAATTTTTTGTGTGAAAACGAAATTATTATTATTATTATTGTGTGTGTTAGGAGTAAATAAAAGAAAGTTACTGAAGCACTTCAAAAAATTATGACTATTGAAGGTTTAAGCTACTTCAATTTTTTTTAAAAAATATGAACTCAATTGTTTCAAAAACTTTGAATGAAAATGTTATGGGTCTGCCTTCAAATATTTAACCAGATGTTTGAGTTGTTTGTATTAGTCAATACAAAAAAAACTATTCATAGTCTACCTGAAAAAATAATTGGAGGAACAAAAAAGTGGAAATAAATTTGAATAACTCAACACAGCTCTTTTTTTTTTAAAAAAAAAAAGAACTACAAACAAATGGACCACCCATTGGTCAGTTTAATCATACAGTGAATAAGTAACCAACAAAAGATGTCACCTTGCACTCTTGAAAAAGGCACACAGAGAACTAAGTCAGAATCTCTATTTCAACTGTGCCAACCAAACTTGCACATAAACATTGATATATTTCCAGTGTTTGTAAATAAGGCTTTTGTACTTATATCAGCCAGTAGTAATTATTTGTTAGCGTTTTAATGCCCACCTTTCATATTTAGTCAATAGATATAATGCTGCAAAAGAAACTGAACTATCCTATAATTCTGGCAAATAAACAATAATGGTTACAAATTATTTAATTAACTGAATTGAGAGTAGTCCAGCAGAGAAAGCACCTGCCATGTATAAATTAGACACCTATTGATTCTTACAGTCTAATGTCTCTCTTTCAAATATGCTCATTAAAACTCGATCAAAAATCTTAACGAACAATTGTAGTCAGTAGTGACAGCAGATTATCTCAAATCAAATATTAAGTCTTAAGAATACTGATAAAATCTTTCACTTAATTTACAACTAAAAAAAGTGTGATTCATCGTACTAAAAGTAATACTTACATGTACCTTGTTCAAGAGGAACGATCCAGTAGTTTGGTTTAAGTATAATGACAATTTTTGTCTTTTTTCTGTAAACATGTATAATTCTTGGAAATGCAAACATATAGGAATATTATTTAGTAAAAAAATCAACATAAATGTTCTTTGATGCTAAAAGAAAAATGAGAATAAAACTGTAATAGTATTGCATAGCATAACAAAGGTAATAAGTCTTAAATTTTGTATACATTAAAACACATAATCTCATTCAACTGATAACTATCCAAATTTCATGAAACTGCTGGTTTTAAAGTGAAAGACAATTTTGGTCTTGAATTATTTTTTCCAAGTATTTTCTTTTGTTCTTCTTTAATACGCTTTTCCTGTTCTTTTCTTAGCCTTTGTCTCTCTTCTTCCATTTTCCTCTGTTCTTCCACCATAGCCAAGCGTTCTTCTGCCTGTTAATACCAAACTCAATTTAAAAGAAAATAATGACAAAAATTTTACCAAGTCAACACAATTTTGTCAAGTCAACAAATTCAGACTTCTCAATACAGCAATTAATAAAACCTATTGTAAAGGTAACACACAAATCACATATGTAAATAATCTTTAACTTCTGATTTCAGATACCTACCAGTTTCTTTTGGGCTTCCTCAATTTTTCGGTTGTTTTCAGCCATTATTTGTTCTAATTCTTCTCTTTTTTTCCTCTCTTCTGCCTATAAAAATAATTATTGATGTTAATAAGAAATTTAAAAATTATAACTACATGCATAAGCCAAATTCCACAATAATAATCAATAACTGTATACTGTAAAACCCAATAATTAAAGTTAAGGAGTTTTATATTTACAGAATGTTATCACAGGGTTAAGATTTGTGCTAATGGAAATTCTAGATCACAGGACAGATTTTCTGCAATTTCTATACAATCTCTTTAACAAAAAAAATCAAACATTCCGTCTCATTCCAATTATAAGTAATGATTTTGTAAAATTATGTTCTGTAAGCCTTCTAAACTGATATGTCTTTGGAGTTTTATGAACTTTTTATAAAAAAAGAAATATAATTGTAAACAATAATAAAAATTTGACTTCAGGATCTCTTGGAAAAAAAAAAATATGGTAAACTGCAAAGCAGTGAAATAAATTAAACTAGAAAGTGGAGTGTGATTTTTTTTTTGGGGGGGGGGGGAGTTAAATGGTTGCTGAGGGTATGAAATAATCATTTGTTACATTATTAACACAATCATAATTAGTTTTCAGGAGTTCTATACTTCAGAAGCAATGCCAGATTTTTTTATATGAAAGAACTTTATGCATTTTCAGGAATATAAATGTTAATAATATATGTACATATGTGACAGTAGTCAGCTGGTTCTTGAGGAATGAGGACTTAAGACTTTGAAAATTTGACAATGAACAGCATGGAAAACCAAACTCTCATATTTTAGGTACTATCTCAGCGACTCCCTATCTATCTTTCCTGTCCATATTAATTAATTTGACTATGCCACATCGATCTTAGTTTGTTAGGAAAGAAATAAGGCAGTGGCTTACTGGATATTGAAGTTCAGCATTACCATTCAGGATGGGAGGAACTTCTTCAAAATTTTAGAGGGTCTGGCACACGGGCAGTGTTCTTTGTGAAAAAGAAAATTTTAAGAACTTCCTCTTACTCTGAAAGGTGATGCATAACTTACATTTTAGGTATGGCACCCTATTTTTCTTTTTGCATACCAATTATGTAAATATTTCACATAAGCCATGCGTCACACTTTCCCTTTTTCCGAACACTATCAATAATTCTGACTATGTCAGATTATCCTTATTTTCTTTATAAATTGCTTAGCTGAAATTGGAGATTAGTGACTGGTCTCCATCATCGGATAAACCAGGTTGTGCTCTCACTTTTTCCTATCCATATTAATTAATTAGATAAGGAAGGCTAACCCAAAATATGTAACAAGTATTAAATTGTCTTCTAATAAAATCAAATATTGTAAATTTTTTGCTGATATGCAAAATGTATGCACACACAATAATTCAAGGAAAATTCAATTCACAAATAATTGAGTTTTTAACAGTAGATCAATTAAAATTCTTCATATTCACTCATAGTTACATTCCATTGATAGTATATGTTTTTAATGTAAACTTTACATTTCTGCAGTTGAAGTCTAGTTACTAATGAAACAATGAGAGCACTTAGAATTTTGTTTGGGTCTTCCATGAGGGACAAAGTCAAAAGATAAAATTATTGAAAAATGTAGAAATATGAGCAGGTTTCTGGAAACTAAAATGTCACAAGAATACCAAAGTTAGGATCACGAAATACATAAATGTTGTCCTCAGATGTTGGAAAATTCATAAAATTTGATTAATGTTGGTTAATGGTACTCATTTTTTCACAAGAAGTGATTGAATGTGAATATAATTTATAAAAACTGAATTGTATATTCCATAATTAATTTTGAGAAGACTTGGAACAAGGGGATCAGTACCCAGGAAACAGGTTTTCTTGAATTTGCACGATATTTGTAATTTATTGACAGTGTGAATGGGAAAAAATTTTCAGAAAGATTTTGTGGACTTATTTCCGCATTTATTTATTTAACTTGCTGAAATCCAATCAACACTATTTTTAGGAAACTAGAAATAAACCTAAGTAAAAGACTGAAATACATTAAAGTTGCCAGTTAAAAATGCAATTTAATGTGTGAGCAAGTCCAAGAAAATTACCATGGAAACCAAGATGGATTCATTTTAAAATAAATAAAGCAGGACTGAATGTTTTATTGAAATTTTAAACACAGTCCACTTTTAGCTTTCCAAAGTTATAAGATTCATTGTAGAAGGTTTTCTAATGTCACAACAAAATATGTGATTTACATAATTCAAAATAAGTGATAAAATATTATAATAAACATGTCTTCGTCCTACATTATAAAATCTGTATTTAACATTTTCTGTAAGTACAACCTCTAAAATATAATTAATCTGTCATTGGCATTCTTAAAAACTAATAAAAATTAAATACATGTCATTTTAATTTTTTGGTACATATTTGCAATGATATTTATTCAGAGAAATGGGTGCAACAGGTTTTGTGGCATTCCTGAATGTCTTCTTTTATGCATCAGAAAAAATCAGTTCAACAGATCCTGAAAATATCAACACAATTTATAAAAATAAATTATTTGAAGGTTAATAACTGTGACAATGCATCAGCGTTCTCTTACTCAGAGTACTGTTTGACAGAGGTCCTACGTTATTTCGTTGTAACTTTATTTTCATTTCAATCATGAAGCTAAAAGATGGATACCAACACAAAAATTAATCTACAGATACACTGAAGATTGCCTGGCTACCACTGGTTCATCAATAATAAAAATTAAGAAAAAATGAATTCATCAAATAACAATTGCAAATGTTTTTAATATTTTTAATGAATATAAAACGAAACTTGAACTGATGAGTAAGTGGCAACCATGCATACTCATTTCTCGCAAAACAAATATAAAATTGACATTTAAAATATAAAATGTGGCAGATAATACCTTGTAGCGGCGGAGCCCAGGACTTCTTCCTCTGCAAACTGTAAACTCAGCCTCAAATGCATTCTTTAGTACTAATGATGCAGTCTTCTTTCTACAGATGGTGAACTTTACTTAGGGACTGACAATCAGTCTCTGGACCCCCGAAAAAATTGTCTGTTAGACTCCCCAGTACATTACACGAACAAGACTAAGGGAAAAGTAATGGCTAGAATGTTGTGTCTCACACTCTGACTTAAGAGCAATCATTCTCCAAAGAAACCTTTTGTTATGTAACATTAGAAAAGGATTTCTTTAATTTATAATAATGATGGAAAATAAAAACATTTTACAACAAAAGTAAAATAGGATACAGTTTGGAAGGTCGATTATCTGAAGATGACAAGATTAGTCACTAGTTAGTTGAAAACTACTTTCTTACAAAGGAGTGGGTTTTCTTCATTGAAAGAATAAAAAAATCCTTGTACATATTCCCTATTGAAAAACAGATGTTCTGTTGAAAGAAATGTACAAAATATTGATTTTTTTAAACCAACTTTCACTTTAATTTTAATACTTGTGTTTCAAATATAAGCAGCAGACAACTTAGAATCCACAGAAAAAAAGATACACAAAATAGTTAAATGTAAATCAACTAATAATTTGACAAACATGTGGCTGTTACAGTTTATCCAAACAAGTCCAATGATTCACTGCAAAATTATATCACAGAGTATTGTATTCACAAAAGTTACAGTTTTCAGTATTTGCTGAACTTATGGAGTAGGCTAATGGAAAGAGTCTTAATTTCATAGAAAATATCACTAGTGTGAGTTTTTAAGTAAACTCCTTTCATTGACCTACTCCAACCCAACCCAACCTACAGAGGTAGAATCCCACCCCACTATTTCACCCTCTGCCACTTGCTCTCCATCTTACCTCTCGCTTCTTTTCCTCTTCTAGCTGAAGTTCTCTTCTCCTTTCCATTTCTTCCATCATTTGCTTCTCCATTATTTTTTTAGCTTCCTCTACCCTTCTAAGAACCTCTGCCTCTATTTCCTCTTTCCGTTTCTCTAACTCCTCCTCAACTCTTTTTTTTACTAATTCCTCAATCCTTTTGGCAGTTTCTTCCTCAACCATTTTTTGTTCTAGTTCCCTCTGCCTCCTGGAATAACAGTCATAACTATAAAAAGCTTTAAAAATGTTTGATATAATATTTCAATACCATAATAATACATTATTGGAAAACAAATAAATATAAAAAGGAATAAAATATTGTAATTTAAAACAGAAAAATAAATGTAAGATAGAATCAAGAGCAATATTTTTTTTAAAAAAAGAACTTGTACATGTCATAAGGCAGAATACTTTACAATAATGCTCCAAGGATAATTGGTAATATTGTACAAAATACAGTCTCAAGCTAGAATCCCAAATTGTAAATACAATGCCTCATACTATTTATGAATTTGATCAGATCATTCAGAGCAAATTGTACTTTTATTTTATACGTACTCTATACAGCTAAATTAATTCACAGGAATAATAAAATGCTACAATCACAAGATAGAATATAGCTTTGGAGTTATATAAATATTGCAATACTTATGAACAATTTTTATTACTGAGAAATGACAACATAAAATATTTTGGGTTGTTTTTTTAGACACTTCTTCTTATAATTTAATTATGGTATTGTATGATGTTTCAGTTTTGTTAAATGTACATTTTCCATTCACCTACCATGGTGATATTCACATTAAGTCAATTAAAGCCAAACAAACTGTTCAAAAAATAATTAGGAGTTGAGATAAAGCTGTCATATGAATCACAATGACTGCACATGCAAAAAACTATTCACTTATATTTCAGATTATGCATTTGGGTAAATAATTCACAGTATTTTAAAAACCTTGGTATAACAGTGAATGTTATACTTTCTAAATATGAGTTTTATTAAATTACAGGAAAAGTGCATCAATGTTTGGAGAATAGTTTATACACTACCGATTTTTAATAATTAAGACTTGTGTTAAACTGAGCTCTGGTCTACACTCATTATACTTGTCTGACAAGACTTGCTACATCTTGTTAGCTATACCCTGCAATATAGTATTGTGTCAGTGGGCCGAACTATGAATACATCAATGCTTCTGTTAACTAATGCCTAGTTGTAAAGTTATGGAAAGTTAGTTAGACTGTATCTCCCAACATTTTTGATAGTATGCAAAAAAAAAATTGATTCTATTTTTAATTGCTTTGCTTTAATAGAAAAAAGGAATTTTCTTTTCAAAAAGTTGCAAACATGTAAAATTAGTGATGCTACCAAATTCAATGAACAGCACATCACTCACAATTCTCTTAGTAATTTTGTACAAACAAGCTGGCACACTAAAAGAATAAATATAACTATGTCATAATGTTTCATATTAATCAAATTCAATATTTAATATCATCTTCACATATCTAATGGTTAACATTATAAACTAAAATAAATTCCTCTACATAATAAAAGTATGGAATAAAGCAAATTTAAATATTAACAAAGATTTACCGCTGTCTTTCCATTTCAGCTAATCTTTCCACTTCATCCATTTTTCTCTCATGATAAGATCTTTTTCTTGAATGGCTGGTTGTTCTAGGAATTTCATCAGAACCATCTGTACTACTGCTAGATGATTCAGAATGTGATCGTTTCCTATTAGATAAATTTGAAATTACTATTGGTGACAATGAAAAAGGTATCAAAATTGTGTGTGAACTAATTACATATATAAATAGAAAAATAACAGACAATGGGTGCTAAATAAATACCACACATTTCTGCAATTCTTGTCGATTGTGTCAGGTAATTCATAAAAATCACAAGAGCCATAAGAACAACACACCACACAACCAGGTGACAAATTCACAAGTTTATCAAGAATTGGAGACGTGTGGTATTTATTTAGCACCTAAAAGCAAATTGTAACAAGTATTTGATAAGATATTGTAGTCTATACCAAAGCCAGTTTCATATTAGTTTAATACAAGTAAATATTTGACAATCAAATAATAATAAATAGATGAATACAGCAACTATATTTACAAAATCTAAAAATCAATTACTTGCTAAGATATCGAAAACCAAACATAACGCATAAAATAATAAGCGTATTTTACATTGTAGAACAAATGAAATACATGGAACATGTCTTACAAAGATAAGCCTGTTTTTAAAAAGTTATAATTCAATTGTGTAAACCATTTAGACGAAACTTGGAATCATGACTACACTATTTGAAATTTACAGTTACTCTACACAAAATTATGTTAATGTTTTATCATTATTGTTGTCCATTACCTTGCCTTGTTACTTCTTTCTCTTGATTTTTCGGAGTGTTTACTATGAGAGCTTCTCTCACGAGACTTCGATCTTTTACGACTATGTTTACTCTTGTGTCTCCTCTTAGGTGACTTACTTCTTGTTCTCGATCTACCCATCTTCTAACTTGATAACACAAATAAACAATCAAAACTTCTAACGCTACATACGCTTCGAATCCATTCTCACTTCACACTCCAGCCGCCATGATTTTATGTTAATCAAAGAACATGCATGGATATAAGCTGTTCTGACAACGGTGGCCCATGTCGATTAATGTTCTAATATTTCTTGAAAGATTATAATTACCTGTCTTCAAATTAAAACCTGTTATACAAGTTATATAATTTTTTGATGGATCATTTGGTTTAATTCTGCAATATATTTCAAAAATCCACATATTTCTTACGTGTTGGTTCCACTTTTATCCCTTCACCAATAATCTCCGTATTCTTATTTCAGTTAAAGCCACAAACTAATATAAAGCAACTGTGAATCATTTAATACTGGTTTGACGTCCGGCAGTCCATTAAATCTATTATACAGAATTGATTATAAAATGAAAAACTGACCGTCAGTTTCAATAAACATATATAATAAATATATGGAATAAACCTAGTTACCTGCACATAAAAGTCATGGCTTGTATATTAAAAAAAGGTGTTATTTTAGATTTAGTAAGTCCCAATAATTTAGAAATGAAATAGCGGAATTTATTTTTCAGGATCAAACTGAAAAATAATTATAATTCGAAACAGACAAGTACCAAATACTAATGTTATTCGGTAAAGTTAAAGATACTTAATAGTTATATTTATCTGACTTCAATGAATAATAAAGGAAAACGCCAAACAAATTTGTCAATAATTTTAATAAATTAAAAATTAGAACATATTAATAAAATGAAAAATTTACACGACGTTTATATATATATATATATAAATTACCAAATCAGTAAATAATTTATTTCTTGAAATATGAACACACGTTTAAATTATTGTGAAGAAAATTTCTAAACGTGTTCACTTATAATACATATTGTAGCCAAAATAACAGTCATTTTCATAATTCCGAAGATTTATAGGCTTGACTAGTATTGTAAGCAATTTTATGAAAATATTTACCCAATTATGCCAAACGTTATGTATACTTCTGATGTTTACTTTTGAGAATTAACGGTTTCTTTAATCGGATTTAATAAAAGTAATTGCTGAATTAATATGCTAGATTGTAGTATTCTGTGAAATATAATTGTATTTAATATAAATGTTTAAAATACATGTTTTCATTTTATTCTTTAACAAGAAATTAAATTATTGATTTTGCTGTTTCACATTATTTTCTATGATTATCATTGGTTCCACAATTGATTGTGGAGCTACTTTGTTGTTCTTTTGAGTTCTTAGGATCGTGAGAATTGCAAGAGGTAAGTTAGCTTATTGGTTTTTGTATGGAAATTTATAGTTTTTTACTATTCAATTAAAGTATTTGTGTTCATTTTTCTTCAATTGTATCAGAGAATTTATTGTAATGAATATCCTTTATTTATAGTTCCTATTTTTAGTGCATTTAGTTATTTATTATACGTCCTTGGCGGCAGCCATTTTAATTTATCCGTTTAGTAAGAGTACGCTGTACCGTTCTGAAAAAGCTAGGAATTAAATTGTAAGTATTCATATATGAGATCGAATTTTAAAGCAACCGTGTGTGATAATTTACGCACATAAATTCGCAATACTTAAAAATTTACAAAGCATTGCCGTCATTGTACATTCAGCGTGCATACAATTAAATCGCAGATTTTTGTCGGGATATGGATATGTTGGTATTCGGGACAGTGCGCACTTTTCTGCGATTTATTAGTTGAACGCTTTATATATTTGACTTTTTATACCCTTATGAATTCCTTATCGTCTTGGAATAAATCTTGCATCATTTAATGATTTGTAATAAAAAAAACCAAATTTAACTATGCTAATATTGCTTGTGTGTATAGAAAAACTTATTTTATTGTCTCATTTCCAATAATTCTTAGAGTATTTGTCTCAGTGCCATTATTGGTTTGTTATATAATGGGTATTTTTTTAAAAAAGAATAATTGTGTTTTTCAGCTTTTCATTTACTGGTATTAACTGTTTTTAAATAATTGAGAACCTACCTATCTTTGTACTCTTTAAATGCCTTTTATAATTTCTTTAAATTATCAAAGAAATTTTCTAATGATCAATTACGCTGAGCTTCAATTTCAGGTAAGCCACCAACTATTTCTCTCAACTTTTCTTATGAATTATATATATAAAAGTGACTAGGTCAAATTAAATAAATTCAGATAGGAAAAAGAATCAATGTGTGCCAACGAGGCTCGAATTCATATATATTATATTATATTAGGGAGGATATGTGTGTAAAGGAAAGATTCTGTGGCTTACCTGAAAGTGAAGTGCGGTGTAGCCATAGGGAATCGAAGGTTCTTCAAATTTTCGGAGGCTCTCAGCCTACTTCCTGAAGAAGGAAAATTTGAAGAACAATCTAACAATCTTTGGTTCCCTATGGCTACACTGCACTTCACTTTCAGGTAAGCCACAACCTATATATATATATATACACACACATACAATATTAGGAGAATCCATTCAGGAATTGGTACTAATTCGGTGACAAAGTCACATTCAAACTTGGATAGTGAGGAATGATAGAAATAAAATAGGAGGATTACGCTTTATGTGAATTCATATGCTCAGGCGAAGAATTACGCACATAGAAAAGCATACGTTCAAAGCAGAGAGAAGGATGGAAGAAGGAATTTGTATATATATATAAAAATATAAATGAATAATTGGTTTGGAAAGGATGTGGCTTACCTAAATTGAAGCTTGACTGGCACCAGGACAGAAGGAAGTTTTTGAAAATTTCATTGCATTCTGTGCACCAGATGGTGCCTCTAAAAATGTGACGTTTTTAATTTGGGAATTTGCTAATATATTTTTCTGACTAACAGGCTGATGTTTTTAACATTTAGTTTGATGTTGACATTAGTCTTGTGCATGATCAATGTATGAATTTTGAGATATAGTGAAGTATTTGATCAACCCTTTGTTTTGTTGAACTGAAAGTATTGTTATACATACATTTTTAATTTTATTTCTGAACCATGTGCTTATTTTCATTAGTGTAATTTATTATTTGAATTTGTAGCTCAATATAAACACGGATGGTCATTCAAATCTAGAAGAAGCTTCTTGATTCTTCAGTATGGAGGTTTCTATGAATCCAGACTTGATAGCTCATTCACTTAATTTTCATGGACAACAGTTACAAAAGCTTTGGGAAGGGGAGAGAGGAGAGGATGACTTGCTGAAGCTAAATGTGGACTCCAAAGTTCTAGACTTTGAAGTATATCAACAAAGATCAAAGCATTTAAGGTTTGTGTAGTTTAATGCACTAATATTTGTTTTTTATACTGTTGAAATGGGTGATAAAGATGATATATTTCAGCTTTCAAGACAGAGGGAAGCGCCTGAAACTTCAACAATTTATTGTGAAGAAAGCGACTGCATTGTTTGATTCTTCATTGCTTGACACAACAGAAGAAGTGAAGGAGAAGTTAACTGGTGAGGATGGTATGTTTTTATTTTAAAAAATCCGATTTTGAAGACTTGTGAAATATGTATAACTTGCAAATACGGATCACTTTGCTATTCTGAAATTACAATTTCAATTGTTAGGTTTAATAATAAAATTGACAAAAGTATGTGTGGGAGATGAATGTTAACCCTTTTCTTGCTTAGACCACACATTTTTTACATGTGTATCCAGATTCTATCAATATGGTATCATAATAAATAAATTCTCATAGGTTAGATTTAATAACAGCTATCTTAAAAAGTGATCCAAGGGGAAAATTTAGTAATATTCATTGATAAAAAGAGTATAGTTTGTACTGAAGTTCAGATATTTGGAATATAGTTATTTTTTGCTTAAGCATTATAAGTCTTAAATAAGGATTTATTTAAATGTCTGATGTACTATTTAGAAATCATATTCGGTTGTATTTGTGTGTTTACATTTTGTTGCAAGTTTTTTTTAGGAGTCCAGTTTAGTATCTCCGAAAGATGTGCAATTTTTTCCAATTAAATTATAAAATAAGATGATTACATAAAAGTTATTGCCAATTTATAATTATATTGATAGATGTGAGCAATTGAAATTACTAACTTTATATCCCTGTACAATTAGATTGTTATGCATAGCTTGGATGATATAATTCAGTATGTAGACAACAATGTCTTTCAAACAGGCTCAAAGTTATTGTTTAAGGGCTTATGACAAATAATTTTGAGGTTTAGTGGTGTGAATCTCATTTTGTTCAAGTGTAATCCCTTCTGGGTGCACATTAAGATTTCCACATCTGTGCTAATTACATTAAAATGTAAAGAAAATATTACAATTTACACTTTACTTGTGGGTTCACAGTTATTGTTACTACACCATGATATCTGAGGTACTGTGTGCACAGAAGTCTAGTCTTGCAGTGATGTGAATTTAATAATTTCTAATTCCCATATCTGCCTTAATAAGCAATAAGTTTTTGCAATCATATTATGTTTAATTAATTTAATTGCAAAAATAAATTAGTTTTAAGATTTTCTGCCTAGAATTTTAAGTTTAAAATATTTTCTGATATCTAAATTTTATGAAATGTTCTGTTTCTAGATTGCTATGCTGTTATGCCGCCATATGAAACGTTTATCAATCTGGATAAACAGAGTAGAGTGAGGCATTTTTTTCAGGTAAACTTATTGTCTATCTTCATATCTACATATTGATATATGTAATTATTTACCTACTTTTCTAGTAATTGATTGTTTATAAATTGGTTTAAAAATTTATGGCTTTCCTGAAATTACTGGTTGGTGTCAATGTCAGACAGAAAACTAAACCAATTTTAGAGGTGTACAACATGTACACATACTTAATTAAGTCTCAATTATCTGTTAAGAAAAGATTCCATTGATGGGAATTCATACTTTATTTTTCCAACAGCTTCGACCATTGTTACTCATTATCTCATTTACATTTACTTCTTCTGATAAGACGATTATTTATTATTAGGACTTATTCCAATGTCTTACCATCTAGATACAGCTTGTGTGATTAGATTTTAGAATTAGTCTTATCTTCACCAAACTTTGCTCTGTATTTGTAATTTCACTTCAATTATTGTCAAGTGTGTGTATGTTTGTATATGTGGGATATTTTTGTTAAAACTATTTTTCTTTTATTTGTTTATATGCTTGTATGTGTGTGGACTATTGATTAATTACTAATGTTTAATGTGGGAATTAGTCATTAAGTGATATGTGACCCTTGGAAATCAATACTAGTGAAGATTTTCTGTTTGGTTACTGACTTGGGGCATGTGAATGCTTAATGATAAAAGTTCTTTAAATTTGTGATTACATGATTAATGATTACTGGTTTTGAGAAAAATAATTGTGACTTCATTTTATATAACCAATTTATATATTGAAATTCTACATTGTCAATTTCAATTCCTTTAGTTAACCTTATATTGTATACTTTTAGGTTATAATGAGAATAAATTATTCAATATTTTAAATAATTTATGAATTGTTGCAGAGTGTGAAGAAAGGAGATGTTGTAATTTGTACCATTGCTTCAAAGTCTGTTCCTGGAATGATGCTGAAGGTCTTGTACTCTGAAGGTGAACAAACCAGATATGTGGCTGACATTGGTGTCAAGGTAGTAAATATTGTGAAAGCAGTAAATTACTTAGATAGGATTAGATACTTTAAAGCTTGTACACTTCTCTTCCAGCATTGACAATTATCCATAAAATGAAACAATCATTTGAATTAATGATGTAGACTAAAAATAAGTCCTAGTTCTTGATTCAGTAATTATAGCAATATTTATGGAAAAGGGATTATTTTTAAAGTATTTTATTAACCTTTTTATTTTCAATTTTTGTTGAATAGCTTGAATTTGTTAACAATTTGTAACATTTCATATTTTGAGTCGCTTAGTACTCCTTATTTATTTTTCATATACACTGTATTACATCTTGTATTAAACAGAAGTTGGTTCAATATAACTTATAAATAAAAAAAAATCATGTAGGTATAATTCAGATTTTATGATCTAATTATGAGAATTGTAGCCATGGTCACATAAATTATTTTGACATTGCCACATTGTCCTAACTTTCTTATATTTAAAAGCAAATAACTTCTGTTTGCCTGCTATTTTTACATAATACATTCAAAAGGTTTCCATTACCCAGCCTCTAAAAGTAATTCCGAAAGAACCAAATATTTGCTACAAATGTGAAAAACTATATTGGCAAAACAAAAGACATGTTAATATTTGGATCAATGAACTTTTAGTAATATGCAGTCAGAGAAGTCCAAACTAAAGTAATGTGTACAGGTTTACCATAAGTTTAATTTTCAATTCTCAAAACTAACTAATGTAATCTGGACACTTTTTTTGACCAAAATCTAAATGCCCTTTGAACTGAAAAATTGGACCTCGACTCTTTTATTTCAAAATACAAATATATTGAAAATTCCCAAATTTCTGATAATTTATGTTCTTAGACAATTCTGAAAACATTGGATTATTCTATTTTTACACTTAATTATAGATTATAGATTGTGGCTGACATAAAATTTTAATCATATATTAAAACCATCTTTGGATTGTTGTTGATTTAGCACATATTTACTTTTTTATTCTTCCAAAAGATAAAATATTCTTTATGTGATACTTTCTAGTCTCATCATTGTAAAGATACAGGTATCCAACATAAAAATATTTTTTTTTATGGTTGACAGGAAAAAATATGCATTAACTTTGTGCACAATGTCACAAAATAATTTACTCTTCACTTGGATTCTTAATACTTAAAATTTTTTAGTATATATTCATAAAACTAGGTTCTTCAATCTATTCATTAACCAGAATTGTAAATGCTCCATTAAAGGTATTGTAGAGTGTCAAAATACTATAGCATTTAAAAAATGGTTGTGAATCCACCAGCATCAGCCTTTGATATAAAGGTAAGTGAGAAATTGTTTTAGCTCTTGAATATGTAGCTGAACCAGAACTAATTTAAAGAGGAATGCAAATTAAACTACTTATAATGAGAATCTACATTGACGAAAGTTTTGAGTTCTCCATTAATTATGCTCCATAATTATGTATATAGGAGGCACACACGAATTACAACTACTACAAGGTTGTGTGTGGTGCTGAAATTAAAATAAAATGCTATCTGGAATTGTAATATAAATATTTTATTCCATATCTTGCTGAAATGCTTTATCCGGGAAGAGAGATTTGCAGAAATGAAATGCTCAGATTTATGTTTTCAGAAAAGGGAAATTACTGAAATAGTTATTAGCAGTGTCTCTAATAAAACCGTTTATAAGGCAAGAATATATCAATTCAAAATTGTGAAGTTATGAGATCACATTGCTTTCATTTCAGAAACAGTTGTAAGGAAAAACACAATTCAGTAATTCTTTGCACTATTGAAATTTCACCTGTTTGGAATCTTATTATGCATACAATGAAGATCTATCAAATCTGACCTGATATGTCCTGATATTTGATCCTGGAATTAAAGCATTGATTTCAAAATTTTTGTGAATTCATTGAAGAGTTGGTTCATTATTGTTGTTAATGTTGTATTTATGGTAAGTCACTTTATTATAAGTGAAATTTTTGTAAAAAAAATATTTTTTTGCTTTTTCACGCATAATATACTTGTATGAATGTTGGCCGATAGTTTCAACTGTTTGAAGAAAATATATTTTCAAATTAAGACTGAAGAGGATTGAACTTTTATTTAATTAGGACGTTTTTTAGTTGAGACTTATCAAGATCATTCCATTGAAATGTTACAGTTGAAGTTTTGTAAGCAATTTTTTAATGCTTATATTCTACATTGCATAGTTGCTGGTTCTACTATTTTAAATTCCTGGGTGCAGTTTTAGAATCTATTCTAAATTTTGGCTATCAAAGTAAATATTATTCCACTTATCTTCAATCTAAATGAGTTTTTATCATGTCTACTTTCACAAATGTCATTTGGTACTGGAACAGTTTTTTAAATTATTTGTTTTCACTTTTAAGTTTTCCAAGTAAGAATGCCATTTTTCTGGAAGTTCTCTACAGATTTTTGTAGAGTTGTAAAGAATTTCATTTGTGAGTGTCCAATTGTATTGCTTGCGAACTTAGGCAGTAAAATGCTTGTTTATTGGAAGCCCATCATAGTAACAATATTTCAACATACGAAAATTTTGGAGATGATTTTGTTGTGTCCATAAACATACTCCTCTATTGGTTTCTTTAAAAAATGGTGCTTGAAAAAGGAATAAGTTGTAACATGTTCAAATATCTGAAAAGAATCATAATGACTAATGGGAAAACATTTTTTCCAATTTTACCAAAGTAGTGATCATATCTTTCCAGGATTTTAATGATGTATGATATGTAATAATTGTTTCTTTATGTGTATATACATCTTCTATTTCATTTCTTTAGAAGAACCAGGATGAGATATGTAAAAATGTTGGGCCAACAACAAGAAATTTGACCATTTTTATATAATAAAATCAGTGCTTACAACAATGGATTTATATGTAGCAAGTTTTTAATATAATGTATTTGCAATCAAGGAGTACAGTATTGTGTTTCGAAGAAGGTGGACTAATCTCTGGAAGAGTTTTAAAGCTGTCACTGCGCAATATAAGGTAAATTGAATAGTCCATATAAATCTGTCCAATATACAAGATTTGTAATGGTTTGACATTTAAATGTGTCATATTTTCAGTTGTGATGGTCCAGCAAAATATGGGCAAAATGGTTTTCACTGGAAATAAAATGTGAGAAAATTTACTGAAAGTAAAATGCAAAGTCATTGTATAAGAAAACAATTAGAAATCGTGATTATGAAATTCATAATTCTGTTTCTGAATAAGTTCATATTCCTTTATTGCGGTCAGCTTATTTATAAGAATACTGTCCTTTAAAATATTGATTTGAGTTTTAAGCAGAAATGGAACTACAAAATTTAATGGTTAAGTATTTCTACCTATAACCTTTAAAATCTCAGTTCAAGCAAACATAGTGAATACCTTTGAGACAGATGTAGCAAACTCAGGTGACTAGATAATTGATTTGAAGTTTGTGACGAAGATTATAAATTGGGAGAAAATGAAATAATTTGGACTGCAAAGCATCGATTGAAGAAGCTGAAGATTTCTATTTATGTTTATAAGCTCCTCTGTCACTCAGAGTAGGAAACAAATAGTGTGAATATTTTACAAAAGCACAAAATTTATGTAACCATATTGTTATGTCATTGTATTGGAGAGTAGATGAGAAATTACTATGATATGTGTAATTTTTGTCAGAACTTGTATAATTTTTTTTTATAAATGAAAATGTAATTGATCTTCAACTTTGTAAAAATTGCTTGTATTTTTTAACTGAGTGAATACCTCAGACATTCAGATATATATTTATTATGGCGTAAGCTTGATATTGCCTTAGTATTTAAGTAGAATTTTAATGACTGTGAAAATCAAGGTTATCCATAATCCAGTTTCTTTGGAACTTTTTGCTTGCCATTAAGAATCGATCAAATTTAATAAAATAAATTTTAAATTTCCTCACCTATGTGGTACAAATTCTCTACACATAAAGATTAAACTGGAAAAAGTACATATATTAGTGGATAAAAATTTTATACAATGATTTAAAGTTTAATGCAAACTGTTTAGGAATGCCCTTCTAATAAGGATCTGATTAATGTAGTCTTCGGTAATCAATTAAATGGAATTGTAACTGTCTCCAAAGTGTTGTAGTAAGTTAACAATTCCACTCTGTTGATTTTCCAAGAAAACTATTAGACACCTATACTGGTAGAACATCCCACTTCATAGAATGTTTAGTTCTGTGTTGAATTTGAACTGATTGAATATAAGTACTATATTTATTTGTATATGCCACACACCTTTTTTACTCTAAGTTTTACTGAAAATGGGGTGCATTTAATACATGAATTATAGTTTGTGAGCCGGGCAAGTTTGTCAAAACACGTGAAGTTTTGAAGGGTTACTGAAACACCACATGATTTTGACAAACCTACCGGGTTGGAATCCTGAGAATTTATTCCATTATCTACAACAGGAAAACCTTTGGTCTGCAATTTAAAAGCAATTCTTGCTTTACCTTATCCTAAATAAGATGGATTTAGTAGGTTTGGTTCTGGCTTATTCTACCTGTAAGATTGATGCTTCGTTACTCTCTAACGATTACCTTTATTGTTAACATTGTAAGTGAATTTTTGTGAATCAAGAGAGAGAATAAACTATTTGTACAAGAAAATAACTTTTTATCAAATATTTTTTTCTGTAAACAAGGTTAGAAAAATACGGGTGCATGTCTTATACGATGTGGCATACACGAGTAAATACGTGGCCAGGGAAGGAAGTGACTAATAAATGAGTAATGGTCCCTGAAGTTAGTTTTCTTTGATTAATTCATGTAGGCAATGATCACTGCAATTATTAATGACAGTATGAGCAGATAAATCCATTTCTACATGTATTTTTAATCATAGGAAACTAGTTTACTTGAAGAAATTGATGCACATGTTTATCTTTGATTTTGTGGTATCTGCAATATTTTTTGTTTAAACAATGCTATGCATGTCATCGATTAACTTTAATTTAAGGAATTACTAGAACTAATAAATTATCAATCATTTACATAAGTGTCATGGTTAATGTCAAAATATTTACAGGATAAAGAATTCATTTGACTTTCAAAATATAGGTTTCTCTCTTTTACTATGGAAATTACTTCATCATATTCTGGAATATTGTTTTGGTTTGTTCTGCAACATTTCTTACATAAGTGATGCTTTGAAGTTTCTCTTAATATATGGACCTTTTTAAACTGCAGAGTTTGGCAAAACATTCTCATAACTTATTTACTTTGTTAATATGTTTATGCAGTATGAAACAGCAAATTATGTATGGTAGGTGAGTCACATTTCATCTGAACAATATTTTATACACTAAAATACTCTACTCCTACAAGGCTTCTTTAATTTATTAATCAATATTTTATGTTGTGCTATAATTAATTTTATGAGATTCTTATATATATATATATATATATACTTTTGTCATTAGGCTTCCAATTTAAATACGTGTTAAGAAGAATTTGTCTTTATTTCTTAGGGTTTGAATACAGTTGTGTTTACATATTTTGTGTATGTTTGATTACAGGCATTCTGTCCTTCGGCCAAGATTATACCAGCTGTGGACAAGAAGTCTGTAACACGTAACTACCTGATCAATGATACTGTCTGCTGTGAAGTTTTGGAGGTCATAGGTGAGAGTGACAAGCTCGTTGTTGGAATGAAGGGTGTTGCCCTTCCTCCGGATTCTGAGTATGCGAATCGTCTTGGTCTTATTAGTAGTGAAGACTTTCCAGATGTATACAAGTAAGTTATGGAAAGGTTTCTAGCATTTGGTATGTCTTAAATATTTTGGAATCATGTATCAATATTAATAAATTGTATGGTTCTATGTTTGATTTTTGTTTGTGGAAAATGATGTTGGGTGGGGTGAGGATGGTCTCTTATTCTGAGTTCAAAATAATTAACGAGAAAAGCAGGAAATAATGTACCCATTAACCAATAATTTTTTATTGACACATTAAAACAAACCTCCTTTAATATTTTCTTTTGAATTCCCATTTTTAAATATATTAATGTCTTCTTATTTGACATTACAGCATGTATAAACAATACAAAAGCAAACAAATGAAAATACAAATAGTGCTTATAATATAGCACCATCCAGCCAAAATGTACTGTTTTGTTGGAAAAACAAATGATGCACAAGCTATAAATTCTATGAGAAAAGGCTTGATTTGGAAATAGGTTTCCTTTTCAGCATTAAACTACACAAGATACAGCAGTCTTGTTTTTTATATAAATATATATATATATACATATACCAGCCCACCTGACTAGGGAGGCATGTTGTTAAGAGATGTATGATGGATATATATGAATTATGTGCTTTTATAAAAGTCCAGTACTGTAACGTAACAGCTTTAAAGCCAACAGAATGGCAGGTGAGATCCAGGTATTTTGTTGGTTCATTGATTAGAGGTGTGGACAAGTTAGTATAAATTAAATTTCGTTACTACACAAATAGAATTATTATTTCAGAATAAAATTTCTGCAACCAGTCAGAAATTTCTGACACTGCTGCATAATGCATCCAGTATCCCTAGTATAAATTCAGATGATTGTTGCAAAAAGTATGATGTGAACAGATGGTAGGCCTTTTTTTTCAAATGTAAAAATCATTTTGTAATGTTACCTTATTGCGTGTTTGGTAATAGAAATCTATTATTTGTCGATTGTTATGAATTGCTCAAGTCAAACTAATGATGTCCCAATTATATGCCTTGTATTTTGTTTGTTGAATTTAGTGAATTGGAAATATCCTTGTTAATAAATAATTCAATTGGAACAAATTGAAAAATAAGACAATTATGGAATTAGTTTTTAAATACCATATATTCTTCGTTATAATTTCTTTATTTGTAAACAATTTTAACAAACTTTCTTAATTGTTCCAAACTTTCTCAAACTGATGCCTTCAGCAGTCCAACTGTAATAATCAAATTGTTTCACAGGAGCCAATACAAGGTTTTAAATGGGCAGCAATGTGTACACCTTAACATTTTTCTTATTTGATGCTGTTTGTTTAGGAAATCACAAGAAATGAAGGGAGAGACATACTTGAAGCTGTTGGAGAAAACTCTGGGATATTTCAACCCGAACAACATCAATTACCTGACCAACATGATCGGCCTTGGCAACACTAATTTTTCCCACATGTCAGGAATGAGGTATGACATGTATTTTTTTGTATTTGTATTTTGTTAAATCTTATTTAAAGTATAAATCTGTTATCGGTTAAACTTAAAATTTATTTTATTATTTGACTTATTTTTCATATGCAGGCAAATGTACCTTCCAGTAAAATTGTTTTTTCTCATATTTATATAAAATTATCTTTAGGGGAAGGTTTCCAGAGCAAGAATATGCTTCAGAACTTCGTCAAGTTCAAGCCAGCAAGTGGGCTTTCCGAAGTGTTGCAGAGGGCATTGAACACTTTAAATCAGGAAGACATTCAGAAGCATTCCAATGTTTAAATAAAGCCTTAAACATTGATCCCAGGAATGTGGAGGGGCTAGTTGCACGAGGAGCACTGTATGTGATTTAGTTATATTCAATTCTAAAAATAGACATTTTTTTTATTTATATTTTATTGAACCTTTCATAAAAGAACTACACATTTTAAAAACTGGGATATTCCTCCTTGTTTAAAAACTGATTATAATTGTAAAAAGTTACGTTGATAGCAGTCATTCTTTATACCATATTTTATTTAAATGAATTTACAAATAACATACAAAATAGGTGCTAAATAAATACCACATGTTTCTGCAATCCTCGTTGTTTGTCAGGTTATGAACTCTTTTGCTTATTTCTTTACTCAATTAATATACTTTTAACAAAGACATTTTATAATTAAATTTCAATACCATATTTTGTGCCAATATAATTTACTTAAAATTCCAGTCAATTTCTTGTTCTTTCTCTATTTTTAATTTGAGATAATTAATATTTCTCAAAAATTTCCAAAATGTTAAAGCTAATTTGCTGCAAATAGCCATAGAGTATTTCTAATTATAATTATGTATGTAATGTTATATGGCTTTCGTGCCTTTGTCCTTAGTAGGGTTTCCCTCTTGAAATGTTATGTTTATTGTGTCATTCCATGCCACACAACTTGACTAATTTCAACCAAATTTACAGGATTGATTTTATTTATAAAGTTATACTAAAAATCTTTTCCCTTTATGTTTTAACATTTTTTGTCTTACTATTGCAGTATAAATATTTTTGAAAAGCAGTATGCAATGCACTAACAGAAAAATCCTCAGCTCCTATAAGGTCAAAAACTCAATTTGGTTTTATTTCAAACTTCTTTCACGGGCTTTGATATTAGCAGGATCTTGTGTCATTAATAGTACAATATCACTAAAATAATAATTGGCCGTTAATGCTATTAATTTTGTCTTTGGTGCATCAGAAACTGGTTGCTTTAAATCATTTATTGTACATTGATGCAGTTTTACTCTTTGCTCTACTTGTAAAATTAAGTTGAAGCCATGGCTATTGAAGGGTTAGTGGATTTCTCAGTGGTCAAGAAATGAGTTTTTAGAGTTGGCAGACCTGCAAACTGCTGTTGATTGGCTTTTATTTTATCCAGTTATACATATACTTGTGAGGAATACTTGCAATGTGCCATATGATCTTGTGATGGTAGCATAAAAATCTTGTTTCAATGTGAAATAATTTCCTTTATAGATCAGAACTATTTGAAAGGTTGAAAAAATATTGGTGATGAAGTTGTTAAAACTTCAGAATTGAATTTGGACTATTTTTTAATGTGCAATATTACTGATTACAGATATGCCAACAGCGGTAGTTTCCAGAAAGCAATTGAAGATTTTGAAACTGCTCTCAAATTGAATCCAAATCATCAAAATGCCAGGAAATATGCTGGGGAGACTCTGGTTGCTTTAGGAAGAAGGTAATAATAGTATATTGATATATATGAAGAAATTATATATTTTTCTAACAGTTAATTATTTGTTGAATATTTTCAAAGTAATTGTCTTTTCACAAACTATTTATGAATTTGTGGTGTTAAATAAGTTTTTTTTAAATTGATCTTAAATATCAATAATAATTCATCAGTATGCCTGTGATACTACAGAATTATCTGTTCAATTTTATTATTTGTTCATGATAATTTTTAACTAGTTCCAATAAATTCTGAAACATCTGTTGTAGCTTTGAAGAAGAAGGCAAATTTGAGGAGGCTTTGAAAGCTTACCAGAATTGCCTCTCTCTCAATCCATTCCATGAAGAAGCTCAAAATTCCATAGAATTTCTTAACACAAAACAAACTACTAGTAGCAGTAAAGTTTCAGATACTGAAGTTAATATACCAGGATTGAATTCTGTTAGGACATCAGAAGTAAAGGATACATTAAAAGATCTTCTAAAAAATGAGGAGGAAGAAAAGAAGGAAAAATCTAAATCCAAGAAAAAGAAAGATAGGAAGTAAGTAAAATAATCTTAAGATGAATTTATCATGTTCAACTTGAATTTTATGACTTTTACATTGTAGTTGTATTTACAACAGCAATATGCAATATTTGTTCGAACAATTGCAAGCTTTAATTTTGGTATATAGACTTTAAAGTCTCATATAAAAATATGAGATTTATCACTGTCAGATTAATATATGTACAGTTGGTTCTCTGAAACAAGTTGAATGCATAGTGTAATATTTAAAATACTGTTTTACATTTAATAGGTCAAGGAAACGTCGTCATCGGTCAACTTCTTCTAGTAGTAGTTCAAGCTCGGGAAGTTCAAGAAGTTCATCATCTTCTTCCTCTTCATCATCGGAAACTAGTTCAGGCTCATCAAGGTCTGGTTCCAACTCCAGATCCCCGTCAAGGTCTCGTAAATCATCTAAGAAGCACAGAAAAAGGTACCTGTTATTAAAATTAAACACTTTGAAAATATAGACATGCTACATGTTATTTCATGGCCATTTCCTTCTTACAGTTCTAAGAAGAAAGAGGACAAAAGAGATAAATCCCTCTCACCATTGAGCAAAAGAATGGCTTTGATGGATCCTACAAATGAAGTTGAAGGTATGGTTTTCTCAAATAAAAATATTTTGAAATGAGGTTAAACTCTACATAAGTGTAATTTTAGTTACTTATTCTATTATTATTTGAGTATAATTTCTTCGATAATACTTGAGATATCTGTCTAAGAAGCCTAATTGTTAAATATATTCATTTTTTGAAATAACCGATTATCAAACTTTTTATATGTTGAATCTTATTAATTACAATATTGTGAGTAGAAATTAAAATAGATCTGTTACAAGTTAATATATTTGGTCAGCCCATATTTAAATCAATATATTACCAGTGAAATTATTTTTCAGGTCTAGGAGGACTTCTTGCTCAAAGGGTTTCTCATTACAATCCTCCAGCTGTCCCATTTTCCTTTGCTCGTAAGTATTTACTTGAATTATACTGTGTAAAGAAATTTCAGGAAGGTAACAAATTGTCATTATTGTTCCACAATTTAAATCTATTATTAATTCATTAAACTTGATTAATATGGTTCAATAGTTTTCAATTGGTTAATATTTGATGCATTTTATCTAACATGTTGACAAGATAAAATCATAATTTTTTGGTCCCAAGCAACATTGTGTACAAATTTTACTATTTGAACAACAAAATTTTGTGTATGTTTTCAGCTTTTCAAATGATGCAAGATAGTAGCTTTGCAAAGATGTATGAGAAAGATGATTATGAGCAGAGAGTTCAAGATTTCATCAGACAAACCAAAAAAGATTCTGAATATGAAGAAAAAGTTCGCACTTTCTTGGAAGAATCTGCACGGTGGTATGTAAAAGTTTTTTTTTCTATATTTGGCATCAACTTGAATGTGGTCAACTAAGTTGACGTGAACAAATTCAATTACTACTTGGAATATGATTCTTTTGTATTGCAATTTTTTTTAATATACACATTTATTTTGTGTGTGCTTTTATCTATAGGAATATTAATACTTTTTTAAAATACTGTATTATATTTGTTTTCATGTTTATAAGATGATGCTCTTGCTATTAAGTTTTGTCTTTTTTAGGAAAAAGGAGAGGAAAGCGCAAGAAGAAAAATCTAAGAAGAAAAAGAAGAAGGAAAAGAAGTCTAGAGACAAAGACAAAAGTAGGTTTACTTTGTTTGTTTATCTTCATAGTGTTATTTAAGGTGAATTAATTATTATGTGAGCTATTTATTCCAATTTCTGGTTTTATTATTGTCTTGTTTTTGTACCTGTCATAAAAATTTTAACATGGATATTTGTTGGCAGTTTAATCTGGAGCTTAATAAATTTGTACATTCCAGATAAGAAGAAGAAGAGAGACCGTGATGATCATGATAAGAAAAAGAAGCATAGGAATAAACGTGGAGAGAAATTTGATGTAAAGGACTTTGAAGAACAAATGGAATCGAAAAAGTTCAGAGATGCCCTGAGAAAAGAATTGAGTGCATCCAAAGATGATGTTAGAAAGCGAAAGAGCATTGATGATGAAGAAGAATTTTTGTATGGTTCAGGCAGTGACAAGAAAGATCTCAGGTAACATTTAAATTGAGTGTGCAATTGACTTTTTGGGTGATTGACATAGATATTTCTTTAGAATTAAGTTTTTGTTTGAGTGAACATTTCATAATTAAATAATTTATTAAATAGAATTTTTTTCCTTTTTATTCTCATCTTCTGTTTTCTTGCACTTACTTCCTTCTCATATTTATCGATGGTTTTCAGGTATTTGGGATTGGAAAACCTTCCAGATTTAGATGAATTGGAGACAAAGTTGAATGCTTATTATGCTAAAGTTGAAAAGGATACAGGGCTTCCTAAAAGGTATGTATAATTTGTAAGCAGATTGTGCAGTAATTATAAAAATATAACTATGGAATTTAGTGTTAGTTGTCCTGAGCAGAACACATTCATGCCAGACTCAGTGCTTTGCCCTTATGGCCAAAAATATCCACTCCTGTCAGGTGTCCTTCCACTCATCCATAAATATCCACTCCTGTCAGGTGTCCTTCCACTCATCCATAAATATCCACTCCTGTCAGGTGTCCTTCCACTCATCCATAAATTTTGCTCAAAAGTATAATTCAGAAAACAAAATAATTTATACCCATTCACACAATTCCAATATAGTAATAATAGTTTATTCAATATCATGGCAATGTGTAAAATATTGAAGTTATCAGAGTCATTACTACACACAGTACTTTATGAATATAAGGAGTACACACATTTTGTCTGTACATTATCATAACCAAACAATGAGAATTAAATTCAATTTAATAGGATACGTTGAGATTATACTGCATGGTTTTGTAAGCTCTAAATTTATTGGTATTGCTTAATATATCAAATTTGTTACTTATTATATTGCGTATTACAAAAATTTGGCCGGATTTTACATTTTTTCGGTTTATTTTTTTATTCCTAGATTCTGCATAAATATAACTAATTTTAGGACTTCAATGAAGAATGGATATTGTGTGTAAATTGATGATGGGTACATAGAATTCCAGAACAGAAGAAACACTTTCCCTCAAAATCTGCTTAATGCTCTGAAAGTGGTTGAATAGTTTAGTTGAATAGTTTATACAACAGATAGAGAAAGCTAGCATGTTACTGGGGACCTAACAAGGATAGTTCTTTCGTTAGAGGGATTTAGTACAAACTGGTAGCCTTGATTTGTGTCCTTCGCCCCCCACCAATCCTTTTGAGATTTTTTCCATAATCTGTTAAATAAGTTTCATAGCTTTAGATCTGAGTTTAATTGAAAGCATTTATTTAGTTCTTGATTAAATTTTCCTTGTACTGAACTTGTTGAAAATTATATTTATGAAACTTCTGCCATTACACATTTTATGCCTTAATTTTTGTTTTGGTTCATTTAGAATGTTATGAACATCTTCCACAATGCCATTTGAAGAGTGTTCAAAATACAAACATATTGGGACAAAATGTGTTATTCTTACTGTTTGAATGTTAGGTCAGATTCAGCAAGTTTTTTAGGTGGTATTTAAACATTGAAAACATCCCTAGTATTCATGTTGAGCAATTTATTTATTTATTTGTAATTAGTTTGTAGTAATATAGTCACCATTCATATTTTTTTACAAGGAGTGAAGAAAAAATGGAGAAAGAAAAGAAGAGACATTCTTCAAGCCCAGGAAAAAATAAACATGTATCGCCCAAGGTTGTTTTTGTTCATAACAAAGAACAGAAAGTTGAAGACACGTTACGTATGAAAGGTATGGTTTAATTTTATTGTAGAAAATTTCCAGTATTTATCTTTGTATCAAGCTTTTATACAAAATTTAATTAAACTTCTTTAATCTAGACAATCCTGTAATTAATTTTCGTGGTTGCTGAACTTGACATAATGTCGGCGAATTGCTACCTTATCAAAGTAAAAACGAAAATGTTGAGTTCTATCAAACTTATCCTGGATCAGTGGGTCTTTCAATTTTGCAGTTTTTATGTAATTTAACATTGATATTCTGAACATTTTTTATTTGTTTAAATTTGTAGAAAACTGTAAATGAAAGACTGTGTATATATTATATTTTACCACTGTTGGTATGGGTCTTTGAATACAACTGAAAGAAAATCATTTATAGTGATGATTTCAAAGTGAACATATTAATTTCACTTTAAGAAACATAGGATTTACAAATTGCTCACTACCAGTTGTAAATACACAGATATATATATATATATATATATATATATATATAATAGTATCCTATTGGTTCAGGATGAGAATCTCACTAAACAGCTTGAAATAAAGATATGGAAATTATTTTTTCTTCTGTCCATATTTAAATTGCACTTTTACAGAGAAAAGGAAAATGGACATGTTCGCAGACTCACCATCACCGCCAGGAAACTCTAAAGGGAAGGTTACACCGTCGGACACTTCTAATGTGATGTCATCCAACTGGAAAATGCAGATTGGATCAACAGGGTCAAGGTAATAGCTATGTTACGCTGAAACATTTAACATTTTTGTATCGTACTTGGGTTATCATTTGTTTCAGTTCACAAGTGTCATTACAGATTAAGGAACGTTTTATTTTATGTGGACAATTACTGTTAAATACTGCTTTCTCCTGTAGTTACAATTTAAAGTTTCTTAGCATCCATTTGCATTCCTGTGGGAGAAGAGCTAGAAATAATTTAAGTGATATCAAAATTAATGAATGCATTCTTTACCTACATGTGTGAATTTCATTATGAGAAAAGTACAAAATCAGTTTATCCAACTAATTTGTTCTCCATCATTTATGACTCGGAGGCATCAATTGCTAAGTATTTGGCTATTATAACTATAAGAGGCAGTCAAATGAAAATTGAACATCTTCTTCAAAGTGACAATTGAATTTGGTTTATTCAAAATTGCCAGATGTGTTAATACATTTATTCTACTGGGAGACAATACCTCAACCTCGCCCACTATTGCACACTTCCTTGGCCAATTGAAACCAACATCCATGAATATCTTTCTTCAAGTCACTAAAAATGTGGATGCCACAAGGGGAAAGATCTGGGCGGTATCAAGGATATTTAAGTGGAACCTATTGAGCAAATTTTTTGGAACTACAGGTGATCTTTGATATTGATATTGGAGCCATGGCTAATGATGACCTGAACACAAACTCTTTGCTCTGTGATTTTTCAGTTTTCCCAGGTCAGACCATCAACCTGCACAATCACATTGGGTGTAATGACTTGGTAGGTCTGTCCTGGGTGCAATTCGCCTTACAGTGATGTGTGTCCTTCATGGAATCTCTTCTGCCACTAGTGCACACAGCAGACCTGTGACTATGAATTTTGAGTGTTACACCACCCTCAGCTACCAAAAAATGAACCATACCTCTGCTCTTTGCTTGCCTCCATTTACAATTCACTCTGAGCAATGAAAAAAGAACTGTGTGGACCTGTGCATTTTCAATTCACGTTTCTCCTACCCCACAGATAGTATTGGTAATTAACAACCGTGTTACAAACTTTTACGATGAATGTTTTGACTGCCCCTCAGAACTAAAATGGAGGCTTGTCTAATAATGGAAGTAGATGAAGACATGGGCCATCATTATATAACTTCCCCTGTTAATTCTTAACAACATGTAATTGAATTGCTTAAATTGTTAATCTAGACTGTTTTACTATTTGATATAATAGAATTTTGTTAGCGCTGTTATCAGTTAAATGTAGTTTGATTTATTTTTATTGTACTTTACTGTGTTCCAGGATAAAGAAAAAGGATAAGAATGCTGCTGATAAAGAACCGTGGGATGAAATAGAAGAGAAAAGGTTTATCTTTATTAAAGACGAAGCTGATAAAGCTGGTAGTGATGATGAGTCTGAGATGAGAAAGAAGAAATCACAGGAAGAAAAGTTTACCTCAAGGAAGAGTAGAGAAATGGAAAAACCTGGACCAGAAAAGATTAAGAAGGATGGCTCGGAGGAATTGCGAGACGACTCTGTTACCAAAACACAGCAATTCATGGACAAGTTTCAGAGTGGTTTCCGAATCAAGCCTCTAGATAAGAAATCTGAAGAACTTCCTCCACTTCCTCCAGGAATGCCACCAAAGACCTCCTTTACCATATCTGGAAGAGGTAAAACAACCCCGGCAACAAACAACTCACAAGCCAAAGGTCCACGGACAGACAGTGATACAGATTCAAATTCGTCTGAAAAGAAAAAGAAGAAGAAACCACTAGCAAATCAGCAACAACAGCTTCAGACACAATCAATTCAGGCTGCTCCATCATCTACTTCAGGGACTGCAGCAGCTCTGCCACGAAGACCGTCATCTCCTGAAACTTCTCGCAGTCGCTCTAGATCTCGTGCCAAGTACAGTAGAGCGTCCAGTAATAGTAGCTCAAGGTCACGGTCATACCAGAAGAATAGAAGTAGGTCAAAGTCAGGTTCCTATGAACGAAGGCGATCACGCTCTGGGTCATATGCCCGATATGGTAGTCGTTCAAGGTCCCGTTCCTATGGTCGTTACCGTAGTTCGGGTTCACGATCTAGGTCACACTCGTACAGGAGTCGTAGCCGTTCATATGATCGGTACTCTCGCAGCCGATCCAGATCTGAGGATTACAGGAGGAGGAGCAGGAGTGAATCTGATGACAGACGCAGGAAGCACGATTATCACATGAAGTTTCAGGGTAGATATCCTCGTAATCGTGGAACTTATTATAGGCCTCGATTCCAGAATTACAAGAACCCAAGAGGTGGAAGCAATTTTGGTCCAAGAGGTAACAGAAACTTTCATCAGAAGTATGGTCCAGGACGAGGAAATAGACCTTTTAATAATAGAGGCAGAGGAAGAGGTAGGCCAAGATTTTTCCATTACAAACCAAGCTCCGGTTATAAGGATTATCATAGTAGGCGATATGAGGGTAGGCCCCGATCACGTAGTGATGATCGTAGAAGCTATAGTCGTGAAGATGATGATCCCATGAAGAAAGTTGACGCTGCAAAAGAGAAGATCAATAAATATATTGCAGAGGAAAATAAGAAAGATGATCCTCCAGCATCCAGCAAGTCGAGAGATGAACCTCTGAGTGAAGGTGAAGCAGTGGATGATGATGATTATAGTTTGCCTCCATTACCTCCAGGTGGGCCACCATCTAGAGAATCTAGTTATGTTGATCGAAAATCATATGAGGGAAAATGGGCAGAAAAAGATTCAGATGATAAGGGATCCAGAAGTAGAGCTCCTGAAGGCCCTAGGCTGCCGCCAGAGAATAGTATTGATGAGATGGACAAATTTCTTAATAAAGTAAAAGGGCAGAAGAAAGATGATGGCAAAGAAAGGAGCAGTAAATCCTTCACTAAATCAAGCAACAATTGGTAAATGACAGGTTCTAACAACTTACTAAATTTTCATTTAGTTCGCTGTTTTAGTGCTGAATATAAGCGTGTGTGTGTGTGTATATATATATAATTTTTTTTCATAATACAAGCACACTATTTGTTGAATGTAACTTTGTCATCCTTATTTTAAATGTGTAATTCTCTTACAGTTAATTTGTGTAATGTTTTATGGCATTATTACATTAATTTCAAAACCATTTGTCTAAAATAAATTCATTGGATTATCTGTAGATAGCTTAAAGTAACCAATTTTATCTTTGTTAATTTTTATATAGATTAAATCATTCCAAAATAGTATTTAATTTTAATTGAATTTAAACCTTATAACGGGATAACTAAACTCTTCAGGAACTTTTTGCTATAGATTCTTATTTAGAATACTGCTTAAATTAGTTTCAGAATAAATAAAATGAAATAGTCCAATTTTTTGCAAATGGTAAAGACTTATGGAAGTAGTACATGATTATTTATTCTAATTTATCACTTCCGTAAATGTGTTGTGCTAAATGTTTACTCTTCATACATAAGGAATTCTTTCTTGTCGATGTGACTTCAAATTTTTTAGCACATTAGCTAGGTTTTAACAATGTTGATAAAACCTGATGTCAGAAAAAACTTGTCCTTATCACTATACCTTTAGTTTTCAGAATTCACAATTATTTGCACAATAATGTAACTTGATTGCTTGAAATATGTAATTTTGTGTTAACTGAAGTAATCTTACTTTTGTCTGCTAATGTATGTCCCAAAATTGACTGTTTCATTCTAAACAATGTATATTCCTTATAAAGTTATTAGTTTGGATAATTTCTGACCACATTTACTTTCACCTCTTCCAGAGTTGTAATGCAAAGATATATTCATTTCACTGCATATTTGAAACATTTAGCTTCATTCCTTTCTGATCAGTTTACAAACTACTTTTAATTTAACATTAACTATACCATAATTTATTATGGTAAGATGTCACAGGTGAACTAAAAAAAACTTTTGTAAATTAGAAAATATTCACAATCTTCATTTGAAAAACTGCATATATTGAGTAAGCATATGTACCATTGGAAACAATTTGGCAACATTTAAGGGTATACTTTGTTGCAATCATTTTTCAAAGAAGTTAATGTTTCATAGATATTAAATGTACATAATAGATTTGTATATAGCAGGATTGTTAAATTTTATTACAATATTTCTGCAAATAATCAAACAAGTTTTAACATTATTTAAATACTAGTTATTCAAAGTAAAGTTCTTATTCAAATGTGTGCGAGAACAACTTGACACCTGCACCAATTACAACCAAACTTCATATACATGCCTGACGATCTAGAAAATAAATGCTATGCAAATGAGGCAACCTTAGGATCTGGAGTTTGTAGGAAGTGTAAGTTAATTTTCTTTAACAGACCCAATGACATTGCAACAAAAGAATGGTCTAATAGAATCTTCTAGAAGATTGTGGAAATGTATGAAACTATAGAATCTTAGTATACTTCTATATTGTCTAGCGACAAAAATCCAGCTTGCACTTCCAGTAAAAGTAATATTGAAAGTATCAATCGAGTAATTAATTTTCTGCGTAAGAAAAACAGGAAAGGGAAACGTCAGCAATCGACAATCAAGGCAGTAGTGGGAATAGTATAAAGAAACCTAAGAATAAACCAATTTAGGTTTGAGCGAAATAGAAAAAAATATCGAGGAGAAAAGAAAGCAAAGGGTTAGTGGAAATGGCTCTAACGTTTCGAACAGAGCTTTTCTGAAGACTGATAAGACTACATCATGGTCATTAACGTGGTGCCCACCCACTTTGTTAGCATAAGATGGGAAGCGGAATAGAGAGGAAAGAAGCCAATGGTCAACTAGGTTGGGCTTCTTGCGCACTACTATGAAAATATTACAGGTAAATCTAAATTAAATTAGCTCCTGGGCAATCACAAGCAATATCGAAATTAACAGTAGTAAAAGGAAGGCAATTCTTGCAGAAATAGTGAAAATGTTATTCTAAATTTCGGTATATATGTATCAAGTTAATTTTGATTGAAAAGGGGGGAGGGGGTTCAGGTGAGTGGGAAGCCTTGACGATTTGTTATGAGAGTTCCGAAAAAAGGGTAGTTCTAAGACAAAAGTCTTCAGATCAGATCTATAGGCAAATTTAACGTTTGTGGGGTCAACAATCGATCTGCGCACACAAGGTTTGCAGACTTGTGCGAATCGGAAATAATTTTTCGATATACGCAGACATTATTCTGACTTTCTTTTAGCGTCTGGTCTGAACGTCAGTTGGCGCCAGATCGGGTGTGTGTGGGGGTGACTGCAGATTGAGAAATAATATGAATACAATAGACTGAATAAGTAAAATATGTTAAAATGTGCACGTTGTCGTGGCGGCTTCTGAATCCTGCTTGTCCATTGACGTGGTAACCCATGACGTCACTCCGGTTTCGCAAAAGACAGTCCACCTCGCAGTATTACTTCCCTCATAAGTTAGCTTACTAAAGAAAAAAAATTAAGATAACTTTTTAGTTACGTTTTGGGAATCCTGATATGCTTAAGGGGATGAAACTTATTTGGTACTTTCTTTATATTCCGTGAGGAAAAAATATTTTAACATATAATTATTATGTTAGTAGAATCACCTTTCAAATGTAAAAATGTGTAACCGATGCAATTACGTAAAGCAGATTTCTGGTCTAATAATTATGTAATCTTTAATAGATTCTGCATAGAAGCCAAACTTCGTGAATGTTAAATGTGTACAATCATAATATTTGTAATATCTTATGCGATGCAGGACGACGATGATTAATAGTTCATGGTAACTGTTTACATTTTTCATATCAAATTCTTTTACTGAATAGGAGAGGCTGAGGATAAATGCAGTTAGTTTAACTTTAAATTAACTTTGGGGTTATTTGTTAAACATAGAAATGCCCGAATAATGGATACATACAAGGCTGTGCTGTTGGCATTGATTTACATTTTTTGTGTAGATAATGTTTGTTTCTGGTGTTGAATTCGCCAATATCAGAATGGTTACAAAATAAGTCCCTATTTGTAATAACAAATATAATTGATGAGTAGAAACGAGTGAAAATTCATTTTTTTTATGATACATCTGTACGAGAATCGTGAAGTGACCTGACATATTGTTCTAGATACACAACAACAAAAAAAATACTGTCATATATTTTGATTATTGTCATGTCCAAATGGAAGCAAATTACTTAGGTACAACGTGTTATCAACATGAGGTTAATTTTATAAATTGTACGATGTACTTTGTACGGAACACACACATATATATATATATATATATATATATATATATAAAATATGGTTTGCTTCACTGCGGCCTTTTTTCGAATCCTCCAGGGAGGGAGCTGGGATACCTCGTTGCTTAAATCCCGGAGAACTGGGTCCTGCACCCAGGGGAGTACAGAAGAAATGTTTTGCCCGCGAAACTCCGACTCCAACGTGCGTCGAGCTGGGACGTGGACAAATTCACAACCCAGATGGGATTTTGGTTAATTTTATAAAATTTTGGGACTCAGGAGAATAGACCAGAGCCCCGACTCACCCGGTGTTACCAGGTTGCCCGAAGGACGACCTTGGTTGGCCGCGCGCATTGCTCTGGTAGCACTTACGTGCCCAGGGTCGCCCCACAGGATGAATTTGCACTTGCCCGAAGTCCTTTGAAACTTGTCGGCACATTATAGTAACCCAGAATCGCTCTCAGAGGAGGGTTATCTCCCTCTGATAGCAAGAACTTAGTACGGAACAAGCAGATAATTTTTTTTGAAGATTTTTTAATACACATGATATTTTTTATTACATTTTATGAAAAAGGTCGAAATTTTCCACGTAAAATAAAGTATTTAGAATACCAATGTCTGTTAAAAGGTTATTTTATACATCAGTAATTTTCAATACAAAATAACGAAGGTCAGCAATCGACAAATTACCGCAGTTGTCGACTCCCACCCACAACGTTGTGGCAAAGTAAACTATCGTATTCGTACTTTTATTGCGGAGGATTATTATTTTGAACTACGCCCGGGCAACATGAAAAATTTCCGTCGGATTGAGAATTAATAATAAGGAAGATAGCCAGATTAAAGAAGTGATAAGTACCACACAACGTTACTGGAAGCCTTGATCCTTTCTTCAGGTGCAGAACCCTAGAGAGACACAACTGTACAACTCAGTTGATAAATCTCAAAAGACCAACGGGCACCTGACGAAAGGAACAAAGGCTTCCTGAAACGTTGTGTGGTATTTATATAATCACTTCTTTTGTCTGTATTTGGCTGTCTTATTATTAGGTCGGGGTAGTTGCGAGGAGGATAGTTGAGAGTGTGTATGTTACTTCACTTCCCATCTAACATTTTTATTCGGTAATTACTTTTTATTGAATCTATAAATATGCATGAAATTGAAGTTTTCTGCGGCCCAGCATTTTCGGCAGCGAAATAAATATCTATCCTCTCCATATCTGCGGAAGACCTTCCTTGCTGCGCTCGTTAAGCTTTTCATACTTGTTGGCGGGGTAAGAGTAGTGAATGCCCTCTGACGTCTGGCGTAGGAAGCGTCCCTGGCATCATTTTCGCTGATCTGGGCCTAGTCTAGCGTTAAATGACACGAAGACGGGGAGAGCCCATTCTTCCCGTTCACAGGGCGAGTCCTGCATTGTAAAGAACTCCACACACAGAGACGGAGAGAGAAAAGGGGGGGGGGGGCACAGCGGACTGGAGAAAGGAAAGGAGAGGTTTCCGTAGTAAATATAATTTTTAGCATTCTATTCAGCCAAATGTCTTTTCCGCATTCAAAGAGCTGCACAGCCTCCCCGGAGATCCGAATGCTTCGGGTTGGGTGGGTAATGAAAATAACTGCCATTAGAGGAACCTAGAAATGAATGGAAGAGAACGGAGCAAGTGAATTCGTGTGAAAGGAACGATATAGTGGCTCGTTTGATATGGAAATTACTGGTCTGCTGCGGGACACCCAGGCTGCATACCTAATTCGCCCCCCCCCACCCCTTACGATCCCCGCACGAGCAACCTCTTTCACTCTGTCACCCGCTCCTGATCGAAGATTGATCGGGAAGTCGTTCTCCTTGGCTTCCTGGCTTTTGTCTCCTCCCGAGGAGTCGGGATGTTCCGCGAACGCTCGGGGAACGCTGCCCTAATTAGAGACGGGCTCTAGATGGCCTTAACGGCTTTGTGATTTTTCTTCATGGCGGGAGAAATGTTTAAGTGCGTGTATTATGTTTGAAGGAGTTGGCCAACCACGTTTCCCCGACGCCACTCGTCGCCCGAAGAATTTTCCCTGCAGTTCAGGCAACCGAACTCTTTCAAGAGTTGTCTCGTAATTCTAATGCAGATGTCCACGTTACAAGAATCAACCACCCCAAAATATAACATCATTAATCTGCGTAGGCAGACGTTTACACATTACCTTAGATACATTATTCAGACCAGACCCGGAACTTCAGGACTTTTCAATGGACGCAAATCAATATTTTTTGTCACTTTTGGAAATTATACTGTTAAGTTTTTACCAGTGTACCTCAAGCATTTCTGTACATTTCGAGAAACTATCACAAAAATCAGTTTCCCGACAACGAAATGCAGAAAAGTATGTTACTAATCTAGCCGTTGATATATAAATAAAATTTAAATAAATAGATATTTTAAAGAATATTTTTCCCTCCATCTTTTTCATGCCCCCTGGATTTGATTTTGAACTCACGATCGCCTCTGAGTCTTAATAAGAGTCTTCTAAGTCAACAATAACGTCGTCTATTAATGACACAAGAATCTTATCGTTTATTTCACTTAATGCGTTTAAACCACGAAGCAAACTAAACTGAAGCCGCGTTATATAAACCAACAACTATAAAACTACAACAGGAAGATTTAGATTTATTTGTTTCTTCCTTTAGTCCTCGAAAGAGGAAATAGAATACGTCAATAAAATACATACAATATTATACAAAAAGGTTAACTTTTGATTAAAATCTGTGTCCTAATAAATTTATATCACCGACAACTGTAAAATGACACGTTACTGTAAAGATGTTTACTGCTTTACTATTCTGAGAGGGATTTTTAATTCTGGTAATAAGATTTTGATTTTAATTTATTTACGGTAACAGATTTTAATTAATACAATGAATTAAAATTCATAAATTTTTGAACACAAAATTTTTTACACACATATATAATGAAACTCAAATTAAATTTTTGCAAAATGTAAATTTAAACGAATCGTTTAACATTGATATCTTTGCCTTAATCAGTACAGTAAAAATAATTTCTTTGTAGCGTCTAGAGACTATTCTCAAAGAAATTGGACGAAAATCGAAACAAACGAATTTATAAAGCAATTATATAAATTCTAGATTTGGCGAGAATGGTATTCATGAGTCAAAAGTTGGAGAATGTCGTTCATCGTGTCTAGTTCGTGACCGCCGGAGATGTTTCTGGTGTTGATAGCTCTCGGGACTGGTGTTGGACAGATCGTCTCTTCGTCCGACGCCGGAAGAACTCGTCAGAATCGCATCAATCTTCCTGGCCTTGCTTTATCGTATGGTCTACACTGAAACCAACCAACCAACCCTTTTTCTTGGTTTATAACTGAAATCAGGTGATTATTTTGTGGACGGTCGCATTGAGCCAACTCTCTCTGACCAAAACAGCTGCCAGATTGGTTTTTAGCAGGTATTATTTGTTACATTTCGCAAGACAGGACCGAAAAAGACTTGCCCAGGTAATTTTGCCCTTCATTATTATTAGCAAGGTCAGGAGGTCGCTATTTTAATAAGAAAACTAATGAATAATTTTCTAAAATTTTTAATATTAAGGTTTCGGAAATATTTCCAGAATCATCTTTACAGAAAAAAATATTTTATATAATTTTTTTTAAAAAGAGAAAGCTTACAATTCAACAATAATCTATATAATAAAAAAGGAAGTATATTTGTATGTATGTATGTATGTATGTATGTATGTATTTACGTTGCTCTTTATACAAATTTTATCGCGTGGACAGAATGCAACAAAAATTGGTATACGTATTCTGCCAAAATCGAGAACCGGTACTGTGGGGGTGACAAACCCATAGCATAAAGGTGGAAAGAATTATAATTAAAAAATGTGATCATATTGTGTTAAATTATTCCGCGTCAAGAAATTATGATGTCACAGCACGCTCGAGAGAGACGTTACTACGCGACGATACTGCACAACAAAGTAAATAATTTCTTTTTTCGTAGTGAAATAAAGCAGAAATATTTTGAATGAATAAAAAGTAATATTTTATCCAGCAAGGCACCATCGAATGGCAATAAAAACAATACGAAAGATTATGCGATCAGTGGAACTAATTTTCTTTTAAGGAACTTGACTTTTAAATGACTGACATGGGATAAATATGGCACGTACCAACGATTTTGCCCAATTTTTTATGTACTGGAGGAGACAAAAATGACGGTAAAATCAATACCTAATAATCATTATAATTTAATAGATTTTTAATGTGCTAAAACTGACGAATTATTTGAAGCGAGACTCTTGAAACATTTTGGTTACATGTGTATATCATTATATTTGGTCGTGAATGTAAAGAATGAATACCCATGCAACGCTGGGCACCCAGCTAGTCTCCTATAAAAATATGTTGTGTTGTGGGATCGTATGAGATTAATGTTACTTATTGAAAGTTTGTGTAGTTAAATAATTAATCAGATCATTTTTATAAATGATAATAAATGTTGGAAAATATTTTTATATATGAAATGTGAATTTTTTTTATAAAATTATATAAAAATAATTTTTCTTCTGTTCATATAATTGCGGCAATACTGGAAGAAGCTTCAGATTTTCAATATGAAATATTTTAGAAACCATTAGTTTTTTTTATTTAAATGGTGACTGATAAAAAAAACATTGGAGATAGAATAAAAATCTTTGGAACATTTCAGAATCTGGAATTTATGAACTTTGATATTCGAATTGTCGCTAATGATTTTATCAAAGAGAATGGCCTTGTGTTGAGACAGAAGTTCCGAAATTGAAATTCGGATTCATTTTACAGTGACCAGTGAATTTATCATTAAAATCCTGAAACGTATTGTAAACATTTTGGATCATTTGTAACATTTGTCGATTATTTTTATACATAGACGTGTTAAAGTCTAGATAAAAAACAATAGTAGAATTTAAATAATACAGTTACATATGGAAATTCATGTTTCTCAATTACAGTAGCCAAATATGCTTGAAATGAAATTCAATATAATATCCGCAATTTAAATATGATGAAATCCATATCTATGCAACTCCGCGCTACAGAAAGTTAAGTTTCAGGAAAGTAGCATCGTAGGACCGAAGAGTTAGTTTTAATGATTCTCAAGCTTGTTATTTACTGTATTTATATTGTTGTCAGCTCTTTACAGATTTTTTTGTCATAAAAACAAATAACGTAAATGTTACAAAATATAAAATTAAATTTTGATTAATTTAAATAAAAAAATTGCTTTGATATAATTTTTTAATTAAATCTCTTTATTTTTCTTGAGCCTGTTCCTTTTGTAATATTAGACTATCGCCGTATTTTGTGCATGAAAATAGGAAATTAGCAGTTCAAAAGAGCAAAGGCATAAATTCGTCTTCTCCTTGGCGCTTCAATCCAGGTAGGGTCTTGGGATAATAGAACGACTTCAAAACTGTCACTTTATTCAGTTTATCAATACAAATAATAGTTTATCGCGTTAAGTTCTTCAGGCTTTGGTTGTCATGCAACCCTAAATTTTAATCGACCTCCCACGGAAGACGAAGTCTTGAGAGAATGGTTGGCCGACCCGCTTTGTGGAGCTTGGCGATTTAATTAAGACGTAGGTTTGGGGTTGACTTGACAATATATGAAGCAACTTAGTTAAAACTACCTCCCGAGGTAGCGAACGTTAATAACGCCCAAGATATGGGTTCGTCTTAGGCAGCCTCTTAGCAACCCGCCCCCCTCTCACTCCTCCTTCGAGCTTAAACCGTGTTCATTAACATTTTATAGTGTAACAGCTCTTGGCGGCCGTTTAATTAGAGAGACCGCGTCTTTGGTAATCCTTCTATTCTTGGCGCAGACTTCCTCGGCCTACGATACGTGGCGGCGGCGGCGGCGGCCCCTCGCCTTCTAGGGATCTCAACACGTGTTGCAGTGTCCTATATTGAGTAGTGTAATCCTCAGAGGATTACAAGCATATCGTATCAGCGTACCACGGTTTTAGAAGCATTATCAAATGAGCAAAATTATTTTCTCTCCTTCATTTCCCCAATGTTCCTATTTAGCAGTCTACCGACGGATATAAACACCTCAAGCGATCTTAGTATATTTATTAACAAATGTAAAATTATTTTACTGTGTAGTGCGTACTACTCAGTTAATGAATTTGATTTAGAGTACCATCCCCAATACGAAAGTATTGGAATTATGAACGCTTAACCAATACCAAATATTGCACTCTATTAATTTTTTCTCAATTTTTTTTAACTTGGCTGACGCGAACTCATCACTACCATGATGACGTTGGGTCCTATCGCCTACATAACAGTGGCGCAAGTAGTAAAAATAATAAAATAATGAATTTTTGGTTTCCTGAACGTACATTTGCTTGCATGTCTGAAGTGCTTCTTTGAACAATAGGTCAAGAGTAGGAATATTAACATGTTAAATGTAAACCAAAGCAAGTCTCACTTGCTCATTGGTTTGATTAATTTTAAATGTAATCAAAATTTAAATGACGTTATTTTCCTTCTCATTTACGTATTAATCCTTTTTTGATCGACTTTTCCTATTTTATTTCTCATTTCCAAATTGTCACTTTTTATATTTTTGAATTTGTTTATTTATTATATGTATTTTACGTATTTTTTGTTTTTCTATTTTGTTTCTCATTGATGCATTTTCAGAATTAAATAATATTTTATTTTTATGTCTGTTTTCATTAATCAGATATATTTACAACATTTAAGGAACCAATAATTTCATAATTGAAAAATATTATTAATCATAAAATATTTAACCACACAACAACGTTTCTGTACACGTTTATACAATTTTTCTGCTGTCTGACGTAAACGGGAACAAATATGTGCATAAATTTTGTAGTGTTGTTAAATATTTTATGATTAATAATTGTTTTTTAATTTATAAATTTTTATTGTATGAACATAATATCAGTTGATATATTGTAAACAAATTAGATGAACAAGTTAATATTATTCTAGATTGATGAACGCAATGTTGCATATTAGATCCAATGCTTCGGTAAAAATTATACCAATAATTTAAATAGGATTTATGATTCGTTATTGTAATCCATTTATTGTTTTATAAAAATGATTTACAATGCTATTTTAAATTCATCAGTATTCTCAGATGTGCAAATTTAACAGTAATTTAGGTCTCAACGAGTGTGTTAATCACACCTGAGAAATTTATTTTACTATACACTTCATGTAATTAATTATAAGTAATGTTCTATAATTCATTTACATAAATTTATTATAAATTCTCATGTTTCTAAAGTTTTCTTTGCTTTGTGTTCTTAGATTAAGTGTTAATGATTTAATTGGAGTTTACAACACCTGAAAAGTTTCCAGAAAATTAAGGAGGAAACGTTGTGCCTGTTATATTAAGTTTTAAATTTTTCGTAATAAATATTTGACTAATAGACTGATGTTTTTTCCATTCATTTAAATAAGTCAGATGAATATAGTTATAAGAATGGTAATGGTTAATATGTATATGTTTATTTTCATAGTTATTTCTTCAATGGTGTATTTTGAGATCTGTGCACTTAATTGTGCTTTAACTTGTCCTACTTCCTCCGTAGAGGACTATTAGAAACAATTAAATAAATCAAATCGACGTGGGTTCCATTTATAGCTTGTGAATCCTATCGCACAGTAAATCTAGTCAATTACAGTGTAGTTCTTCAAAATAAATGTACATAGTATTATATTAGTATTGAAGTGGAATTTTAACAAGGATTGCTGTATAGATTCCACAGATCATCATAGGCGATGTGTCTCATTGATTTGTATATCATACAAGAGAATTCGAATTGATTCTCTGAAGTCTTCAACGAATAATTCATTATAATATTTTAGCTCAATGCAAAACATCAGTATATATTATACTGTGGCAATTTCTTCCATTCATATATTTCGTACATGAAATGCAATTATACAATAAACTTTGTTTAACTTGCCCAAAATAATATTTGATTAGAAAATTATCTGGTCGAAAATTAATGAGCTTAATAGTAAATACTATCATTTGATTAATGCACGAGTGAGATTAATGCGAAATAGTTCAAAAATACGTTTTGCCCCTGGATTGACCGCAGCCTTTGAATACGTTCAGCTGTGAGGATTGCATATCTAATTATCGTTAGGAGCCTCTTGAAATTGTTTGTTATTTTAGTTATTATTGGGCATTTGTCGGGAGGTACATATATCTACAAATTTATATAACAAAATACAATTTACAAAATATATCAGTAACCTAAACTAACTGACTTCGTAAAGTTTTTTTATTTACCTGATAAAAAAAACATATTTCCCTTCAAAGCTTTTCACATTTTTATTCTTTCTTTTTATAAATCACTTCAGTTCACCGCTTAAAATTAATAAATGTAATAAGAATATATATATAATACCCCATGATTACTGTAGTTTCCTTATCCTACGTCTATACTAATTGGCGCTATTCGGAAAAGTCTTCAGTATTTCTGCAGGCATTGATTTCCAGTCCAGAATTGACAAATTAATATTTTCCAACGTATGTAAGTAGCACTTTTTCTTTAATTTTGTAAGGGTGATAATTTTTAAAAATATGTGAGCGCCAAGAGATGACTTTTAATTTCTTTCCAAGCTGGTTTACCCGTATTGTATATTGCGGAAATCCTTGCGTGTTTTCTCCTATTGGTTAATGGTTCTCAATGCTCATGAGGATTTTTCGCGAATCGACCTCTAAACTTCATTAGAAAACTTATCACTGAAAAATATGGATTTACATAGTTACCTTAATTTTTATTTTGTGCAGTTTAGGAAACTTTTTCTTTGTTTCTTGTTTTCTGAAACTCACTTTGAATTAACAAATCTTCCACCGTATCTTTTGAGAGTCAGTTTGTCCAGGAATTCTACACGAGAAAATGATTTTCGATTTATCAGCTTCCGAAGATGGGTTTAAGAAACTGGTCCCAATCATGTAAGGTGGAAGTTAAAATAGGACTAATGACGCTTGACTGATAACGTGTTTCAATAATTAATTAAATTATTTACAGCGTCAGTTCTATTTGATTAATATATATATTTTAAATTTTTGGCATATATAATCATTGCAACAATTTAACATTTGGCTTTTAATCACGAAAAAAAAGAATAATAAATTATTTTTCACGCTATATATTGAGCCAATATTTATATGAAAGGTAGGCGTATATTTAATTTTTCGTTCAGATTCTATGAAAATATTCCATAACGTTTAATTATTCTAAATTGCAGACTTTATATACATTTACGTTCACTGAAATATTTAAAATGTTGAATTTATTGCAATCTGTCTGTTACAATAGTTAGTAAGTTAATAACATGCGCATCTTCAAGAAGAATTTATCGAATAATTGGTGAAATGATACAGAGGAACCCTAATAAAGGCATTGAAGGTCTTTTGAGCACAATAAAATGTTTTTTTTCTATATTGTCGTTCGTATAAAACATCTGGCTTTTAGCTATAGTAATTTACAAATTTGACGATACATAAACTGAAAGATTTTTTTATCCATAAACAATAAAAATAATAACAAGTATATAATTTCGAATTTTGAAAAAGTGCATTGTGTAACTAATATTGAAATTAAATGTTTATTTTCCTTTCGCCAAGAAATGTCTATATATTTACAATATTCGTAGAAAATAAACGATTTAAATCACTCTTTACAAGACTCATATTCCACTTACACGTTAAACATCTTATTGTTGTAAGGGTACTTACTAGTACTTCTTTGTTCTTACTTTGTCATTTATTTAATAAATTATGTTTGATGGAATTCACTTTCTCTGCAGTCAAAATATTTGTAGTGAAAGTTTTATAAATTCAGACTCCAGTTAAAAATGGTATCGTATTTTATCAGATCCTTTCTGTGGTTTGGAGAAATTTTTGTTCAAATAACATTTAGCCAGAGGTCACAACCCTGCTTTGGAGTCAATTTTCTTCGAGTTTTATACTCAATTCTATTTGATACTCTCCAAATGTACAACTTTTATCTAGTCGACCAAACAATTTTCCAGTAAATTATCTGTGAGATAGTTGAAGAGGATTGAATCTTCTTTGAATGAATTTTATAGATACTGTTTTAATTAAAAAGTAATAATACTGTGAGTTTATACTTTTAATTTGATTCCTGATCAATAATTAATTTTATTTTGTTGTCATGAAGTAAACCTTTAACCCGCACCTGCTCATAGCAATATACCAGTTATTGAAAAAAAATTATAACGGTTACATACGAAGGTATCGTATTCTTCCTTTAGCACTGAAGCAATGATTGTGCAGGGCTAAATTTTATCTCAGTAAGGCTATTTATTCGATTTACTCCACTTATTGGCGCGAGTAATTCATTTATCATTGCAAAAATGTTTGCTGAGGTCTGCAACTTTGATCACACAAGTTTGTGCTCGCTCTATGATGAAGTCATCCCATTGAAAGAAGCTACCGCTCTCCGGCGCGGTGGCGTGTATGGGACAGCTCCCTATTGAACAGTCCATAATTACAAATTGGTCCCTTTTGAAATCTCCAAATGGACACGTAATGAACCTTCTCATATCTGCGCTCCATTGGTCGTCTTGACACATTGGTCACGTTACGGTGGTTACAGAGGGGAGGGAATCAATCCTCCTTTGTATGTTCTGTCAACAAAATGGAGGCAGCGACGACGGAAGTCTGCGAGCTTTTCTGCGGTCTCGGGTCTTGCCTTCCGATTCCAAAATAAAATAAAATAAAAGCAATGCTTCCATTTCTCTGAAATGACTGAGCTTTTATATCCGACACACAGTGTTCGTGTTAGCGATACACTGGAAGTGTAAGAATTTTATTGACGTATATAGCACATTCGGAAATTCCTGAATACGCATATTTTATTACATTAGTAATAGAAAAGGTTTGATGTCGAGTTATTTTTTGTTGTAAAAGTACGTTTGACTTCACTTAACCATTTCCCTTAATATTAGCTTCGAAAAATTTTCTACAGTGTTAAAATAGTACTTTTGTCGATACATTGCTTATACTCGATTGATTTTAAAACATTCTTACGTTTCAAGCATCATGGGAACCGAAACTGATGTAATCTGCATTCTTGTATATTTGCTTTCACACGGACGGTCCGATGTCGACAAAACTTTACTTATTTTGCTGTATAGACCAGTACAAAGGTTAATGGAACTATAAAACTACCATCCGCCAACTTGAGTCAAAACATCGCTCATTCAAAAATATTGATTTCCTTCGCATTTCACACGAAATCGCCGGCGTGATTTTGATGCTACTTTATATCGTTTTTCTTGTATTCAGATCTCTGATAAAGTTTTGGGCAATGTTAAACTGCCATCCGCCATTTTCAGTTTTAAGTGGCGAACGTTCCAAAACTTGATTTTAACTGATTGGATATTCGCTTTACATAAATACGGCGTAACGGAAATTAATTCGATGCCATCTTAAATTGTCTTCCATCATTTGAAAAAGATAGAATTTGAAATTCAGCCGTTCTACTACTATTTTTATGAGACATGTTATTAATAGGTATTTTATTTTTACGTCTGTTTTAACAACCAGATATACTTAACGACCAATAAAAAATAAAAAATTTAAATATTACATTATTTATAAAATCTATAATTGGCAACACGAAACGTTTCTGTACATACTTATACCATCTACAGGCTGTTTCTGACTAAAACGGTTCTCATGATGTTAAAAAAGTTTCCTATCGCAATTTGCATTGTTGTGTTGGTAAGTAAATGGTTTATGAAGAATGAAAATTTCGATAGGAAATGTTGATAACATGATAACAATCCTTTCATTCAGGTACAGGATGAAGACAGTTCAAATATTTCAGAAATATTTTTGTTTAGTTATGATTAATAATTTTGAAGTATAAATATGTTAATGATCGTTAAATAAATCTGACTTTTAGTAAGTAAACAAAAACTTCTATGTCAAGAAAAGTGAACGTACAATAAATAATCTTATATATTATCAAAACGTATTAAATAAAAATCTTGATACTGGAACAATGAGTTCTAAGTATTTCATTAAAGGTAAAACATTGACTTTATCAGTAGCAAACATTGGAAGCTAATCTTTGTGGCAAATGCAAAAATTAACGTTAATAAAATTGCACAATATTTTACCGTGTGAAGAACGGGAAATTAGATGTTGTTCTATAACTGACATAAATAAATTTGATTTTAAGGACTTATTCATAGCAAATGTACGTAATATATTAAATATTCTGAGATAATATTTAGGTAAAATACTGTTAATTAATGGTGGTGGAATCTAAATGGAATGAGGTACAAAGGAAACCATTCATTTTACTACATATTTAATTAAAAAATTGGGTGGAACGAACAGTTTATAGAACAATGTTAAGAATAGTTTTAATTCAAGGTGACATATAGGCTATTAAAGATAGTCACAGCACACTTCTAAATCATAAACCATTAGCAAGAGTAGCTTTGAAGAATATATTACCAATCCACACACATATTTTTACAGGGTTAAGAACTATTGTCAGGCAACTTAAAAGAAATCAGCCCTTACAGGGAAAGGTTCCAAGTTTTTCTGGGTCTACAATCTAAACGGATGTCCTTTTTTTTAATGTTAATTGTCTCGCAATTCCACTGCTACGTTAAATAAGCACGAGAAGGACTCCCGTTTTTCATCAGCTAAAGTTTTATCTCGTTCTTTTATCGGCGTCTTCAACAGATTTATGTAGCACGTTCATTTACCGGTGGAGACTCTGTGAGAGATAAGGGACCCTTCACGGTAGCAGTTTGCGTTATACTTAAATGCTCATTTCCGGAATGGAATGTGAGTCAATTTTTGTCTTAAAGAAAAGAATGCTCGTCGTCTTTGTAGGAGCGAATCCGGCAAGGCCGTAGTGGATTCCGATTGGACGTTCCACAGACGACGAACTCGCAAATGTCATCAAACACTCGTCACACGAGAGAACAAAAAAGAATTATAAAATTATTTTCAATAAACTAATTCCTTTACGCTAGGTGTCAATTTCACCACGTAAGCATAGAATTATTTATAAATATATTAAATTAAATATATTAATTAATCAATTTTCACGCCTATAATTTTGTTATCTTTTATTTGCAAAAATTCACAATTTAATATTGTGGGTTTCTCCGGTTTACAAGATTAATTCGACACATTCGCCGACGTTCCCTTGAACGACGAGAATCAGAGAATGTAATATGTCCATCCTTAGTTTCGATCGCTACTTTAGCTTTTTTTTATCTAAGGTTCCCAAATAGCCGAGGTACCTCAGCCTATTTTAAGAGGTGTATGTTCCGGGGTCACAGACGTTGGGCATACAGTAAGCCTATTCCCATCGGAATAGTCGGCCAGCTGCCTCCTAAACTGGTTGGGGAACGGACAGGGGAATCCTGACACCACAGCAAATCCCACTCCCGCCATCGGAAGGGCGTGGGTCAGGTACCAAATGCCCGACCTCCCTGATGCAGATTTTCTAGGGTTTGTCCTGCATCACTTTTAGGAAATGCCGGGTAGGATCCATAAACTACAGACCGGGGGCCCTCGTTAACCCTTGTCTACCTTCCTCTACCATTCCGAATCCCCCATTTCAAATCCCTTCCTATGCTATTGAAGGGGAGTTGCCACCACGAGGATTACCCTCATGTAGCCTGTTACTCTAAAAAAAATAATAAAAACTTTCGCTTTTCCGTTTTCAGATATAACATATAAACGTATGTTTCACTTCAGCCGTAATTTAATTTCTTTAATAAATTATCATGGAATTCAATTATGAAACAACATTTTTATTTAATCAACAATATATAGTAAAACTTTTTTTAACGTTGTCAAGTTTTTCATTGAAACCAGAACAGGTGCTTTCGAATACATAGTCATATTCATCTGTAAAATTTGGTTGCTACTAATAAATATTCTGCAAATTGACAGTCATATATCATAATTATTAGTTACATTATTTTCGTATTGTCGCATTACAAAACACTGATGATTCTATACCTGTATTCGTCGTATACGAATTCTGCGATTCTACAGATAGTTATATGTTACGTTAATTATTACAGTGTGTGCGATATCAAAGAGTTTGAGAATGTGACTTGTTACTAAAATAATGTAACTAATAATTAATATATATGACTGTTAATTTGCAGAATTTTTTTTGGCAGCAACCAAATTTTAGATAGAATATGCTTATGTAGTCGAAAGCTCGTGGTATAGTTTTATAAATAACTTGACAACTTTAAAAAAGGTTTTTACTATGTATTGTCGGTTAATTACTTCAATAAAGGATTGTAAAATTGTAGAGTAAAAAATCTTTTATCCAAAACTGTTCTGTATGAATTGATATTTTTATAACTGAATGATTTTTTAGTGCCGCAATTAAATGACCCTTATTAAGTATTTATTATCTTCAGCAAGAAGACAACTTTCTTAATTCACAGACATACAAACAAAATTACAAAATCGATTCTACAGTTAGAAGTTTATGTGGCGTTAGTGATTACAGAGTAATTTGAGAATTAATGGCGTTAATAGTTGGATGAACAGTTCTCTGTTTTCACACAGGCATAATATATTAAGAGGCCTTTATATATATATAATGGCAATTAATTAATCAATTAATTGTTTTGAAATAAATTTGAATTGTTTAGCGAAAAGTGTGTATTATAGCGAGAGCGATCCGAGCGACAATGAGTGGTGAGCTCTGTTCCTATTATTGAGAGCGCGGAATGGCGTTTACGCGTGCTAAAACATAGTTGGGCGTTGTGGTCTGGATTGTACAGAGTCGAGCATAGTATAATAAAGTTGGTGAATCATTTGAGAATAGAAGCGGCCGACGCTGAAAACGTTGCAGAGAACGGTCTTTATAAAATTGAGCAGAGTAAAACATTCACCGAGATATTGCAACGTGAATATTGTAAAGTAATACAAGTTTCGTCAAAATAGAACTTTGTACAATCTTCGTGGAGGAATTGTTGCGGAATAACATTGGTAAATTATTGTGAAGCGGAGCAATCAACGGAATACAGCCAATTTTGCCAAATTTTAAAGTGAAGTGTAAAATCAGTGAAAACCAAAGCCTGAGATTAAATAATTAAAGAGTGTAAAAGTGTCCGAACGAGGTAAAATTGATTGTTCTGGTACCAGACCGACGGTCCGTAAGTAACATAATTTTGAATAATATTGTAAACGCAAATTAATGGATAAAGTCAGATTTCGTTCTCTTTTAATTGTCAATCAGAGTTAATTTCTTTACTTTTTAATTTATTTCATTCTATCGACATATTGTTTAGGTAAATTGTAAACTGTTTTGTTAATAAGATTTTAAATAATTTTTTTTGTGTCCATTATCAAACCCAGTAGAGCCCTGAGAGGACAGATCTCAAATGTTGTTTGTATTTATCTTTTATTGCCACAAAATAAAATAAATATTTTGATTGTTAATTGTTTAAACTTTTCATTTAACAAAAACCTTCCATTTGATTGTTACATAAATGGCTACCACAACGTGGGGCTCGAATTCTACAAAATGCAAATTAAATTATTAACTTTTTGTTTGATACAATATATTGTAGTAATTGGTAATTAAGACATTGTTCTAATTGAAAAGTTGAATTGTAGAGGACTCATTATTAGTGGGTTTAGAGCGGACGCCGCAACAAACCGGCAAGGCAAAGAATACATTGTTGATGAGTCGAGAAGGTTCTACGCGCTCAAAACTTGCGAGACGAACGAACAGTCAGGAAATGTACAGTCGGGCCGAAGGCAGCAAGGAGAAAAGACCAAAATTCCAAGTCATGAAAATTTGAACAGTACAGTCGGGCAGCAGACAGCGAATAGACCAGACGAAAAGTTTTACAGTCGGCAGTCAGAACGAAAGAATGTGGTCCAGTCACAAACATGCTTTCAAATATTAAAAAGTAAAGCAATATTCAGAAGGAGACAGAGCAACTAGTTGCAGTAAAGCATCGAGAACCAACCAATTTGTGTTAAACCAACTAACAAACAACGCCAATTAGAGCCTGTGAACATTTAGGGCCTGTGAGAACTTAAAATCAGTGATGCCCCCAAAATTGTGTACGAAAAACTAAAAATGAGACCTGGGCGGCCGTAAGTAGAGAAAAACTTTAAAATCATTTGTAAACCGTGTTTAAAAGATAAAAGTCAGATCGTTTTTTAATTATTTAATTATCGATAAAATGAGATCGTTAATTCTTGATAAAATTGAAATTGTTAAATTCAATCTTTAGTATTATTTTTTCCGCAACAAATTTCGTCTATGTTCAGACGCATTGATTTCCATAAAAGGTAAATGTAATTTTGATTATATAAATTCTGCCATTTATCAAACCCAGTTCAAGACCCTGAGATCTCAAATATTTTGTGTATTTTATACTTGTTTTAAAATTGATAATAAATCTTGTTTAATAACTTTCACTTAAGTTCTTTCATTTAGAAATGCCACATTATTATATGTAATAAAATTATTACAATATATATAATTATATATATATATAATAAGCGTCTTAGTATATTATACCCGTGTGAAAACCGAGAACTGATCATCCAACAATTACACCGGGAAAGGCTTCAATCTTTGATAATGACGTTAATAGTTTGTGTTATGAACAACATGACACTGCACTGAAAGGTTCTTGAATTGTTATGAAAAAAACTTTCTCGACATGTGAAAATCCTATAGTTTGTTATTAGGCTACTGGTGACACTCAAGATTATCTGGTCAATGCTGTGTCGAATTTTGGTGTTCCACCAGGAAAAAATGAGAAAATTTCTACTCAAAATTCGGTTGAGTAAATGAAAGTGTTGTGAGGGTAAGACTTCGTATTTTATTCCGATTGTATTGAGCCAATAGTGCGTTTTATCGATAACACCGAGCTCCCAAACTCGTAATTACGTGGGTAAAGACCAGTAGAATGGTCATCGGAGCAAATGGCTTAGAACTTTGAGCAATTTTGTAACCGAGCCAGTCAACTGGAACGCTGGAATTCCGGGGCGGCCGAGAAATAAATCCACATTAGTCCGGCTGATAGCGAGGATGCTGCGCGCTATCTGCTTTCGAGCAATCAATTATTATAGTTGGAGCGCTAATGAAGTATAATTTATGTCGGGAGTTTGCGCGGCTGGCTTCATTTCCCGTAGCTAAGTGCGTGCTAATCTCTGGGACCGTTCCAAAATAATAAGTCTCCGTGCGATCATATCGCGCCGTCTTCCGCTTCCGAAACTCGTCCTCCGCTAATGTCTCACCCAGCGATGGCGCTCTCCTCTGCTCCGACGCTCTCAACACACACTACCACAACTAAAAAGTACTACGAAATCCATATAAATAAATCGATAACGTGTCTGACTGATGAACTCAAAAACGACTGAAAATTTTTCATATTTTCTATTTTATGAAGGTGCAATATAGGCTACATCCTTTGCCAAATTTCAAATCAAGAGTGCGATTTAGAACAAAGTCAAAATTCATTTGAATTGTTTGTCAATTAACTCTTTTTGTCTTCAGGGTGAAGTTAATAAATACTTAATAACGGCCATTAAATTTACCGTTTGATTGCGGTACTAAAAAATTAAATGAATACCAATTGTAATATTATAATTATCCAACATATTTTTAATTACAATTAATAAATACATTAGTCACAAGTCAGAAAACATTAATAAAGTATCTCAGAACAATACTACACAACATCATGACCGTAATTGAGGTCTGTTTTTAGGTGTACAATATATTTGGAATATTACACATAATTTTTATACATAGCCAAATTATTCTATTAATATCAACAACAGAAATTGATGTTATATAAATTAATTTTGAGTATAATTTCAAAGGAATGCTCTGTTTTCATGACGTTTCATGTAGTTAACAACCCCGAAAACGACGATTCGTTAAGATAGTGGTTCGTAATTCAACTAGTTACGTGAATTTATATACTTTAATGATTTCACACAGGAATGGTTTTAAATTATTTAACGTTTGATATTTTTACATGGAAATTTATTTCAAATGAACATAAAACTTTAATGGCTGAAAACATTTTTTTTAACACAATATTTAATACCGCCGCCTGCTAGCAATAGGTTTTTTATCTCAGTTCCTATGAGTGATTCCTTACTCTCAAAACATTTATTAATATATGATGATGCAGCTCAAAAGAAACAATTGTAGGCGCACTTTAACTTGCGTGAATAATTTACGCATCTGAAAAATTTAATTATTATTACGCCTGTGCTCTGATTGCCAAAGATTATGGGTATATTCGTCACATATTACCGCCTTTGCTGTACTGTTGGATGCGTTAGTCTGCTGGCTGCAGAAAAAATAGAATGCTTCTTCTTCGGCTGACTACTCCTGAAAAATCGTTTCAGTGGTGCTTTGAAAACGTGCAAGGAACATTTACAACTGGTACATCAATGAATAAAAATTTTAATTGACCGAAACGTGCCATATACGGTATTACATCTCTCTCTCGAGATATCACATAATCGTTTTACTTTGAAAATGGCGATCATTCACTGCTTGAAGGCATCTTCTGCCCGCCAATCAGGCCTTTCCTTCACATCTCAAACCTACCGCAAAAGAATGCGGTCTCCCGTCAGTCTCTAAAGTATCGTCTACTGCATCAACGTCATTACAAGTTATCTATGTATTTAGTCACGTAATTTCTAACGCTCTTTGCCTAATATATTTTTCTTCCATCGGTCTCTAACACCAGTTCCTTCGTTGTCAAGTCATTTATTTCTTTTTTTCTAAATACTCATGGATTTTGGTATTTTTATGGAAATACTTCAAACAGGAACCTTTACCAAGTTTCTACGGACCACCAAGCTCAGTCTTTCATTGACATGTCCATCCTTGGTGTTATTTGGTTTGTGCCTAATTGAATATCGTAATTCGTAAATATTTAAAATGTTTGAGAGTTTCTAATTCTTGGTTGTCAACCTTACCCTACTTGGGTCCGTACAGAGTACATAGCTGGATCATACGAATCAGGTTCTATTGGAGCACATCTTCGTAAAAACATTTTAACTTTACTTACTTACTCCATGGCTCTACGGTCCATTAAGGACCTTGGCCTCCAAAATTATATTACTCCAATCGTCCTGTCCTCAGCCGGTCTACGCCACCTCCTAACTCCGACCGTCCTTAAATCTTCCTCCACATCCTCTAGCCATCTCATCCTGGGCCGTCCTCTCCATCTCCTGCCCCCAGGGTGTCATGTTAGTGCCTTTTTTGGTAATCTTTCATCTTCAATTCGTTGTACGTGCCCTAGTCATCCAAATCTTCTCATTTTGACTGACGGTACTAAATCCGGTTCCTTATACAAAAATTTTATTTCTTTATTTGTTCTGATTCTCCATAAATTTCCTTCCTTCACCGGTCCATATATTTTTCTCAATACTTTCCTTTCCCACGCGTTCAATTTCCTCTCTATGGCCTCGATCAATACCCATGCCTCACTCCCATACATAATTACTGGTTTGATCATTGTTTTATATAGCATCACTTTCTATTTCCTGCTTAAATTTTTGCTTCCCATAAGGGGCTACAGTGTTCTATATGATCTAGTGGCATTCTTAATTCGATTTGTAATATCTATCTTATTTCGTTTTCGGATGTTACAACTGAACATGTGAAGCTATCTACTGTTTCAAAGGTGTACTCATCCACTTGGAGATTTTCTGTATTCTTTCCTCTTCTCTCCGTTACCATATATTTAGATTTAGCCTCACGTATCTCCAATCCCAAATATTCAGCTGTATCCTTAAATTCCTTGAAGTGCCTCCTCACTTCTAGCGGTTATCACCACGTCATCTGCGTAGGCCAATACTTGGACCAACCTATTGTAGATATTACCACCCGCATTAGTGGTTATTATCTAACCGCCTTTTCCAACACTAGGTTGAATAGCACTGGTCTCCTTGCCTTAAGCCTTCTTCAGTTCTGAATAATCTTGACTTGCACCCCTGCACTTTTACCTGACTTCTCCTGTTCTCTAAGGTCATCTTAGTCAGTTTTATTAACTTCTGTGGGATCGCACAAAGACAATCTCTTTACTTTATCATATGCTTGTTTAAAATCTATGAAAAGATGTCCCAGTCGTACATTATACTCATATGTCTTTTCCAAAATCATTCTCATTGTGAATATCTGATCCATCGTCGGTCTTCTAGGTCTAAAACCAGCTTGGTATTCCCCTATAATTCTTTCTGCTCTTCTATTAACTCTCTTTGTTATAGCTGTTGCTAGAATTTTGTACACCACGCTCAGTAAGGATATTCCTCGGTAGTTCCTACATTGTAAACGTGATCCTTAGAGATAGATATTTCTCCTAGGAATATAGTATTGACATACGGATCGGAAACGTAGACGTTGCGTTAAACATTAAGAAGCGAACCACGGACAAAAGAATGACTTCGTGAGAATTGTAATTGGAACCTCGGGCCTAACGTAACATATAAGGCATCTGAAATGACACACCAGAAGTTCAGATCTACAATACACGAGATTATAAGCAACCAGGAGGTTTAATTGTGAAAACCATGTATCAGAGTCTCACTAAGAGTTGACATTATTCAGATACCTCTTCAAATCCAATAGTATATCTTCTTTATTCCAAATGCGCTTTTCTATTGACTTCTGATTTTAAGGAAACTGTTACCTTTTCTATATGCATATATCATATTATATTTTTCTATTCTTAAGCCGTCCACTAATATTTAAGTTTTCTTTATGTATTAGTTTACTATCACCTCTATTTTTAACCTATTGGGTCCATTTAGACTACCTAGCTGGATAGGTCGATATAGAATCAATTTCGATTTGAGCGCATAATCATAAAGTAATCATTTTAAAGTTAGCTATTTCTTCTTGTAATATTGGATTTACAATTTCAGAAATACTTCCCGTGGTGCGGATGTGAATCATAATCGACTTCCCATGACACTGATTTTCAAGTTTTAACGCCAGGGTCTCGTTGAGACAAATGCGTTTTGCCTGTCTAGATAGAAGAATAACTGTTATGGAGAGACGGTATATCACTGCTGGATGATTCCATTGAGGCTCAGCAGACCTTATTGGCACAAGTGTCAAGCAGAGGGACTACGTTCGACTTCTTTTCGTGCTCGTGAACCAGCACATATAAATTCCCAAGAAGGCAAACGTAACTGTAGTCATGGAAGAGGCCGCCAGGAGTTCTAGTGAAGAGTGACACGCAATTAACTAAAGGTTACATCCTTGCTGTTGGACTGTTGGAGCTGTTGGCGTCGACTGGAGAGTTGAGTTGCAGTACGTCGTGGGGCAACGTGGACTCAGTAAGGCACAAAGAGAATAAGTTGTGTTTGCCTAATATCAAAATATGTCCAACACATTGACAAATAAAGAACGTGTAATTATAAAATTATTAATAATTGTAGAAAATTAAAAACGCTGAAAAGAGATACAATAAATAGTGCTACAAACCTTCTGTCTCTTTTTGAACTTTTACCACTGTAATTGATATATTATATGCACATACATCTGTAAGAGAGGTGTCTCAGGATTCTGGATTGATAAATTAGGTGAATAGTCGTCTGTCTGACGTCAATCACTGGCCTATGCTCGGAACTAATCTCTATCGCGTAGTCTACCTACTCACCAAATATGGATTTTCCGAACTCACATAATACAGATTTGATTCCTTCCTTTAAATATGAACGCAAGTGACATTTTTACCCGTGGAACCCGACTTCATCCATTATAAATTCTTCTCCCGAAACATTCCTTCAATAATGTATCGTTCTAATGAAAAACTTTACGCCGGAAAATAATGAATAGGAAAGTTAGACAATTCAGACAATAAAGTGATAATATAAATACCACACAACGTTTCTGGGATCTTTGTCCCTTTCCTCAGGTGCGAAGAAGTGCCTAGAGCGACACAACTGCACCTGTAGGGTGACAAAACTCAAAAAGCTTTTGAGACTTTTTTGTTTGAATAGCCTATCTTTCGTATTCAAGTTATCGTTCTCTTCATTGACAATGGAAACCCCCAAAAATATTCTCTTTAGATCGTTTCTAAACTATTTTAAGGAGAAATAACAAATTTATATCATTTATCATGGTACAACGTACGTAATTAGAAAAAAAAAATAACTTTATGATATTTCTTTGGTGCCTAGTGGACATTTTATTTGGTTGAAAGAAGTCGGTGAAAGGACGAAAAGAAAAATCTTTGATAATGATAAAGACTTATTAAACGATAAGTTTATTTTTCTTGTATTTTATTTGAATTTATTTAATTAAAAGTGAGTTTGTGGTTCCTCTTGTGAGAGGATCGAACCCGCGTCCCCGCACCGCTGCGGGCGGGAAGGCGGCCATGTTTCGCAGATCCCGGCAACTATCGACGCAAGCCTTTATGCAGCGGACACAATGTAGGACGAGATTAAAAGAGTGAATAGCTATTGTGATGGCTTGGTTCGTGTGTCTCGATTCAGCCGAGGAAATGCGACGTGATCGCACAATGGCGAGTGAGAAGAGTCAGCCCCCCTCCCCCGCCCCCCGCGCCACGAACAAGCGGGGATCGTTTGGCGCAGCGCCCCTCCCTCTTAGCTTGCAACTACTATACAAATAATATCCCTGGCGCGTATTGTATATTCACCTTGGCGTTATTGCTTCGGACTGTCTGCGTGTGGCTCGGGGATGCCCACCGGTAACAATGTGACGCCGGAGCTAAGTGTTTATCTTCCGCTGACTGCTGAGAGAGGGAGGGAGCTTTCACAAAGAGCGTTGAAAAATTGCTGGTCAGCTGTCGCTAAGTATTTCGTCGTGGCTGTCATATTAACCTAAACTTGTTACGCTCAATTCCACCTGTTTTCTGCTGTTTGCAAAAGCTGTGAACATTTATAACTATTCGCAATGTGGATTAAACTTGAGAATGGCAACAATAAATATTTTCGAAATAACAAATAATAATAATGATAATAAAATTTCAAAATAGGTCTCACAAATATTTGTATAAAAATATTGAATAGATTTATAGCAAACAGACAATATTAAATAATGTAAAAATTGACTATTTCGTAAAAGAATTTTTACACTGTTAAATTCAAATGAGAGAGGCACATCCGTTCCTATATTATTAAAGGGGAGTTGCACTTTAACGCAGGACGGGTTAATTTACTACGACTACAAATATGCCGATCATAGAATTCTTTTCGTCGTGTAAGTTATAAAAAAATTGGAACCATCTTTTTAAAATTTAATATTTCAGAAATCTGTCGTTAATTGTGAAGGTGACAGAGAATCAAAATTTGAGTGCTGCGTTGTAACGAGTGAATTTTTAAGCTGGTAAAATTTTATTTTATGTTCAAACAGTAACCATGTGAATTCGCTTTGTGTCAGAGAGATGATGAGAGGGATTGTCAGGTAACAAAACGGCGACATTGTTTCGGATACTGATGCTTCCTACGTGTTGGAAGGAGAGAAAGGGAGTTTAGATCCCATTATGGCCGAACGGCTTCCGAAAAATAGCGAACTAATAACAGTGAGTCGGGATAATTGGTAACATCGATTGGTCGGAAGATGAAGGTAGATCTGGACCACAATGTAAATTGTGGTTATGAGGAGAAAGAAGAAGTAAAAATTTGAGGCCTAACACGAAACTAGCGAAGTTTAAGAAAAAAGATTTCAGAGGATCAGAGAGACCAATTTTTTAATTTTTTTTTTTTAATGGAGGCAATCAGCTAAGTGAAGCACAGAGGGTAGAGTTGGTGTGTCGAAGTTCGGAAGAAAGACCGGATATTCCAAACTTTACCCACGCGGCTGGCCTGCATTACGAGGACCATCCCGGTTGTTTCCTGACTGGTTCGTCGTGTCTCTTGAGCGAAAACCACAAGTGTACATATGAGGACAGTTAAGTACTTTGGATCTAAAAGTCATTAATAAGAGGTATAGCTAGAGAAATAGCTAGTCGTTCAAGACGACATTCGCAATGGTCCACGTACCTCGTATAGTAGTGGAGGTAGGCCGCAGCTTAGTTTAACACGAACCTTTGTTACGGCAACGTAGTACTATAAAAACATTTTACGCATGGAAATGTATTGTTGTTCACCAAAGAACTCATCTGTAAAAGTTAAGAGGTGATAAAAAGACATTGCTTCTGTCTGTCCATTCCGTTCGTAATATGTTTAATTAATGTTTTTAAGAATGGTGGTGGCGTAGCTGCTACTTCTCTACAAAGAGGAACTCAGCTGACGGCAACACTCCCATCCAGCTTTTCCCTTCTTCTACTGCACTACTGGCACGGCTTGCTATATATCACGACCAACACTTTGCTATACGCTCCATAAATGTGTCATATATTACTTATAAATAGTAAACATTGATTGCAATATGTAAAAACAATTTTTTTTTAAATTACTGAGATCTAATTTAGTGTTCGATTTAACTAGATTTACTGTGGAATAAAACTTTCCTAGGTTTTTAAGGAAATCAAAACTGTCTTGTATTTAACTACAAATTTGACATGACTGACCATATTATTTTGTTTACATAATTGGTTTAATATTAAAAGTTGATCTTACACCGAGTCCTCAGAATATTATGTTCACATTTAATAAAAACGAATAAAAGCAAGTTATTTCAGTATGATTAATGAATAGAAAAAATTTAACTTGATCATTTTAGGTATTTCAACCCATATTTGAGATACTGACGTTGTAACGCATGTTTTTACGTGGTTAATTCCATTTTAAACATTTAATGTTGTGTACATTTTAACATGAAAGCAATCAAACAATTTAAAGGGCAGAGGTTGAAAACGTAGGTGACTTTTTTAGAACAAAATTAAAACAAGAAATATATTGGCAGTGTGACGTTACTTTTTTGAGTTGATATTATTAGTAAGTGGTTAAAAATTACGTTTACTATTGCAGGATCTATGGAATCTTCTCCAAATGACTACCGATGACGTTTGAAAACCCTTTTGGTACTCAAAATTTCTATTTTGAAGCCACTTATAGTTCTTAGGTATAAACTCACTCCTATAACCTATGATGATGAATATGAAATAGTAATTGTGCTGAAAAATTGTCGTCAAAATACGAAGTGACCTCGTAGACATGTGAAATTTTTTTCATAAATAGTAAACAACTTTTTATTATATTTCTTCGACCTTTGATACTTTGTGTAACCGATATCCAATGGTGCGGAACTAAGTTTTACTCCTGGAAAAATTCCAAAATTCGATTTGGACTGAGTTGATGGGATATATAGCTCAACGTGTGATTTTATTTATTTTTATTCGCTATATATATTTTTTTGGAATAATTGTATAAATTTGCGTGGAATGCATAGTCATTGGCCAACTGGATTTCAGACGCTTGATGGAAACGAGAATGCACAGAGTGCACGTTTCAAGCGCGACACGTTTTCAGTCGCCAAATCAGTACTTGACTTTAGGCAAAACAAGAAGGATGTTGACCCGGCTCAAGGACGTGGTTATAGCCTTCCCCGAACATTCAAGAAGGGTAATGTAGTTTTGAACGGAGGGAAAAGACGTTTCCGAGTGGATTTTGCGGAAGTCGAATGTCAGAGGTGGAGGGAGGAAGTAATGGAGTAGCTCAAGAGATTAGTAGAGTGGAGTTGAAGTGTTGAGAAAAGGGGAAATTAGTGGACCAGTAATTGGCGATAGAGTTGTTTAAGAGGAGTGCAGGAGAAGTAGTTGATAAGTGGAGACGGTGAGAATCAAGACACAAATTTACGCCAGATGAAGAACACTTCCTGAATTCTACAAGTGATGTTTGCGAGAGTTTCACGATCATCTGAGGAACAACGGGAACAACCTGTACAGATCACTAACTATGTCATCCCATAAAGTTGCCAAGTTGGTAACTTCTATAGAATGTAAAATTGCTCCATTTACGTGACTGGTCACTTCTTAGAAAGATAGACACAAGAACTCACAACACCAGATAAGGGAATGGCTGAAAAATCCGTGATGGAGAGAGAAATGTCAGTATTTTTCAGTCACATTTCTGTAAATGTAACAATGTAATTACTTAATGTAACTTTTATGTTAACTAAACTTATTTAAAATTTTAATGACTTTATCCCGCGTATTAATTTGCACAACATAACGTTAAACAAAGGCGGAGTATTTAATAATCAGGATGATTACCGAGATTTTAAAAAAACGAATAAACTCGCGAATATGATAATCATAGACGTTTAACGGAAGATGACCAGTGGTGGTCTAGAATACTGAGAAAATGGAAAATACGTAATACGATCTAGAATTGGGATTCCTACTTGCATAATCGTTTCGTGACCATTCAATATTCTCATAACCAAGAATATGCGAGTGGGGTTGGGAACTGAACTTGTTTTTTTTTTATGCAGTGAATATCTTCAAATGCTCTTGTAGAAAAAAGATATTTGATATTATTCTTAGATCGTATAGTATACAATTTCATTGCATAGTGGGTTAAAAAAAATCTGGTCAAAGCACAAGAGGGTTTAGGATGCGAATATAAGTCAAAATTTTAACAAAAAATATATCGGTTAAAGTTTTACAATTTTTAAAAAAATTATGAAGAGGTTTTAAGTTACAATATGAAAACCAAACAAATATATATAGGAAAATGTGGTCTAAATCAAAACTTTTTCATTATTATCACTAATTAACAATTTTCTAGAGATGCTTGCACCAAGTTAAAGGCTCTTGAACTTTTATAATATATTTGTGTTGTACCTTGTTTGTTATTCAATGGCAATGGAAGAATTATTTTGAAGGATAAGAGAACAGAATACAATTTGAAACAAATTTGAGTTATATATGTATGCATTTTTCAAATTTTTACTCTCCGAATGTTTAAAAATTTATTTTAATCAAGACTCATTTTTATTAATTTTTGTTAATTCATTCAAAGCACCTGGATTAAATCAGTCTCAAATAAAAAAACTTTTTCTTAAAGTGTTTAAAGTAGTCTAAAGAACTTTCGGATATACGCTCACATAATCTTTATTATCTCGTAAATTCGCAGGGTCTTTCATCATTGACTGGGAAAGGAAAAGTAGTATTGAATCCCGTATTTAAAACATTTCACAATTTTAGCACATTGTTAACAAAAATGTTCCATCAGTCATAGCAATATTTTCGAATGGAATTTTTAGTTAATGTTTTTAACCAAAAAAAAATTAGTTGTTGAGTTATTTATTTATACATGAACATTTAACCCTGTAATGTCAATTACACAAGTCCAATTTGAAGTTTTTCTCTCCGGAAAGTATGATTTTAAAACTAATCCATGCGCCGTTATTAAGAAACTAGCTGAGTGCGAGGCGTTGCCCATGTATTTATTTAATTCATTATATGCCAGGAACCACTCTAGTAATAAAATTCTCACGAGAAACAAGTTGTTTAAGTAATGAATTTGATTGTTTTTTTTATTTTCTATATTTAAAGTACATAAGTGTAAAAAATAAATTTTATTGTTGTATTTGGATGAAAGTTTCGAATTGCAGAAAGAAATACTGTTGTACTTATAATTGAAATGTTGTAAATTAGCTGGCAAAACATCACATTTTCTACACTGGAAAATTAAATTTTGATTTGTCAGTTGTTTTGAGTTATTTTTATGTAACGCCCCTCCAACCGCTCTCTTGGTGCTGTGAGGGGTTGCACCAAAGTTTCATCGCAATCGGATGAATGGTATAGGAACGTACCATTTTTATGTAGATAAACTCGCTTATCATTTAACAGTTAAAGCACCGTACTGTATAACGGCGTCCCCCAGTTATACTTCGGCCTCAGAGGGTGACTAAAGTTTGCTAAAAAGCGCAACAAGTGGAACCTGTAATGGTTAATGTTTTTGTTGTAGTAATGACGAATGTTTAAATTTTTTTTTGACAATATTTGAAATGAAGACACTTATGCCTTCTCAAAAGTCTCGAAAGAAGTACGTGTCCCTTCGTGTCTTCGTTGCGAAACTGGATTTTTCTCCCGTTTCCAGGAGTTGAACATGAATTGAAACGTTGAACAAGTGAACGAAGACGATATTTTTAATAAAGTACTGACGTGACGAGCTTGTCTAATTGGCTCTGACCCCACCGTTATATTAAGAAAGCTACTAACTACCAAAGTTATGAAGAAGTGAAAAGTTTCGACCTCTTAATAAGTGAGTAGTTCTTTGTAATCTCTCAGGGCATTCTTATTTTTAGTCAGTTGTCCGGGCATGCATAGCATTGCTGGTTCATTTGAGTCGAATTTAATTTAATCTTTCCCCTACCCACGTTTGTTAAATGGAATTCGATAAGAAGCATTCGGAGGCTCTCGCAAGAGGGGGGCGGAGGAGAATAAAAGTTCTCCGAGCGGAGCACCAAAGAAGTTGGCTGCCGCCTTCCGATGGATGTAATTCTGCCACCAAGCACTTGCCAGGCGAAGCCTTAAACCGTCAATTTAAAATCAATACGCCGAGTATAATTAAACTCGTTTTAGAGACCCTAATTGAAACCGCGCAGACATAATACAGTCGACCGATACGAGTCGGGCGCAAACATTATATTACGGATGCTCCCCCACCCCCGGCTTCGGGAGGGCGCCGGATAACTTATATGGAATTTTCTGTCGCCCACTTGCGGCTGCAAGGTTGAAAATCACTTGGTGCGCTCGCCCCCCCGCCCCCCCACCCTTTCGGGAGCACAAAGGGTTCCTCGGCTGCAGCACGATACGGTACGAAAGTCCATTGAGTAAAAGGCAATTATGGGCGCTATTGTTGTACTATAACTGTCATCACAACGGCGGTGGAGCGGTCTGGCGGCGGGCCCGGGAGTCGCGGCGCAGTCTCGCGCTGGACTCGGAGGCGTGCGTGTCGTGTGCGTGCGAGTGCGGGTGTGGGTGCTGCGGTCGCGAGTGTCGTGTGCCTGCCTGCCTTGCTTGTCCTTGCCCTTGACTGCAATCTCAGGTGACGTGACGCAGGGAGACCTCAACGGCCAACGTACGTAAACATCAACTCATTCACTACTCTCGTACAATATAGGTATGACAAGGAAATAAACTCGTTCGTCACGAATCAACAAACAATATTCACTCTGTAAGGGTGTCCAGAAAATTTATTATGAAATGAAAACATAAATTATAATATTTTCGAAATCGAAAACAAACAGAATTGTCAAAAATCTCTTCTACACTCCTTACGATCTGTACAACACTTTTCTACAACTCCAATAACGTCAACAGTTCATGATTTAAGATAAACATGTGTTTAGAAAACTAGAACGAAATCAAAACGGATTAAATTCTGGAGAAAGCATTTGTGGGCGGGTATGTTGTCGTCATGAACTACAAAGCCTACAATAATTTTTTGGTCTTATTTGCTTAGCCTGTTTTAAATTTTCTTCACTTCATCACAAACTTTCCCCCACTATTTATTTCGTCTATTTATTGCGTCCAGCATTTCAAAACGTTCCAGCTGATAAAACTCAACAGCCGGCTTCAGCTCACACTTTTCGTTGCCGTTAAAAATCTGACGTAATGTCAGTCAAAATCTCAATCTCATGAAGAACATGAGGCACTTAAGTATTGTTCAGAAATTTCCACATGAATCTGATTTTTATCATCTGCAAAAAAAAGCGCGGCACCTGCTCGCATCTGGACACCGAGAATTTACACTCATTATTTCTAATGTTTCATTTCCCGGACGTTCTCGTATAGTATCTCCAAGACTCTATCTGATACGGTGTACTATTTTTTTAATTGTTGAAAATGAAGGAAAGTGGTCAACTAAAAAATTTACGAAATTCAGTTGGCCTTCAAACTTCTTTTATAAATAATTTTTAAAAACATGCAACTAGAATTGATTCATTTTCAGATATACACACAACTCTCCGGAATCCGTGTAAAATAAACAACTAGGCAGAATGATTTCCAACTGTACACAGTTCCTTTTGACAAATACGTCAATTTTAGTAAATAAATTTCGGATGGCGTTACGATGTTACCGAAGACGAAAGCTTTTCAGACCAATCCGTTTGATGCGAGAAGGGTACTTATTTTTACCGTGTATAATACAAATATGCTTGGATACACGTATAATTGTTGTTAACATTTTTGAGTTCGTGTTCTTTAACAGAATTGCAGCACAGTTGAACAGTTACAAAATAATAAATCGTCAACACTATCAGAGCATCCCAAGCTGAACGTTACTTGTTGATAGATCACTCCCTCCCAAGGATGAAAGAAAATAAAACAGTAATATTTTGCTTTACGTCTGTTTTTTTATTAATAATATAAATTAACGACTTTCTTAGAGACATTTTAAAATATTTTATTTAACACAACGTCGTTTCAGTACATTTTTGTACTTTCATCAGTTTTTTCTACAAAATTTGTTACCGTACAAACTTAACAGCCTGATAACAATACAAAAATTATAAAAAGTCGAATAAAATATTTTAAAATGTCTGTATAAAAGGCAGTTAATGCATTTAATAGAATATAAAAAGTCTTATCAACGTACGTGTAGTTAAGTTATTAAAGATAATTCTGAATGTGTAAGTCAATGACAACACCTCAAAATGTGTATCAAGGTACAATGTAGCAAGACTTAGAGAAAAACTATGTTTTAAATTGACACTTTTCGGTTGTTTACGAGATAATAATTTGGAAAGCAAGCAATTAATTCGTATTTTCAATGATATAAGAATATAAATATATTTAAACCTGGGATTCTATTATCGAAATTATCAGCACGTAATTCCAGTGCTTTGTCTGATTTTTATTCGCTCTGAATTTTGAACAGTTAATTATTTAAACATATAATATTTATTTATATAAAGAATGCAGGATAACAATTTTATTGTGTCATTTCAAATAAATAATAATAAAAATTTTGTATATAATAATAAAAATTTTGTATATAATAATAAAAATTTTGGGTTCTCGAGGGTCGGTAGAATACAAATTAAATTAAAAATAACTAATTATATTTTCTATTATTACCTATTTAAATATTATTTTGGCCTTAAAAATATTGTAATATATTACATAAATACAATTGTGTGGTTGTAAATTATGGGCATGGAATCCAAACATAGTAATAGATCTTGAGGACCTAGCTGTTCTCTTTAGAACACAGGATATAAAAAATACTAAAGAAAACGAAAATATTTAAAATTAGGAAAAATATCAATGTTTAAAATATATTTTAAAATAACCGATTGTGTTATGAAGTGAAATGAAAATTTGGAGGCAAAAAACTTAAGTAAATAATCAGTAGCTTTCTGGCCAACAAAAGAAAACGTATTGAAAAAAAATAGTCTTGCTTACCATTATCTGTGTTTGGTTTTTAATTTTTGCATTTTGAATTTTAATGAGTATATATATGCATAAAAATTTTACATGTGCCTATAAATGTGTGGTATTTATTTCCCACTTATTTTTATCTGTTATTCGACAATTAAATTATCTAATAAAACTTACATTTCTTTATATCTTTGAAAATCTTTTCAGAAATGTTTTGAGTGTTTTGCTTGCTGAATACATTATAATTGTAAGAATCGAATCTAAACGTCCACGAAATAATAGATATAGTCATCTTAGATCAACGCCTGGATAACACAAATAAATCATAATTACCTTTTACAATTAATTAATTAATTTATGCATTAAATAATTGAGTATGTATTAATTCCATGAGGGGTTGAAACTGCTCGTCAATGCAGCTTTCCAGATCTTATGGAGTTCAACTGTGCGTAATTTAATTTTTAATATAAATTTATTATATACATCACTTCATCCCCCACTATTGTTTCATTTATCATTTAAACGAAATATTTGTATGTGTAACATTAGCCTTTGAATTGAATCTGAACAATTTCTTCAACCGAATATCTCATTTCCGTTTTATGTTTATGACCCTTAATGTATTTTTATTTGTGATGATATGGTGGTTTTTTGTAAATTTATCATTGAAAAGAAAGATTATCTCCTAGACTGATCCTAACCAAATTCAATTTTCTTCGGGTATGCTACTGGAACCCGATCGTCCTCATAACACCTGTAGTAAAGCTGAAATCAAAATGTCTATTAGTCAGGATATTTACTGGTCCTAGATATGCATTTATACGGTAGTAAATAATATGAACGAGATCTCGATATATATCATGATCGTGCTGGTGTTTATTCTTATGCACCATTGAGAAAGTTGAAGAATTGATATTAAATTGTCGGGGGTCTGACACGTAAATATATTGAAATTAACTTGTTGCACAAGTCTTCCTACGGGCAGGTAGGCTGACGAATAATTATTGGATGCAATGTATTCCATAGAATTTGAAACAAATAAACCACTGGAACCGAGGGGGAAAGTATTTCATCGACGTTTCATCCCTTACAGAGATTGGCAATGGAAGTTATGAAAGGAACATCACCTCCTAGACTGATCAATCATCACACAAATTTTAATATTAATTGTCATCTTTTCTTTAATTACTGTTATATTACTATCTTTAACGTTGTTTTAAATTATATATATATATATATATATATATATATATATATATATATATATATATATTTGTAAAGTACAATGTTTGTTTTTTAAACTTTGTAATTGTAATATTTTATTCTTTTATCGTTATCTTGTAATATGACGTACTGTATTTCCTCTACCGATGACTAATGGAATTAATAATAAATTAAATTAAATTAATGAATTTAATAAAACTTTTAATAAGGATAAGAAACCAGTATTTTTTCTTGCGTATTATTTTTTGACACACGTATCTATTTTTCAGTTTTCAGGCTCATCGATAAATATACGTGAAATTAATAGTCCTGTAAAATATTTGGAGCATTATGTATAACGATTGAGAAGAAAAGGGTGTATAATAGAATAAAGACTAACTGGAACCGGAGCCTCTATCGATAAATGAATAGTTGATTAAGCAAGAAACGGAAAAATTTAACTACAAAACAATTTTTATTATAAAAATATTATTTAAAATATTTTATTATACTTATTTTATTTATAAAATCTACAATATTTCGTTTTCCATGTTTTCCGGCGTACACAATCATGTTAACTGCACTTTATTCCTAATAGTCTCCTATTAATGTATAACACGTTTCTCACTCGATGTTTCGAACTCCCAACAGAAATGGGCACACTAACGACAATGTTACAGAGACCGTTTCAAAGCGAGTAGTCAGGACAAATAATCGAGGTCTCACTGCATAAACACACATTAGTTTGTAAGCATATCCATAAATAATAAATAAATAAAAAAGTAGCGAATTAACAGACAAATTAAACTGATAAAATAAATAACACACCATGTTTCTGTAATCCTTCTTGATTTCGTCCGGTGATTCAACAACGAAAATATCCATAAACGCAATGTGAGATTTAAAGAATCGCGGGTAGCAAAGAAATTTTTAAAAGCAGGCGCACACATGAGCATATTAAAAGTAGATTTATCCGTTTATCTCTGGACTCCAATTATTTATAATATGATTGCCCCGGGTCCACGTGTGTCTGAAGTGTGCATAATTGGCCGTCCTATAAAGGCTTGGAATATCTTTGAAACGCGGGAAGGCTGGACACGTTCCGTTCGATCGCACAGAACTTCCTTTGCTTTATGTCTGCTTCGGGGCTCCATTTGTTAACTTAATTTCCCGAATCCGATGGGGTGCTGCATGCATTTAACACAGTTCTATTGTTGCTGCGGCGTTGTCAGAGTGCAGTTTTTGAATTTGCCTCCCCCACCTTCCCAGGCTACCATTCAAAGCACTGGCCCGGAGGAAAAACACTGAAAAAAATCGAAGCGGTTCAGCGCCGTCAAAGAAAGAAACTGTAAAAATATGTGAACGATTATCTCTGCCCGGTTCAGCGTGAACCAAGTTCAAGGACTCAATTAATTGTGTCAGTGGTTTTCTAAGTTACTTCGAAATTATCTGTATCTACCAACTACATTCTTTTTTAGCAGATACAATATCTTGTATTTATTTTATAAAATAAATATTCCGAGTTTGACGAACTTCTTTACGTTTCTTATTGCTATGGAAGAAAAACCTAACGAAAATAATTATAAGTCTGTTTAATCATTATAAATTAATTTCCTGAGTAATATTTTCTCAATAAGTTTAATTGATGTATCACTAATACATTACTAGATTTCAGGTAAAAAACGCTTGTAAAAGTTGTGAGATGCCTAGTGACGGCATTGTATACAGGACACTTGATCCACAGGAAAATGGTTGTTTTTTAGTAAATTTTTCAAATTGAAATTATGGGAGTTCGAACGAATCCTAAGCGTCCCAAAAGCAGTTATGCACTCATAAAATATATTTTTCGTGGATAATGTATCCTCATTCTGCGTCATCAGCAGCACAGGTTGTTAAATACGAATGAAGTTTTAACATTATTTGCGAAATACATATGGCATGACGTCTTTTGATCTTCCCTAAAGATGCCGAACACAGACGCAAGTCACTTTCCATACGCGATGTCATGCACGTGTACAAAAATATCCTTCGACACTCCTGGAAGTTACACTTGTGTCAATAAGAGTGACTTGAACATAAAATAATTTTGTAATAAGTTGTAACGCTTCGTAATACATAGGTATACAAACAACAACGCAATGTTTTAATGTGACCTCTTATTTAATAAGTCTGTTCTATTTATATTTTTACAGCTGTTTTCAGTAAGTTTATTATTATTATTTGGAATTAAATCCATATTCTGAGTATGGAATCGATTTGTGACTAAACTTGCGCTGAAATGACTATCTAAAACTTTAAAAATGCATACCTATATTTTTTATTCGGATAATAATTAATTAACTTATCATTAACAAATATTATAATGCAACATTCTTCGTTGGCGAATCGTGCGCAGCGAAATACTTTCCTTCATATACTTCGTTGAGGAAACTTTTATACCATGGATACTTCAGTAGAGAGAACTAGAGTAGGGTATATTTGTCCAATGTCCAAAATGACGGACTGTTCCTGATGATTTACGCCTTATAAAATGCCTATGATCCAGTACCGACTCCTACCACCCTAAATCTCACCAGACATACGAAACCGTGATCCGCTCAGACTGTAGCCTGGTGGTTTCTACGAGTACTTCCTTCTACGAGTACTTCCTTCTACGAGTCACCTCCCTAATGGCTCTAGAATGAAAAATCATGCGCTTCTGTTTTTCACTTCACTTCCTATACCTATCCATTAACCTATTCCAACATCATCGACTTCTAGAATTCCACATCCCACGGCCACCGATCCATAAAAAAAAACATCTCAAAAGTATTGCCCACCTTCGACCATCATATAAGCTTTGGACGGAAACCTAAATTCAAGTATATATATCCCCCTGAGATCATTCTTTATAACCTACAGTGCCAAGGCTTACTACTCCCCAGATATCCCATCACACTATAACCGTCTCATTCCAGATCAATTGGAAATCGAAGCTTTAAGACGCTATTCAATACCAAATAATATCTATTATTATTATTAGACGGAGTATATAAGACACACTTCCCGAATCTCGTCAACAGTTCACCTGACGAAGATGGCGGTGTCAGCTATGGAAACGTTGTGCTCAAATCACGTTACCCGACCGGAAACCCGAGAACTCTTTATACAGAATATACGTCGGGAAAACTTACGCTCTTTATTCGATTATTCTTTCTAATAAAAAACTCTTCTTCCCTTTCACAATAAAAAACCACAAGCGCAGCCTACAAGGCATCTAATTAATCCAAATCCCAATTAAACTTTTCCTCTGGATTGTCAGGATTACTTTTCCCCTGCAATTAAATTCTTCGCCAATCACTTCCAAAATATATCTAATAAAAATAATTTGAAACGTCTGCGGCCTTCACTTCCCCATAAAATAAATAATAAAAGAACCTCCACATCAACTCCTATGCTGAAGAGGACCTCTGGCCCTATAACGACAAAGAACGCAGCTCCTTATTTAACAGGGACAGCATCATCATCAATATTTCGGGGATTTTCCTTCACCACTTCCATGGCGAATGTAGCGCTGATTGTCCAGCAGGTCTTTATTCAATCTCTCCTTGTACTCTTTCCGCAGTGAAAACAGGGACACTTGTACAACTCAGTATGGCTACGTTCATCCTCACTTTACGGTTCATTGGGTCCATATTTTCTCAATCCAGAATGTTCGGTACAGGACGTCTTTTTATGGAGTATTTAAATTCATCACAGAGACAATAATAAGTTCAACAAGAGAATATGATATTTGTAATATTTCGTCGAAAACCTCTCCTCGTTATGCTGATGACCTCGATGCCTTGCAATTGGTGTCTTTTCACAGCCCGGGCATAATATAAGCCTCAGCACAATGCGCATGTTCTGCCACGTTATTTGATGTATTGTAAATCACTGCTTTCATGCGCATAAGCGGAACCGAATTCGCTTTAAAACTCGGGAAAATTGCGTGTGGGAAAAAAAAAATTGAATACGTTGATCCTGTTCCAGTGTGGCCATGTTGAATTCAGATATTCACAATACACTGCTTCCTCTATATTATATTCGACTAACACAAAAGTGAAGGTTTTGAAAGTAAGGTTCACTCAACTGGCGTGATGAATGCATCATTCAGAGAAGCTTGAAAGGTATTGGTTTGAAAAAAATCCTCAGTTGCATCAACATGGTAATTTTCATAGCTACCACGTTCTCATATTTTGTTGAAATGTATCTAAATACTATCTCTTATCTAGTTACAGTCAGATTAACACCGCTTGGGTTTGAACAGCTATTAGTGTTCTTCTATAAGATAAACATTATGCATGTTTAAGGAACATAAAAACTTTTTCGCTTTTTTATGTCATGTTTTACAATTTTTGGTAATTATATAAATTAATGAAAACATCATTTTTAATTCAATATACTGATATAATTATTACAAGATAACAACTATTTTCACAGAGGAGTCCGCTCGGCCTACACATTTAACGTTCTTTATATAATACAGAATTTTTTCTTCTCATAAATAAAATAATTTCTGACACTGTTCATTGTTATGTATTGATATCGCGTGCTTAAATAATTGCATATTTCATTAAGCTTTGTTGTAATATTTCTTATATTGTACGAATGCATAATCAAGAATTGTTGGACGTCAAAGATTATAGTTTTTTTGTATTGTTGGAATTTGCAACGCTAATCCATGATCATCAGAACGGAAAATTTTGTTTGGTATAATTTTTATACTTTTTTATCACATTTTGTGATTGGGCGAATTTTTATAAGAGCAGAGACAGCACGGATGAAACACATCGAAGAGATACTCAGTAGCTGAAATTGAACGAAATATTTCACGTCTGGTATTGATATCGTTATTAAACTACTCTGGTAGGATCCAAATTAGTAGAATGCGAACAGTTATTGCTTCAGTTTAATTGAAGTGGCAATACTAGGTTTTATTTTCAGCTTTAAGTCGCAGGTTTTTCTGTTGGACTGAATTTTCTGGTCGAGCTCGTATGCTGTGTAAGAACGACGCCGTGGGGGGAGGCACGCAGAATTTTTTGAGTGGGTGGAGCCAAGCAACGCTGGATCCTCGACGTGGTGATAACATTAACCAGTGAGCGGTGTGGTTACGCTTACGTGTGAAAATAAGAACTTTTCAAAAACAGTAAGTTTGTAGTTTCATATTAATTTAACACAAATCCTGTGTTTTCTGTTAACTAATATATTGTTATTAAATTTAGAAAATCGTGATTGAAAATACGTGAATGTACGTAAGTCAGCTGTTCGAGTCGTCTGTGAGTGCGGAAAAGCTGAGAAGAGGCGTGAATATAATACTATAGTCCCTATTCAACCTATTACGTGACCTTCCTCTTGCTAATAACTAGTTTTTAACGCTCTATGTCCGTGAAAATCGCGTCTGCTCACAACGTGGTCACTTTTTTTTTTAATTATATGCTATGTTTCAACTCCAAATTTCAGTTCCATACTCGTTTCTTGGCATGCCTCCACAATTTAACTTCCCAATTCTATCTCAGATAATGACTCAAAGCCAAAGAATAGAGGAAAAAATAGTATATAGTTGGTGTAATAACTCATTATTTTATCTTCAGCCACCAAGGTGAGTGAATAAATAGTCATGATTCATATCCCATCAGTATATGAGATAAGGAAAATACTCAATGTTGATTTATCTGTACATGAATACCTACATCCAACAACATTGGACTTATGCACTTAAAATGATCCATTATTTATCTCTACATATTTTCTAAATACTGTTTAAGTGAACACGTTTTCTATCTTTATTATAGCGAAGCGACCCTGTAAGGGAATCTTTAATGTAAAAAATTATTTCAGCACTTACTCTATGTATAACTCTATGTTATATTGCTAATTTAATGAAGCATTCCATAAAACTTTTCTGACTTATCTTCGGGGCTGTGGTAAAAAAAACTGGATCAAGCCTTCTTATGGTTTATATTTTCATACAACCATTATTACTGCACAAAATCATCTAATTTATGAGTTTGATTGACTGCAGATAGTAAAAAATTAGTTTGTGGTACATTTAAACCCGCTGATGTGCACAGAGATTGTGTGGATTTACTGCCTGTAATAAAGCTTCACGCTCACGAGATCACTCAGCGTTCCAGAATGCTATTTAGCTCTCTCCCGCCTTCCACCAAGATAATCTCCCTGGGAAATTATGAGTTTAGTTTCAAATGAGTGAAATTGATTTGTTAACTGTGCGATAGGTTGCGGTGAAAAAACGGTTTCGAGCAGCAGCAGGGGTAGTTTTGGTGACGCTGTTCTTTTGTTAGAGAAATTATTTATTAGCGATCTTTCCAGGCAATTGGACGATAATAGTCGCTGGAAATAATTGTGCGGCATTTGTCAGATATTGCTGGAATTGGCACATTTCTGAGTCGTCCATTTTAATTCTGGACACGTGGACGTGTGCGATTAGATATTATGCGCTGATATCTGTAGTTGGCTCGGTGAGAGGTTATGTGCTCCGATAATTCACGCTCATCGGAAACATTCGATTCTGTGAATCAGTGAGCTCTTTCACTGCATTGTGCTAATGAAGTTAAATCATTAAAACTCGGTGTCCGCTTGACAGTGGCGAAAGGGGATGAGGTCATTTGCCGCATTTGGTCGAATCTGGCCGTGTGCAATAATCGGGTCATTAGTACAGCAACATAGTTTCCAAGCGTAAATTTCCTGTGTTTACTTTCCCAACGCGTAGAATAATTCATTCAAGTATTATGATGTAGTTCAGCCAAGTCTGAATTTCCTCATGGCCTATCAAGTTATACAATAAAACTAATTGAGATAAATAACAGATGTAGCGACATAAAATATGAAATTGTGACGATCCCGAGCACATTTCAAGAAAATTGTATGGCAGATAGACTAAATAAGATCTGAAGTTATGAAGAAAAAATCAAGATAAATAAAGGATCAGGAGAATAGCAGTTTGATTGACGGAAGACATAAGATATAAAATGAAAGCAAATTATAGTAAACACTTGGCATAAAAGCAAAATAGGCTGAAACGAATGAATCTTGATTTAGTGTGGAATATTGCATATATGTGTAATGGAGTCTACATGATCGTATAATATTTGGTAGGGATAGAATTAATGACATATAGATCGGGAGGGTAGATTCTGTGGTTATAGATTTTGCCAAAGTTACCGATCTTGTACCGAGTGTCAATTTATTTTTAAAATATCCAGAGTTTGTATTGATAAGCGAATAAATTTTTATGGACTAGAGAATATTCGCGAGATCGACAACCGATGGTAAAAAAGTTTGAAATGATTTTCCGGCAAGTTGGTATATAAAATCCATTTTTGATCTCTTATTATTTTAACATTAATATGATTTATTGGAGAGTAAACTTTATAACAATTGGCGATGTACGATAGTACATTTACGTCAAATTTAGTACTCACAGAAAATATTAATTTAATTTACAGGCTATATGTAACGAAAACATATTCATACTCCGATGATTTACACTTCGCTTAAAATATTTTTTCGTAAATGAATAAGTTTATGGGTTAGATAAACAAAGTAATGGAGTCTATTAAATGAACTTTGATTGTAATCAGACAAAGTTTCGGTAGTTATAGGTTGGATGGTATCTTCAGTTTTTTTCATTTTTAGGGAACAAGCTACTTCCCGTTAATAGCATAGAAACAAGGGAGAAAATTGTAGCTGAATGTGAATTAGAGAAAAACCCTAGAGAAACCTGCCTCCGGTAGTTCTGGCTCCTGGTACTCGTTTCATGCCAATCGGATGAGAGGAGTGGGATTTGTTGAGGGGATTTTCCGTCTCCATGCCTCGACCAGGCAGCTGGCCGACTGTTCCAATTTGCCGTATGCCCATTGGCAGTGACCACGGTTCTTACATCCTCAAAATCGACCGAGGTGTCTCGGCTAATGGGAAATTTAATTTAGGGCCCGATAGAGACATAACCTGGGTGATACAGAAATACTACACGACCTTTTTTGAACCAAAAATCCACTATGCTATAGGAAAGCGTGGAAGTCCTTACAATTAATTATGAGAATTTTAAAATAGGAAGTCTCTAAAACACGCTAGGACCCATACAGATAATATGAGATCGAGGCACTGGAAAGAGCATAGATGGGGTGTTAAAAAATGTCAGTCGTGGTACTCGATTTCGACATTAGAAAGTTGAACATTCAGGTTTAGAACGAAATATACGTTAAGGTTTTCTTCAAAGCGTGTGTAGGACAACAAGGGTAAATATATTGGTTAAAACTAATTGCTTCGGAAGAGATCATAATTGCAAAATAAAGCAGAGAAACGTGACAGATGATGTCGGAAAGTATTTTGTTTATGAATCGAGCTGAACAACTCACCCGTAGTTTTTGAAGCTCTTCTCGTAATGGAAAAAATATCCAATGAATAATAACAAAGTTTGTTAGCGAAGTGAACTGAAAAATGTAGTGTTGTATAATTTCCAAGCAAAAACATTTTTTTTCACCAATATTTCTATTCTACAGAGAAGAAAACTGTGGTTTTTATCCCAGTATTTGATTAGTTATTTTGGAAAATGGGGGCAAACAAAAAATAAAGAAGGGACTGGGCACTTTAAACAACAAATGCACTGATTTGTAATGGATGCCTCAAACTACTGTAAATAAAAAACCAGCTCGTATTAATTTTCAATCTGACGTCTGTTTCAATAATTGTGAAAAACACCAGCCTATTTGAAAAATTTATTATCATATTTAAACAAATAAAAGTTTTATCCCTAATTGGGATCTTTTCATGTGTACATTTAATTTGAATTCAGTTATCTAAAAATATCAAAATCTTACACACATGATAATTAACTATCATAACTATCAAGAGTGTAAAATCTAGTTTTCCTAAAAAAGTTTAGGTAACCGAATTTAAATGAAATTGTACACGTAAAAGGTCCCAATTAGGGATGAAACATTGTGTTTGTTGAATATAAGGCTTTAAATTTAATAACAATTTTTTCTCACTCTTTAAAGGGGAGAATTTAAATTAAGCTACTTAAGTCTCGGAACTCGCTTCAAATTAAACGAGATATCCTCAGAGGAAATTTTATGGAAATAATAATAATCATGGATTCATGAGAACCAGTCAAAAAAATATATTACACATTTGTCTCATTATAGAACCGACATCTTGGTAATATTTATTCTGCTATATTGTAGTAATAGTTACTCTAGGCTCTCTTTGGACAAATATTTTAATCTTTAAGAATACTTATTGGATCTACATTAATTTTATCACTATCAGTGAATGCCTTACTAGTGACTATATCTTAAGAAAACTTTTTTTGAGTAATGATCTACGTGCGTCTCTTTGTTCAATATATACCACAAGTTTAAAAGTAAAAACTGTGGTTTACGATTGAAAATGGCCAGATGCATAAGAAATGGTACAGTGACATTGTATCCCTTCCGTGCTGAGATCAATGAAAGCAACCTTTGCTTTTTTGCTAAGCCTGGCCATACCTGAACGAATGGGCATAACAGCGACTATCAATCGATTAATCTGTTTTATGGCTCTTGGTTCACGAAACATCTGTAAAAAAATTTGTATAAGAGAAGAAACGCTTTGTTGTATCACAATGGGATTTGACGCTAATTCCTCTTGAATAGTACAGACTGAACTTAAGGTTATTGGTCTCACGCGATTCGCGCTATTCTATTAAAACATTCACAAAGGACCAGCACGCATAATCGTTCATACATAACTATCTTCATTTAATGTACCGATAAAATTGCCATTGCGTAATCCATACGATGCGATGAAAGAAACTTATTTCGCATTGAAACATTAGAATCTATTTCTTTGTTTTACATTCCTAATAAGTGAACTCCTTCACACGTTATTTCTGAAGACATTCCTTTTTAAAAATGTTACATATTATAATACTACGTAGTATTGTTCTCTCTGAAGTGAATTAAAACTACAAAGTTTTCATTGCTAAAACGGAGGAATTCAGACAGTCGAATAATTATGACCAGAATTTTTGACCGTTTTAAATTACTTATAATAATTTTGAAAAATCACGATTTGCCAGGCGAAAACTACTCTTAATAATAGTTTATTTAATATTTTTAAAATTAATAAAAAAAATATGATTCTTTGCATAATCTGGTTTGGTCAACGTTAAGAGAGCGAAGGTTTTCCTGGTGAGTTTGTTGTAAATATTATTCTGAATGTTAGCGATAGAAACGTTACGACGGCAAGAATCGCCATTCAACCTGATGGCGATGGTGAAGTGTGCCGTCGGAACGTTGTCACAAACTTTGAGCCGAGTTGAACCCATAGAATTATGAGGCTATTCTTTTATAATTATCACCTTCTAAGTACAGAAAAATGTGCTTTGGACTAATATTTCTTTACGCAGGGTGACTAAGAAAAAATAAATTGAAATACCCTTAGAAGAATAATTGTCGTAATTAAAATGTTGGACAGACAAACTTATAATAATATAAATATATTTTAAATTTTAATTGCCCGCTTTATTGTTCAAGAGATTTCGAGTCACGAAGGACGGAATAAAAGTTAATTTGTCGATCCGATTTTTAAGAGTGAGCGAAAGCAGCTAAATGTGTAGAAAAATGCGGGAGAGACGAATTATAGTGGTTAAAATATTTTTGTTATCCTGAAAAATGAATGTTTGGGTGATATTTAAACCGCTATTGTGCTACATAAATACTTTGAGAAGGAGATTCCTTCTCTATATAACCGAAACGCATAAAGAAATGAATGAATCTTGGAGAAGAATCATTCATACAAATGTGAAAGAAAAATTAGAATATATTTTCCTTTTATGATTAAGTCCATTTTCTGTCGTAGGCGGAATATTTGATAATATTTACACTATGAAGGACAAACACAAATTAAAATTTTGACGCAGAGATTTAGAAAAAATTAAGATTGCACATAACTGAATATGGGATTATAGATAAAATATTTGTTGAAATTCATATCGTCAGAAACTCATACTGGAAAATCCTAATGAGTTGAGTTGAATCTTTTATCAGGAATTTCGATGGATTAACTGAGATATTAATCAAGGAAATAAAATATTTTAAGTATGTCTCAAGCTATACATTTTATATTTGAACTATAAAAAATGATTATGGCGTACAACTGAAATCTCTTTCAACAGCATTATTAAATAATTTGTCCCTGTCGGGCAAACATCAATATCGGGATATCGTTGTCGGGAAAATGTGCATGAGGCAAGTGTGTGTCGGCTAAACGTCCGGAAGCCGTTTAATTATACTGTAATCATTACATTGTAAAAGCACTATTACCAGATTCTTTTACTCTGAAATGGGAAACAGAAAAATTTATTTATCATCGAGATCTAAGCTGTGAATGACACAGAAGCCAACAAGAATAATTAAGTAATGTACGAAGACGTTTGAGGTTTGGCGAACGAAGCTAGCAGGGAATAACCTCATTACTAATTAGCAACTTAATTTTCATCATGTAAAATTTGTTATATTTCTTCCCAGTTTATATACTAAATGATGCATTGAACTGGGAATATCTTGGTAATAAATCATATCTAGTACAAATCTTGCTCTACCAAACACCGACATTGAGTATATACGTGAGTAACGAATGTCTCTGTACCACACCTGAGAATTGTAATATTAATAATTATAATTGCCTTGATGTGAGACCGTTATTTGTTGTTACTGTTAGTAATGAATCTCAGTGTTTTTTTTTTTGCTGGAAAGCGATTGGCCGGCTGAGGGCCTCATTCAACGACCGCCAGCTTCCTCCATTACGGACATCCGCCGACGCTCTCACTCGCTAAACCGTGTGGTTTTCAATATTTTTAATACCGGCTACACAGGCAGAAATCCTTTCACACTTTTGTTTATTGTGTCATCAAATTTTAGCTCTATTGTAGCCTCTGAATGAAGTAATTTCTCGTACATGCGAGTGGGACATAACTTTAAATGCGGCGCCATTATTTTAGGTTTGTTTTCATCATTGTTGCATGGGGAAAAAGGGGGATGAAAATATGGGAGGTCGTTCTGAGTGCATCGGATCGAGTGTTAACAGCTTCGGTGATATAGGTGAATAATTTCCTTTGTAGTCCTCTCTTCCATTATAACTTACGTTCCCAATACACTGTTCTCCATGACGAATGAATTATTTTTTGAAATGAACTTCCAAGCTGTTAGGTCAATTTAACACCATGTCTGTTCTAATTTACTGACTAGCAATATGATCTAAATCTTAATGATAATTTAGCACAATTAACTTCACCATTTCATTATTTAGAAATGTATTTAAATTTTTTACGAAGTTATATGTGACTTTATTCAACAGTATTATGGTGAATAATGTTTCTTAAGAATTCCTGAAATAAGTCGTGAAAAGCACTTGATAATATATATATATATATATATATATATATATATATATATGTGTGTGTGTGTGTGTGTGTGTGTGTAATATTGAAGATGAAAACATTGTAGCACGAATAAATATTGTCGTAAAGAAAGAACGAAAAACGTTTCATAACATATCGTCAACGCAATTGATAATCAGTCAAGATTCTATAAATATCTTGGAAATATAATTGTAGATAATAACGAGAAGTTGCAACAATTTGAATATAATTACATGAATAATTAAACAGGCCATTCATTACAACAGGACAATTTTTGAGTTTCCTTTGAGTACGCTTTCAAATCGAAAACTTTTTAGTACTGTCTACTTCATTTCCTATAATTGAAACATGATGTAATGATTTATAAAAAAAGAACTAGAATTTTTGAATCGTTATATTATGAAAATTATCAGTGGCCAATAAAGGAATAATAAGCTTCATTTTTTCCTCTGGCGGTATCTTAAAGGACCAACGTACTAAATGAAAACAGTTAAAACTCAATGAATCGATAGTAGTCGGTAAATAAATCAGATACAGAATTCATGTCCGTAATGTCCGGGTTCGCCTTACGAATAGGGCATCCGCAACGCAGAGCTGCCAACCTTTAGATAAGAACTGCGCACATGCCGCGGTTACGTGAAATACCAATAGCGTTGGTAATGGCACTCGGCGCTTTCCACTGGGGATAAATCTTCCGTAAAAAGGTCAGACGGGAAAACAGGTGGAAACCCTGCGTATAGCTGAGCGAGGTCTACAGATTTTTAATTCCAATAACTCCGATCTCGACGGGATAATAATTTCGGCACAGTTATCCATGCAACTATAATATATTACGGCGGAATATTTATGGCATTCTATTCATTTGATTTATTATTTTAGTACAGGAGTTTTCTTTGAGAAAGTAATGCATTTTTGGTCAATCGAAGGAAACTAGTTTATTTCATGCGATGCACGAAGAACGAACAGTAGAATGTCCAAAAATAGAAGAAATATTGAGTGACCAATGTTGAGGATTAGAACATATTAAGAAAAAAAATTGGTGTGACGTAAATCTCTTCAGATGCAAATATAAAAATTCTGCAAGTCTGAATGTCTAAAAAGTTAGAGAGAAGAAGATGAACATAAAAATTTATAATACAATTATGTGAAAATTTATTTAACTTTAAAAATTTATTTCTTGAAATAATAATACATGACTGAAATTTTGTGAAGGAAAGTTTATGAGTACATAATTCAGGGAAGTCAGGTAAATGTAACTACTCTTTACGAATCATTTCTATGTTTACGTAGGAAATAACTTTGCCATTTACTTAAATTTTTTGATAATATTTCAGAAGCTCGGTGCTCTTCTTTTTGTGGTATTTGTTCATAGAAATTCTCGTTCACGACTTGAGTGTATAATGCGTAAACATTATGTCCTTATTTTGTAAAATGACACTGAAGATGTTACGATCTCTGTCATGGTAAACGTGAGAACACCACGTAACTTATCTATTATTTACTTGTCTGAAACACCTCCAATGATTTATTATTATTTTAGTACATGCGTTTTCTTAGAGAAAGTAACACATTTTTGGTCAAGCGAAGGAAACTAGTTTATTTCATGCCATGCACGAAGAATGAACAGTAGAATGTCCAAAAATAGAAGAAATATTGAGTGACCGATGTTGAGGATTAGAACATATTAAGAAAATAAAAATTGGTGTGACGTAAATCTCTTCAGATGCAATTATAAAAATTCTACAAGTCTGAATGTCTAAAAAGTTAGAGAGAAGAATATGAACATAATATTTATAATACAATTATGTGAAAATTTATTGAACTTTAACAATTTATTTCTTGAAATATCAATTTTGTGAAGGAAAGTTTATTAGTATAAAATTCAGGGAATTCAGGTAAATGTAACTACTCTCTACGAATTATTTTTATGTTTACATAGGAAATAACATCGGAAATTACTTACATTTTTTGATAATATTTCAGAAGCTCGATGCTCTGCTGTTTGTGGTATTTCGCCATATAAATTCTCGTTCACGTCTTGAATGTATAATGCGTAAACATTATTTTTTATTTCCTGATTTTGTAAAATGACACTGAAGATGTTACGATCTCTGTCATGATGAAAGTGAGAACACCACGTAACTTATCTAATATTGATTTATCTGAAACGTCTTCACCTCGAGTGACCGAAATCTTCTCAGTGGTTTGTTAAGGAATGGTTTAACATTTTTCTTTGTTTGTAGCAATAATAATTTGTGAAAACCCATGTTGTATTTGGCTATATATTAGTGGTAGGAACTAATAGTGATCTCCGTTTGCGTAGTAGTAATCAGTGTAGATTTCCGCGAGCACGATCACCACACGCCGCGCCGCGCCGCGACTGCCGTCCCCTGATATCGACGCGAGAGCATTGTTCATCACTGCCACAGTGGATCTCTTGAGTCGATACTTGTTCGCGTATTGTACTGCCCACAGTGTCCTATTGTCTAGGGATGTTTCCGCCTCGCGATCTTCTGCATTGTTAGTTTCGCCCCTTTGAATGGCCTCTTCAATCAGGTTAGAATGGTAAATTACCAACCGCCTGTCCTCAGAAATTCACGCTTCAGCGATGCTTGCCCAACCTTACGACGCTCCTGCTGATATTCTTGTACTGAAACTTTTTTTATTTGAATTTCAATGGGAGTCTACAAACTCTGTAACGAGGAAAAATTTGTTGGAATACTCTTTATTTATGAAATAGAGTCTCCTTTCACAAAAATAAAAGCATTTTACCATTAACAGTCATAATTTTCTCAATTCTAAAACAAAATATATATTCATAAATAGAAATTACATGAATAGCTTCCTCTTTCTATCCCTCGTCCTAAAATGTATTAAGATAGCATATTTTTGGACTATAGCATTCTATTCATTTGATTTGTTACTATTTTAAAAGTTTGTATTTAACGTCTGTTTTGAATTAATAAAACAATTAACAGACACTTTTTATTATTACGACGTTTCTATACCTTTTTTGTATCTTCTTCAGGTATTTACCAAATTAACACAGTAAACTAGCACAACTAAACGAGTTTACACAGTTTTTGAATGTTCAACATGTGAATTTAATAACTTGTTTCGTTTATTTGTGCTAGTTTACTGTGTTAATTTGGTAAATACCTGAAGAAGATACAAAAAATGTATCAAAACGTCGTCATAATAATAATAATATCTGTATATATATAAAATTGATTTATTTATTGTTATTATTTTATTACAGGAGGTTTTTTGGAGAAAGTAATGCTTTATCAACATTATTCCAAACTAGCTTTGATGACAAAAATGATGAGTGTCCTTGCGAAATACGTTCCCTGGGTCAGGATTGCAACATATTCCTAATTAATCATTATATTTGAACGTCGCAAGTCTTTGTTTCATCATATATTTTTTTTCGCGATTTTAGAACAAGAGGACTGCACGCTGTCATCTTACGACACATTCTGGAATTTTGTGGAGTGGTACTTTTTTTTTCTGCATTGAGGGTCTCGGCTTCCCGGGACGACTGCCAGACTGTCGTCTTTACATAACACATTCTGGATTTGGGAATGGCATGTTATCAGTTTGCCGAGTCACCTTCAGTCTTTAACGTGGTGATATGGATATCTCGTATATAATTTCGTTTACAACAAGCATGGAAGATAGACAATGTATTGTAAAGTTTATTCATAATTCTTTTATATCGAATTAAAGAATTATTGGAATAATTATTGAAAATTTTGGAAATGTATGCTATCAAATTTATCAGAATATTTAACATAATAGAAGAAAGTTTAGATCAAAATATTAATCATGAAGGTCTCAACTTTCTTCTTTTTGTCAATTATTATTCATGTACTGTCAGAAAAAAAGTAAATATTAAAATTCAATAAGAATTTCCTAATGATTATGAAATATCAAACTGACATTTGTGATAATTAAAATTGCATCTGTTCCTTTTTTAAGGATACAGTATTAGACTAATGGATTCTAATTTTTTAATTGGATTGGAGCACGATGATTACTTAATATATTATAACCAAACTCATTGAAATATTGTTGTACTTTTTAGTTCTGTCACTTACATGACACGTTTGGCCTTTATAGCGTACTGATGAAACGTTACGTCAATCATAAGTATATATGCATGTCCAGAATATTATAAGACTAAGTCATAATAACAACTAAAGAAGATTAAATTAACAGAAAACATTTTAATGAGAATAAACATAATTTATATACCAGATTGATCGATATAACGATGATCCATATTTTATTACTATTAATTTAAATAAAATCCATAATTTTAGCATGTTTGCCAATAACATTTCTATAATGACAAGGAGCTATTTACCGTCATTACCTGTTATTAAGGCTTCAAGAATTGTAGTAATAACATTTTAACGTGAGTAGTTAGTTCGGTTGACGTATATTTGCGTTAATGTAAACACGGTTTTTTAACAACTATATATTTCTATACCACAATTTTAACAACTGTGTATAATTTTTGGATGAATTATGTAGTTAGTTATTAAATCAAATCTTGCGATTGTCTTTGTGGCTGTTTTGTTAGAAAGGTCATTATGGCAAAAGTTACTGCAAAATATGTAACGGTTCATTGATTGTTATTCTAAAACTTCAAACAGTGTAAGATTGTGTTAGACGCCACGAAAATTCTTTTAATCTTTTCTTTATCGCAGGTATTAATTATACCTGTAATTTAAAATTCATTTTTGTGTCAGGTGTAGGGGCTAATCGAAACCGCACTCTATAAACATTTGCATTAGGTTGATCTGACCGTTGGCTGATGAATGTTTATTAAATAAATATTTATCATGCTCGAATGCACTTATTTTTTACTGTTTTCGGCTACTTATTTACATAATACAATGACAATAAGGTAAATGAAACTTCATATATTAAATTCCTAGGTCTCCTAGTAAATAATAAATTCAATTGGACTGATAAGATTAATCAGTTTCTTAGAAAACTTAGCTCGGCCACATATGCTGTAAGAATTGTGTCCACCTTCAGTGATTTTAAAACAAGAAAACAGTTTTAATTTGCGTATTTTAATTCTGTTTTGTCATACGGGATTATATGCCGGGGGAACTCAACAGGTATAGAAAAGATTTTTATTGCTCAAAAACGTGTTGTCCGAGCAATATGCCAGGTTACCTCCAGAACATTATGCAGAACTATCCTAAAAAAGTTTGGTATTTGCACTCTGTAGTGCCAGTACATTTACTTATTAATGTTATTTGTGACTACAAATGGGCACTTATTTCTGAATAATTTTGATATTAATGGCATCAATACCAGAAACAAAAACAATCCATAAAAAAATGTAAAACATAGTCAATTGTACAGAAAGGTGTACTGGGATCTTCATATTTGACAGACTGTCACAAATAATCAAACAGTTGTCCAATAACCGAAGTCAATTTAAAGCTAGTTATCTTCATTTATGCTCAGCCACTCCTCCTATTCAGGAAAATAATTTATAGAAGAATCGGAGATGTACAATTAAGTTATAATGTATATGTTGTTGCATAATACAGTACTATTATTATATGACTGTATATCAAGCATGAGCTATTCATAAGTTTATGTTATATAATATTATTAGTCCTTATTTATTGATAGTATTATCTTAGTATTAATGGAATATATGTACGCCCTGACTCATTCCTCATCCTTGAAGATAAGATTCTCTAAAGGATGTATGGAATATGATATTATTATTAACGGATGAATATGGGCAACTGAAGACCAAAAGTTCTTTTGTAAAATAAATTATTTTGTATGTCATCGACGGTTATTTACTACAAATTAATATAAAAATATTTTAGTTCAAATTCGTTTGGTGTGGATGAAACCTTGGGGCCAAAAGTCTGATATAATTCATATCAGCACATCACCGAGAAAAATCCACAATAAATCAAATTCTGCCACCTACTATACAGCAGCAGCTCTAGATGTAGTATTGATTGGAGTTGGATTCTGCAGTGTAATGTGCGTGCTAATTACTTTAGGAGATGATGACCCCAGCGAATTCCGCGGTCCGGCGGATACGTCTGGACCCTCGCAATGAGCATCGCCTTATCAAGGACATCACAATAGCTTATGAAAATGGTCCGGCTAGCCCTTTGTTAACGCCTATTGTTATCGGTGTCCATTACGGAACTATTGCAGGAGACGATGTCGTTTTGTTGACTGGGTGAGTTGATGGGTTAAGAAGGAGGGGTAGCCGAATGAAAGGAGACGCTATTGAAAGGAGCAGAGTGTCGATGCCGGAAAAATGGCACGGCCAGGAGGGATGGATGCTACTGCTGCTTCTGCTGCTCGATGGATGATTCTTTTTTGGTGCTACGTCGGAGGGAGGAGTGGGAGGGCGCAGAGGCGGCGGAGAGAGGGGCGACTCGAATAAAAGAATGAATTCGGAGTTTGTATTGTGAAGCTGTGAAGGATGAAAATCATGACGGCCGGTTCAACGTGAAGAGGTTCCGCAAGCACATTGTGCATAGTATCGGAGTTCGAGGCTGACAATGGAAGTCATTCCCCGCAGTGTGTTTCCAATCGCCCCAGCAATGCCGCAGAGGGTCAGGTGGCGCCTCCACCACCAGTAATAACTCTCGTGGTCGCACAAAGGAGCGCTTTTAATTCCGTGTGGGTCCGATAACTGTTCCTCTTTTCAATACTCTTCGAGAAGCAAATGAGCCAGCTGAGTGTTAACCAAATCCTCCGCATTTGCCACCTGGTATCTCCAATATTCGTGCACTCGCAAACTTTACAATATATTTCCCTGATCGGGCTGCCACCCTCACATTTATTATTTACTTCTTTATCACTAATGCAACTGGCTGTCTTATTCTGCCCAATCCTCGTTACAGCAAACAATTGATTATTATGTGCATTATCCTCCCGCAATATTTTCAAACGAAGAAAACCACAGTTATTATAAGTAAATATTGCTATTTTGTTTACAAATGTTTGTGTTGACGAAGTCCATCTTTTCTGTGATAGGATTGATATAGAAAGTTATCACCAATTAAAAGTGAGGCGCACCAATATAATGTCAGATTCAATCTATTTCAATCAATATGAGTAAAGTTGACTTCACAAAATTCTAAAGCTTTTATTCCCAACCAAAATCATCATCTCCAAATACTTGCACAATTTACCGTACATATTATTGTGCTTTTCTTTCCATGTAACTTCCGTCTTTTATTACTGTGTTTCGTATTACGTATAAATATTTTTTACGATTTGTTTTTCCATGATATTTCCGATTTTTTCTGTTTGTGAAGATTGTTATGAATGATGTTGAAATATTTAGTGAAGCAATTATCGGGTGTTTTACTGCCTATAGTACAAAAAATATGAGAGAGTGGAAGAAAAATAATCGTACGTTTCGAACATTCAGCCGACTCAGCTGAATCTAATAGGTTTATTTCGTTAAGCAGTGTTCAGACTCTTAACCCTCTTTCTTCAAGAGTTTATACTGTTCCAAACGTACAATCATTATTTTTTCTTCAACCATGTCATAATTTGTCTACTACAGACAATGGGACACTCGATAATTTCTGTAGTAACTGTTCTGATCTTATTCAGTAAGAAAATGGAATATATACTTTGTGCTTGCATTAAATATTAAAAGACAGGGCATTTAAAACCTGATAGAAGTTTTGACAGACAACAGGGTCGTATCTTCATGTTTATACAACGAATCCATCGACAAGCAGACCACAAAATGTTTTTAATAATAAAAAATCCCTTTTATACATTCTCCGATTTATATATTGTATTGCCTATTAATTAAGGCATTAATTGTAATTGATAATCTAAATTGTTGGAGAAACATTATTGACGGCGGTACCGAACACTACAAGCGACAATAAAGGAGAGTATTGTTGTTTGGGCGGAAGAAGAATGCGCGCTCAAAATTTACGAGACAGGAAGCCAGTTCGCGTTATGATTTGGTAGAGGACAGTTCGAGTCTTGAGTCGGCTGGAAGGTTGTGCCGAACACAGATCATTTGAAAATCGACGAGACATTATATTAAAAATTTCAGTCTTGAGTTTGGCTGGAAGGTTGTTTGAGCAAAGATTGTTTTAAAATCGACGAGAGATTATATTAAAAACTTCAGTCTGGAGTTGGCTGGGAGCGTAGGTCAAGTCGAAATAGACGAGACCAAACATTTACATTTACGCAAGCAGAACTAGAAACCGGCAGTAAACTGGGCAAGCTGTGAGTGACTCAACCGAGCGAGGGAGAGACGAAGCAGGGGTTCCTGGTTCCTGATTTTGAAATAGAAACATTTAAATTAGAATCTGTGAGTTCAATAGAATCTGTGAAAAAAACCGTCATTGTGCTTCGAAAGTTAAAAGTATCCTGGGCAGCCGTAAGTAACAAAAGAAACAATAAATTTTGTAAACCGAATTACAAGATAAAAGTCAGATATCGTTCCTTTATTATTAATAAAAAATTGTTTAAAGTAGAATCCATCTTTTAGTATTAATGTCGTCGGTAAGCAAATTTCGTCTTGTTTAGACGAGTAAATATTTCCTTTTAAATCAAATTTTTGTGTTCTTTAATTACTTTTGTATGATTCACCGTTATCAAACCCAGTTGAGACCCTTGAGAGATTGAGATCTTTTTATTTTAAATTGTAAAATTGTTCAAGAATTAAAATAAATTTGTTTGTTGTTTAAAAATTTAACCTTTTTATTTGAAGCCACTTTATTAAATATTACAAAATGGCTACCACAACGTGGGGCAAATTAAAGACAAATTACTTTATTAAATATTACAATATAAAAGGATTTTCATCTTATTAATAAATATTATAAACAGTTCAATATTACCTAATGAAATACGTTTATTTTTTTTTTCAAAATAAATTTCAAGCGTATGTTACTTTTGTTGGATAATTTTATAATATGTTAAATAATATTTTATCTTAACGCCTATTTTTAAATATAATCAGATAAATTTAAGGACCAATTAACCGACTATTCATTATTCAATTTTAATATATATTAATAAAAATAATTTAGTTAATAGGGCTACGTTCTTTAATTCATAATTATCAATATGAACTGTGTAATTCTTTAACCATACTAACATGTCAATTTTATTTGTTCATAATTTTGGTAATTATGAACTAATATTGGCAATTATTTTTCTTATTTAATTGTTAATGTTTTTTAATGAATTATTATATTTTTCTGAACAAATAAATATGGCAATATTGAGGAAAGTTCCAGCTTTTCAAAAAATACTTAGAAGGTTATGAGTTAGTTTTTTTTATCAAACTGAGACTGATAAAAACATGGGAGATAGAAAATTATAAAACCATCAGTATTTAATATTTTATAAAAGAGTTTTAAAATGTTCACCTGAAGAAGACTCAGATTAGGGTCGGAATATTTATTTATTCTGTTATATGTTAGATAAATATTGATATTATTAATAAGTTTACGTTTCCAGCTCAAAAACTATTTTTTATATTGAAAGTCAAAATATACTACGTGAAAGTTAAAGTCAAATAATTTATTTCATCTAAATGATAGTGATACCTATCACGGGATCGGGTGGGGCGCATTGTTATTTTAATGTCTTTCACCTTTTCAGGAAACTTTCAGTTCTGGTCTCTATTTTTCGTTGAAACTATTAGTCGCTCTATACATTTAGTTTCATTCATATTAATTTTTCTGTAAAGCCAAATCTTGATAAATTAGAAACTAAGAACCCGACTCCGTCCAGAAGCTCCTTATTTTCTTTCTGCATGTCCTGTTGTTTTCGGCGTACAAGACTGAGCTGAACGGAACGCTAACCTACTGTATGCGCTCCGTCACATTAATCATCCCATTCGGCTTTGAAATAATTTACAAAGGAAGAATACGAAATGTATGACATTAATTGCTAATTTATCAAGGCGCATTGTAAGTCGGGCCTTGTCCTTTATGCAGCTGGCTTTGTTGAAGTGCACGTTTGTTTTCTTCCCTCACAACAGTCTGACCCGACAGCCAAGGCAAACTTACCTTTCTAGAAACAACCTAAGTGTTTTAGCCTCTAAGTTATTTTTTGTCTTTGTCACACGGTACGTAGTTATTATTCCCTCCCTGTGAAGCCTGTCAACACATTCTGTTAACTGTTTTACAACCGCAGGTTCTGTTCGCTAGTCACTACGGACGTCTTCGAACAGGTTTCCTCAATCTGTGATCTATGCTAGAAATGTGGATCAGGATACACTCATGTCAGTTTAACGTCATTTCTTGAGGCGTAAAGTTCGAAGTTTTATTATGGTACATAAAAACATTTGCTGCGGTTTGTACTTTCCATATTATTTTCATTGACTGTTCGGTAAAATTGTTACAGAAGGAAGCTGAGAAAATGTCACAAATAAGGTTAATAATAAAGCATTAAAGAAATGAGTGAAATAAAGTATAGAAGTTTCGAGCTGTGTTCGTCTTTTATGTTTCATTTAAAATATCACCGTTCTTTCTAAACATTAAGGTTTCGTGTCTGTTTGATTTGTGTTAGCCCTCAAATTTTTAGCAAGTTTTAGCTCGGTATTCTGCAATGTGAGAGGAAACGTGTTTTTTTTAAAAACATTTACTTTATATATATTTTATTTTATATCTGAAGAGAAAACTTAGGGATATATATATATATATATATATATATATATATATATATATTAAGGTAAGACTGTGTGTGATATAAACGAAAATTAAATATATGGCAGTAAATGGCAACGCAAAAAAATAAGAAACTGGAACTCCCCTTTAATAGCATAGGAAGGAATCTGAAAGGAGGGGTTCCGGAAGGGTAGAGGAAGGTAGCCAAGGGTTAACTAGGGCCTCCGGGCTATATTTTAAGGATCCTACCTGGCATTCGCCTAAAGAAATGCAGGGAAAACCCTAGAAAAACCTGCATCAGGTAGGTCGGGCATTGGGTACTTGTCCCACGCCCTTCCGATGGCGGGAGAGGGGTTTTCTGTGGTGTCGCAGCTTTCCCCTCGCCGTGCCTTGACCGGTTAAGGAGGCAGCTGACCGACTACTCCAATAGGAATAGCGGACAACTCTTACCGTATGCCCAAGGTCTGCGACCCCGGAACATACACCTCTCAAAACAGGCCAAGGTGCCTCGGCATATGGGAACAAAGAATATACCAAGTTGTAGAGTTTCAGAACAAGGGAATTAGGAATGAAGAGATACGAGAAAAATAAAGGTAGACAGTAAAGCCACGGAAATAATAAGGGAACGAGGATTGAAATGGTATGGACGTGTAAAAAGGATGCAAGATCAGAGATAATAGAATGGCAACCACACACAAGGGAACAAAAGGAGATTAGCAGAAAATATTCCAATACATGTAAACGGAATGGAAAATGAAAACTGGAAAGATAGAGAGACTGGGTGAAGAGAAAGCGATAGACAACCTCGCGGTACATAATACTCGCTATAAATATTTATTTATTCTGTCAGTGTATCACAAAACATAAATTTCTGTTATTAATATATCGTCTTCTGTGTCAAGTTTAATCAGTCTTCGGGCGGAATTATAATTCATGTTGTTCATCAACACTACTGCGGAATTGAGAGGATAAATATATAATGTGGTTTAGTAATACTAATATAATTCCATAATATATAAAAATTCTATTTTCAATAGTCGAAAATGGATATGAAATAATGTATTTGAAAAGATAGAGTGCATTATATTGGAACACTAGATGTGATAATACATTTAATGTTTTTGATTTAAAATAACGGCTGTTGCCTGTTCGTAAATGAAGGAACAAGAAAATGGACGATTAATAAAAATGATTTGACATCGATTGTATTTGATTAATTTTCAGAAGAACTGTTGTCCACGAATATTGATATTGGATTCGTGGATCAGTTTCCACTTCCTTGTTCAGGATTCGACACAGTCCGACCACAATTTGACCTTCAGGGATTGAAGTGGAGGATAAAAGGACTACGAAACCTACGATTGGATAGGAAAATTTGGTATGATTTCGCTGACAGAAATACTGATACCGGTCTACAGCTTCCTCGGCAGCAGCGGGACTGAAAAGCCCAGATTGGAGGTAGGAATTTCGTTTATTTGGTTGTTATAAAATGTTGTTAATTTAGTCAGAGTGATCATTCGTAAGGTCTGGCGAAAGCCCTGGCGGACAGAGGCTCGAATCCAGGCCGGGAAGCGGAAAGGGACGGACCGAACAACGTTATGGAAGGCGGAACCGGTGTGGTGCGGCGCTCGGTCCTACTTTATTTGCGCATTGTGCGGCACTCCGGTGATGCGCGCGCGCAGTAATAATGTCGGCGAAGCTGGGGAAATGCTAATTGTAGCAGAACGCATTACACACTGAGTGATTAATTGGCACTGTTTATTTGAACCGTCCCCGTTCATGTAAATGCACTGCTGGGCTAGGAATTGTGGTCGTTTAATGCAGCCCGCTTGTATAAATGCTTCATTATTGGACACGGGGAAATTATAAATTACAATACTAACGCTCGATGGGGGAAGACAATTGAGCCGACGAGGATATTTATGGGCGGTTCCTTTTGCGAAGGCCTCGGCGCGAGGATTCATTTTTACTTGGGAAGCGACGGTCTATAGAAGCGTCGGACATTGTCGTACACTAATGTGGAACGCGTCGCGTCCGCCATTCGGGATGCCATAAATCCGCGAAAATTGTCCATTTCGCTGCCGTGTCTTGCGTTCTCGCGACCATTGTTTTCGTGAACAATGCCTCCGTGGAAACATTGAACGTTCCTTTTTTTCCGAAAAACAATATCGCCGTGACGTTGTGTCGCATCACCGTTTTAATTATTATTGAATGAAAATTAAGTGCCCGCCCTATTAATACATCATGTCCTCCATCTCCTTTCTCTTTTAATTAAAATTGTTGATACCTTTTTTTTTCAATTGCTGTTGCAATGAAAACTCGCGGTTATATTAATGTCTTCCGCTTAATCGAGCAATAAGTTTCATGTTCCATTGTTTTGCTGCACGTCTTCTCGATTAGTGGCTCAAACAGTATAAAATGTAAGCGAGAAAATCAAATATGAATTAAAATGAGAACAAATGTAATAGGTGTGGATGTTTTTACAATAACCTCAGTAAAATACTGTAAATTTTTTAGAAAAATTGAACTGTATAATTATAGCGCCAGCCTTGTTATAAATAAGTTGTTTCTCCTAAAAATTCGGGTAAATATGAAATATTTTAGCTAATAATTTAAGGAAAAAGTTGATTTTGACGAATATTTTTAATGAAACATTCCATAAAATATTTTTCTAATAATAGGATCATCCATGTGTGAGTCAATGCGTCGCAAACGCTCTTTAAATACGGATTTTAAATTTTTGATCGCCCGTGGCACGTATCCCAAGTAATGGTAGCCATATTTTCTTTTAATTTTCTCTAGTTTGTTGTAAACTTGAATTTTTAATTATACCTCGAGAAAAAAAGTCAGGTTGAGAATAGTGGAAGAATACATTCAAATGACATCCAAAGATTCATTAGACTTTCCACCTTCTTATCGTTACACGTCATCGTGTTCAAAATGGAGCAGCTTCTGGTTTCGCTTACACAATCGACTTGCCTATTATTGACGAAAGAATGCCAATAAACCCTGACTTTAAATGATTGTACATGCTTTTACGTTTTATTTTCCTTGGTGATTTACCGACTATTTTATTTACTAACGTTCCTATTTAAATGAGCTTCGTACAGAAAATAAATATTTAAAATTTGTAACACTTCCAACATAGTACAATAATAACGCTGTCAGTTCCAGTCATTTCCTGCATTAATATTTTAAGAGTCAATCCTATAAGTTTTCCTTAAAAAAATATACGACAGTTTGCAAATCAGTGAGAAATCGGCATTCCGTTATTTCAACCTTACTAACTGCTTTTTCGTTTCTTCATGTCTTATCCTGATTTAGACTAAAATAAATTATTTACTTGTAACGGTCTTTAAGAGACTACGGTTATGTACGATAGTTATTATATAAATCTGGCAGTAATTATTCAACGAATATCGTCTAAAACTCAGTTAACAAAATTTGGTTGACAAATAAAATCTACTACGTATTCATGTTAATTAATTATGAGCATGGCATATGTTAAGGATAAATTTCAATACACTTTTATAGCTATTTTCTTTTCTTTCTTTTGTAATGTGCTTTACAATTTACACTATTTTATGATCCAGCTTTCACCTACAATACACTTCCATTGTGTTATGTACGCATAAAGTTAATTTTTCTCAATTTTTATTTCATTAGGGTAATTTATGTATTATAATAACTTAGATATATAATTTATATTAACGTGTAAACATTTTTTAAATAGTATTTGTAAAATTTGCAGATTTTTAATTCCAATCTTATGCGGTAGGTACACACAAAATATACTAATTTTGTATTGATGCTAAAAGAAATCGAGTATAGTGAATAAAAGAGGTACCGATAAAAAAGTTCTGTGATACAATTCATTCAAATAATGCATCCAACTATTGAAACGCTATTTCTGAAAAGTTTTCATCTCATTGCGGAACAAAAGTTCTACTCTATTGTTTTTAAACGAGCATTCATGAACAATATAAATTAAAAATAATGATAAAGAGCCGATGTATAGTTCTATGAAATGCGTTGAGCAGTGGCAAATAGTTTCTACATTTCGTATCGGTAGTCGTATCTTTTCCAGACTGTTGCCAGTATTATGAACATTTTAATTGTACAGAAGGCCTAGGATGAGAATATTGAATTTATCGAAAAAAATTGTTTTTTTGCTTGATTTTTTCCGGGACTGTTGCTTCCAATAGTTTTATGAAAACACGTAAAGTCTGTGAATTTCTCTTTTCTGTGGTAGCATCATAAAAATACCATATGTAGCCAAAATGGTGGACTTTCAAAAACCTTGAACTTTTTTTCGGTGTTACATGGAACCGTAAAACTACTATCCACTATTTTGGGAAAGAATTCTGGTAGTTTCAAAATTTGATTTTAACTTCTCGGACTAAAAACGTCTCCATGAAGTCTTACTCCTGAAGTTAGGCTCTTTTCAACTCATTTTACTTTATGAACATATCTGAGAAAGTTTTTTAAATACTTTCTTGAAATTTTTTGTATTGAATTAGAATCTTATGTTTTAAATATTTGTAGAGTTTTATTGAATTAATGGAAATGGTTCCTCCAGAGCATAATTTTGAATAAAGTAAAAAAGTAAATATAAGCTAAAGGCCTGTGTTTAATATTTTTATAATCAATTTTAGTACGAGTTTGAAAGAGACTTATTTATTCTATTTAAATTAATACAAATAAAAATGATCATATAACATACGAGAAAAATTGAGTTTATCAATATATATATCGACTACCTCACCCGATCATACCAGGATAGCTTAAAAGGAAACGCAGAAACCCGGAACAGACACTTCACCTGAAGATGGCAACGGTGTCAGTTGCCGAAACGTCGTGTAATATCTATTATTCAACCCGATTGACTGTCCGAGAAGACTTTGTAGATCAATTACACCGGAAGAACCTCCGATCATTAATATAATTGTAGTCTTTAATTTAAATAGTTAAGTTTTGAAACTACATACAGAAGTTCATTCATTAGATTTAGTGGTTTTTAAGATATTGCTACCCAAATATAATTTTTTTTTGATGGAATAAAAATGAAAAGACAAATTATTAAAGAAGGCGTGGCCTATAAACAGACAATTCTAAAACGCGATTTAAAGTACGTAAAGCTGAAAACTTATACAAACCATGTATCAACACAACCGGGATGAATTAGTTTTTACAAGGGCTCAAAAATTAAGCAATCGATTTTTTCAAACTTTTCGTGACAGGTTTTGTCTGAAGTGTTAAATCATTCTTAAATGTTGTCTAGTAGTTAGAAAAGTCTCGAATATTTCGTTTCTTTTTAATGGGTGTGTCTTGGTAAGAAAATAAAATATTTTTTGTCGAGAGGAGGCGAGAATCTAATATTATAGATAAGAAGTAGCAGAAAGTATAAAATGTAGAAATATTGATACTGTAACAGTAAGTTAGTAATCCGTACAATAAATAGACCAAAAAAGAGCCTCATAATGTATATTCAGTAGATAATACCAAAATTTGACACTAACGTGTATTCCCGTATAAAGAACGGGAAACCAAGGAGTAGTTAAAAATACGTTTCGTGTTACCTGAATTTTAATGTCAAAATTATTTCACTTGACGTATACTAACGCTGTATTTGTCAGATCTCACGCATTCTTAATTGAAGTGTTTCAATATAGCACCTGATTCATACTGAGATGGGGAGACACGATCCGGAAATGCACGTCGCAGTTGTCATAGACACCCGATGTTTATTTCCACCGTGTCTTGAACGGTTGATACCTTAGTAGCTTTGATAATTGAGTTAGACCGTGCCACATACCGAACAAAGGGCGCATTGTTATGTTAATAAGCACTACAGACAATTGCCTTCCTCTTCGAGCCGCCAGATGTGTGAAGCGCTATTCCTCTGCGGGGGAGGAAGTGTGATTATCGAAATGTGATATGTTAGAGCCTCTTGTTTCAGTCGCACATTGTAATTAAGCCCTGAATGGAGATTTTTTATTCATGGTCCTCGTCATTAATTGATGTTAATATTCTGTTTCATTAAACATTTCAATAGGCAATCTACATGCTTTGTACCACGCGTATAATAAATCATGAATCGTCAATACAATGAATAATATGCAATTATTTTATTATTGTCCCCTTTCCATTGTACTAGAATATGACAGACAACATCGCTATTTGAAACTCTGAATCCTTTCATCGGCCACGCGTTTTTTTTTGAGACGGGATTACTTTTCATGTATATCTCGATGCATTTATTCTATACAGAAAGAAAAAAAATGCCCACCTAAATTCTAGAAATTCTGGTTTTCTAAAATACAAAATTACTCTGTCAGTGTAATATGAATTAAATTAGTATACAATTCTTTTCCGAATATAAGTGTTTATATTTCTGTTTGTCTCGCACTTCAAAATTATAATAAATCTTATTCAAATATTTTAAGTAGAATTAGACTTTTTAAAATTATACTGAGGTTATCGCCGTAATAGTATAGCATAATAGTTAATTTCACTTGTCAGTTTTCTGAAACTGTTTAAATGGTTGCACGTTGAACAGCATGCTTGTTCTCTCTTACGTAATACGTGAGAACCTCATCTAATCTCTAATATTCGGAAATGTAACACGCGTTAGAATGAAAGTATAACACGTAATATTTTCAATGCGATAGTGAAAACCACCAGTGTTGTATTTATTTAACTAGCTGCGTAAACCCGTCACCACCAGGCTGTTAACTACACAGAAAATATTTTTTAATTACAATCCACCCAATTACGTATTTTTAAAATACTTTCACCCCACAAACCTGAAGTTAATTTGATATAAGTTCTTGCAGAATGGGTAACAATATTTAATGCCATCTTATTGTCCCTTCGAATACTATCGCGATCGGTGTACGCACAGGAGCGAGGCACATACAACTTACTTTTTACTTTCCTCCAAACATCCACTATCGACTTGAAATTCGGCAAACTGTACCGTATTAAATAAGAAATTTAAATGTGGAAATTTATTGAAATCTGTTCCGCCGTTTTTAGATTCATCCCCATTAAAGGGGCCGACATACAGACAATACAGAATAGAGATTTAATTCTGGTTGCGTCTAACATGTATATTGTGTTTATATTTACCTCGTTCCAGTATTTGTTTTGTGTTCTACCTCAGGGATATTTAATACTGCTATTTTTGGCTTAGCTGAACAGTGATTAAATAGTTGACGGTCGGTTTTTGATTGGTGCTAGCTCAGACAGTGACATAACTTGCTGTAACGTCAGGCTCTAATTGGTTACCTGGAACGCTCTTACATTTTGGAGCCTTTAATTACCTCTCTTTATTTGAAATTCAGCATATAGCCAATGCACATATTTTCAGCTGTATTTAAGTTTATCCCTTACAACGGTTAAGTCGTTAGGTATTTCTAGAACAAAATAATACGAGTCGTTAAATAACCAATGTTTTTTTTTCACGTAAACTTAACGAGAAGAAGAGATAAAATTCGATATTCTTCCGTTTTTCTTTTCATACCTCAACAAAATATTTAAAGCTTTATTTGCTAAGTAAAAATATGCCGCTAAACTATAACTCAAAATATATGCTGAAAACTTCCAATTACTATTGTAAGAATCTTGTAACACAATCTGAAGATTGAAGTATTCGATCGATTAACAGTTTTTAATTTTTAATGAATCCATCTAGTATCACTTCAAGGCAGTAATACACACTAAAAATCTGTTTTGTAACTCCTGTTTCAATTAAATGAGTAAATGTTTATGAAAAGTGGATTTATTCATTTTTACGAATTTACATAAATGTTTTTTATATTTATCATGATGGCAAATTTTTCCGAAAGCTATCTATATTAAAAAACAATAAACTACTGTCTGACTGTTATGATGGCTCATATATATATATGTATATATATATATATATATATATATATATATATATAATGGCTTATTTCTTTATTAAATTAATAGTAATATGTCTTCTTATCTTTGTACCTATTATTTCCGACTCATCCCTCACTTTCGTGAACAGTGATGCAATTTTTAAAAATTATTGAAAGACGCAACATTGTACGTTGAGATAAATTGGGAGGCATTGGAGGGTTTAAATGATGAATATGTTGAAATCGCACTCCCAAATGACAATTACGAATGTATATGTGAAATAAATAGTTTAAATAAAAAACTTCTCAATCGAAATTCTCGAGAAGCAGTGATCGTCATGGAAAAAGAAACGCTTTTCATGAAAAGAAGCAACAGAAATATGTGATGATTTAAAGAGTGTAACTTCGTAGACAGACCCTAAATAAATGTGTTTATAAGAGAATATAATAATAATTGGCTCATATTCGGAACTATTATAAGAGCGGAGGCGTACTTCCGAATTCCTTTAGAGCAAACGCAGTTGCCTGTGTTTTTTTTTATAGTTATGAGCGACAGCTGGCTTCTCACGTAATTCAAGCAAAGCTCGAGGCCGGAGTGGAGTTATTGCCTCGTTGTTCGTAGCAAAGCCAGCCAGAATTGTGACAAGAGGGCGATAAACAACGCGCATTTGCCCCGTGTTTAATGGCACATGACAATGTATGACAGTGTTTCTTGTGCATGGCTGATCCCTGCTGCAATATCTCAGTGAAGAATTAAAAAAGGGCAATTGTTCGTATCTATCTCGAGGACCAAAGATTTAGCTAACCACGCGACTGCGCTTCCTCAGTCAGCTTCAAATTTCTCCCTTGCCGCTGTTACGTAAATTAGTTTGCTGTTAGTAAAATAGTCTACCCCGATATTATGAATTTATTTTAAGAAAGCTAATTTGCGTATGACGTGTGACAGATATAAATTATTAGGACTAGTTTTGGTGCCCCGGCAAATAAGTTGATTCTTCGAAAAACGTCCAAACGATGTTAAAAGTACTGTGAAAATCTCAAAAAGTATGTCAGAACTGTTAAAAAGCTGGTAACTCTCGGAAACTAACACTAACCGAGTTATGAGTTTTTTTCTTGTTAAATCTAGTTAAAACGTGACGGTCTGAAAAGTTTCAGTTTTATCCTCAACAATTTTTCCCTATGACTGTATATTTATATTATACTAGCTGAGTGCCCGGCGTTGCTCGTGTACTTATTTATAAAAAATCGAAAAAGTATTTAATTGAATACTTAAATATATTCCTTGAAAAATTTCAGGATATAATTGTCAATTGTCACTCAGTCTTCATACATTACGAAATGTTACATTGATGAAATTGTTAGCTAGACTCACAACTAATATAGCGCGAAAATTAACTTACATTTTCCGTAAGGATGGTAAAGTAATTCGTATTCTTCTTTATTACCATTCGATGGAGTATTGCTGTATAAAATTATACTTTTTATTTAAAGAACATATTTCTGCTTTATTTCATTCCTAATAAAGGAAATATTTCCTTTGTTCGTTGCGTAGTAACGTCTCTCTCTCGCGTGACGTCATTGTCTCTTGGCGCGCAGTAATTTAATATTTAATGATCACGGTTTTTAATTATAATTCTTTCCACATGTATGCTAGGCGTTTCTCACCCTCACAGTACCGTTTCTCGTATTTTGAAGAATATGTGTACCCATTTTTGTTGCATTCTGTCCACGCGATAAAATTTGTATAAAGAACAACGTAAATACATACATACATACATACATACATACATACATACATACATACATACATACATACATACATACAAATATACATCGTTTTTTATTATATAGAAGATAGATAGATAGAGGAGTGATTCTTACTATCAAACTCTTTTGAAAAATCATCTTTCGGACTAACCCAATTTTGGTCGAATTAAAAACCTGCTGAATTAACCAGAATAATTTACGAGTATTAATCGAGATGCTGTCGTCACTACCCTTGATATTGTATGGAATATGCAACCCCACATTGCACGGTGTAAGTGGCCTGATATATTTACCTATTACCTATTTTTCGTATACTAGATCCACATTTCTCCTTGCCGATTTTACGGATTTCGGCTTCTAATCATGTGTCCTCCTCGTTATTTTCCCAGTCAATCTAACTGTAAAATGTCTATATTTGTATTTATAAACATACAGGTTGACAAAAAAAACCGGGATTGATACTATAACTTATTCACTTGATGTGTAGAATTAATGGGGGTCAACGTCACAGTCAACACTATTATACTAATGTTGTTTACACTGTACAATATATTTTTGCCTTCCGCGAAGCTGTGCAGGAGCTCATTCCTCATCGCTTGTACCTCGTAATATGTGAAAAAAATTGATGTTAACGCCCTGAAATCCTTACGTAACCGATATTTTCCAGCAAAGAGTAAAAAAACTATTATATTCAACTGCTCACCCACTGCTAATGAGTTGATCAATCGAGTTGAAACATGTCACAGTGTAAGGATACGGTTCAAGGTCGAACACAGTAACCGAGCGACACTTATTTATTTCGTAAGTGTTTTTTACGTTTATAATCAGATGTTACAATGGTGTTAATATAAACGACGTTTGTTGACGACAGTTGCTTGCCCTTACTCCATTGATGAATTAGCTGATTCTTTAATTTCCTGGTTCTGCACTGATTTACTGTAAAACAAATAAAATTAATATTTTTCACATTATCATTATTTTTCATCCAACGCAAGAGCTTCTAACTTGTAAAGATGTCGAGTGAATATAATAGATGTTAAAATGAAAAAAAAAGTTTGTTTTGAAAATTAATAATAATATAAAATAGCCAAATAGAGCAGAAGAAGTTGAAATATTTATATCATCACTTGTCTATATTTGGCTTTTTTTTATCTTATCATAATAATAGATGTTGTTTCAATACCATTCCTTCGGTCTTCAAAATTCATTAAATGTAAAAATTATTTAGATATTTTCCATTAAAATGTATTTCATCGGCCAACCATCCGACAATTTCGTTATTGGAAAAATATATCAGTGACACGATCCTAATTGAAAACTATTTGTCCCGTCACTCCGTCACGTTGTTGGCCTAGGTTCCTGTCAGTCCTGTTGTAGGTTCTCTTCTCAGCTGCCCCTTCCCAGCTGCTGAGGTGTGAATGCAGCTTGATGACGCATTAACAAGCCAGTAATTAGCTCCACCTGGCGGGCCGCTCGGCCGACAGAATTGATGATCTGCAAACACACAACCGAGCTCGTTAATTCTCGGTCCAGAACCGAAACATTGAGTCATCTTGTCGGGGAGGCGGCACCATAAGTCAGCCTGGGCCGAAAAGAGACTTTAGCTGATTAAGGGATTTTGAGAAAGGAAAACAAACTTGTGGTTAATTCTTCGCTTTTGGAATAGGAAACTAAAAATAATGCAAGTATGATCAACGCGTTCATTTAAATATTATCACTTTCTTATCTGAATTGGCTATCTTTTTTATTCATTATTTTCAATAAGACGTAATTTTTTTTCATTTTAACAAATATAATGTATAAATCCTGTAATTCTAGATTTGTAAGCGCAGATTTAGAAATCGACCCCTTTCCTTCATTATGCTGAGCTCTCAATTCAGTTTCTGAAAATGAAAGAAACGCTGTTGACGGTTCCATCAATAACAACAAAACCGTCAGAGTAATATCTGTAGTCACGAATAATATGTCGTTAAACGATAAAATAATAACATTTCAATTCAAAGGTGCAAAAATGAGTACTGTGATCATCTTCCCACTCTTATGAGTGATCTGAAGAAGTTTGGTAACACAGCACCAAGCACTTTCAGAGTGACAAAGACGTGGGTTTCTTGTTATGTCGTAATATAATGCAGGTGCATTTGATTATTAAATAAAATTATTATAGTTCAAGAATAAAATACATAAATAATTCTTATGTTCCATTTTTTTTCTTTGTAATTTCTTATTTTGTGTCATTGGCCTGGTGAGTGATTTTATACGCCTTTCCATCTTGCTCTGATCCAGACTCTTCAGATCACAGTATTTGCAACATGCCATATCATGTGATTAATCTTCCATTACCTAGAATTATTGACCTCCACTATACCTTCCATCAATAAGTGACATAAAACAACGTGCCCCATCAACTTAACTCGTCTTTTTGGTAGTGTACTGAAAAGGATTCTTCTCACGTTGATACTAGGCAAAAATTTCTGTTTAATTACTTGATCAGCCCATTTATGACCTTGGGCATACGGTAAGAGTTGTTCGCTATTCCCATTGGAATAGTCGGCCTGCTGCCTCCTAAACTGGTCGAGGCACGGAGAAGGGAATGCTGCGTCCCCACAGCAAACTCCTCTCCCGCTATCGGAAGGGCGTGGGACAAGTACCCAATGCCCGACCTACCCGATGCAGGTTTTTCTAAGGTTTTCCCTGCATTTTTTTAGGCGAATGCCGGGTACGATTCTTAAAATATAGCCCGGGGGCCCTAGTAACCCTTGGCTACCTTCCTCTACCCTTCCGCATCCCCCCTTTCAAATCCTTTCCAATGCTATTAAAGGGGAGTTGCCCAATGTGGATCACCCTCATGTAGCCAGTTGCCCTAAAAAAAAAATTATGATCTCAGCTCTGGCGGCTAGCACACAGCCTGCAAGAGGATTCTCTCGCAGCCAGAGATACGACGGAGAGATACGAAGGGGCTACCTTTGGGTATGCCTTTTCCTCTCCGTTTTTGAACTAAGGTTCCCACAAGCCGAGGCACCTCGGCCTGTTTTGAGGGGTGTATGTTCCGAGGTCGCAGACCTTGGGCATACGATAAGAGTTGTTCGCTATTCCCATTGGAATAGTCGGCCAGCTGCCTCCTAAACTGGTCGAGGCACGGAGAAGGGAATGCTGCGTCCCCACAGCAAACTCCTCTCCCGCTATCGGAAGGGCGTGGGACAAGTACCCAAGGCCCGACCTACCCGATGCAGGTTTTTCTAAGGTTTTCCCTGCATTTCTTTAGGCGAATGCCAGGTAGGATCCTTAAAATATAGCCCGGGGGCCCTAGTTAACCCTTGGCTACCTTCCTCTATCCTTCCGCACCCCTCCTTTCAAATCCCTTCCTATGCTATTAAAGGGGAGTTGCCCAAAGTGGATTACCCTCATGTAGCCTGTTGCCCTAAAAAAAAAATTATAATCTTCTCGAGAATTAATCATTCTTAAAAGGGATTCCGTGGAAATGAAAATACTCTCTTTGTAAGTGTAATTGTGTGGATGATTTTTGGTCTGATTTATTAGTCATTAAATAGGCCTATATATTTATATTAGAAATTGAACATTACAAACAAATTATGCATAATCAGAACAAGAAGTGAAACAATTAGTTTTCACAGACAAATCCGAAATTTACCACATTGTAGTGAGATCCTTTCATAATTCTACTGTTGTAAGGACTGAGCAGCTGCGGTTCGAGTCTAATAATCTCCCTTGCTGGATCTAATTTCGCCATTGATTACGGAAGATGGTGTGTGTTGGTGTGAATGGAGAGATTTAAGACGGTCGGGGCGATTCAATCACACGTCCTTTATTAATGGCTAGAGTATCTCCATAATGCCATTGTGCGTGCTGGACATAAAACCTCTCCAATAAATTATCAGATGCCAGCTTTAGGTGACGTCACCCAGACCGCGCTGTTCTCTTTTTATGGAATGCCCTGCTTTCAGCTACACCCTCCATTTTTCCCCGGCTGGTCTTATTACCCTGATGGTATTTGCTGTAGGGTGCTGAAAGGTCTGAAAATTAGATCCTCAAAAAAATACGCAACTATTATTTCAGATATTCCGGTGTAATTATTCCATGAAAAAATTTGGTGCTATAATATTGGGTCTACTGTGGGTTATTTCAGAGATGCTTATTGATACTGTCAGATTATCTATTATTTGACTGGAATTCTGCCTATCTATCTATACCTATATCTATATATATATATATATTGTAATAATTTTTTTATATTTTTTATTCTTTTAATTATTTTTTCTTATCATATCGTGTGATGGTCCACATAATGTTAGGGTTAATTAATGAATCAATTAACGAAAATTTATTTATATTTAAAAATTTATTGTTGATAAATTTACATTGTATAAGATCTATTTTTCACGCCGAATTACATCCAGTTAACAACAAATACTTTAATTTTTCATTTATTAATTCGTGGCATTTTATGAAAATACAGTTCTTGTATCATTACAATCAAATACGTCGGATCTCTATATCTCAGGGTCACTACTGGGTTTGATAATTAGAACAAAATCAATGTATAAACTGACAATTAACAATTCAAATATAAAAAGTTAACCTAAAGAAATATTAAGATAAGTGAAACAGAAGAAAACTGAATGAAACAAAAACTGAACGAAATCTGGCTATACCTTTTTCATTATCGTTTACAAATTTGTATAAAAGTTTTGTTACTCACGGAATGTCTGTCTGGTACCAGATCTCACTCTTGAATCTAGAAAGTTACCACACTAAAAAGCCATTTTTACACAGACTCTACACTGCATAGAATTTTTTTTTAATACACACTACTGAAATACTCGTCCTCTGCTATCTGGAACCTCGGACGAGCCGCCCGCTTTGGTCAGCTAGTGGATGCCGGTCTCCTCTATGCAAAAATTGTTCAATCAGCGTGAAGCAACCATTTGCTTCACCGTGTGCAAATTATTATGTAAATCTCTCCGTAAAAATATTTGCTTGCTTTCATTTAAAAATACAGGATCTCGCCATTCGTACTTTATATCTGCAGACTTTACTGTTTGTTGCTCTTGGTGAACTGAACTGTAATATCTCTCCCCGTCGACTTTTAACTGTTTACTCTCTCGTACTCAGATTTTAGACTCCTTCACCTTTCATCGCCGATTCCAGACTGCCGTTCTCCAAGAGCATACTCAGTTCTCGAAGCGCGCGGTCTACATTGTGAAACAAAGTTATAAAACCGCTTTCATTGTCGCCTTACGCATTCGTACCGCTAACAATTTAATTATATTAAAACAATTACAATATATATATTGCCGATTTTTTCGTTCATCTCCAAAGTTAGGATCCTTCTAATTTTCCCCCGATCGAATAAAACTATCCACTAACTGTTAGAGTTTGTCTCCAGTTTCTGGAAGAAGTTGTCGCCTTCTCACCAACAGGTTTAAAATAAATTGATTAGAAAATTTACACCAGATGTTTTTTTTTGTGTGAGGTGAGGTAGATAAAATGAGTTGGTCAGTTGTGAGGACCAGATGTTTCTTTCACAAGTCAGTCGTTGGTGATTTACGCGAGGACATTAAGGAAATTGTGTTGCCTTAAAGTGCACGTTTCGCCCAACTGATATATGAAACGAGGCAGAGTGAAGCGAATTTAAATGTGGCGAGATAATTTCAGCGTCTGGGACCATGCCAGAAAACTACTGTTCTTAAACGTTCCTAGAAATATTGTCTAATCCTGATCAGTTAGCGTATAACTAATTAATTAATAGAAACTTATTTTCGGTTGTATTAAATCATAGTTTCTGTTTCTTTACAATGTGGTTATTTAAATAAAATATCACCAAATTAAATATAAGAATGTATACTAAAGGGACCCAAGAGGAAAATAGCGTAAATAAATGTATAATGGAGGCTGTATTAATGTAATTGATGTTTTACGTCTATCATTATGTCGTCGCTTCTGAGCAGTAACTATTTATAATTTACAATAAATCGAAAAATCATGCTTATTTGACGAAGAGCACTGAAAGTAATACAGAACTTTTCTTTTAAAATTTTTAATTTAACATGACTGATATATAATTAATTAATATTTTTTTGTATTTTATCCCCATTGTTTTTATTAGTCGCCATTTTCATGAAAGAACTTACCAATAAATTGCCAATTATTTAATTTAGATAAACTGGAGGTTTCTGCAATGTTCATAATCATCTGAATAGGAAAATAATCCATTTAACTTTTGGTACTTATCAGTCTCATGGTTTTTCTTATATTTTTTTATTCTTTTAATTATTTTTTCTTATCATATCGTGTGATGGTCCACATAATGACTAAAACAAATAAGAAATAATTAATAAGAAATTTATCAACAAATATTTTTTATCTGTATATAGAATTAACTAGAATAATATTTTCAGTATTGCCACTATTTTTTAAATCATTCTAGAACCATCCGATGAACGTAACGTGTTAACGAAATATCTTTTGTGTTAAGTCTCCTGTGTAAAAAAAAATAAACTTAAACATTAGAAATTATTGTTTGAATCTCATTCTGTTAATTAAAACTGCTCCCTCTACTATCCAGTAACATGACACCGTTATGTCACCTGACCCAACTATCGACGAGGTTGCGTCGTTAAATGACTACATCAAAATGTTTTAGCGACAGTTAAATTCCACGAAACTCATTAAAAATGGGTTTTTGTTGCTGCTACTTTGAAATATATTTATGTATTATTGTAACTAATGTGAATATTCGATTTTCAACAGCCCACTCTACATTTCTTTTTTCCTTTCCTTTCCTTTGTATTCAGTTCTGCGAATCTTGACGGAACCTTAATAATATCCTTGTGAGGACGAATGGAATTTAGCATTGAGAGCTGTCCTCTCATGCATAAAATATCTGTAATTTTAATCGAAATCAAACGGATAGTTACGACCAAAATTTCAAAATTATCACAAACATCGGTTAAATATACACAATAAATTTGAATATTACCGCTACAAAAAATTGTGGTGGTGTTTGTTATAAATTAGTGTAAAATTGTATAACAATTCATTTATTTATTAACAAATTGTTTTAAATTACAATTCAAAATTACTTAACAAAATAATTTATAGATTTTCTTTATTTATTGAAAGTGCGAGACCCTGTTTTACAGTGCAAAATATTAACTTTATTTCTGGGCTTACGAAAAACGTTTTTTTTAGAGGAACTTGAAGGAAGAGCGTCTATTGAATTCCTATTATAAGAAATGTTGCGAAGGAATAAGCTGAGGATTTTGCTTCCATAACCTCGGCATTCATGTGGAATATTTTCCTGTGATTGGCGCCTCCAAGAAAATAACAAACAGCTTTGATGTTATTCCAGTCTCGTAGTTTTATTTTCCTTGATTCTGCTACTCTTCTCCAAAATAAACTTTAGAGCATGTGTCTCTAGGATGTTTTACTGAACATGTAAGAAACACAATGCTAACATGTCAACACGTCTACGAAGAAGAAGTCTCTGAGCCCTTTTTACTTGAATTTTACATAGTGTTCTCCCACCTGGAAAAACGTCATCCCCTTTATACAAGAAGTCTAGATAATAAAGTTGTTTTTGGAAGATTGCCGAGAAATCTACAAATTTGGTTATCCGCCGGTCGGCACAGAATTTATTATTAAAGCAAACCATTATTTTAAAATGTCTGGAGAATTTACGATAGAGGGCACTTTGCATCTGATTTTACGTCTACTTCGTACTTTTCGTCGGAGAAATTATAAAGGAGTTACTCGATCGTATCAGATTATTTATTCTTTTTTCACTTTGTAAGCCTATACGATACTGTTTTAGTAAATATCTATGACGACATCCCTCCGTACCTAGCGACAGGAGATTAATACCAGGGAGTGATTTCTGTCGTGTGCGTGTTTCCTATAAATAGTGTGTATGATTGTAGTGACTAGACTAATGAAAACAGATACAAATTTTTGTGTGTGTTTTTGTGTATTATAAGTTTATATGCAATTTATCTACTGTACATTTGTGATGAATCCTATTTCCTCTTTAGAGGGCTAATGGTGAATAAATCTATCTATCTATCTAATTTACTTTCTAGTTTTGAATATACTTTGACATGTTTAAAATTATACGAATAATTTGTCCAAATTGATCACTTTATCACTTAATAACTAGTTGAGTTCTGTTAAATGATACTTCACACAACATTCTAGGTACTCTTAAGCTGTAGCAATTTTTGTAAGTGGCGAACCAGTAATATCTCACATCAATTAGGTGTATATTTTGTTATTAAGTGTAGCGTCACTCGCTCAAGATAAATATTGAGTTACATTCTAACTTGATTGCTCTCGAAACTATCTGTGGTTCTTTGCATGAGGATTATAGGTTTCAACAGCTTAAGATTTGTTTGGTGTTCACAGAATTGTAACATCGATAATGTATAGTTTACATCCAGATTAGGCGGCGGAGTAAAACGATTTTCGTCATGTATGAACAGGAACTTATAAACTGTTTTTGCAATCTTGACCAACAAGTTACGAAATTTAAAATTATTTTCTGTATACGAATTATCAATTGTAAATTTTGTGTGAACTTATAAACGTATCACCAAAAATCTATAGAGGATCTTCGTTCGGGTGCTTACAGCTCAGTGGGAAGACTAAGGTTTTCAAAATAATTGTTTTTGTAGATGACTGTAAAATTCAGAGTCCTCAAGTGTTTGATTTCTAGTTGTCTTAATGTTGTATCGTAAGAGTTCCATAGCTACGTGTGTTGTCACGAGAGTGGACATTAGCTGCCTGAGCGATAACCATTTCCGAGGAAGAGCACTCTGGCGCGCCGAGAAATATGGCGGCCGTCTTAGAGCCGCCGTGGAAAACTCCATTTGAATGCAATATCTCGCGCGCCCCTCTGAGAAGGTGCATTATCTTGAGGCATCATGCACTCATTTTCATAACCGCCGGGGCAAGTCTTGGAAAACTCTTAATGGACGATTTCTTTTCGCTCCACACCCCCCCCTCCATTTTGCCTTTTATATTCCGAGTTCCCCTTGAGTGTTAAGACATTGCGAGATTTATAAGGGGCATAAGTCTCTCAGATCCTGGCGGCATATACATTGTCTCTCGGCCGGGAAAATGCAAAAGGAAGCGTCGCGGACGAGTGATCCGAGATAAAGTGGGCCACACGTATTCTACGGCGGTGATGCAAGAGAGGAACTTGCGTGACCGGACTAATGGTTCGCTCGCTCCGATATGTGACAGCTGCTTTATAATGCTTCGCACTGTTAAACCTTTACTGTCCATTACGTCGCCAAGGTAAATGGGAATTTTCAACTTGCATTCAACTGGCATTACACGCTAACGCAAAGCCTAACAATGCCTTATACTAATTAACTAATTACGTCTGGTACCTAAAGTAACATTGTATCTAGCGAAACAATCAATCTTGAACAGGATCACAAAAGTACCATATTATAAACTCACATTTTTATATAGAGGACGATTGCTGACACTAAAAATACGGATATCCCAAAATAAATAATTTATTATAATGAATATAGACCACGTTTAGCAGCAGAAATATATTGAATATCGGTCTTAATTTAATTTAAAAAATTCATATACCTTCATATAAATATATTCTTGCAGGAATTAGATTCAGACATGAATTCTCAAATCAGGTGATATATGGGCAGATCAGCAGGGACAGAGCTAAATGATTTTGCAACAAATAAAGTCGGAAATAAATACGTATCCTTTATTGTACTTGATGTTCATGCATGGTATTTTGGGTGACCGGTGATGTGTTCCAGGAATTTGATGGCACTACCAAGTGGGCTTACGACTTCATGATAACCCTGAGGTTACCCTTCAACTATTCGTTATGCCTCTCCTTCTCCTCCCCTTACTTCACCTCTCGAACTCGACTTCATCACTTTACTGAATACTGCCGTCTCATTCCTTTATGGCTCCTTCCTTACTTCATCACTGGAGCTCTACTTCCTCACTTATTTTTCATAACTGTCTTTACTCCACGAAAGTTTCACCTCTGGGCCTTCTTCCCCCTTTCGGACTAGAAAGAAATGCATAGACAATTTTTAATATTGGAGTCTTCTTTTTGCCTAATTTCTTCGCACACCGTTTCTCCAAATAGACCTATGATCATATAGCGCTCATTAAAGCTTATGTTTGAGTGTACGACGAAACATTTAATATTCTGCATCCGCAGATAATGAAGTACAGTGATTAGTGTAAAGAGTAATCAGTGATAAGGAGTTAAATATCTTCAGTGTATGTTACGGCGTTTTTGTTACGCTCAGTATAATACAGGTCTACATTCGAGTGACGATTTAACCACCAATAAAGGGCTGATTGCAGATGTTTGAGATCCTTTCAGTAAATTAGAAACGTCTATAGCTATTTGTGGTTGTGTTAATTTTCATTAGTTAGTCTTCTAAGAGTGATGGTAAAACTCTTTGCTAAAAACTCATCATAATACTTAATTTCGTTATTATTATTATTAAATGTAATATTTTTATTCAATCGTTTTGAATTCAAATTATTCTGAATTTATTGGCTGATTTATTTATTAAGTTCACATAAATATAAAATTTAATTAGATTATTATATTCAATTTTGAAATTGAACCGCATGCCAATTTATTTACTTTCGAAAAATGTGTATGAAAAGGTTTTCTATTAGCTGATAATTAATAAAAGAAATTCAATTTAAAATAAATAACTCTTATAAAATAATTAATTCTTATAAGTGAGTTGACAATTAAACCTATTTTAAACTTTTCAATCATTTCAATGTTACACTTATTTCAAATTTGTTAAAAAATTAAGTTGTCATTAAATGTTAATTATATATTTATCTGATTAGCTTATATTTCTTCTCGGAAATAATATTAGTGATATTATTTAATTCTTCTAATAATTTGATTTTTATCGTGACCTACTTGCAACCTTAATAATTTTAAGATTAGCAGATAATTGAAGTTAGAATTTTATTTAAAGTTTAATGGTGAAATTGGGAAAAAACTGGAGGCTCGAAACGACTTCAAAATAATGTTGCAATTGGCACTCGCGTCGATTAACACCTACTGATTTCGAAATAAATGTTTGAAAAGTTAAATTGCCTTGATAATTATTTTCTGACGAATGGAATTATTCGCGTCTATCGTAGTGTTCTTAATTTACAGAAGACGGCCACAAGCACATATTTTAGTTTTTGGATAGTGGTTTTAATCCTGTAACTATATTTACGAACATATTTACGTATGACTAAATGACTCAGACTTTATTCCGTGTTTATTTAATTTAAACATAGTAAATCCATTAACGGTATTTTCTATTGATAGAAGGTTCCATTACACATTTTCATTCATTGAATATTTTAATTTAACAATGGAAAATTGAAATAAATATATATTAGACCTAAACTGGTTGGTTTATATATTTTTACCCAGATTGATAGCAAAATTTTATTATGGGTTTCAAATATTATATAGCATTTTAAAATCACAAAAAAACGAAATTAGTGTGTCAGCAAGTACAGAATCGAAATTCAAGTGGCACTCACTATGCTAATTATGAACTATGGTAAATAGATCGCCTGTTCGTGTTGCTGCCTCGTGAATAACTTTTCTCCTTCTCGCAGACAAGTGCAGCTTGTTTGACGCCAGGGCTTGTACGTATGTCTGGACTCTCCAGAGGATACGAGTGACACAACTTCCCCCACCCACGCACCATCTTCTCACCCTTTTATAGAAGTCCTTCCTCAGCCAATAGCACGACTTGAAAAATATTCCCATTCCCTCTCTTCCCCCTAGAACCTGCCTTTTGAAAATCCTCTGAATACGGGTAAATTGTAGCCACAATACTGTCTTTTCAAAATGTCACTGAATAGCGTTAATTTCAAGCAGAATAGGGAAATGCCGAGCGCTCGCGAGAGTGGATGAGAGAAAGGGAGACGGAGAGACTGACGATTCTGTGTAGTGGGACGAAGCTGGAGGACGAGAGGCGATAAAAATCGTCCGCGAACTCGACTGCGTACGTCGTGCCGGCGAAAGACTGCTTTATTATTCCGCTGTATTGACGTAAACAAACTTTGCATGAAAGGATATGCAAACTGGAGATGGTAGGAAGCTACTCGCACAGTCACGCCTAATTTAGAACCACTACCTTTAGTACTTCCTTCTGTCTAGCCTCTTCCAGGAGTTTCTACTTGAGACTACTACAGACATTTGCCAATGAAGACACTCCTTTGAAATCAATTTAGCAAATATATGCGTTACTTGTTTGCCCTTGTAACGTTTATATATTTTAATTTCTGTTTAAAAATTAAAATATTGAAAAAAAAATAGTCTATAAAATTTCATGACCACGAAAGTTCACACTACACACCCATCAAAGAAAACAGGTCAGGAATGTTCAATTCAAATAAATTTATCTGGTTCAACACATCTGCAAATACGGTGCGAATGCTTTTATAAAATAATTCACTGAGACTAATCAAATTTTAAGGACGAGGCTTCAAGTATAGATTTTTATTGGACATGGGCAACTGACTGAAATGTTCTCTAGTACTGTAGTGCAACAAAAACAAAATTTTAGAATAAAATGAAAGAGCTGAAAAGCGAAATACTTAATTAATAACAAAATATTTAAAATTAACAATTATATTTGTCTGACTTCCTTAAATAAAAAAAACTATCAGACTTATAGTCAAAAAAAATTTTATGAACGATTTAAAACATTATAATGAAACAAGCACCACGTTTCGTCCCAAATTTTCTTTGTCTTGTGGGTGGTTTCGGCCGCAACGTGAGCGAAAATCGCACCTTAGAAATTTATGTTCATCTATATTTATTGTAATTATTACGAATTGATAATTTAATTAGAATCATCTGTAGAGGTCCCAAAGAATGTTTTAAAGCTTTATTAATAAATTTGTAACTAATAGGCTGACGTCATAATTTCATAAAAGAAAATTATAGTGAATTAAGTAGAGAAACGGAATTTTTTTTTGACGAACTCCATATATTTCGAAAAACTGTTTTTAAAATAAAATTACTACTACTATATTTGGCTATTTTTTACTGAGTGATTTTATGGCTGTACTGTCTTTTTAATTACACATCATAACATTATTTTTATGGCTCTAATAAATGATTAAAATTTAGATATAAAAAATTAATTAACACATGCTCCGTATAAATTATTTCATAGAAATTGTAGTGTGTAGAACTTGTTCATGTCTAATTGACATATACATATTGAGCCAAAATGTATTCTTTTTAATTTGTATTAATTGATTGTATTATCCTGTGCAGTTCAAAAATATAACAAGTCGAGGCAATAATATATATATATAAAATCCATATTATATTAATATTTTGTATCCAAATTGGACTTAACCTTTGAAACGAAAATGCTTTGTTCCAAAATATAAAGACGTGTTTGTTATTAAATTTCATCTTATTCACTTTTTCTTTTAAATTGAGCCATTTAAGTTGTGTATTGATCACAATTGTAAAATAAGTTAAATAATGTATTTAATTGAATAATAACTATTAATTAACTTTATTTTTGGTGGTTTTATTATTTACATCAAATACTAATGGAAGTATAAGAGATAATATATTGTAATTCTAAACGAAACGTGTGAACAATTTCAGGATGCAACATTAATAATTATTAATACCGTGAAATGGAAAATTATAAATCCACTATAATGATCTATGCCGTGTCATCTGAAAACATTTGGGGAAGAAGGGTGAGATTCGATGTAATGAACTTTAAATCGAATTCATATTAGCAGCTGATACGAAGACTCGGTGGTTTGTTGCGAAGTGATGGAATTTTGAATTATATGGGAGTCATTTCCCAATGGAATCCAAACCAAAATTTGTCTGATAGACCTTCAGAAAGTCCGCCCGGCCGTTATAAAAGAGGTTTTGGAAAGGTAATTACAGAACAGTAGGTAGCAGCACGTCCTTTCAGAGCATCTGGGCAGCGTAACACGTCATAGCGCGCTTCACACAGACAATGTGGCCACTCGCCGGAAGCCTGGTGCTGTTAGTCTTGCTTTCAGACCCTCCATTCACCCTCGATAGCCACAACTCTTCAAATACCGCCCCCATTGTTGCCACCCCGGGCGCAAGATCTGTATCATCAGTTTTTAGCGAGCCGCCACATTATAACCACATATTTAACGGCCATCTCGTTGCTAGGAAACGATCAAAACATTCCTGTGAAGCAGTCATATGAAAGTTGACCCGTCAAAATAATGACCGTTGGTGGTTTGAAAAATTTATAAAAACTGTTTGAAGTCATTGTGATTAATACACCGATTTCCAAAACGAAAAAGGGAGTCGTGCTACAGCTTTGTTATTCGCCTGATATGTACATCTACGGATGGTCGCCTTCAACCGCACTACTGCTTGAAATATTCCTGTATATTATTTTCCGTGAGTCTGCGAGGAATTAAGAAGTTTTAAACGTCTCCTGATTAGATGTTGTGGTACGATCGAGTTCCAATTGTAGTAAAAATTGAACTTAAAAACAGTTGCAAAGCTCCCACAATCGTAAATCCTCCAGAAATTTCCAAATAAGGGTTTGATGTAATAACATTATGCCCATCCACCAGGAAACCCAGAGTTGGTCAAAAACAAGTTTATGGTCCAGGCCATGTGGGTAAAGGGGATGACGTTTCCCAGGTGGGGGAACATGGTATAAAAAGCTTCTTCTTACATCTGGGAAATTTTGAGATGTTAGCATTGTTTTTCAACATTGTAAAACCGAGAGAAACAGGTCTAAAATTTTGTGCGCCACAGTTCCTTCCGAGAAAGAGTGGCAGAAAAAATGATAAATTGAATGTATATTTCTAGGGTTTCACACTGGATATAACCCAAGTTGAAACCTGAGAAATCTACATTCGCTAATAGGATAAACTTACTTCGGGTCTGAAAGATCCTGTGAGGCTCCGATTTTCCTGGAGGCATCAACAACCGGGAAATATTTCACTAAAGTGTGCTAGTTTGTGTGAGCAAATACCGCGATTATTCATGCAGTTAATTTATAATTAAACTGAACTGAATTGAATTTTTAATTGCTCTAAAACTGTCGTTTTTCCTAGGACAACTTTATAACCAATTATTGTTTTGCATTAAAAAAAGGTGGCTAGCACTTTTAAAAAATTAAGAATCTTGTATTAATTAATACAAGTAATAATGATTTGTAATTTAAAATAATATATAAATAAATTCATTTTATATGTAATTTAACACCCATTTTTTGAATAAAACCATCACAATATCTTTCAGTGAGACAATCGCAAACGTATTTTTTTAAGATTTCGCGTCAACGGCTAACTGTTTTGTACACTACCGGATTCACTTATTGAAGCCACTAATTTGTGCTAGTTTCTCGGTCTATAAACACACACACAACACACATGCTCTCGTCGAGATTTGAATCCAGGACCTCTGTGACGCGATACAGTGACGCTGACCACAGGAGCCGCGACAGAAAACGTATTGTTCAGCCTAGCGAGTCGTGACAAGAATCGTTTGTACTGCGGGTTGCATTGAACTGCAACTAAGGCACTGAAGTTATTTGGATCCAGCGAAGTACATTGAAGTTATTTGGATACAGCGAAGTACGATATTTTTATGGTTCAGCGAAATAAATATATAAAGATTTAATCATGAATGATAACCGTTCTAATTTTAAATCTTGCACGAAACAAAATCTCAAGACCAGTGTCCTTAAAACCCAGAAGACGCGAAACTCAACTTGTTGTTCAATCTGGGTTTGTGTGATTAATTTTATTTTGTTCATAAAATTGATTAGTCCTGATGAAAGGTTTTCTGAACTTTCGTTTCCTTTTGGTTCGTGGAATATTTGGATTGCATGCGTTTTACCTGAAAATTGGCCTTATCCAGCAGCTCTCATCCTTTACTTGACAAGAGAGAACCACAGCAATATTAGAAGAATGATCATGCTGAAATGCACGAAAAAGCATCTTTGAGTTCCTCTATATGAATGTGCAATGCATTAAACAACTTTATTTGTTTCCGAGATCGGCACCAGAGAACCGGCATCATTGATGTAAAAATCTTCCCGTTGCTTCTTCTCACGGAGTAAACAAGTCTCTGTCTGAGGAGATATTGCTCCTCCGTAGAGTCCTTGAACAGACAGCAACTCGAAGTTCGCGCCGATAAGCAGCTGCAAGTAGAACACAGCTCATAACGTTGCAGTCAAGCAAGCGAGCGGCGGCCATAATTTGAGGTCCATTAAACCTCGCGGGTTGTGTCGTCTTGTAGCAGAGGCGCCATCTTCTGCGCTCAGATTTACAGCTTCCTGGCGCCACCACCGGGCGCTCACAGAGCAATTAAACATCGCGCCACGAGACTTTTGTCTCCCAGAGGCGGTCTTCTAGGTCCAACCACCTCCGCCTTCCTCACACACACTTGCACTGCAACATTCACTTCTAAAAACACATTAAAAGAATTCTTCAGATATAACAGCCATAATATTAAAATTAAATATAATTAGCATTATGGGAGATCTAATTAAAATTTATGTAATACATCGTTTTCCATCTTAGCTATCAATGCCCTGTAAAATTTAATATGATAATCACTTCGCTGGAGATTTTCTTTCTGGTGTTTAATTGATATAAAAAATAGAAGAATTTAATTAATTCAGAAATAATAATTTAATAATAAAACAAAGATTTGAATTAAATATAAAAAGTTAAAGAAACCTATAGTTAATAATTTACTCATTACCTCAGGGTTCATAAAAAATTAAAGGGGTAATGCAAAACGTGGCTACACAATTTAATTTAACATTCTAAGAAAATTAGGATGCTGGAAAGTGCGATACTTGATAAAACAAAATTTTATGACGGTACCATTCTTTGTTTTTGTGGCCGGTGTGGGAATGCTCGGTGCAGGGGTCGTTCAGATGATCATTGTTGGAAGGCGGCTGCGGAGAACATCACCAGTAGGCGTTGTTTTTTCACAGGCTGGACTCGTTCTTAACGACACGTCTTTTACAGGGTCACGAATTGGTCCACAATCTCTTAATTTTTTTGTTTTTTTAGGGCAACAGGCTACATGAGGGTAATCCACTTAGGGCAACTCCCCTTTAATAGCATAGGAAGGGATTTGAAAGGGGGGATGCGGAAGGGTAGAGGAAGGTAGCCAAGGGTTAACTAGGGCCCCCGGGCTATATTTTAAGGATCCTACCCGGCATTAGCCTAAAGGAATGCAGGGAAAACCTTAGAAAAACCTGCATCGGGTAGGTCGGGCATTGGGTACTTGTCCCACGCCCTTCCGATAGCGGGAGAGGAGTTTGCTGTGGGGACGCAGCATTCCCTTCTCCGTGCCTCGATGGAAATCCTGTTCCCGACTTTATCCGAAACTTTCTGATTCACAACTAGCACTCGAACGCCTAAACTGCACTCAGTTCTCTGTGTCGGAACTTCCTCCGATTTCCAAAATTACTCCTCCATTTCAAATCTGCTAATCACTACGTATTTTACTTAAATTTCATTGGTCGGCCTCTGACAAAATGGGAACCAGTGAAATATAATGCATCTTCAAAATTTATTTAGTTGTCCAGAAGTTTACAATTTTGCATGTCCGTCTACGTAAGAGGTGCCGCCGGGTCCTTAATATGTTCTACATAAGAATTTTGGACGTCCTTCGGTAGCTGACAGGGTGGTTCTTCAAACTTTCACCATCAAAGTGGTGAGGGACCATCTTCGTGTAGCCAACCCAACGACAAACAACAAAACGACTTTAAAATAAATCCGTATAAATATAATTCATTACAGCCCAAAGGGAAGTTACGCGTGGACCAATGTCAACCTTACTACTAGTACACGAAATTGTCGTAGTTGTAGTCAGTTAAACTAGAATGAAATGTAAAGAATTTTAAAAGCCTTTACAAGAATCTACAACATATTCGAGCACAAATTGCTTATATTAGAAGGACAAATGAAAAACAGAGAGATGCCGTTCGACGGTGACGTGAGGCTACTACCACTACCTCTGCTACCCTTTTTTGTTTTAGAAGCATCACTGGAAAATATAATGTAAAATTCACAATATAAAATAATTGAATGACGACTTTAAAAGGCGTGCTAGTGAAAAAAGTAGCAATTTGGCAAAGAAATCGTAAAAATAAAAATAAGTCGTCAAATTTTTTATATTATAATTAATATGAGTTTTTGCTAAATAAAAAATATTAAGCGAGAAAGGAAAAACGAATACATAATTTGATTTAATTATTTCTCGCTTAAATTAACCACCTGTTTTCGGAAGTAATCTTCCCCAGGTTTCTCATTAACACTCGACATTACATAATGAAAGATTGTATTAACGCAACAGATAGCCGATGCAGGAAATTAAAAGTCACGTGAAATAGATTAGTACTTTGTGGGTAATTAGCATAAGTGCAAGTCTTCGTCCTTTTTTCTCAGAGCGGCGCTACGTGACTCAGTTGAACTTCCAGATATAAAATTTCGGCAATTTTTGTATTACGGAATTTTGCAGTAGAGAAAGACACTTTCGTCAGATAACTTTATATAATTTATTATGATTGCATACGTGTTTAATAACTTTTGGGGATTAGTGATAACATATTACTGCACATTCCTTCAGCCTAATTATTTACATTTCGGATGTAAGTTATTAAATAAAAATATTATTTTTCTTGTATACACTTGTGTTGTGCATTTATTTTTATATCGCTTTTAGTCGCACTTAGAAATGACCCACGAGATAAAATGGAAGTGTATTCTTTATAACGACGCATTCTGCTCTTATAAACTTTCTGGCATGACATGAGAGACAAATTATTTTATTACAAACAGGCGAGTCTCTCCTTTATATACCTTTTCGCTCCCGCCCCCCATTTCAGTCCCTTTCCTATGTTATACGAGGGTAGTTGCCACTATGTGGATTACCCTATACATAGCCTGTCTACACTTTCATCCTTCTTCCTACTAAAATATATAAATAATAGTATTTTTAAAGGATCAGGATGGAAAATCTCGACCGGACTAGAAATCCAGCTCCGGATCTCCACTTGGTACGTGGGGTACTCGTTACCATCTAAGCTATTTTAGTCAAAGCTTTCTCCTTTAATTTAATTTCATAGACTCCTTAGCTGAGATTTTCTTGATATAATAATTTTTTACTTCCCTACCGATGAATTAGTGGAATATAATTTAATTTATTACAGTGTCTGACGAATTCCGTAGGGTTCAACAGATATATTCGTGATAAAAGACATTAATGTCTGACTTAGTTACTTTCTCTGATGTATAATATATTTAGATTAATGGAATTTGTAAATTCGATTATAGGACGACATTTATTTCTCTATTAGCGAACATAATATATTATAACTGAGTTCAACCGAGAGGCCTCGTAATATCTCAGGCAAACCACAGTGATATGACACTTTTAATCACTCCCTTAGAAATTAAGATAATATGGCATTTAAAGTATACTATGAAAGTCATCTCAAATGGTTTGTGCATACAATTTATATATACACTAACCATTTATTACATTTACTGTATTTTCAATTTATATTTACTCTTAATTAAATGTGCGATATCCCACTGACCAAATATGAGAAAAGAATCAAAGCTGCTCCATTCTAGTCCATTTTGCAATTTTGACTTAACTAAATCCAAATGCCGAAGTTATTATTAATAATCATCAGGAAAGCTCTACTGGAAAACTACTTGTGTATGTAGCAAACTACCACACTTCGTCTTCCATTACCATCCTGTCTTCTGTCACATTTTCATATGAATTTATTTTGATATCTACTAATAAGAAAGACAGCTAAATACAGACATAATGAGTGATAACATAAATACCACACAACGTTTCTGGTGATGTGTCGCTCTAGGCTCATCTTAGCACCTGAAGAATGGGACAACGATCCCAGAAACGTTGTGTGGTATTTATATTTATCACTTATTTTGTCTGTATTTGGCTACCTTTCGTATTATTAATTTTCAGTCCGACGTAAATTTATCAATAGTTTTATATCTACTGTTTTATTTTAATAATTTTTTTGTTATGTTCTTTAGTGTTTATTTTCAAGATCCGTACGATGTAAACTTAATTGTACCACACATATTATCTTATTTTATTCAAAAGTTGGTAAATGATACCTTTCTTATGAACTTTTTTGATAGAAGTGTTCTATAAGAGAACGAGGATTTTTCCGATGTAAATTATGAACACAACATTCTCGGGTTAAATATTTATTATTACACATTTCCATAGAGTGTTCTGATATAGTCGCCAGGTGAATAGTGGTTACTTGTGTTAAAGTTAACCATTTGCGGTTATTTATTTGATTAATGAATAAGGAGCGTAGATTTTCCCGGTGTAATAGCTGGGTAAATTTTTCTGGGGATTCCAACCGGGTAGCGTCGTTTAATTTCCACCGCCATCTTCTTCACCTGAAAAAGACGGAGCAACTGAAATTGAGATTGCTAAGTTAATCCAGAAGGAGCATGACACATCATCTGAAGAAGATGGCGGTGCAATCCATCGAAACGTTGTGGAAATTAAACCACGCTACCCGGTTGGTAGAAATTCGCTGACGACGTTGTCATGGAGACGTTGTGAAATAAAAAATATTTAACCCGGTTGGAAACCTGAGAACGTTTTATCCAAGTAAATTATTAATTTTAATATATTTTATTCTTCGTTAGCTCTCTTACGAGGAAATAGATTTTCACATAAGTAATTTCATAAATAAATGTTACATCTGTTATCATGCAAAGAATATGAAATCGTGAAAGGAAAAAAAAATTAAATTATTGTGTTTAACCAGGAAGGTTTGTAACATTGGCAAAAGAAAGTTAAGGTCTACCTGTTAGTAAACTAGTTGATAACAGGCACAATCTGTAATACCGCTCGGCTGGTTTCGAAGCAGAATCCGCGACAAACATGAAGGATCGTCTGTAATAATTTCGGCCACTTAGTGGTCTCTGATACTAAGTTCACGAGGGAGCAGCAGGTGGAAAGCGCCCTCTCAGCCACCGGAATTGATTCGTGAACTCGGTGCGGGAACAATAGCTCGCAGGTCCGCAGACAACCGAAATGTTAATTTGCCTCACCCCACGGACTCCCTGAACAACTTTATGTGCGGCTCGCTAAGAACTTGAACCTCTCGGCTCTATATTCTTCGATCCTAATAACACTCTAGTAATCCGGTTTATTATGCACGGGGCCATTTATCAGCCCCCCAGGTGCCTCCTCAGCGAGGCGACTCGCTTTTTCGAAGGACAAAGACGGCGCCCGTCGGATGACCGACGCGGAAGTCAATTCCGGGGATAAACAAACACCACACTGTCAGCCATCTTGTTGTTGAAGCAGTTGGTCTTTTGTTCCGCGAGAACAAAAAGGAAGGCGATGTGTCATGCTCCTTGAAAAGGGCTGGATCCGCGTCAGTGTTGCAAGGACCGTTGTGGCGAATGTAATCCCTTCACGCGCGGTATACGTAGATCTTTGTCTCGAATGAAGTGTCAACTTCTGGATTAACTTAGCACGCTCAATTTCAGTTGCTCTGTCTTTTCCAATAATGGTGTCTCAACGACTTGTGCCTGAAAAACTTTATTATATAGATTACAGCCAGGAATAGGGCGTACTCACGCAGGCTCCTGCTTCATTTCTTATTTTGTAGAATATATCAAACATGTAGAATAATTAAATTACACACAGAAACGAAACGAATTAATCCACGTTCATTTTAAGAAGTTCTGTGTCTTTAAATATGAGCTACGATGAGATAAAAATTGTATTCAGGATTTTATATTCCAAAAATTTCATTACATAAGACGTTTCCAGCAATCCTCATTTTCTCGGTTTTTATTAATGTCTGTCAATTACTTAATTTCTTAAAATGTGCAGGTACACATCAAGAATATTGCTGTCAACGATCACTGAAGTCGAAGAAAAAAACCCTAGTTATTCATATCAGAACATTCAATATACTGGAATCCAGTGAGCTGGTGTCATAACGACCAGTCACTTGAACTCGCGTCAACACATTCGTCTAATCATATTATTTTACTGAAAGTAATTAACGATGATCAATTCGACTATAAAGATGACTTTAAATTTGTAGATTTCGTTTTATCTGTAAGCAAAAAAGGGTAGTTAGATCAAATTACAAACCCTAAAATTTATTAAAATTCAAATAAAGTCAGCACTTATATAATATTAAATAAATCATAAAACTAGTCAAAAATTGACAAGTTTATGTATTAAAAACTTTTTAAAAAATATATATATACAAGTAGTTTTGGACCCGGGTTTTGGTCATATTTAGTCAGTGTTATTTATTCGAAATTACTAATTTATTGGTAAATTTTGATAGATAATATTCATCAGGATGCTATTTAAGTATCACAGACTATTATGTAAATGACTTTTTTCTGTTAATATTGAACTATATCAACTCGAGAAGGGTTTGACTATTTTTTATCTTACTTTACTATTGAATCCCATAAAAGGTCATGTGTTCAGTTCTCAGAAAATGTTTGTTAAGTCTCTTTTTGAACTTTTCAGGAAAATATTATTTTATAGACCACTCAAACCAAGCTGTTTATTAGTAAATTATTAATTTTAATAAATTGTTATTATTAAAAATCTATAGATTTATTTTCCGTTAGCTCTCTTATGAGGAAATAGTATTCGGCACAGCTTTTCACATATGTAATTACATAAATAATGAATAATGGAATATCTTTCAATACAGATTACATTATACGTAAAAGTGAATTGAACTACAATATAAATAATCCTAATTACTTATATTGTACAACTAAATATTATAATCAGTGCTAAACGATAATACCGTAATCTAGCATTTTTGGGGCGTCTTCAGATGTATACTATTTAACAATTAACATATTTGATAAATTTGGATAAAATGGCCGAACATTGAAATCGGAGTACAATTTTCGGCCATTTTCTGTTAAATTGTTTCATCCAAATTTACAGAATATTTTAATACACATCTGAAGAGGTCCCTAAATTAAGCTTGAAACGTTATGTATTTTAGATTGTAAATTTATAAATAAATTCTGACATGGCCAATTTTCACTAATTATTCTTAAATTAAATTTGTATACATTTGATATATGATGAACGTAATCCCCTTAGATAAGTTGAAAACGAAGTCATCCGCAAGTAACGCGGCCATTCTTAGTTGTATAATAAAGAGGAACTCTTCCCCTACTTTCTGTATTAAGGACGCTACATTAAGTTCAGAAAAGCGGCAGTCAAATTTACGTAAGATCTAAGTTAAGTGATATAGCATTATAATTAATTCTGATTTATTTTTCGAAAGTGAGAACGAATAATAAACATGAGTAGGTCAATAAGTGAAACAAAGCTAATAAAAGAAATATCGTATAAAAATGTTTCAACTTTTATTTATTTATTTACAAATATGTTGTTTTATTTATTATCATGAGGTTACGATGGTTACATCCGAGACCATAGAGATATTAGCTTTATAATCAAATCTAGCAATAAAACGTTATATAATTAACTTTATATTTCAGATAACATTTCTAACATGGTTTTAAGGGTCAAATTGTTCATATTTTATGTAGATAAATTTGTAATTTTTAAATGGATCAATGAATATTAAATGTGATCTAATAAACTATTTACGAATAGAATACTTAAATATACTCCTTGAGTGTTGCAGGATATAATTGTCCCTCAGTCTTCATGTAATTCTTAGCTAGATTCACAATCTAAACAAATGGTCGCCATATTGGACTTATCTAATATGGCCCGAAAATTAACTTAAATTTTCCGCAAGGATCGTTAAGTATTTCGTATTGTTTTTTTTTATCATCATTCAATGGAGTATTTCTGGTTAAAATTTTACTTTTTATTCCGTGAAAATATTTATTCTGTATTTTATTACGGAAAAATGAACTATTTCCTTTGTTCGTCGCGTAGTAACGTCTTTCTCTAGCGTGACGTCGTGGTTTCTTGGCTCGCAGTAATTTAACACAAAATGATCACTTTTTTCAATAATAATTCTTTTCACATTTATGCTAGGAGTTTCTCACCCCCACAGTACCGTTTCTCGAGTTTTGAAGAAAATGTGTACCAATTATTGTTACAATCTGTCCACGCGTTTAATTTTTATAGAAATGAACGTAAATACATACATACATATAAATATACATTCTTTTTTATTATAACATTTCCAACATCGTTTTAAAGGCCAAATTGTTCAGATTTTATGTAGATAAATTTGTAATTCTTAAACGGATCAATGAATATTAATGGTGAGGTAATAAACTATTGAGAGTCCAGATTATCAAAATTAATGTTAATATTATTACTCTTGGAAAAAAAAATTGTGTATTCAATTTAAATTTCCGAACTAGGAATAATGTTAATGATATAATTTGCATGGCTAATTTTCGTTCAATTAAAAATAGAGAAACTAAAGACTGTAAGCTGATTCGCAACATATTATGTGAGTCGAGTGGGATAATTAACCATTATATTTGTGAATGAAAATTTCATCAGGACCTCGTTCGAGTATTTGTTTTATTTTTATCAATAAATAGCGCAACTATAGAAATCTACAATTTATGACATTTCTTTCAACTGAACGTCAACATTGAATTTTTATGTGTGACAGAAAATGAGGATATTATTTCCATCAAACGTACATGCAATGTGTGTGTATGATTTGAACAATAATTTGGATCGAATTGATGTAATTCATCACGTTCTGTGAAGAAATATGTCAGAGTTTGTGACGTGGCACGCCTTTGTTGTTTAAAAATCATGTTCAGACTACATTTTTTAAAAATTGAATTCACACTTAGACAATATGGAACTAATATCCTTATCGGAGTGGAAAATTAAATACAGATTACCGACAGAGATAAAAAAAAACAGAGCAAATATTCAGATATTCAGCAATATCGCGTGACGATTTCTTCGTTCCAATCCCCGCTCCAACAGACACGTAGAATCAAATTTCATTCTTGGAAATTGCTATAGAAATCCTTGTCGTAATATTACATTATGTCAAGCTCGTATTGTGGTTCGAAATTGAGTTTAGAGTATGAAGCTGAAAGAGAAATGGTTTGAATAGAAGCAGCCGTCGACGCACCGAGCCTCCTCCGCAGAATTGCTGACTAGAGACGCCTCAAACCTTCAAAAATTGTCATAACAGAATACCGTATTTATGCGTGGTGAGTCAGGAACTCTCGTTTCCCTGCAACGTATCCGGACCGCTATAGAAGAATCAAAACTCCAAACAAAATTCCCCTCTGTTTCCAAAAATGATCAATGCGGACAACATGATTTATATTATTATGATTTTAATTTAATTGTATAGAAACCTCTGGGGTCACCCTATATTCTATTCATCTCCATCCGTGATTTTCAGAATAGAATGGTTTATTTTATTTATTTTCATACAGCTGCTATTTAATGTTGGCATACATTCGAATTAATGTGTTTCGGCGCATTTAAATACTGCAATTGTAACATTCAAGTACATAAACATATCTATAATACACGGTTCGTGTGTATTTTCTCATATTAGGGTTAGCGGTCGGGTAAGCTCGGGTTAGTTCGGAAGGGATACGTCAGTACTAAATTGTCTGTTTAAATAAATATTTGTTTTAAAAAAATGAGCCTGTACAATCGAGCAAGGTTTAGTGTTACACATTCATTCGTTGCAAGTTAATAGTCTGCTTATATTGCAGTCTGAGAGGTGTGTATGAATTTAATTTTGTATAAAGCATACTAAACTGCAGTTTTTATTAGTTTGATCAAATTAATGATTATTTAACACAAATATTTCACATTTGTTATTTTCTGCCTATTTATCTCATTTTCTCACCAGATTCAGTTTGCCTTCAGTCAGTGTTTGACAAAGACCTACAGACAGTTCGAAACGTAACACATCTCTAAGTATTAAAAATATATTTTATTATGTACTCAATGTCAATGTTTTTTCTAAAATATATTTTAGCTTTAAAAATATAATGTTATCTGACCCATAAAAAGGAATATTTCACTCGCACACTACCGCTGCGTCGAATATTTTAACTTCAATAATTTTTTAGGCCAGGCCTTCACTTTAATTGGTCTTTTTATACTTTTGTGCGCATTTAATTTTTCGTTTCGTGTGAATTTAATTTTTTTTTTACATTTTTAGAAGCACCATCACTTATACTTAACTTTTCTTAGGAATTTATGGATAGGTATCTCGAAATGCTTCTGCAGGTAAATTACCTATAAGGGGAATGCAATTTTGTTATGTATTTTATCTTTATTTTATATTAATTTACGTGATTATTCCTAAAATTAGGCGCCTCAAAATTTGGATATGGTTTGATTGATTTACACCTAATTTTCTAAGATTGTGTTACGATGTTTATTATTTTCATTACTACTCGGTTGACGATAATGGGTATGACTTTATATACCAGTTTGAATTGTGTAATTAAAAATATTATTTACTTACGTACCTTTCGTAACATTAAATATTAATTAAAGACCATGATATGGAACTCAATTATTGATAACTAGTCGTTTAAGCTGTTTTGGGTTTAATTTACATAAATCATTGCTGCAATAACCTTTTTGTTGGTGGCGAGTCTTGTGTAGTTCGATCTTCTCTCACTAGTAGGTAGTGGCCGCTGCTGACCTACCTAAGAATACGCGCAAGTGTACCAATGGTTGCGCCCTTTACTTCCCCTCCCACCAGTGTCTTTGTTGCTGCCGAATAAAGGAACGGGCCTGAGCGGATTATTAATAAAGTTACTAAGTTGGCTCCATTGTGTGGCCTTCCCCGGCCTTTATCATCAAGTCTAATAAGGAGCACGGAACTGTGTAACAAAAGTTGCAGTCAAACGGTGAACGCGCACCACGTAAACAAAGGTTAGCACAGTACTCCAACTCCATCCGATAATGAGTACGTCAGTTTTATCCACGATGACAGATTTCACTCACACATGCAGATATGTATCGGAGGAGTTCACCACAATTGACCCACATGCACGCCTCATCGATGTTAATTAGTGACCAGGAGAGAAGTTCTGTAACATTTATAGTAATGTCGATTGCAACTCCCAAGTCCCGTGGACGTTAAGAGGCATTGAAACCGTCAGTGAAATATTTTGAAGAAATACTACGCGTCGGTGAAACAGCGGAATAGATTTAAATTTTGAAAACCATAGGCAAAACAAGTGGTTGATGGCTTTAGAAGAATATAGAGGGAACGAACTGATTCAGAATCGTACACGGCACTTTAAGTTATGGCCGTCTGCACTGCATTGTTCCAGACGGTCACAGACTTACCGACGGAGTGGCTTACAGATTTTCCATCTCCGAGATAGTCGTAATACGTCACACACAATCAGGCAAACCTTTTAGCCTGTCACCTATGTTCCAAAAAAAAATTCCATAGAGCGATTGCTCGCAAAATTTGCACGAATAATTTCTGTCATCTGGGGACAAACTTAGTAGGGCTAAATGTTACTTAGATAAATAAATAGCCAAATAACAGACTAAATTAAGTGCTAAATTAAATACCACAAAATGTTTCTCCGTTCCTCGTCGTTTTCCTCAGGCAACGAAATTCTATATCACAAGAATGACACATTACAAACCAGGTGAAGAACTCAAAAACCTCCAAATAATGTTACTTTCTCGGTTATGACTGAAATATAACTGGCTCGGCCCGTCCGTTACTCAGAATCACGCTATAAACATCACCTAGCAACGATAAAATAAACAATAATAGTATAAGCAAAGTCTGTTGTAATTGAATCTTATTAGACATAGATAGTTTTTGAGTACTGTGGAATACGCTTATGTCCACGGCTATGATCCTGCCTATAAATTTGAAGATTCTCCTTCGAGAACATCACTTTTCTGGGTTTCGCAATGTAAGTCTGATGTAGATACTGGAATTCGCTGCGGGGATTTAAAAAATAAAACCAACAAAAAATATGATGTTCTACGTTCGATTTAAGAAGTTAAAAAATATGATTAGCCTATTAGTGTTAGTTACGTCACTGAGTAGCGGTCGTACTCTGCCTCAATACCCTCAGCATTATTGTATTATAATATTATATTATCTGAAGATACACTATAATGTTCGAAAAGTAGGCTTCTTCCCAACCCAAGAGGGTAGAGCAGCGTGCATCTTGAACTTTTATTGCAGGTTCAAATTTTCCAAAAAACATATCTATTTTTTATTCTAGATAGATGGCTCTGTAATCGATTAAATTGGTTCATTTTGTTTTCTTCCGTTCAGACCAGTCTCATTTTATTGCAAAATTAATTTATGATAAACACGACCACTGTCGTCATAAATAACTCCCCCAACAATTTGCAACTGGTGTTCTATTTTAGTATTACATTTATTTTCATATAACATTTCCATATATAGTTGGCGTAAAAGCACGTGGCCTGAAAGACTGACCACACGCGTTACGCGGTTGTACGATTCGGCTACTGGATAAACAAAATTTTGGATTTCTTGACTACGTACACAGTTCTCATTAACTTCATGTACTGATACGATGTTTCTGTGATATAATAATATATTATATAATAATATATTATTGACTTTCCCTCTAAATTTGAATTTGAAAAAGGCCAAAAATTCAATTAATTTATAGTTTAATTAATTTAACAACGTTTTTTGGGCCTAACGTGGACCGTAAGCAGGTTTAAACATAAAGATATTAAATGTAGATATAAATGTACAAATATAATAGCTGATAGTCAAAGATTTTCCAAAGAGTTGAAATAACGATGATAAATAATAAGAAATAAGAGCGTTTGTTTTAGATTGTGCTGTATGGATTAAAATATTGTTGAGTTAATCAGTATACGTTTTGAAATTTAGAGAATATATATTATGTTTAAAGTGTGACATTTCTGAAACTAGTCAAAGAATGTAAAATGTGATTACTATCATCGTTGAAGGTATGATTGGTGTCGAAACTGTGCTTGTAAATAACAGATACTTCATCAAGAATAATCTTAATGTTGTTTCTTTGTTACATAATTATGGTAATGATTGCTCTTTTGGTTTGACCTATGTATATGGATGAGCAATTTCTATTTAATTGGTTACGAATTTTATTTATATCGACATTAACTTTCAAAATTTATACCAATGTGTGTAAATTATGAGTGGATTATTTACAATATTTTAAGCCATGATATATAATTTAAAATCATCACTCTAATTCGTCTTTTTTATTATTATAATTTAATATTTCTTATAAATTTATATTTAGTATAATATCTTTAATTTATTTAATTGAATATCTTGATTTATAAACCTGATTAAGGCCGACGCTAGGACCGAAAATGTTGTTAAAATAATTGTCTGTTTCTGACTTCTTTACTAGCATAATAATATTCCTTATGACAATTTAAATCTTGTGAAGTAATGTAGCTGTTACTGTCAGCTTTCTTCCTCCTCGAAAAATTTTAAATTCCCAGCAATAAATCATATTCATACTCATATTTATGATTGTACTTTAGTGCCCATTAAATCTGTTTAAGTAAAACGCTAAGGTCTGTCGGCCCGTTTGAACAGAATAAACTCAAAAAACGGCTGAACAGAATTCATTTTTAACATTTTTTATTATATTTTCTCAATGCACACATATGCTGTATAGTTTGCCAAAATTAAAGTCAAGAATAGGTATTTGAAGGAAAATGAAAAAAATATATATTAAATGGTTTCATATCATTGGAACTTCTTTATGTCACATATGGATAAATAATATTTGGTAATATATATTTTAACCAATTTTCTGACAGTTTAATATTTATCAACATTTAAAGTTCTTTTCATGGACGTATGTATTTTAACTAGTGTAACCTGTACGTGAAAACCGAATTACAGCGGTAGAGAAACCTACAACATTTACAAAGCAGCTGTAAATGAATGATAAAATTATTAGAAAGCACGTATATTAAAACTATTTTATTGTGCATGTTAAGGAAGCACCAAATTAATTTAAAGAGATTGTGCAACAGAATTTAAGCTGCAAGAAAATTTTTACTACGTTTACTTTTCTTAACATAGGAATATCGTTGTTTCTCGATCACAAGTAATTGTTGGTTTCCTTAATATCCAGAACTTACTTTCTTTCGTGTTTTGGTGATTCATAACTTCAGCTCTTGTCTGCTGTGAAGTGAGCATCTGGACCGAGAGGCCCGCGTGTCGAATTTCGGCATCTGCTTCACTTCATGCTTCGCGTCGGCGGAAATTGAAAGATGCGTTTTATGGCGGTCTTCACGTGAATGCTTTCGGTATGCAGCGGTCGGAACGTAAGTGCTCAAAATGCCGTGGAATCTGTTCGTTGAATAAGCGGTACCATACCTTTCTACTATCAGCGGTGAAGGTTCGTAATATTTTTCTAACCAGAAGCTACGAATAACTCATTTCACTCAAAATCGTTATTAACAACTAATTTTTGGGGGAAAATAATTACTTTAATAAATAAATGGTCACACATTAAATACGTCCATAACAGATGTTATGGTAATTTAGTTTATTTACATATTGCTCTCATTTACTTGAATACCACTTAATATTTTCAATTCTTTGGGATTAATTTTTTATATCCTCATCAAGGTTAGTTTGCTTGTATTTTGCATGAGACTACATACTCAAAGGTTTTTTTTTAGTTTAGAATGAATTTCTTTATTTTTAATTTAAAATTTCTCATTTCTCTGAAATCCTGATAGTATTTAGCGCCAAAAAATGTAGAAGATGAGTCAATAGAACAGCTATTTTAGTAAATAAAAATTAAATATGGTTGAAGTAATAACTTGCGCATCATAGAATAACAACGATAAAGAAAAAAATTGTACATTATTTAAAAATAAAGTTCAGGACCATTAGTTTTGCGTTTTTGATGAACCTACCAAAACTACCCTCAATTTAAGAGGAACTGAAAAGCAATGAGTTCTATAGGTAACCTACATTATGCGGGTCTAATAGGTGATTGTGACAAGGCAGCTTCATGAAGAAAATTATAGAGGTTTAAGAAGGTAATCGCACGTTGAAACACCACTATGCCGCAAAGGATTAATTTAAGACGAATACTGGAGAAAGAGTTATGAAGTCTTAGTCATTCTGTGTGCTAGAAGCTGCGGTAGCATAATTTGTTAATTTTAAGGATCAATAAAACAGAATATATTATAGTTATCGTTTAAATTATTTTCTCCCTTATTCTACAGCATTGGAAATATATGTTCATATATTTTTTGTATCCATTAGGGGCACCCGACAGACATTTATTTACTTGAATTCTGAAGTGTCGGTGTTATGGTTAAGTTGACTTGGCGAATATTGTCCTTTAGTGCAACAAGTGTCCTTGAACTATCGTTGTACACATTGGATTTGTGATACCCCATAAAAAAAGTCATAAGGGTGAACGCACAGGCCACACTGAAGGGAACGCTCCTCTAAATGATCAAGCGTCTGGGGAAGTGTGCCCACAAAACTCTCATTCCCGTCCGTCCTGTTGAAACCAGTCATTCGCAACATCCATTTCGTCCAGATTTGGCAGAAAAAAATATTCAGCCTTGTTGACTGAACGATCACAAGTCACTGTAACTGCAACCAAATTTTAGCAAAAAAGTGGGGAACAATAATCCTTCCATTTGACAGTATTCACAATGTTCACAATGAAGTGGTCTGCTTTTTTATCACTCCAGTAGCGAATCTTTTGCTTGTTGATGCATCCAGCCAGATGAAAATGAGACGCGTCACTGAAGTACACTATCGCGTCATCGTTCCAAGGAACGCTTCACATGAATTTTTCCGAGTAGAAAAATAACGTCCAGTGCGTTCCTGTACCTCAGCAAACTTGTAATGATGAAAGTAGAGATCATCATAAAGAATTCTCCTCACATAACGATCAAAAATTCCATGGGAAACTCCAAGGTTGCGTGCCGAGCACCGAGGAGATCACAAAAGGGACTGAATAATAGTCCCGATGGTTTGCGATGATCTGTCCCTGATATTCTCATTTTAAAATTTTCTATTCGCTGAATGTGATTACCTGAGTAAAAAAGAGGAATAAAACTTTCCGACCCACCCGATCAAATAAAACCATCCGCATCCTCTTGTGGCCAAAGCTCGCTGCCTGGCGGCCAGATCATGAAGTCTCACCCAGTACTTCAACGTTTATTAATGAAGAACTTCTACTCACAGGTAGCTTCTGTTTTGCAGTTTCGAAAACTTAGGAGTAGTCGGCCGTTATTTAGAAAAAAATACTCTTTCTTATCCGATAAGTATGGGATGGACAGGAAGATTACGATACTTCCTATGTAGAAGATAAATTGCCATTCCTGTTTTTCGATATAGGCACTTGAAAATATTCATATCATAGAACCGTTTTGGTATTATAAGAAACTTATTTAGATATACTACTCTTCATCCGGCCGATAATTTCTAGATTGCCGGCAACTTCCCGAGTCTCATTAAACACATTAATTAAGAGATCAATCGCTTTTAGTGACAAGGTGGTTTTCGTGGGGAGTTTGTTTTGACTCTTGTATTCGTTTAATGAACTCAGGCAGGCCATTCATTGGTAAGAAACGCGCCTCTTGAAATGACCAGAAGAGCTATTATAATGAGCTCTGATGCCGTGACAGGAGTAGGTCTCCATTCTACCATGAAAACAATTTTGCTGCACAACTTATAATTGGCTTCAACGTGAAATATGCCGAGTTAGTCGTCTCCCTCAATTGGCATCCTGATCCCAATATACGGAAATATCTTATTCAATATTTCTGTAGAGAACGAATGTCGTCAAGTTAATGACTGTTAGCTTCATGAATTATCGCTGTTAAATTCAGAATTTTTTTTAAAAAATGTGATATCTTATAGAATTATCCAAAAGATTCGAAACTATTACATATGAAATATTTTTATGTAAGAAAGAGTATTCAAAATTGTTAATTCACCTAAAGCGTAAATAGGTTGATGTATTAAATGATAACTTGATAATATAACATAACATATGTTTTCTGTCTAGTTAGTCACTTTAAAATTACATACCTACAAAATTTTTATATATAATAATTTATTAACAACAAAATGTTTAAATTGATTGGTCTGAGTATGTGAACGTAGGAAATCAATCAATAATTTTTTTAGGTAAATTATTTAGTTCCTTAATATAGCTTCTACATTTCGGACCATAAGTTGAACCTGAACTTTCTGCCTTTGACGGGATAAATGCGCATTAAATCGTAATTGTTTGTAGTATAATTACTGTAAGGTACGTTTAGCGTCTTAGTGTACAGGTAAAAAACTGCCTGCGTCGTGACTAGGGTTGTCCTTGTTTTTCCCCTCAGTGATCGGCGGAAGAGATCTCTCTAGGAACTATCACCATCAAACGATTCCACTCTTCAGCTGATCAAATTCTCCACAACATCTCTCTCTGGATTTTCCTTTCTCTTGCACTCTAAACCGAACCAAGATTAATATTATAGTCTTTTAATCTTCTCGTAATCATTTAAATCTGGCATGGCAGTCTGCGAGGGCTATTCTCTCGCAGACAGTACCTGCGAGGGATGTTCCCTTGCAGTCAGAACCTTGTAGGAGAGACAGGAAGGGGCTACCTTTGGGGATGCCTTTTTCTGTCTCCGTTTTTGAACTAAGGTTCCCACAAGCCGAGGAACCTCGGCCTGTTTTGAGAGGTGTATGTTCCGGGGTCACAGACCTTGGGCATACGGTAAGTTGTTCGCTGTTCCCATTGGAACAGTCGGCCAGCTGCCTCCTAAACTGGTCGAGGTACGGAGAAGAGAAAGCTGCATCCCCACATCTCCCGCTATCGGAAGGGCGTGGGACAAGTACCCAGTGCCCGACCTACCTGATGCAGGTTTATCTAGGGTTTTCTCTGCATTACTTTTAGGCGAATGCCGGGTAGGATCCTTAAAATGTAGCCCGGGGGCCCTAGTTAACCCTTGGCTACCTTCCTCTACCCTTCCACATCCCCCCTTTCAAATCCCTTCCTATGCTATTAAAGGGGAGTTGCCACCATGTGGATTACCCTCATGTAGCCTGTTAACTAAAAAAAAAATCTGGCAACTACGTCACATCCCCAAGATGTATGGTTTACTTCTATATTAAATGCTATGAAAGCGGAGTTGCCACCACGTGGATTACCCTCATGTAGCCTGTTACTCTAAAAAAAGGTGCCTTTTTCGCCCCTCCAAGGAGGGAACGGGGATACCTGGTTGCCTAAATCCCGGCGGGTTGGATCCTGCAACCTACGCTTCTTGGTGAGCAAAGAGATTTGGAAAGGACGTAAATACACAATATAAGTTTATAAAATTATAATAATACATTCAATAATAGAATTTTAGATGTAAGCAGCTTGGTTGTCACGTCTTAAGTGAAAAATGTGGATTTCCGTATTGTCTGTGTTGATTTGGATTTAATTTCTTAGGTAGGCTTTAGTTTTATTTAGCGTACTCGTACAAAATTTTTGGAAGATCATGGTACAATAGTTTTGTAGTGGTTCAATTGATCACGATAATGTTACGTTCGTCTTAATCGTTTGTTATAATCTATTAGCGTGACAGATTAACTAAAAAGTTCAATGGGTTGCAGTGAGTCTCCTATTTCTTCACAACTTTTCCGAAACGAATGTAACGCTAATTGGTTCTAGAACACGTAAACGACTGTGACACTTCGATACTTAAATATGTGCAAGATTTACGCATTATGGTTTGTGAAAAATAATTCTTGAGTGATAGCGTAGAATAAATCCTTGATTGGGAATATTTCGATTGTAGCGTTGCTCTCATGCTCCACTGAATATTGGGTTGGCGTTGTTTGAAGTGTTAATTGCAGCGATTACGTTAGCGCGTGTCCCTCCGCACACTTCCACCTGTTCACTACGATTGATGACGTCAGCGAAGTGCTGAGTGGAACCGAAGACACAAGAAGCAGTCAGCCAGCGTGGCGGAAAGAAAAGACTTTGGCCGAGCTTCATCATCCTATAGTCATCAGCACAATGGGAGCAGATTTCTTTCTTGTCCCGCCTCGCTCACACTTTCTCTCTCTGTCACTCCCTCCTCCCGCTTTTTTTTTCCAGTGGCTCTCGTTTCTCTGTCTCTCTCTTCCTCTCCGACGAAGCTGGTCCGGGAGCGGGCGAGCGCGTGTGTTTTCCGCCATGTTTGTTCCAGCTTTTATGAGTCTCAAATAGAGACACAATTCTTTATGATTTTTTGACAGAAGGTATTGCAGCAATGGAGTTGGGTTGAATAAGAGACGGATGGGGTGAGGGTGGCGGTGACAATTCAAACTCTTCTAGCTAGCGCGAGAATGCGCTCAAAAGGGAACCTTTGTTGCCAATTGTGTGTCTTCCTTTTTGGGCTGAGGGGGCGGGCGGGAAGGAGTGGGGAGGGGGGAGTTGGACGTTATCCACGGTCTTTTGTTCCAATTCTTGATACCAGAGCGTCAAACCCCCACATTTCTCTCTCTGTCGCTGCCTCCCCTCAGAACGCCCTTGTCCGCTCCCTCTTGCTCGCTGTCTATTGTTTACGTACAAATGGATGGCTTTGTGGAAGAAGTGATCAAGTACGCGACCCAGTTGGCAGTTTTGCACATTTTAAGCGTAGCGAATTCGATCGTCTATCACGCGACCCCAACTGTTAACGTCCGTGGCTCTGACAAGTCATATTCGAACTGACAAGAGAATAAGCGCGCGCCCGCAAATCACCTCTAAGCAGATTCGTTTTAATTAATCTTCCGTCATCCCTCCGTTTGTGCGTGTGTGTACGCCCGATTATTTTTTATGGAAAAAGTTTTGCTCGAGCGAGCTGTTTGCATGAAACAAGAGTTGAAAAGACTAGGCTGACGTCGTGAATGCATAAGATTCATCTCATAATTTTTAAGGAGCGGGAAGGAAACGGTGGCGACATTGTGAGAAAAACATAAAAGAAAATTGTACATGAAGTGAAAAGGCGAGAGGAGAGTAAAATGTGAAAAGAACACAGGACAATATAACGGCGCGAGGGGTGTGGCCGACGTGGAAGGGGCACGGGGAGACGATAGGATGAAAGAACTGTAGTATAATTGTGTAAATAAAGGATAAGGAGGGAAAGGAGGGGTGGGGTGACACGGTGGCTGGTTAAATAGAAAAATGAAAAGAGTTGGGCGGGAGGTCTTGTGACGTAAAAAGGTAAGCAGTCGACACAAAGAAGAGTGCTGCTGTATATGGAGTGGAAGGATGGACGTCATCGGGAGAGACAATGGCACAGCCACAACAATAGGACTTTGCGGAGCCTGTCCGACAATATTACCCTCCATGCAATAGCCCCCGCTAACGTTGCCATTGAAATTTATACGGTTCGTGAACCGGCGACGGTTGACCCGGTGACAGCCTCGAAATCAAGGCAATTATCGGTTTGTTGTTACTCAAAACTGATTTCATCATGCATAGTGCAGATACAATAACTGACTTAAATACGTTGAATCATAAGCTACGGAGGAGAAGTGATCATTACATATCCTAATGAAATATAACGGTTTTTGCCGTCCATTGTAATGATAATAGCACTTATTAATCTCAATTTAACTATTTTTTAAAAGCGTTAAACAATCATGATTTATATCTGAGAGATAAATTACTTACAATAATCAACTATCAATATTTATTTCAATCTTTTTTATTTGCTTAATTTACAATAATTATGGTTCATATATTTAAAATGCATTCAAAAAGCAATTTTCACTATTCGTTTATTTTAAATTACATCAGCAAATAATTTATGTTACAAATCGAATTTAATTACATTTATAACTGTTCATATCAATTACTCTAAGGATAATTCTCTCAATGATCGCATGATACACAATAAGACAGAACTACCTATTATATACTTACATATATGAAAACTAATTAATTTTACGAGACACAGGCAGCGAAAGGGAAATAACCGTACTGCATAACTATAATTAAGGGTACCGTGAATGAACTTACTCCGAACCCCATTCCAATGTTTTCCACTAGCTCCTGTTTTCGTAAGTCGCTTCCGCTACCTCCAAGTAGTATTGTTTGGAAAATATATTAAGCAGGGCTCCCTGCTGATACAAAAAAAACAACATATTTTGTCAGTTTCTTGAACACTAGCGGACTTTAAACTACTATCATCTATCGTATTACTTGAAGTATTCCGAATGAGAAAGTACTCGATTACCCGCAAAATGGAATAGAAGTCTCAAAATAAGTGCCCTGGGTGAAGCTCAGAATCATTCTATATATCAGTCCTCCTCATCTGTCTGAAAATCATCTATTCGGCAATGGTCTTGTGTAAATTTTCCGATCACATCGACCGCTCTCGATGATCTCGGCTGTTTTCATTATAGCTTCGTGTTGGGGCCAACTTTAGTTTTTTGCGTAGATTCTTCCCATTATGTTCATCTTCAAGTTGCCTTTATCTGCGTCAGGTCACCTTAAGTCCAGCTGTTGATTACGATTCTTTAAACACTCCTGGGTGATCAGAGGACACCGTTTATTGAACATAATAGCAGAACTTAGTGATTTTATTTAATGAATGATTCTTTAATATTCGGCTTTATTTGTTGTAATCTTCAAATTTTCACGGCTAAGCGTATTACGATAATTTTATATAATTTTCGCTGATATTACAATACGCAGCACTATAAACTGCCTAAGTCTTGTAATACCTCAAATAATTTGCGAATAAACAGGGTACTTGAGAATTTCTTTAAATTAAAAACCTACTTGTGGCTTCTGTTTCACAAATAACAAAGGAAGGTTTATTTCGGAAAAGAGAAAAAGGTTGCCTCGGGTTAACTAGAACTCCCCAGTTTAAGGATCCTACCCGTCATTCACCTAAATATGAGGCAGATAAACCCCTATCAGATAGGTCGGGCTCTTGCAATTGTTCTTCCCTTGAACAGAGTCACTGTGAATTGTAACCGAGTGTGAGTCTCGCGTCTTCCTGTACCGCGGGCCAGTCAGAGTTTAGGCTAGAGAAGCTTTACTACTGGCCAAGGCCAAAATAATAACACTACGATTAAAAATAAAAAAAACGCCTCTTACATGAAATTAATTTCTTGTTTCACATAATTTAATATAATTTAAAAGCGATGTTTTGTTTCGACGGAGAGGAGGAATTTCAGATTTCTTGATTCTAATAGGGTATTATTATCTGTTACGGTGAGTAAAATTGGAGGTTTCCAGTAGTGGATGAAACACATGAGGTACGGTCAACCGGAACATTTTGGTCGAAGGGTTCTTGTTACAACAGCAGAAGGAAAGCAGTTCGCAGGCAATAGAACGCAGACTAACAGTCAACATGGATATCAGATAAGCATTTTCAAAAATAAACTTAAAATATTTCATGACAATTATCTCCTCAAGAAAATCCTGAGAAAATGATCCATGCTTGTACTTAATATTTTTATAACGTTTTTAAAAATTCGTTAATTTATATTGGAAAATAAATAAATTATATTTTATCAATTAATGAAACTCCCAATTTCGTAAAAAAAAGGGTATCCAGAAATTGACAACTGACCTTCATTATTTTTAGAGGTAAAATTTCGTTACGTCACCCACAATTTTTTAGAGACGTAACCATCAAAGGGTGGGTAAAAAAACCATTTGGTGATTGCTTAAAAATTATTGTAACGTGACATCCGCTCGCCATTTTATTTAAATAATATAGGATCAGGAAACGGATTCTAATAAAATAAAACTGTCATTAAACTTCAGCAATAAGTACTGCAGTGTTAAGGCTACCTCTGAAAGCGACGCGGTTGCCGTGACGTGGCAGCTGAGGACATTGTTGTGGTTCCGCAAGGGTGGAAGGCAAGTGTTTCCTGCACACCTTGTGCCATTGTGTCCCGTGTTACGTGCAAGGTGGCCTCGTCAAAGGGCCGATGGGCGCTGACTTGGCGGGTGATTAGAATGGCGTCGGCTGACAGCGAGGTAAACAATCGCTCTATTCACTGGGAGCGCTCAGGTGCCGGTCCTAATTAAAACAGGCCACCATCCAGCGCCCGTCTTACCATCGAACAATACCTTTCAAAATTCCACTCACAAGTTAAAAATTCCCATTGACTGGAACAACGCAAGCTCTCACATACACACGATATATATATAACATTATCACGTATTTATTTGCAGATTTTTACTTAATGTTTCTCCGTCTAATTCTGCTTCAGTGTTATCTAATTTTGGTTTTGGGTGCTCCCCTCCCAAGCCAGAAACGGGTTAAATTATACACAGATAACATCGGTAGAAACACTATCAATCTCTTTGACCCCTAACCATATTATCCGACCCAAATTTCGGCCGATTTAACATGTTTGAATATTTCCATCATCGTCCACCCCCGCTCCTGTCTCACCCAGTGTTTGTTTCCTGGTCGCAAAGAACACGTGTACGAAATTTGGTATAATTTGCTCCACCGGGTGTAGATTTGTATGCGGAACTTACCTACAAAAAAGCATACAAAGAAACGAATACTATTTTATTAATTAGAAGATTATATTGGATTATCACATCAGTCAACTTCCACATTACATTTCTACTACTCATCTTGAATATTATCGTTTAAATTTGAAGTATGTCGCCTTTATCATTTCATCCCTTGAAGTAGGCTTGTCTGTATTGTTGCAGCACTCTCGTTGTATAACTACAGTCCTATATTACAGTATGTGCCATGCCAAGTCCTATTGAACAATTTATAGGTTTCAGCTCACGATTCATAATTAATCCTACTTCTTATCCTATCATTCATATACGATATGTTTCTGTGGTTATAAAAAGGGTCCTATCCGTGCTACTTTGTGTCACATTTATCATTTGTACAGTCAGTGAATTAAAATATCAAAATAGCGTTCAGAAATTTGGCTTCGTACTCTGACAAACTCTTACATCTTACCCACTGTAGAGTATGAGAAGAAATGTATAGTTTCTCAAATTTTACGCTGATGTCTGGAGCGGATTTAGTCTTGTCAAAAGAGAACGGCAAGACGAATGAGCAGAGAGAGGCCTGCCAAGGTCCGAAGAAGAGGAAACACAATAGGCGTGGTCATAAAGGAGCCACGCGCCAGCGTTCAGTTACCTCAGTCGACTCAATAAAAACGTCATTCGGTGAACAAGGTCTGTCAACCAGAAGAAAGGAATAGTAGAAGCTCGCTGAGACGAAAACCAATGGGTGGCAAATACAAAACACAATTTCTATAAATACACAGTCTCGAACTGGAGGAACGTAAATAGATTACCTGTACAAAAAATCTGAATCTGGTAAACTCCAATTTTATACCAGTCTTTAAATTTCTCGTCAAATATTAATTACTGGATTCTGTTGTGTCTCACTTAAACTATAATAAACGTTATATAGCTGCATTGAGGTGCTCAGAATTCTTTCGCTACGATCCTTGTGATTCACACCGATGAATGAGTTCGTATTTATTTATTATACTGGTACAGTACAGAAGTTAATTCCTTAACTGGAATTGATTTAATTTTTCAATAACAGCTAGTTAAATTGTTTATCTATGAAACCAACAGTAATTAAATTTTAAATTCCCTTTTAATTTAAACATTCTGGTTTTGAAGTTTGTTGACAATGGTGTTGAAATATTTAGGGAAGAATTTAACGGGTCTTCCGTTGTATAGAGTAGAGAGATTATGAGAGGGCGGAGGACGGAAGAAAGAAATAATCCTACGTTTCGAACAGTATAAAACTATGTTCGTGTCCAGAGAAAATGGTTAAGAATCAGAGCTGAGCTGAATCGAAACGTAGAATTCCTTCTTCCACCCTCTCATAATCTCTCTACTATAATAATGTGAAATTATTCACTAAATATTTTAAATATGCAATTATTTTAAACGGAGAATGTAGTACATTTCTTTTTCATGCACGTTTACCGAACATTTTATAAAGTCTCAAGTTAATAATCCAATTTTGCATTCCATTAAAGTGTAGTTATCTAGAAAAGATTAAGATTTTTCTTCAACTTATGTGTAACTAAAAAAATTGTGACCGTAAAAGTTATATAAGAAATTAAACGCTGTGTATTCGTTGAAAAATTCCTTTTTTCTTGTGACAGAAGAAGGTATTAACCAAGTAGTCTTATTAAACAGATAGATATGATTTTTAAATACAATGAGATGGTGATTTTTACATTATTTTTATAAATATAAAACAAGTGACAGTATAAGGATAAATATATTTTTATTTGAGTAACTGACTATCTGAGGGCAAAGCGCGTTGAGTCCTCTCCTCTTTAAAAGCATAGGAAGGGATATGATGGGGCACGTAATTAAGACATTTTTATGGTAATCGCTCTATTTGCCACCTTTACTGCTATAACTACCGTTAACGTGGTGACTGCGATTGATGCTCATCCATTGACGTGGTAAGCTGTGATGTAGTAGCGGATATTGATTATTCAGTCCCTTACTTTATCACCCAATAGCTCCGCCAACTTCATTACACAACGTATCTTGGTCATATCTCCTAAATAAAAAATTTAACTTCAGGATAGAGCATCCATTCCGCAAGGATCTGTCTTTAGTGATTGGGTCACAGCTGATAAGGAAAACGAGAGAGGAGTATATAGATGATTCATACTTAGGGCTTGGAAAGATGCCCTTCAAACGTATGAATCAGCAATTCCCCGACCTTCACGGGGATGCAAAGGGCAATGAGAAGTTGTAATGAACATTTCTTTAAGAGCTATTTCGAGGCGGAAGCCGCTGTGTGGTCAGCTGGTGGACTCGAACGGTGGTCTCGGACCATTTGCAGACAAAGGAACCTGCGTGCGACAAAAGACCTTAAGCAGGCTGACAGTTCCAGGGAACGCCAAAATTATTCGGCTTGAATAATTGAGCACCTGAAGCTTACATATATTGATCTGGCGGAATGAAAAAATATAAATATCTTCGGGAGGATATTGGAAATTTCGTGAGGTATAAATCTACGAGTGAGTAGCCAGCCATGAGATTGAGCGGTCGGTGACTAGACTCGGAAAAGTCCAGCCAATCCTGAGCAAATTTAGAGGGCTCACGACCCATCCACCGCCATCGAATGTTGCACTCGGCCGTCCCAGCACGAGAGAGCGACTCCTCAACTGCAACCAATCTGCACCAGCGTGAGCCAAAACGACAGGGTATCGTCTGTATTGTTCTATCTATCTAAGTATCTTAATGCCAGGTCCCTTCATTTAGACTGCTTAATCAGTTAACTAAATTTACTCAGTTTACTTATATCAATAATTTCAATTTGCCGTGTCGTAGGTTCACCCCACATTATTCCTGACAAAATTATTAATTAACTAGCTGGGTGCCCGGCGTTATTTATATAAACTCGAAAAAGTATTTAATTGAATACTTAAATATTTTCCTTGAGTATTTCAGGATATAATTGTCAATTGTCACTCAGTCTTCATACATAACGAAATATTACATTGATGAAATTGTTAGCTAGACTCACAAATAATATAGCGCGAAAATTAACTTACATTTTCCGCAAGGATGGTAAAGTAATTCGTATTCTTCTTTATTACCATTCGATGGAATATTGCTGTATAAAATTATACTTTTTATTTAAAGAACATATTTCTGCTTTATTTCATTCCTAATAAAGGAAATATTTCCTTTGTTCGTTGCGTAGTAACGTCTCTCTCTCGCGTGACGTCATTGTCTCTTGGCGCGCAGTAATTTAATATTTAATGATCACGGTTTTTAATTATAATTCTTTCCACATGTATGCTAGGGGTTTCTCACCCTCACAGTACCGTTTCTCGTGTTTTGAAGAATATGTGTACCAATTTTTGTTGCATTCTGTCCACGCGATAAAATTTGTATAAAGAACAACGTAAATACATACATACATACAAATATACATCCTTTTTTATTATATAGATTGTCATTTTTATATGAATTTAAATTTAATGTGGTTTATTTTCGCATTAAATTATTATAATAAATAAATTAAATCTTTTTATTTATGAATCCTCGGCCACTCTTGATATCTGTAAGATTAAGTATTACAAGTTACTTTATTGAATAATTTTTTTATATAGTACAAGTAATATATGGTGCTTAAAGTGTTCAACGACTTTTCCTCACTAAAACTTTAACCTCGTCAATCAGTCACGTTGTCGTGTTTTTGGAGTGAAAATTTCAAAACATATCCACAAAATAGTTTGAGTCAAAGGGTAGACTTTTATTCTTACAGATGAACATCTGTGGTTCCTTCCGTTATATTGAGAGTCAATTACAAGATTGGTATACATGAATTATAAAACTTAATATCACCGACAATCAGCTGATAAGTGGTTTGAAAATTTAGGTGATTCAGAAAATTAAGAAGACAGATAGGTCGCATGGAAGGTTCTATTGAAATCCCTTACAGAAAAATACCAATTTTCAGCCAAATCCGCATGGTGAGCTTCTGTTTGGATTTATAAAAAGAATTATTCGTAAAGATGACTGCTATTTTGAGAAGAAACTTTTGGCTTTGATCCCATAAGACTATTTGTTCTTAGCAATTTCATCTGAGCGGTATTTTAAATTAAATTTTGAACGGGCTAAGGATGTAAACTAATATTTTTCTTAAATAATACAGAAGCATCAATATAATAGAATCAGAAGGGGATAGCGGTCCATCATGCATCACTAAGCAAGAAGGTCGATCCTTATAACGTTTTAAAAAACAGACTGTTGATTTATTCATCTGTAGTGCATTTATCTTTCTGAATTTCTGCATATTTAATAAATAAATTATGTATATACTCCTTATCTTTAATTATTCTGTCCCAATGGGTCGTACCTAACACCATTTTCGACTCAAAGTAAAAAATAACCATCGTATTCTATAATTATTTAATTTATTAGCCATATTTGAGAAAATTTCACGTACTCTTTAACTGAATTCCCTATTCACTATATTTACTTGAATGTTGTGCCATTTATATCAAGTCATATAAAATAATATTTCGCCATGAAATAAACGAGCGCAAGATACTGACGATCGATGGAAACTAACACGTAATAAATTGATTACGGTTCAGAATAATAAATTTATTTGCATGTTAAGAGATATATTTCCCAAATCAATCGCACGTGGTGGTGAGAATGGTCCGGATGTATTCTTAATCGACCCACATTCTGAACCTGTTCTGTTCCCCCTGACCCCCATAATTGTGTCCCGTCGGTTGAAGAGCGTATGTTCGTAGTCGCACGGATCCCTACAGCGAAGGTAGGGTGTCTCCCTCCAGAAATTTCATTCATTGCCCCCTTCTAATTCCACAATCTGCGGGAAGTTTCCACTCATTCCGACAATGGAACATCACACAATTTCTTTGCATCAGTTATTCTATAGAAATAGAAAATTGCCGCATGTCCCGTTTTCTAAAAATGTGGTTACGTGTAATTCTAATAAAAATTTAAAGGGACCATTTATTTTATCAATGTTACATTAATTTATATTGAATATTGGAAATTGAAACAAAATTCTTAAACTAGTCCTTTATTCGTCAACAAAAATTTATAGAACAACAAGAATATAACAAATATCAACACTACAACTCAGGGGCGTTTAAGAGTTAATAAATCGAAATTTTTTAGACAAATTAAAGAAGTAGAAAAAAAAATTGGAAAGTTATGACGTTAGAAGAACAAGTCTCATGTAATTTGTGATTCAAGTTATATGATTCTTAAATTGTTGGCGACGTCTGCGCTCGTCGGCGTCGAGTGTGATGTGACGCTAGGAGTGATAACTGTCTTGAATATTCGCCTTCGTCTCAGATATTACATGGCTCACTTTCTAAACCTCACTTATCAGCCTATATATGTGATGTCAACAAGGTACCTGCACTAAAATTCTTACATTGGTGTTCTCGACTAGTACTTTTGTCTTCCGTTCTAGAGATTTAGGCTTAGTAAAACTTCTAATTATGAATAAAATTGGGTAAGATTAAGGTTTTATAATAAATTCTATTTCATGAGCAAGGGTTGAGATATCAAGACGTTTGTCCTTGTGTTTGATGGCGCCGTGAGTTGGTACTAGAATTTGTAGTAGGAAACGTACGAGGACTGAACAACAAAACCATAAAGTTCCCAAAGGCCGAATTTGCGGATAGCGAAAAGTTGGAAGTGGGGCACAAAACACCTCCAAAATATCATATTTTTCGTCAACCACGTGATTTTCTGGACCAATGGAATTTACAGAGGAGGTCGAACCACGTGATTTTCTGGACGCATGGAATTTACAGAGTAGGTCAAACCACGTGATTTTCTGGACCAATGGAATTTAGAGAGGAGGTTGAACTATAAAATCCACAAAAACACGCTTACAAAGTCGTCGGCGAGTGAAATTATTTTCCAGTACAGTTGACGACGAGTAACACACTATTTGCCAAGTTTTCTCAAGTTTTGAGTAGCCTAGAAAGGAAAATCATTGACCCTGAGATGAAAGTGATCTTAAGGTCCGAGTTAACGGTAACGTAATGTAGTTAAATAATCAATTCTAAATAAATAACTTAAATTGTTTTGTGACTTTAATTCAAATAGTACAATCGACACGTGCACCTAGAAAGAACTCTTCAAGACATTGTTTACTTTTGTTCATTCGTTAGTATATATGTTTTTCTTAATTAATTATTTTTTAGAATTGTTGAAACTGTATAATGCTTAATATAATATTTAAAATTACATCGGTAAGACATTTTTTTACATCACATCACAACGTTTAGGTTTTTTTTAAAAAATGAGTAATTTAACACAATAATTAACATAGTTAAATTTTCCAGATGATTTCGTTCCTTAATATTTTTCGATTGCACGGTTGCGGAATTGCGAACGGACTGTAAAAGTCTCTGCTGTGTTTTCGACGTCGACTCCCCACGACCTGAGATGTATATCGGGAATGACGACTGAAGGAAGGCGGTCGCTATCTGGCCCGTGTCGTAACCCGTAACAATACCCGATTCTATCTGGCCTCTAACAATGTCGCCCTCTTCCACTTCCTGGGGCAGCGACGGTTGGCGTCGACAGAGCGCCGCCGCTCAATGCAACTTGTCTCTGAGACCCACTTACAAGCCATTCCACATTGCTTTGTTCGTCTAATTCAATGCACAAACTTTCTGAATTTCGAACAGTGCTAACGACAGCAAAGTAAAACCGAGGAACAAAAAGTAAGCGCATTAGAAGCAAAATAAAATTCTTTTGTACCATGGAAACACATTCTGGATTTTGTACGATTTCCTGCTAATAGTTGATTGTTTATAATTAATAACTTGATAAATACCAGGTGCAGCGTAGTGTAAATACGAATATAATACACGTATGCGCCCTACTCGGATGCAACTTTAGTGCTTGTGAGAATATTGGTATTTATCTTCTTAATTACTGAAGTTCCTCAAAATGAACTCAGGTTTCGACTTCATTCATGTTTCCTGACTTCCTGATTAGCGCATTTCAGTCGGTACTTCTCCATGGAAAATAAATTAATTCCATTGCGTAAAGAGATAAAAAAAATTCCTTTGCTCTCTTTTATAAGTAATTTTCGATATACTTAACTATTCTCAACTTTTCAAAACTGCCCTCGATTAATTATAAAATTCAACATCTTCTACGACAGTGACTTGTGATAATTGTATTTCATTGATTGATAATTTGTTGTTTCTGGGTTTTACTTTCCATTCTCGTGTGAAGCACCTTGAATCCTATAAAAATTAATTAAACGTTTTTTTTCGACTGAGCAGGAATCATACGTGAAACAGTCTTTACAAATTTTGCTCCGTAATTAAGCTATGGTCGAGTTGCTTGTAGATGTAAGAGGGAACAATATTTTTTCTCTCTGCTTTCTTTAAGTTATTTGCGTACTTCAATTAATACCACCCTCTTTCACATCTGGTGATTTTGTTTCTCTTTTCAGTCATCCTAAAAGGAGATTCGTACACTTTAATTAATTTAAAGTTATTGAGTTAGTTGTACTGAAACTCAGTGCCTAAAGTCGTGGGATCAATTCAATGGAAGAAAATTTTTTTTTTACTGTTTTAACACTTTTTATTTTCTACTATAAAACTATGTCTACCGAGTGGTAAAGCCTGTCCGAGAATTCCCAAGGTCAACGAAGCGGTTCGCGATATTTTAGCACACGCTACATTAAAATAAACAGAAAGTGTCGTAAAGAAAGCTGATTCGCGGCTTGTTAGTACCTTGGCCTACTCTATGCGCTTAAGGCCACGTGTATCGTATTGTTTAATGAGGTAATTTTACTTTTTTTTGCGTTTAAGATTCTCCGTCAAGATCGTCATATTTCCGGACATCCCCATTCGATGACGATGACGCCGCAGATTCATAAAAGAAACGTACGTACGCATATTAGTTACTACGGTTGAGCTATGAAAGAGAAAAGTAAATCAAAAAGGAATATATGATGTCAATTAAAGTCACCGAGTTTCTTTCAGACTTCGAAGAATTCTGATCTTCTACACAACCTCGGCACTCTCAAATAAAAATATTGTCTGGTATTGGTCGAAAAACTGCATTATTTGTTTCATATAAACATACGTAATAATACACAATATTTATATATATATATATGTATATATACATATATATATATATATATATATATATATATATATATATTCTATATTACTACGGTTTCTGCTGTCACGTAGATAGGAAGTTTCAAAATTGGGAAAAATTGTTTTAAATTATTTTGAAAGTGGATCTTAAAAATATACTTTACAAATAGGGTAGTGGGGCAGAATGGTTATCAAGATTATATCTATCTATCTATAAATATATACATATTGTAATAACTACTAATAAATTTTTGATTAATGAAATTTGCCCCACGTTGTGGTAGCCATTTTATGTAATACCTCAAATAAAATAAAATTACCAATTTAAACAGCCCGGGGGCCCTAGTTACCCTTGGCTACCTTCCTCCACCCTTCCGCATCCCCCCTTTCAAATCCCTTTCCTATGCTATAAGAGGGGAGTTGCCACTATGTGGATTACCCTATACATAGCCTGTCTACATAAAAAAAATAATTAAACAAACAATTATAATTTATTAAGCACAATTTTCACAATTACACAAATCTGATGAAATTTTATAAATCAAAACAATTTTATTTACCTAGAATACATTTTAAATAATTGGACTCGGTACCCTCAAGGTCTTTACTGGGTTGATAAGGAAACGGAACAAAATGTTACAATTAAACAAATACAGTTACAATAAATGAAAAACGAAATGATTGAAACGAAATAATTGACATGATTGAAACGACTGAAACGAAATGAGACGAAATCTGACACTTTTTACCCTTTATTAGCAATTTACAATTATTAAATTCAGAAAATTAAACTTACACGCTCTCGGGTCCACACACTCACTTTATACCGGTTTAACAGTCACCAGGCTGCACTCAAACTCTGCTTTCCAGGCACCTCCTCTTGACGACGTCACCCTCATGACGAATTTAAACAACTATGCTTTCAGACAGACCTCCACGATGAAACTCCCAACTGTTGACGACTGATGTCCAGCTGATTACTCTCGGCTACTTAGCTTGGCCTACCACCCGATGATCTCTCCCCACTGACACGTCCGTCTCCAGTAAACACGAAATGATAATGCTCTCCCCGCTGACACGTCCGTCTCCTCTCCCTACTGAATGCTAAAAATCTCCTTGCTGTTCATAACATTGTTTCGGCCACTTTACCTTGGTCCTACGTCCGTCCCTGCGGACCTGCACCATCGCTCTCGACCTCAACTGTCCAACTGCCCTCTTATTTATATCCGGCTCCAGAATCTTCCCTTGTTTTCACAGGTTTTTCTTTTGCATTTCCACTTTCGCCAATCAAACACCATCTGTTGCCGTTCTCCCGCTCCGAGGGCCACTCAACCAATTAAATTAAACGTTTCCTTTTAATATAATTACAGCGTCCAAACAACCTTGTGTAATTATGCCATTAGGATTCCGCCGTCCAGATGTTGGTCACAACCAATTAGCCCTAAGAGCTGCAAAACGCCCCAATTATTAGTCCTTCCCCTCTCTAAAAGTCGTCATTTTATCATTATTTTTTTATATATGTTCAAATCACTCAAAGATCCCCAGTCTGAGTTCGTATAGAAAGAGATATATTGTTGTCTACAAAAAAACAAAAATTCATGCCAGCAAAGCCGGGAGGAACGGTAATTAGGTATTAAACCGTTTCTTCTTAATAATTCGGCGAGTGGCGTCTGTGTGTCAGGCATGAATTTAAAAGGAAGTTAATTCATGTATCAATCCTGCAACTTTAAAGACACACTGGACCAATGAATTTAGTTTATTTTGTGATTGTGTAGAACCAAGACACGTCTACACAATTCTAAGAAATCGTGTTGATTATTTATAAAAAAATAGCTGCCAATTATAGCTTTTAATATCGATAAATAATTTTAAATTAAAATTCGGAAGCGAAGGTAAATTTTCACTGTAAAGGACTTCTCAGCGTAATTATTTTTCAACGTTTCTAGAGCGTTATCACATGTCCTGTCTAATTTCCCAACAGCTGGTCTCTTCACAATCCAGTTCATAAGATTGATTGTTTTTGCAGGACGTTAATGTGGCTTAATGGTGTCTGCGTGAGTAATGAAGTGCAGCATAACGCACGTGGAGGCGGCTGCATTACTGCAAGACGCCATAGCCCCGGCCCCTCTCTCCCTTTCAGGGTAGCAGGGTAGGGCTCAAGTGGTCATTGTGCGCCGCCTCACAATGGACGCCGCCGCCGCCGCCACCGACGCCGCTTTTATTGAAACTAAACTACGGCCGGTCCACAACGCCCGGTCCCGCTATCAATACCTGGATATTAATCACGGGCCCCGGCGATTGTATGAGTAGAACCATTTTCTTCGCAAATGCGTCCCCCACCCCGGCGCCGCACCCCCTGGCGCACACACCAGCTATTCAAGTGCTGCCTCTATATAGCGCGGCGCTGCACGATAAAAATGTCATCGTATAGAATCCATTGTTGGTGCATATAAAGGAGAAGCGGAGAGGAGCGACGGTTCCATCGCCAAGGAAACATGATCATTGTTTCGCAAACAATGGGAGCAGCTCTCCCGGCCCCCTCCGCCCCCGCGTCGCCCTCTCCCCGTCTCTCTTCCTCTCTCGCCGGCTCACGCATACGCGCACATAACAGAACGGGGAGCGCGCGGACTTCAAATCTCTCCACGTTTGATGTGCACGGCGATATGACATGCAAAGAAGTAATTTGGTGTGCAGAGAATAGCGGCAAATTTCGAGGCGAGGCGCGGGCACAATGGGAGCCAATAATGTCCGAGCGCGATGGTCGCCGGCGGGCACAACAATGGCGCGGAAGTGGGCATTCTGGAGCTGGACAGGGGACGTGCCGCTGCAAAGGCTTGCCTTGCCTTGGGGAACAATGGTCTCAGTCGTGAGACGCTCCTGGTAACGAGGTCCAGAGTAATATCAATGCTAACTCAATGAAATAAAGATCCGTGACGCGGGACATTCCTCCTTCCTTATCTTACATTGATTACGTTTTGCTATGATTCTGTTGCATTGGACAAATCAGTCACTAAAATTTAAGAAACATTATTAGGTTGGCACAATTTTATCGGGGAAAGCAGATGTTTTTAAGGTAATTTATGACGTTTGACGTACAGCGCAAACGACAACTCGTAATCTTTTTTGTGAAATTCGTAGTCAATATGTGAATTTTTTTCTCCTATAAGTACGACTGCAGGATCATTAAATCATCGAAGGAAGCCTGCGAGAGGATTCTCTCGCAGGTAAACCTTCCCAGAGAGCTCTGGCGAGGGCTACCTTTGGGGATGCCTTCACAAATCTCTGGTTTTTTGAACTAATGTTCCCACATGCCGAGGCACCTTCGTCTGTTTTGAGAGGTGTATGTTCCGGGGTCGCAGACCTTGGGCATACGGTAAGAGTTTTCTGCTATTCCTATTGGAATAGTCGGCCAGCTGCCTCCTAAACGATCAAGGCACGGAGAGGGGAATACGGCGTCGCTACAGCAAACCCCTCTCCCGCCATGCCATCGGAAGGGCGTGGGACAAGTAACAAATGCCCGCCCTACCTAATGGATATTTTTCTAGGGTTTTCCCTGCATCACTTTTAGGCGAGTTGCCGGGTAGGATCCTGAGATAAAGACTTGGGAGTCCGACTGTATAAATACGCCGCACTCGCCACGCAGCGACACAGTCTGAAGACAGCGATAAATAATGATCGGAGAAACGTCAACATCGAGAAATCTGAAGCTGGTGATTAACCGTGAAAAATTTATTAATAATTTACACCGGGAAAGCTTACATTGATAAATGTACCTATTTCCATGTTTTCATTTGTATCTTAATTGAATTGGCAAGATTTACTAATATCTATGTTCATATATGTTATTATATACGAGCAGTAGAAACTGAAAATATTTTTAAATCTCTGAATATCATACTAGAATAAATAAACATAATAACGAAACGGTCAGGTTGAACATTGGAATTAATTCTTTTAGATCAATATATCACTTAGTTTTCTCCCTAATTTGGGGCTTCATCAGGTGAACAGTAAAAAGAAGATGAGCCCTTAATTAATACTATAATCTATATTGCCTTCAAATATCTTCAATATTCTGACACTGAAATTCGAAGAAAACATATTTTGGCATGTATTGAGAAAGATTGTTAGTTAAATTATATATAAAAAAATCATACTTTCAATTTTATTCATACACTTCTAAGATTTCCAGTGATTAGGTTACAAAAACTATTTAATATTTTTAATTTTGGATGAATTTTATGAATAGTCGTCACGGTTCCATGCCTGTTGTAACGGTAATGTGATATGAGATGTAAGAATGAGTTTTCAGCGAAACCTTTTGCTAATGGTTTTAAGTTAAAACAAAGTCAAATATTTATGGAACTTATTACAATTAAGTAATAATATTTGTTAATTAAAATTATTTCATTACAGTAGTATCATATTGTAATAAACGTTTTACATTTATAAGTTGATAATAATAGTAAGTGTGGTTATATCTTTCGGTTTGTTTTCTCTTCAAATTTCGTCCATATTTTTTCTAACTTTATCTCCACCATCTTCCTTTCTGCCAACACAATTTTTTCCAACTCATCAATTTTTTTCCATCAACATTATTAAGATATGTTCTTGTTTCTTTAAACTTGCATTCACTTGCTTCTCTACACACTCCAGTCTTTTGTCCATCTTATCATATTTTGCTTCCATTTTGTTAATTAATATTCTGAACCACTCGTTCGTTGTAATATTCTTCTTCTGATCAATGAACTCCCTCATTTCAACAACATCTTCTAACTCTTAACACTTCCTCCACTTCTTCATTCTCTTGAACTATTTGGTTATCTATAATGAAATATCATATACACGTATCCCGCTATTCAAAGTCCTCTTTTGGGCGCCAATTTATTGTAATGAATCAACATTAAGTACCTCTAACATTCTTTAAAATTAAATATAATTCATCAAGGATTTGGAGCGTCTTTGACGGGTTGAGATCATCGGGGGTTGTTGGGTTGAAAGTGACAGCTGCCGTCCTTTTGTTTAGAAAATTTATGACGGTCACTCACTCATCAGTTTGGTAGACCAGTGGAGTCCCGTCACGAACGACCAAAAATTTTGTATAATTATATAATACAAAGTTTTCAGAGAAGCTCCCTGGAGAACAACAGAAGCAAGTGATTGTCCGATGTGAAATTTCGAAGAAAATAAATTTTAGTACAATTTTGAAAGTCATAGAATTTTATGCGGCGGAATGAAAGTAACAGTGCGACAAGTGCATTAAATCAATGTTGAAAAGCACAGTGTAGTGTGTGTGTGTGTGGGGGGGGGGGGGGTTATGAAGAAAGCTTGAAGTGATTTGGAGAAGTTAAGGTGAAAAGTGTAGGAAGAGAGGATTAAATAAGGGATTTCGACAGCTACATATTGGACAATCACAGATAAGTCATTTAAATTAATATTAATAAAGAAATCTTGATCACATTGCCACATAAATGTTGCCATAATCTCCCCACGAAAACCTACCCTGAGAAAAAGGTCCGTGATAAATGTTTTAACTGGTACAAGCAAAAATTTTTATTTTTTTTTATTTCCATTTGTAATATCTCATGTTAAAAGTACATTTATATTTCATATAGAAAAAACTTAATTATTTACAATTAATAAAAATATATATAATAAACTCTTAAATTATTATGAAACTTTTCAGATTCAGGGTCATTTCATTTGAATATAAAGCAGGGCATGCTTTGCAAATGATAAACTCAGTATCGTTTCATTAATTTATTGATCAGGCTTCGCCATCTCGATAACAACTAAACAAAGACAACAAAACACCAAAAACAAACCCAAAGAGATAACCACACTTATTAGTATTATCAACTTATAAATGTAATAAATTTATTACAATATGTTTTATTCTAGTTGTTGGATATATTATTTAGTTTCAATTACTATGTACCTTAAGGCAAATGGGGCTATTCTCTTACGTCAAAATACCTATATTTTCGGTTGCTTGTGTAAATATTCGAACTTCATGGCATAACTGACGAAAACACCTGGTATTTCAATTCTGGTGTATAATATGACGCTCATAGTTTAAATTGGAACATTTTCGCAAAGAGTAGGCCGTTCATGAACTATATTACTCATGGACCATAAAGCCATGAGCGGAATCTGCGTTATCATGCTCGACTAATGCATTATTGTGTTCGTAATGGAGCGTAGTAAGATGTTAGATCCCCGCATGCTGCTCTCCCCACTCGATGTTATTGAGTGTCAAACCGCGATCACACCCCCGTGCTAAAGCATCCCTTTTATCAATTTTAGGACTGACTCCTTTCTCCACGACCCATCTCCCCCCTCCCCTCCCCCTCACCCACCGTCCCTTTCCCCTTTCCATCCGAAGAACTCTTCCAATGGTCCGACCATAAATCAGCGGGAAGTAAGAACCAATAGCACATATATAAAGTCGAGTTCTTTTCAGAACTATTTTCCGATGGCTTTAGCGAGACATTATAGAAAAGGAAGAGAGGGGAAGCCCCTTTTGGTTTGCGCGTGCGTAATGGCATAGAGATAAGAGCTCCGCCTTTGTCTCCTTCTATTTATGCAATGCCGGGCTGGCTGTATGGCGGCCTTGTTCTTTTGTGACGATTATCTGCATAAATCCGATGGAAGAGCTTTTCAACTCCGCAAACTATATTACTGAATTATCTGGTCTCTTTGAAAGAGACGCTCCCGCCGTGCTGCGTGCGGTACATTGAGAATGTACTGTAGATATACGTGCTAGAGAAGGAACCAACGTTCGCGATGGCTTTTCATTTGATTATGAACAATGAGAACTGCCTGAACAATAGACAACAGTAGGAAGTTGCAAAAACCCACGAAAAGTGAGCGAGAGTCTGCGGGGGTAGAGGGAGGAGAGACAAAAAGTCTGCGCCAGGCCGATGACAGCAGCATCCAGCATCCCTGTCTTCCGGGATTAACTTCTGAGCGCAGAGTGGCTCCGCTTGTGTATGGACCCGACCATGCAAGATGGTTTGCGGCCCTCCATGCCTTTTGATGAATACAAAAGAGAATTTCCTAATAAAACACCACGGCTCGTGTTTAGACAATAGTCTGCGCCTTAATGAGAGTGTAAAATCCTTAAGGCGCTTGGGAGGCATATTGTGTGTCTCGCCTACACGGCTGCCACGTTACGTCATTATCGAATTATCAGAGATTATTTACTGCTGTTGAACAATGCGAGGCCAAAGCTTCCATGAACAGTGTACCATCTAGACAAATTCTTGCCCCTAAATGTATGCACTTCTGTGTGCGAATTTGTGTCATCCACGACTAATCAAAGAAGCCGTTTACATGAACGTATAAACACGAACGTAACAGCCGTGGTGTATTGGTTTCACAAAAAGATTCGTAAATTTAAATCTGTATAATAAAAAAGGATGTATATTTGTATGTATGTATTTACGTTCATTTCTATACAAATTTAAACGCGTGGACAGAGTAAAACGAAACTTGGTATACATTTTCTTAATAACTCGAGAAACTGCGCGGGTAGAAACCCCTAGCATAAAGATGGAAAGAATTATAATTAATAAATGTGTTAAATTACTGCGCGTCAAGAGACCGTGACGTCATGCGATGGAGAAAGTCGTTACAACGCGATGAACAAAGGAAATAGTTCCTTTTTCCGTAATGAACTAAAGCAGAAGTATTTTTATTGAATAAAAAGTAAATTTTTATCCATCAATACTCCATCGAATGATAATAAAAAAATAATACGAATACATTGCGATACTTGAGGAAAATGTAAGTTAATTTTTGACTCCAACTTGGCGAATATTTGTTAATATTGTGAATATAGCTATAGAATTTCATCAATTTAATCTTTAGTAATGTCTGAAGACTGAGGGACAATTATTTCCTTCAATACTCGAGGAGTATATTTAAGAAGAAATTCGGAGGAATGTTTGTTGGAATTAATGCAATAAAATTCAATGTATTTTACAGTTTTTCAATTAATGCTCTATCGGTCGAAAGTATGTACGAAACTAGGAAGAGTTAGATTTAGGTTAAATCACTTCATGACTGCAGATTAATATAGAATTAAATAGTTTTTCGGGTTTATATAAATAAGTACACGGGCAACGCCGGGCACCCAGCTAGTATGATAATATTTTTAGTCCTCATACTCGTCTTATTTCATTAAAGGACTAGAAATGTTAAAGTAAAACATAAACCTTAAAAATTCTAAAATTTTATTTAATGAAAAGAACTTTCACGTGTCAAGAATATAAAATTTCTCCGCAGTTTTTGATGTTTTGAACATATTTACTAGAGTGTTATACGTAAAAACAGCCCCGCTATACCTGAACAACAACACAACCAGTTATAATAGTATACTATATTTCGCAGATGGTTGAAAATTGTGACCTAAAAAAATAGTGCTCTTTATGCCAGTCTTCAGCCTGAAACAGTGTCAGTGTTGTTGAGGTAGAGCGCGGATGTTTTTTACGTGTAAGACTCAGATAAATACGTCTGAAAGAACGAAAGCTCCTCAGTAATTTTATGTTCTTGACAAAGTTGCTTTCACTAAATAAAAGCTGTCGAATTTTTAAAGTTTTTGTAGTATTTTAATAACTATTCTTACACGCCATTCATACAACAAAATTGGAACTACAAATAATAAGCTACAATCAGAGACATTTCTTGTTGTTCCCTTTTAAAAGAACAACATTTACTTTTGGCCTTTATTTTACATTTTCCCTCATATCCACAGTTAATATATTCATAGATCTCTACGAAAATTTACCGCCTTTATTTGAGGTTGAAGGAGTCGGAGTCCGAGTGGTTTACTATATTCCGCTGGTTATTAACTAAAAATTGTGACCCAAATAAGAGTTATTGGAAAACCGTGAGCCTCAAATCGATGACTGATTAATAATTCTAATTTTTTTTTCATTCCTAGTCAGTTATTAAAATATATATCTATAACGCAATCGATCAAAATATTAAGAATAGGGATTTTTAAAAATCATTAAGATTTTAGAGAATTCTGAATCAAGTGTCATTTCGATATCTGACATTAAGTATAAATAAACTAGCAAAAATAATTTCCATGAGGGACAGTCCTTGCCATGGATTGTAAAATTCCTCATTTTACGTTATATATGTTTTTTTTTAACCTCTGAATGGAATTTTAAATTTAATAAAGAAAATGAAGAATTCTTTTGGATTTTAATTTATATATTATATAATTAATGTCTTGCCTGATGAGGTTCCAAGAAACGTCCTGTTTTCTAATTTCTCGAGATATAATTTTAGAATGAAACAGTAATTTTCTCGTTTACTCTGATATTGTGACAGTAATCGTGACAAAAATTTCGTTCCACAAAATGAATCATTACTTACCGGACGAAGAAAGTAAATCCCAAAATGTTTACCTCAATGGAATTAACTCTTGACTATTCACCCTCATCTGTAGACGGCAATATTCACGTATATGTTGTATTATGTATGAGTATTGACGTTGAGGAGGAGGCATTATGCCTAATGAAATATTTATGCTGAGCGACCAATATTGGGGACATCATTCAGTGGGTGATTGTTGAACAAGGGGTGGAAAACAATCCACTCGCATTAAGTTCAGTGACGAGTCCTTGGTGAGGGGTGTTCGGCTTATATAAAGGTCGCCCTTAATGGCGCAGTGGAATAGGGTTACTGGAAAGGAGGGTGTAGATTAGTTGCGTCAACATATGCAAGTGCTGCATGTTGCAGCTCTTGTGGGGAGTTGACACTCCCATTACGGACGAGAGCGACTCCGTGATTGAATTACAAGCAGCTCGTCGTGCAAGACAATCGATTGAAGCTTACTTGTTTCAAACTTTGTCACGATGTTTGTCACGACTGTATCGTGACATTCAAATAAGTATGGAACTCGAGAGTTTTTTTATGATTTTTGAAGCGATAACCTATATTAAATTTCGTATTTGTTAAGGAAATACCATGTCACTCAAAGACATAACCGTATTCACATTCACACTTCATTTTTCAGATTGGGAATGGCATAATTGTATTCAACATGAACATGAAATTATTTTTAATAAATTGTTGGTCATATAAAATTCAAAACAGATATAAAATGAAGAATTTTAAACAAAATCTTACATGTAGTTGGAAAACGTTAATGTCAGGCCTTGAACCAAAATAAAATATTAATTATATTATTCTGATTTCTTTTTAAATAAATGTGAAAATCACCAGCCTATTAATAAAAACATATAACATTAAATTTGAAACATTATAATTTAACAAACACGACGAATCAGTACGGTAACGTGTATGCAAACTGTTCTTTAGAAATTTATATTGATCTAAATTTTCATTTAATAAATTATAAGTTATATTCTATACATTATAATTTTACATAATTGAGTTATAAATTATAATGGTTTGTAAAACATTTCTTAATTTTTAGATAGCTAATTTAATTTAAATAAAGGTACAAAGTAGGGATAAAACGTTTTTGGTTAAATTATAATTTCTTAAATTTTATAATAAATTTCTGACCTATAGGCTGGTGTTTTTCACATTTATTCAAAAATGAAATAAAAATAATCATTTGTCTCAAATGGTTGGTGTTTGATGAAGCATAATTAATTAGCGTTTATTATAAGTTAAAATTCTCACTGGGCGTCATTATCTATGATTTAAATATAAATAAAAGTAGCGATATCTCTCAGAAATAAATTAATGCAACAAACAAAGAATTTTATAAGTTTTAAATATTAATTAAACACTTATTTTACAAATAATTATTACATTCTCAATTACGAAAATATTAAATCCTGTAAGCTCCAGAAAGGAAATCTGATATTCTGTCATCGCGTTAACCATAGACCTGAAAACGTGTTTAGTTTCCGTGGTTACAGAACATAAAACTTCTGTTGTTGTTATTAATAAGTTTGATGTTTTGTAACCATGGAAACTAATTCTTTTCTTACCCAGACTGAGAGAAGGATTATAATTTCCAGTTTCACTTATTTTACTACATAGTTCTTGAAGAAGGTTCAAATAGGTGCTAAACGTTTTTTTTATCAGAATAATTTAAATAAATTGATTTTTGTTGGTCAGAAGCTACATTTAATGTTGTAAAATTAAGGAAATATATAAAATAAAAAATAGTAATTTAAATTTAACAAGCAGTTGGGAAATGCTAATGCACTAAAGACACGAGTTATTTCGTGCCAAAGAAAATCACAAAATAAACTGACCATTAATTGCTCAATGCGGTTTTAGAATGTATACTTGTATGAAAACTCAAACATTACTTGGGGTTGGCACATTAAAGCGATTAAACAATTATAGTGTATTCGATTGTAATTGCTTGTTTCTCTCTTGTCGCAAAACAGTTTGATAGAAGAAATTGGCTGAATAGATGTGTTATAGTCTTCATACGCATGTCTGAAGGATTTGGGTTGGAGAAATATTTTATACCATGCCCCGCTGAGCAGTGATTTTGCACCAAAGCATCGTTTATGCCTATGATACCTTCATGACAATTCAATATTTTCGTGTTATGTGACCACTTCACTATTTACCATAAAAAGATGGTGGAATAAAAACTACAGAGCTTAGAATCGCTGTTGTTAACAAACGGAGTAAGTCCTAATTTGGCAAACTTTAATAGTTTTCCAGACTACTCGCGAGAGTTGAGGACAGGCTACCTCTCAGGGGAAGGACTGCAGGTTGTTGGGACTAACTATCCACGAACTGCAAGGCAGGTGTGAACACAAATTATATTGCACTCAAATAATTATAATTAAAAAACCTTAATATTTAGTTATGAAGACACTTGCAAGAGTGATTTGTATCTTTGACTTAGACCACCATTTTTCGATTGGAGCTACTTGTCTTGTAAGCCAAATTAGTTCTCTGAAGGGGTAGCTTCAAATTTTGAATGAATCGACCATAATGTGATCCTATAAAAGCTTGGAGAAAACAAGAGAGACGATGCTTTTATTTTAAAATACTTGAATTGCTTATTAAATTATTTTAGTTATATATTGTTAGAAAACGGGATCACCCAGAAGGAACACTTTCACTTTTATCCAACTCTGTTTGAAAACATAACGAAAAGTGTAAGTAGAATGAAAACAAAACTCGAAGTCGTCTACTAAAGATAAAGATAAGCTGTTTATTAATGTATACCCCTTAATTTCTCAAGCTGTATAGACTGGAGACAGGGAGCAGGTTTGTTTGGGTTGTTGTGTATTGTAACTGCTGAGATACTGCTATGTTTTTATTGATTTATCCTATTATTTTCAGTTTATGCAATTCTTTTGCTTTAGTTCTTATATTCTCATTCTCTGGCCAGTTAAATCGAATTATTTCTCTTTCCTGGTTCCTTTCTACCACATTCAATGTTCCTTGTCGCCTTAATTGTCGTTATCTGCACACAGCACGACGATGTTAATAAATTTGGCTACCTCCTAATTCACGTTAAAAAAATTCTTTTATCTAAACTCTAAAAATAATAGTTTTACAATATCCATTAATTATCAAAATTAAATTCCCGATTATTCCTTAAGTAAACTCAATAAACCATACACGCAGTACTTTTATAATTCAGGACGAACCGGTACCAAAATCGCGCAATTATGTAATGGACGTTAACAGAATTGTGACATAAGTCCCGAAAAATATGCAAACATTACTGACATGTAGATTAGAAGATAAATTTCCAAAAGTGAAATATTTATGTTTACACGCACATCGTGTAAACTGTCAGTCCACAACCTATTTGCAACAACAAAATTTTAATAATTACATTGTAAATACCTACGGATGAGTTACTGAATTATAATTCAATTCCGTACAGCTCACAATATAAGGCGGTTGATATTTGCGTTTAGAGGAATTAATGAATTACTTTCTTTATTTACTATGAATTATAGTTGATTCTAATTTCTAATGCGGATTAGATCATGGTATTGATTAAACTATTACCAAATAATAATAATTATAAAATTTTATAAGTTAATTTTATAAGTTAATTCAATCGATAAATGTCGTAGGAGCTCGGGTGAGATCGCAGCGGCATTTTTTTATCCATCGTTATTTACGTGACACATTTCACCTGTGAAGTATGATGACTATTAGTTGAACTAATTAGTTATAAGTTCAGCAGATAGTATATTAATTTCATAGCTTTATTTTCATTAGTTGAATTTAATCTGTAGGTATGTACAATTATTTTTGTTCGACAAGTTTAACTTAGGTGTTATCGGAACGAATCCCGTCAAATATCTGGGTCAGCCGGAGCATAGATGGAAACGACGCTCCGCTACCGTTTCCTCAAATAATCACATCGTCTCTTGATGGATGTCTAGGTCCGAATGTTAACAAAGACAGGTGCACCAAAGAAAGCAGACAATGGCCATTGTGTGGGCGGGAGGGGCCAGCGCGCACCTATAAAAGAGCCCGGCGTGACAATGAGGACGTGTCTATTGATGTGTAGCAACAATAACAGGGTCCATCAGGCGGCGCAGTATCAACATTGTGACGCGTCGCCCGACTAGACCAGAACAATGGCCAGCCTCCGATCTTGCCGGAGTTATAAAACAAGTATAGAAGAGCCGCGCCGCCGTACACAGCGGCAGCCAGCTATCTTACACTCTACACGAGGACAATACAAGTTTCCATTGTAATGAGCGGCTAGAGTTAGCATATGAATAAAATGGACAAAAGGAAAGGAGGTTAGAGAGGAGGGGGTTGTGAGGAGGGGCGGGGGCCTCTCTCTGTGTATCAGAACTAACTCTTTTCTTTGCCCGTCGTAAAGGAGAAAGGAGGTGGAGAGCGGAAAGCGCGGAGGAGGGCTGGGATTATTGTTCTCAAATGTATAGCGCTTTGTGAGGCTTCTATTCAGAGCGAGAGAGGTCCAGGCATTACAACGGCGGATCTTGCGCAATTCTGCAGAAGGACAATGCAGCATCAGACTACTGCTGCATGTAAAGGGACTGGTTGAGGCGAGGCGGCCGAGCTCCAGACAGGTGGAGCGCTTGTCGCGTGGCGAGGCGACCTGACTTCCCCGCGGGGGGCGCTTAAATCCACACCCCCGCCCCCACACGCGCCGCAGACTTTCACGCCCTAATGGTTCCCAAGCTGTTTGGCTCGACGCAGGAGAGATGTGCCAAGTCTTCGATTCCTCAAATTGCTGATGAGTGTTTACCACGGTTCCGACGCAGACAGTCGTGATTTTAAGACACGCTTTATTTTTATTTTTTTCACCTCCTGAATTAACTAATATTCCGCTTTCATTTATACCCAGTGGAAGTTGTTGGCCTATTTCTCCCTCACCATTTGAAGTTCAACGCCGTAAGAAGACTGAAAAACAGTAAGGAGCTGACCAATCAGAACTCGCTGTACGTCACAGCCTACAATTAGCAACTACCGTAAAATTAATATTATTTGCAGGAAATAATCGTTCCTTTTTAAACGTTCTCTTACTTGCTTACTTCAGTAATTTATAATTATAAATAAATCTAAGTTCCAGTAAGAGGAGAAATAGCTTGTAAATTTTGCTTCAGATAAAGCCCAATGGAATTGATTAAGTTTTCGGAGAAGAAATTATGATTGAAAAGATATTCCACTGTAGTAAAGCAAACTTGTGTCAATTGAAAATTGGGATGGACCAGAATTGCATACATTAATTATGATAGAATTCTAGCTGTATTTTTTTCCTCCTTCGGTGAAAGATTTCAGATAGAAGTTAAAAATAATAAATTTTATTTCCCATTTAATGATAATCTGTTTCACAAAATATGATTTAATTTAATATACAGACTGCATAATGTCATCCAAATTTAATTTTTTTTTGCCAGTCTCATGTGGTATAAAATGTCTGTATTATTGTGAACCTAATTACAGCGATAGAGAAATCGCTTTTGGAGGATAAATTAATGACCACACGTCGGCGAACAACAAACAAGCGATGCAATTTTCTCACAGAACGTCGAAAAATTAACGTCTTCATTACAGATTTCACTTTACGTGCTTCCTTTATGAGCAACGAAGATAAAGACCCGTTACTTCATACTTTTAATATATAGAGAGAATAATTGCCAGTGAAGAGTAAACTAGAAATTTATTGGTTACAATTATCGTTTTGAATCTTCAATTTTCTTTAGTTCTAGACATGGAAAGGAAATATAATAAGAATATTGCATGAATGCTATTGACCAAATTATATCTAACAAAACTTTTTGATGGAGACCCAAATTTTTCCCTTAATCCGACACAGAAAATACATTGCGTTAAACTTTTCTCGTGAGAAATAAATTTTCTTAGAAATAATAGATGACCGTCACTGTGGAATGGGATGCATGGTATAATCACATCTTTATATAATTTTTGTCAGCTATGGCTTATCGGTTTCATTCGACCTCAGACAAACCTGGAAGTAAATTGGGCGTTCATTCAGAATTAACACTCAGACTTTGTATTCTATTAATCAAAAGCTTGGGTTAAAATTCTCATAATCTATTATCCGGTACAAATTTCTATTCAACTTTAATCACTATCTCGCCATCTGCTAATTTTAAATAGAGATATAATTTTTTAATTAGGGATTTAAAAAACACCGACAATTTTACAATTACAGTGCAGGAAATACATAAATCTTTTATTCAACGATACATGAAAATTAATAATAACCCCAGATTCGTATCTTTTCCGATGGCACAGTCAGATGAAGTAAATCGTATAGCTTTTATGATCTGGGTAGCGATGACTACCCGCAATACACAATGTTTGAACGCCTTAAGAAAGGCTCATAGAACCCCGAAAAAAATGGAAAGATTTTAAATATTCTCCCCTATGAATTCACGTGCCGTACAAAATAATACAAACGATCCGTAGAATTTCTAAATAATTAAAATTAACCGTTATTCCGCAGTCGCATCTCTGATAAAAAATTATTCTTCTCAATCGTAGTTCGAATGGAATATTGTATCCCAATGTGGAAAAAAACCAGAACAAACAAAAATACAAATCAAACCAAAGAAAATAAATCATAAAATGAAATATGCAGTACAACAATATATTTAATTTTCTAGACTTATTTTTACATCGTCTCCGAACACCATAATTTTCATATAATTTCAAAATAATAATTGTTGAATAAAAAATATGGTTCTAAATAATTCGACCACTAAATTCAACCGAAACCACACTGCAAATTTCTCGGAAAATTTCCACATTTACGCGCTCAGACCCGAACCCAAATTTTTTGTTCTGAATTAAATACACCTCAACTTTGCATTTAGTTTACTTTATTGACTCCATTAGTCTTTTTTTGATGAAATACAAGAAGTATATATATATATATATATATATAAATTACATATTTAAGAAAGAATTTCTCAAATCACAAAATTTTATACATTAATTATATATTAACTTATCTGATTTTTACTATTAAATTATATATTAAAATATATAATATATTGATATATTTATAATATAATGTTATATCATAATTGAATTTATATTAATTACAGTGGTAACTATTTAAATATGTCAGAATATTGAATAAAAATTAGAAATAAAATATTAAATTAAAGTTATTACCGAATCGACTAAGTTTAATATTTTAAATATCAAAACTTCTCGAAATCACACATTTTTAATCCGTAATACAATGTTCCGAACTCTCGTTGTCTTTTTGCTATATTTGTAAGTTTCTTAAAACTATATTTATATATCAATTAAGATTTTAGTTAGCACTCGTGACTAGAAAATTAGTTACTAAGTAATCTTTGTACTGAAAAACAACCCATTAATTAAGCAAAAAGAGTTTTTGGCTATGTTTCTAGCATATTTTTTACATTTTTACCATTGCTTGCATGTTGTATATCTTTTAGAAGGTAATTACAAGCCTATAATTTCATTTCGAAATACTTAACTCATTACACAATAAGTCTATGCTTTTCAGCTCGTTACAGGGAATGATTTATGAAATTATGAACATGTTTATTTGTGTTCCTCCGAAAGAAGGCAATGCTACATTTTACGAATTTTGACATTTCTAAATTATGAAGGGTAAAGTTAAATTCACTATGACAGATTGAAATATTATACTCTAGTCTTGATGTAAAAATCACTTATTTCTTTCAATTAAGTGTTGCAAGTTTTTTTTTAAAAAAAAAAAAAGAATGGCAATAAAAGTAGATTTATTTCAAATCTCGAATTTTGAGTGCGTAACCCTTACAATAGTACGATATATAGTGCCGGGTTGACTAACAATCTTCTGAAATAAAGTGAAACAGAAGAACCCAGAATATTATGCTAATTTTACAGAATGAAAATATGTAGAACAGAATTCGTAAGGGGAGAATCCTGTGCGGTTGTCTAACAGGAAGCCGAGTCCATATTTCTGAAGAAGGACGTGCATTTTAATTAAAAAGAAAGTGTAACAAAATATACCAGATTTACTCTTCAATGAAAAAAAAAGTTATATGATAAAAAACTGGAAAAAGAATATTTTTCATTCAAGTCTCATGCTTATAAATATGTTGTGCTGAGATCAGTACAGCAGAAACACACAGCATGATAGGAGAAAATATAATAGACAGAATACTGTGTCTAGCCTGGACTATTGATTTCTCATAGATATTTGTAATTCCCATGGGTACCGAATATGTGTACGATGGAAAATAACGGAACCGAAGAATAAACAAATAAAATGCTAAACATGATTATTTTGCTGGATTGAACCAATAACATTTACTTAAATAGTATGTAGTGTGTTGTAGAAGGAGATGAATAGTGGAAGACTGTAAAATTTTGAAAACATTGGAGGTGAGTAGTTGGATATTATGAGGTTAGAAAAGATTTATACTGTACTAAACCAAGAATCCTTGGAGGAGATTGCACATGTAGTGATTCTCTGCGAGATTGTACTCGCAGTTGTAGTTTCCTGCGTGGCAACTTGGCGACGGATTGTGACTCGGACGCAACTTTAACGATAAACTTCGGCAATGGTGGAAAACAGCTGGCGTGGCCGTGCCGAACAACGGAGGCCTGCCAGAACTGCAACTTTTGTTTGCATAATGGCGACTAGCAGTTAGCAGCCGCGCCATTGTGCGGCCGCCCGCGGAACTACATTAACATAAAGACGTCATTTCCAATTCTCCGCACCGGACCGCTCTTCACCTCTAATACATGTTTGTGTTGCGCCACTCTGCCCCGCCTTTCCCTCTTCACCACGTCCAACTCCATCCTTTCCCATTCAAATTCTCAATGAGATATTTTCTCAAGTAAATGTAAAAGATTTTTCTCTATTCGGTTCCGATTCGGTTCTCTTTTTCTCCTTTTCCTCGGCGCCCTCCCTTGCGCCAGACCCTTTTCATTACTTAACAATGAAGCGCATTACGGACAGACATTAAGTGTGTCGTGAAAGACAGTTGGAGTAGCGGTGTTTTGTTCGCGCACCTCGCATAAGAACCCCTTTTCCTGGAGCCGCGGCTCTGTTCTCAAACGTGGAGCCGCCCCCTCCCGCTTTTCCGCTTTTTCTTTTAGTCGTCATAACGAGGCTTTGCAAAAAACCGGACAGGCGGGCTCCAACGCGAAATTCACCGATTACTTTTCTTCGAAGTATCAGGCACCAGAGTGATTTTCTCGGAAACAGATTAGAGATTACATAGAGACCAGAATTCCATAAATACAAAAATAATGGTAATTGGACAGACGCTTCAAGGTCACTGATAGATAGGGTTCCACTCCAGCTACCCTCACTAAGCTCTTCCCCTCTGTTCGGACACACTTCATTTTCTCCTGTAATCTGTTCCTGCTATTCGTACCAAAATTAAAAGAGAAATCACTCAGACTCCCTCGAAGTTTGCATCAGAAAATAATAAGAAATCAGTACGGATTTGGACAAGAAATGGAAACTTAGTTCTCTAGCAGTTACCTTTAAGCAAAATAGGAATGAATCGCCAATAATTTAGTAATAAATTAAAAACCACACAATCTTTCTGAAATTTGTTTCTTTCATCAGGTGACCAAAAATCAAAAGAGTAGTAGCAACGATACTCCGCACAAAGCACGCTTGACGAAATCTTATAGATTGCAGGAACCGTTGTATGGAATTTAATTTATCACTTAATTTTGTCTGTTTATCTTTTTATTAATTTTAATTTAATACAGACACTTAAGTATATTTTATCAACTGTTTTCTTTTTTGCCTCAACTTTCCTGACTTAAGATTATACTAATAAATAAATGTTGTCCAAAAATGTTGTAAACATTGCTTTATAAAAAACTATCTGGGTGCCGGGCTTTTCCCGGGTGGTCATAATTAAACTCAGTGACATACATAACCCCGGATTTGACTCCAATCTCAGTTGTTTTTGCGTTATTTTTGTGTAACTCCCCATCCCTAAAGTTGCTTCCCTTCCATGTCGAAAGGGATTAAAATTATACAGAAAAATATCCGTAGGAGCGCTACCTATCTCATTGACACCAAAAAATTTTCTTTCGACGAAAAAGTCGGCCGTTTTAACCCCCTGGGGTGATATTCGTGTTCAAAATTTGGTCAAAACTTCTCCACGCATGTAAATTTGTATGTGGAACATACACGCATGTAAACGCACAAAGTACCAGACAATTTTATTTATTATATGAATATATAATATGTAATAACAAGCAACACATTCATTTTTACAACTCTCCGTGCAATATTGAGAAAATTTTCAAATTAGCGGTGGTAAAGTATTGAGAATATTAAATATTCAGAAGTACAAGCCATAGAGTCCATAAAATTAAATTAAATTAAAGTATCAAGATGAAAAATGTCGTCCAAACCGGAAATCGAACCCGGGAACTCCTCTTATATTTTCATATTAATGTCCATTTTTTGTCTCGTAAATTAATTGTATCGTTTCTCACACTTTTACTATTTTAATATACTGTTGACTTAGTTTCAATATTCCTTTCGAATGCAGATCAATTAGCCATATTCTTTTCTTCTCACTGTGACCTATTTTGACATATTTTCAATTACTTAGCTGTAGTATCCAGAATGCATATTCATATATTGTAATTAAAAAGTTTGAATACCGTTGTGTAGTAATGTATGGGATTCAGTCCAATTTTTATTTAGAAATTAATTCCTCATTGCATTTATGTGCCAATAATGTGAACTATCGGTACGGCAGGGTAATTGTGGAAGGCCTAGTGAATTAGTCATTCAATCTGAAATAGAGGATTGTTAAGTCTCCAAACAACAACACGGTTGATTCAAGATTAGTTCGAAAGCATACATTAAAAATCCGTGCCGATTGATGCGTGATTCAATATGGGTTCTATTGTAAAACAATAATTAATAAAGTAGTTGAACTTGATCTCTCATTAGGAGAATACAAAACAAAATTTGGAGATATGTTCAATGAAATGATATGGAAAATTAAAAGTGAGCGATTGTGACAGTACAAAAAAAAACACCAGAAGGTTGAAAAGGGTGAAGATGACTGAGTTTACATGCACAAAGTGGAAAGGTTTATGGCTCAGGGTTTTAAGACAATTGGGAGTGGAAAGCATAAAATTATGAAGACGGTGCAGAACACTTTACAAGGATTTGACGAGTGCAGTTGACCTCGATGAGTTCCAAGAACAACTACTGCAGTATTATTGTTTGTGGCCACCAACCGTGCGAGGAGTTGAATCAATGGACCACCCAAACTACCTGAAGTGGCCACGCCGCCAGACATCAAAGCTCTCGACGCCATCAACTGAACGTAGGTCAACCCCCATAATGTAATGCTGTCGTGAGAACGGGAGTGTTCCGGATTAAAAGTTCCGGAATGGTCGCAAATAGGAATCGCGTAATTACCACTATCTTGCAGTTTTTAATAGGTTCCACCACAAATCCCAAGAGATTGTTTTTAATTCGCAATTATTTTATTTATTATTGTAATTATTAAATTTCTCTTCTGCTTAATATTGGGAGTAATAAAAAAGGTATTTATCTTTTTATTAATCTTTTTCATGTAGGCTATACTTTTTATTTATTATTGTGACGTAATGATTTATCTACTTTGTGTTACGTAAGTATAGGTTGCGAGAAATAGCAAGTCGTGACTAAGTAAAATACATACTACTCCAAAACCCTGTAATTTTAGTGGGGACACACCGGAGCTCAATTTAACACGAACCTGTGTTACGGCAACCTGGTATTCTAAAAACTATACTAAAAACATTGACTCATGTAAATATAGTGCTTTCAGTTCGGGATATTTTGAACACCAAAAAACTCATCCGTAAAAGTTAAGAAATGATAAGTCAGAGTGTGACAAAAATAACTTTCTGTATATCCCGTTTGTAAGAATAGAATAAATGTTTTTAAGAATGGTAGTGGCGTAGTTCCAGCTTCCCCGCACGGCAGGCGATGAGTTTTGGTTCCCAACTGACGACAATGCTCGTCTCCACCTGCTCCCTTCTTCGACTGTGTATCGGACACGACTTTGCTCTATCACACGACCTATGAATTCTTAGCTATGCTGACATTTTTACGATTCATTTAGTAATCTATTTTCTACGTACTTCCTGAGAACGAGGCAATGTCAAACACGATTCATATGGTTACAGGCATTATTTATTGGTTTTAAATTTGATTACTGAAAAACTTTTCTGTGGAGGTTTTAAGTGACTTTCAACATTTATTGTATTATATATTTTTCATTTCCATAGTTACTTTAAATTCAACTGTGTAAATACAAGTCATTTCGGCTAGAACGTGTATGTAAAGCGCTTCTTGAAAAAATTCATGTGATTAATTATAAGTAATGTTATATAATTTTTTACCTAACTGTATTATAAATTATCAAGTTTGTAAAATTTTATTTTCTCGTAAATTTCATGTTACACATTTATCATTTAATTGAAATTTACACCCCAAAATTTAGGAATGAAACGTACGTTTCATTATTTTATAAATTTTTTATAATAAAATTCTGACTACTTGGCTTGTTTATTCATTTATTTAAAATAAGTCAGATAAAAATAATTAGTTAACCTTTGATTTACAAATGGTGCAATGATAAAATGCACCATACGTTTTTTTGATTATCGGTCACAATATTAATTATTTTTAATATAAAAATTAAAAAATTTAGAAACTTATTCTTGACCCACAAAAAAAAATATTTTTAGTGGTTTAAACTTTACTATTTGTTTTTAAAGTATTAACATGATTTATCACGGTAATTATAGTTTTGTTATTATAATTTAATTATTTTTGACTCACAGTTTCAGTGATTACTGGATGATTATTAGAAAGATGGTGAAAATTTTATTTAGCCCGAAATCGCGATTTTGAAAAAATAAATTTTCACAAGTGAATGATTCCTTAATCATGGCTAACTTTGCTGCGATGAATGTTTTCGCTCCATGCTATTTTTTAGAGATATTTCGATGCATTTCAGGAAGTCTATAATTTGCTACTCCAACCGCACATCCTTTCCGGGTACAACTCCGAGTTTCAATGTAACAATCTCTCCCCACCCTTACCGCGTACTCACAACCTTGAAACTATGTTTATGAACCCGTGTAAACGCAACTGCTAGTACAGTAGTTTCCAGTTTCAGAAGCCACACGCGAACTGCTACGACCCGAGCTTGTCAGAATTGACCGTGAATCGGAAATTTGTTTTGCAGAGCAGCGTGATTCAGTGAAGGCTCTTCCCATTGTCAAACTCCGCTATTCAGGATGCTGTAGCGTCACAATGCATAAGGGCAGCGTCATCACAGTGGTGAAAGGTCACGAATGAGTGTGCAGGAACATTGGGTTCTATCCATCAGGGGTTACTTTGGGAACAGGGGCGGGATTAATGTTGACAGCTAAATTTAAAAACATTTGATTAATTCGAATACTGAACATAATATGCTTTTGTTACTGTAACCACCATGCTTCTATACAATGTGAACTTTTAAAAGGAACCAGCCTCAAATATTAATAAGTGACTTAACGAAACTATAAATCCAAGGGCTATTTTCTGATATTGTAGCATCGTAGATTTAAGTACCGGCAAATTGATATAATAGACAATGTTTTACTAAATTCCCATGTCTAGATAAATATTTTTTAGTGAAATGTTACTCTAATTTTATTTTTATACGTTTCAAGCCACAGAAAGTGAAAACTAGAAACCAGACGGACGAACTTAAGTTTGTTTTCTCTAGATATTTGCGTATACTCCTCTTTTATTACGGTAACAAAAAAGGTATATTGTAAAGGTTGAGCATGACACCTGATGAAAACCACAATGTTGGTGTCAAGTTTTACGATGAGCGAAGGCTGGAAGAAGATGGCAGTGCTGGCCGTTGAAACGTCACTTCTTACTGATATTATCCGAGTGGAAACCCGAGAAGTTTTGCTTAACTTCATCAGCTTTGCTTATTACTTTTTGTATCTATTGACAATCATGAACACTGGTAAAACTGAAGAGATAATTTTTTTCCTTTACCGTGTTTCGAATGCGGCATAAATCTAAAACTTAATGATTTGTCCTAGAAGATAGCCTAGAAGATGACGACAGAGCATTTAGTCGTCGAAACGTTGTGTTCTACAATTATGCAAAACCCGGTTGAGCTCCGAGAACAATATATTGAACAACTGCACCGGGAAAGGCTTCAATCTATTATCGTATTTATTGATTTTAAAAGTTTTGAGGTAAAGAGGAGTAAATATAATGGGGATTTCCCATAAACTATACAAATATTCGGATATAATAATAATATTTTGATTATTAAACAAAATTATAATAAATTATATTTTAAAGATTCTATTTTTACGTCTGGTTATATGAAATAAATAATGCAGTTTTCTGACCAATACCAGACAATATTTTTATTGATTTAAGACAACGTTTCGGCACGTTTTTGTACGTTCCTCAGGCCTGCGGAGAAATTGTACAAAATAATTTTTTTGTTATCGAGAAGTCAATGAATTTACGGAAGTGGTTGAACAAAATATATTATAATATTAACACAATGAAACTGAGAAACACCTGAATAATCTAAATGCTATATATTTTGTTCAACCACGTTTGTAAATTCTTTGGCTTCTCGATAACAACAAATTTATTATGTACAATTTCTCCTCAGGAAAGACCTGAGGAAGGTATAAAAACGTACCAAAACGTTGTCTTAAATCAATAAAAATATTGTATGGTATTGGTCAGAAAACAGCATTATTTATTATATTATATTATTTATACAGGAACAGATTTAAATCTTCCGCTACAAATCCAATCTACAATTAAGAATTTAATACCAGTCGACGTTTTATACATTACAAAACAATATTACTGTTGCCTTACGGTCATAGACGGGCCTCATAACAATTCTGAACGCTCGCCCATGACTACACTTCCCCACCACTGAGCCCCATGTATCGTCAATATTGCTAATTTCAAATATCCAAAACAATATGTATTTTCAAGCCATAGTAAAGGTTTAAGTTCGTACTTGTTTATATCCCATAATCTTCAAATGTGACTGTCTCCAGAATTTGTTTACATCCTGACTTCCTTCTAACACCGTACGATTATCTTCAGCAGAGTTTCCACAATGTATAAGTGGAATTATTCACTTAATTTATATGTGTATATTCTTCTCAAATCATTCAAACATAAAATTAACTATCCACCTACAAATTTATTTATTCATTCACACTGAGTGTGTTTTAGTTCTTCCTGAATGAGCGATTTTAAACTATGGCAAAAACACGAAATTTGGCAAACTATACTGACAGTGCAGAAATAAAAATATCAAAATTAGTTGAAATATATTCAGCCATTTTTGAGTTTATCCAGTTTGATGGATATTTTCCTGTGTATTTGATTTGTGAATTGAAAAATTTGGCCAAATACAGCTGGAATAAAAACCCTTTTTTTTAAACGTACACAATGTTTCCTGTGACACCATAGCACTCGTTAGGCGCACTATTTCTTCACACAGGTGACTTGTGTTCCTTCGTAACTTTTTAGTGCACAACACGAGTTCTGCAATGCCAGAGAAAACTTTGTGCTTTTATATTATTTTATTATTTCTCTATTTGATCAAATTTTTCAATAATTTTATCCCGTTTATAACTGCCGACAAACTGGCTCGTTCATTCGCCCAGGCAGCCAGCCGTCTAACCTGCGTCGGGCTTGAGTGTTTGCTCTTGCGTTCTACGTTCTGAAAAATTCGTTTCAATTTCGGACTGTTCGGCGAGAACGTGATGTCTTATCGGGGATATTTGAGGAGCGCGTTCCGGCTGCCGGTCCATGCGTTGGTGTCGTGTTAATGCGTTCTGCCTCACAATTACCTGCGCGCCGCACTCACCGCAGAGGAGAGCTGCAATAAACACCGTCTCCCGCCACTGTGCTCTTTGTATCTGGATTCTGGTCTTGTCTTTTGACGGAGACAAAAGCTTAGCCTTGAGTTATTATGCTACCGCCCTCCTTTGTGCCCCGTCTCTGGCTCGCAGTAGTTCTCTACATCAAGGCCTTTCATTAAGCCGGCAACATTTTATGACGTTCGCTGCCGTATAATCGTAATAATAATAAAGTTGAAGGCGTCGACGCACTAATGAGTAACGAATTGATTTTAATCTGCCAGCGCTGTGCCAGTTGAAACAACTTCATTAGCGAAATGAGAGCGTTCTAACGTGTGTTCGCGCGCCACTGAAAGTCGCCCGAAATGGTGTTTGCCTAGTTGTGAGGAGAAACATTTCCTCACAATGACATCCGCGGCGTGCTTAAATAAATTATAACCACTCTCCGACAATTAATGCCGTGCATCGGAGTTAGTGGCGTCGTAATGCGGAAATTAAATTCTTGGATGGAGTAATTTGGCCGAACTCGTAAATGTGTGTACAAACGCGGTGAGTGATAGCAGCAATGTCTTGCACGGTAATAGCCATTCCAGAAATAACATTGCGTGTTGGTCTGTAGTTTAAAGGCATGTACGAAGATATGGAACGCTGTCCCGCAGTACACTGAAGACACACCACTTATTTATAAATAGATCACAAAATTGGTTTAGAAAATCTCAATGAAATACGAGATTTTAATCGTAGTATTAAGTAAACGTTGTTGCAGCTCCTTAATGTTTTACGTAAGGTACATTATTTTACAACAGCCTATATGCTGAATGATCACGAAGAATAAGGTGACCAAAGTAATTGTATCACATTAAAGTGCTACTATGATGTATAGTATCTTTATATCGCTAAACACTAGTACTCATATTTAATTTCTTCAACATAATTTTTTTTTATCAGCAACTGTGTGCCTGCCATTAAAACTAGTATTTTAAGACTAACCATTAATTTACTTCTAACATCTTAAACTATACACTTAATGAGTAGAGTCTTCTAAATTTTTCTGGTCTTTGTACACTTCACTCACACACTGTACACTGCTGTTCAGCAGATTAATTTATAAAAGATTCGTTTATCATTAATTGAAATAAATCAGGCATCCGGATATCATCCCTTATAAAGAAAGCTACGAATTACATTAAAGACAGAAGAGTCTCATTTAATTATAGAGCCAATGAATTGTAAGAATAGAGAGAAAGCTTTACAAGCTCAAGCCGATAGAGACCACGATATTAAATCAAATTAAAATATCTGGATGGAAAATTCAAACAATGTTGTTGTAGCCAAAAATAATTTGAGTAGTAATATTTCTGTGCTCCATATCCGTTCATTACGTACAAATAGCACAGGATAACCTTTTTCCTTGATCATTTTAAATTTTTGTTCTTTTGCAGTTACAATTGTCTAACTTAACCTCACAAACTTATATCCTTGAAATAATTTCATCAATTGAAAATACTGAATAACGGGGAAAATAGGCCCGCCCAACTTATCGCATTTTTCAAAACGCAAAGTTTCGTTTTACCGCATAAACGTTGATTTTCTGGGATAAGGATCTTCTCGGGCATGAACAAACGACACACAAGACTTTCGACTCATTCAATCCAAATGACTTCTTCACTTGTTCAGAAAAGTTTCTCCGTCCGTGAGAACAAAATATGCGACGAGGCAAAGGGAGAAAAAATACTGTTGGAAGTTTACCATATCAACTGCTCTCGAATGTCTGTGAGCACGGGGCACGAAAACTGTGAAACATTGAACCGTATCATTTTTCCTCTAGACAAAGAAAAGTGAAACATAAGACAAGTAACGTATGAATTTCTACTCTGTTATTTGATTTCAATTTGAAGTGTAATAAGGTATAACGTGAGTTAGTGATTAATGTTTCGCGGGTCATCTACTCCACAGGAGTTTCGGGAATTGTAATGGGAACGTTACAAACGAGGCGTAAAGAAGCTATTTTGTAGTATATTCGGGTTACATAATTTGGTTAGACGTCCATTTACGTCTAAAAGATCTGAACATCTCTGTACAGATTACCAGAGTTTTTAAAATAAATCGCGAATACCAAAAAAAAATTTTAGTGAAAATCTCTTTTGGTAAACAGAACGAAAGCAGATTTGTAGGAGTTTTTGACAGATTCCTCTTTCTGGATTAAGGCTCAGAGCAAATAACAAACAAGAGGGAGTGATACTAAAAGTGTTCAGGAGAAAGTTACGTTTTGATAAATAAATAATGTCAGAAAAATTTATTAATTGAACCAAAAAATCAGTTTATACGGCGTTTCGTCCACAATTTTTCACGTAAACCGGTAATTTTCAGATTTGAAAGTATGCTAATTAGAATAACTATGAATTTAGAGCCATGGTGACAGTGTGACAGTTGAAACCGAAATTTTTATTAAATTTTTCTATCATTGCCTGAATTGTATATTTATTTATCAAATGATTATTGTCAGATTATATTAAATATTATAATTTTACTTTTGATTTAATTTGTACAGAAATTCAGGTATGAATTCAATTATTCTTCGGTTGTGGAAATAGGATACGTCATAAATTAGTTACTAGAAACTATTTCGCACTAACCTAGAACACAAACTTTTTTGTACACTAAAAGTACTAATACAGTATAATAATTATAAATTAATTAATAGACTTAAATACAATTAAAAATAATAGAACACAGAAAACGGACTTAACATTACTAAGAGTACCGTTAGTATTTACAGATTATGTTTCCAATACATATAAAAAATTAATTATTCATAGACAAATAAGACAATCTCTGAATAAAATAAATGTAGAACTACACACGCACATAAAATAAATATACAGAGTAACATTCACTAAGAATAACACAAATATAGGATTCCCAAATCTCTTGTACTTATTATTGTTATTTAAGTCTGCAGGAAGTCTATTAAATAATTTTTTTCCGCTATGGTTAATACTTTACTGGCAGAGAGTATATTTAATTTTTTTAAGTTAACAATAATAAGTGTTGCTTATTCTTTATACTCCAACCAGTCTTACGGGTAATTGTAGTAGGATAAATTCACTTATTATGTTCATAAAGTGCGCATAAAAGTTGCACCTATTCTTCAGCTTTTTATGAAATTTCTGGTCCATTATTGAATAATTTCTACTCAATGGAATTCCGAAAGTCTTGGTCTGCTGTTATGAAAAGTACGAAAGAACCGCAGCCCATTTACATATAAATCGGCAGAAGTGGCGCAGATGTAAAATAAACTGTAAATTCTTTTCCCCCCTTCTTCGGGGTTTTTATTTCCGCGGGCTGCACGGTACTTGTCTGCGTGGATGCAAAGCCGTGGCGTTGCTGGCGCTTCTGGCTGCTGCCTCGCTGAAATCTTTGAGAAATCCAAAACTTGTGACAAAAGCGGAAGAGAAAGACACACACCCTTCAATGGCGCGCGCGCCACACAAACGGGTTCTTGTTCGTCACACAATGAGTCTGTCTATTCAGAATCGGGCTTTTGTGCCGCACGTTCGTCCACGAAATCAGCACGGTTTTGTCAGCTATTATGGTTATTAAAGTGCGAGGAAAAAAAGGAGAGGGGTAGAGGGAGACGGAGAGAGAGAGAGAGTGAGAGGAGTAGCAGACTACGAAGAGAAGTCGCTAAGTCTGCCGCCATTGTCTGCGGCGGCGTTCTGGCCCGTTTGTATGGGAGTTCTAGAACGCGAATAAAGAGAAAGCAGCTACAAGATAAGGAAGAATAGGAAGAAACTTGCCGAAGGTGCGTGGAAGGGGAAGGTCACACTCTGTTCTAGTTTGCAGCGACGTCAATTCATCCGGCGGCGGACAAAGCTCACCCCCGCCGTCGTTTTATCCCCCACCACCCTCCCCGAGCCTATTTTAACCGGGAACCACACAATTAGGCGAGAGAGCGCGCCTACTGAATAGTGGCGCGAGGGAAAATAACTATATACCGGCCGCACAATGCTCTAATTTGGTCACGAGGAAAAAGTCAGAGTAATTTAATTTCATTGTTCATCTGGGTTGAAGCCCCGCGTAAAAGGAAGGGAAGTCCTTTGAGTCCTGGCAGGACCTGCGTGCGCGTCTCGCGGGAGTGTGGCACCCCGTATAATTTAAGGACATCTCCCGTATTCCATTAAGGACCCGCCAGGTTCGTCAGAAAGAGGTGGGTACACACGTATATCGAATAATGTGATGTGTATAATACATCTGAAACGTTCTATTGTAAACAAGCCCGTTGTTCTTGTTTCTCTTTATTTACGCGATACTTAAGGCAATTGAGGGGGCGGTTACGCTTTCGCGTACAAAAGTCACATTTTCTAGATATTTCACATTTATGGGACGGAGTCTGGAAGGTTTATTCAGTATTTTGGGTAAAATAGTCCGAGTAAATGAAGCTGTATCCATGAACCGTCGAAACCCATTGGTGTTGGTTAAAACCTGGCCAGCTTCATTGGTACGTTAAAATGCCATTGAATACATTTTTTTAAAGTTTCCGTTCATAATATATCGCAAAATATTTATTTAGAATAAAAAAATAATTTAATTATGTTAGCGATTGTAATACATATAATCTAGTGAACGATATGTTTTATAAAAATTTGATTACTTTAAAAGATAACCTGTGAAAAACAGGAACTAAACTAAAATCAGAGGGAGCCCGAACATTGACATGAGAAAATCCTTGTTAAGAAACGATACGTATAAAGCTGGATGTATTTTGGTGCTTGGTTTAGAAGATTAGAAGTTCCTTATTAACTTGAAAGAGAAAATCATCACAGGTTTCAAATAAATTCCTGATGTTAAGAATAATAATATGGGCAAGTTTTCCTTCGCAAATAGGTCAATATCAAAATGTCTATATATGTATAATATAAATTACATACAGCAGTTTTTGAGACTTCTATTCTGTTTGGCCAATTTTATTTTAGGATAACTGGATACATGAGGGTTGTCCACATGATGGCAACTCCCTTTTAATAGCATAGGAAGGGATTTGAAAGGGGGGATGCGGAAGGGTAGAGGAAGGTAGCCAAGGGTTAACTAGGGCCCCCGGGCTATGGTTTAAGGATCCTACCCGGCATTCGCCTAAAGAAATGCAGGGAAAACCCCTAGAAAAACCTGCATCGGGTAGGTCGGGCATTGGGTACTTGTCCCACGCCCTTCCGATAGCGGGAGAGGAGTTTGCTGTGGGAACGCAGCTTACCCCTCGCCATGCCTTGGCCTGTTTAGGAGGCAGCTGGCCGACTATTCCAATAGGAATAGCGGACAACTCTTACCGTATGCCCAAGGTCTGCGACCCCGGAACATACACCTCTCAAAACAGACCAAGGTACCTCGGCATGTGGGAACCTTAGTTCAAAAAACCAGAGAGATGTGAGAGCATACCCAAAGGTAGCCCCCGCCAGAGCTCTCTGTGAGTCCTCAATATGGGTAGAGGAACTACTCGTAGCAATTTTATAAAAGTGCAATTGACAGTAAAAATGCGAGAGATATTTTATAATTTTTTAAATATTATATGGATTAGTATAATTCGGTCTATATACGATGCTAGGTATAATTTTATGACTTTTATCTGTCTATTAGTGTGTCAGCGAACCTTGGTCCAGTTTTGTTCTATGAAAATTCATTAAACTATTCAATAAAATATTTTTTTCCCCTTAAGTAATAGTGCGTTAGTTCAAATCAATTTCTTTTCAGCTGTTACAAAACTTGGGTACTGTAAAAATTAAAAACGCGCACATTACATATTCAGCCAAGACGATAGATATCTGTTTGACGGAGTTATTTCAGTGTTGAAGTATTAAGATCTTTGTTTTCTTGTCATCAGCGTGCTGAGAATTTAAAAATAATTGTCGTGTGGAGAGCAACGATGAAATAATATTTGACTGAGGGAGTCGTTTATATTATTTAATTGATCCAATTGTGTGTAAAAGTCTCATCTATCTGTTCTGCTTTCAGTTTTGTATCTTAACGTCCTTCTAAATAACGAAGCTTATATTAGGCCTAATTGACCAAAACTGTACTGGAATTCCACGTTATATTATTACAGTTTTGGATGAAAATTTTGACGCTGTTACCTACCATTTCTGCGGTTTATTTATTTATCGGTTCAATTGATGTCAGATAAATGTAACTGTTGACTATTTCTTATACTTCAAAATTTTGAGTAATTTAATTGAACCACCAAAAGTTCAACTTTTGATAGGCTGCAAGTGTCTGAATTTATTATAATTTTATTTTTCCTATTTTTGAGAATTAGCAATGTATTTCTAAAAATAATGTGGATGAAGTGCTTAAACAATATAGATTAAATTTTTATGCGTCAGAAAAATAAAAACCTGACGAGCTACCAGAATACTTGTTTGTAATTATTTTTTAAAATTCAGTTTCGTATTAATATTATGGAAATTATTTCTTATGGTGAAAAATATTACAGTTATTTCACGAAACATAACGACACAAATGCCAAAATGGCATTAGCCAATTTGAAAGTTTTGTTCTGAAATAGACCTTCTCCATTACTTTTTTTTTCGTAGAGAATTATTTGCTTAGTTTGCAAATGCGAATGATGTCCTGTTAAGAATCTACGAGGAACCACGAAAGTTAGTGGCTCGAATAATTTTATGTGCATTGTACTTCGGGGACGTTCTATTGTAAACACGTGAATTTTAATACAGTCATCCTCCCCTAATCCATTCATTGTTCTGTATTCTCTTTATTAGCGTCATCCTTCAAATGCTGTTGCGAATGAGGGTTGGGGTATGCTATTGCCGATAAAAACCGCAACTTCGTCGCTAATTACCAGCGGCTCGATAACCGACAGCAGATCTCTACCCGACGCTATTCATTCGGACTTAGTTCTTTTCCCTGTAAATGTATATATCATTTCACGTTAATAGGCAACGAAACCTGCCTATAAAAGGTCGTTGTTCCTAATCCCCGGATTACGTGGCGGCGTTTGAATAAGCTTATCGCCACGTTCCCCTGGCGGATCTTTCTTTCAATGACGAAGTAACGCTAGACGGGATAAAGGGATTTACACGCCCGTTAAAGGCCGATATTAATTAAAATGTGTAAAATGAAATATACACGTGTCTGTGTGCGAGCTTAGAGAAATGTCTCAATTTATCAGCTACGAAATTCTCTAGGCATTTGGAGAATTATGGGATGTAATGAGTCGCGTTAAAAACCTTTAGTGACGCTTTTTAGAGGCCAATAGTAAACAATAGCATCGATTATTGCTATAAACTACTTTCCACTAGGCAACATCCCAAAGAAGAAATACGTTCTCACTGATAACCACAGTTCACATTGAAAACTGCTGTAGATAACTTTGTAGTCTCCATGTATATAAATAAACTTGATCAATAGCTTTGAATAAATAGATACGTTTATTCTAAAACAAACATCTTCATGGGAACAGAAAAGATAAATAGAATATTTTCCCGGAAAAGATTTGATAACTCACTTACCTAAAGTCCACATATTACATGTTTAGCTTTAATCATGATAAATATGTAGCACATTGCAACTGTTTTATACTGTGTGAATAAGTAGGCAGGTAATCGATTCCAATCCCATATTGTTCTGTTTAAAAGAGAACAGAATCGAATTGTGTAAATGTGCTAATTTTTTTTTGACGTTGTAATGGGATTGGTTGGGGGTCATTGCATAGCATAAAAATTTGGTAATTTAATTTTAAAAATAATAGCAGAATCAAGCGATAAAATATTTTATGGAAATTATTAATTATATACATAAATTAATCAATCAATTTAATTCTGACTTAGCTCAGTGTCACATTTAAGAATCGATACTAACAGGTGATGTTGGACCATTACGTGAATGTGAGTTCTTCTCTGAAAAAAAAGTATAACAACTTCTAGTTAAAATACAGGAATATACGTGATGCGTACAGGTAAGAAGTGGTCAGGTTTCATTCATCCGTCATCATATCAACGAACTACCGTCACCGGACGATTCCTCACATACACTCTGTTCAAAAATCTCCACATTCTCTCGGGTTTTTCCTGTCTAAAAACCGAGCCAACAACGTCAAACTTCTTACAATCATGGCAACATTGCCGATTACAAGATAAATTAGTCATACCCCAATAGAGACAGTCGCGACATGATTTAATTCTGTTCACATCTGACTTTATGACGTTTGGGACTCGCACTGTTTTTGGACCACGAATAAGCAAGATTATCAGTTGATGCTGAGGTACTGATTGACCAACATGAAATACATAAACCCACTTTTTATTATTTAATTAAAATGAACCTTCCCAGAGAGCTCTGGAGGAGGCTACCTTTTGGGATGCCTTCACATCTCTCTGGTTTTAGAACTAATGTTCCCACATGCCGAGGCACCTTCGTCTGTTTTAAGAGGTGTATGTTCCGGGGTCGCAGACCTTGGGCATACGTTACGAGTTTTCCGCTATTCCTATTGGAATAGTCGGCCAGCTGCCTCCTAAACTGGTCGAGACACGGAGAGGGGGAAGTTGTGACCCCATAGCAAACGCCTCTCCCGCCATCGGAAGTACCAAATGCCCGACCTACCTGATGCAGGTTTATCTAGGGTTTTCCCTGCATCAATTTTAAGCGAATTGCTGGGTAGGATCCTTAAACCATAGTCCGGGGGCCCTAGTTAACCCTTGGCTACCTTCCTCTACCCTTCCACACCCCCCCTTTAAAATCCCTTTCCTATGCTATGAGGGGAATTGCCGCTCTGTGGATTACCCTATACATAGCCTGTCTACACCTAAAAAAAAGGAACTTTTTTAAACTGTCTCCTAAATTTTCAATTTTAGACCTTTATTTTCTTGATCCACGAATAAATATTTTCTTGGTACTATTCTAATTTTTTTTCGGTAGTTGGATGTCATTAAACATGATTTGTTCCCATATAATTGCCATAGTAAAAATTTACTAGTGATTTAAATTTTATTTTCGTTTCACTGTTTTTTTAATTGTAACATAGTAACTTGCTACCCCAATGATACTATTTTTATTAAAAGTTACACCTTAATATTTATAGTTGCCGACTACTACTGTTTTCTTTTCTTAAAATTGTAATAAAATACATTTATATTTTTGTGGTAGTCAACTACTTCGTCTCTTAAATTTAAATAATTAAATCTCTTGTTCTCATATATAGCAAATATAAATCTATTTCTTCTAGATTATTTATTTTCATTTTATTCATTGCAGACTCGTTACTTTGTGCAGATTCTTTTTAAGAACATCGACTTCGCTGGAGAACTTTAATTCTCTACAAAAAATACAATCGTCAATGCATATTATAGTTTACAATGGCAAGTCGTTAACATACAGTGACACAGTAAAAGCCAATTGCGATTCCCTGAGGCACACTATTATAATTTGGCAATAGTAATGTGTTTTCAGAAGGTAATATGGAACTCGACTAAGGACTATGCCCGCTATTGCTAACGGAACTTCATTGGTTAGACACGGAAAAACTTTTAAACGACAAGATAATAGAAAGTAAAACAATCAAGAACTGACATGGGCGGTAAGAGAACCTGGTCTAGGTTGGCACATTTCTAGAAAAACGTCTGGAGTCACAGAAATAACCAACACAACAGAGCTTGTTGATTCTGATATGCTAAGCCGAGAACAGGTTTCAAATCGTCCTTCTATATTATGGATGAAAATTTCTAGCCATTAATTATATGTCCACATTTGTAAAAGTCCCTGTTAAATTAACATCTGAGTAAATACGTTTTTTTCGGGTGTTTGTGATATTAGGGTTGTAAATGCAAATGCGTACATATAAATTTTTTGACTTTGAAATTGGTTTTCACCAAAGTCGTGCGTACATAACGAGAGTATCCATAAAATTATATGTCTGACAGAAAATTGTTTCACATATTTTGTTGGAAGAACGTTAGAGGTATAAAGTAATAACTTCAGATTTTGAAAAAAAACTTATATAAGTAAAAAGCCTAATCAAGTAATAAAATAAAATACTGATATTGTTCTTCTGATAATTAATACCATAAAAAAATGAGTAAGACTATATATCTTATATCATAAACGTGTAACGAATATTGAAACCATTCGATCGGTTATCAAATCAAGGTTTAGTCTCTCTAGATAATAATAACTTAAAAAGTGATAAATTCAAAAAGGGATGCCCTACCCTTTGTATTTATTGGCCCTATTTTATCTACATTTGGCACACGTTTCATATATTAGGCAGTATTTTATTTCTTCTACATAATTAAATTTAATATGGCTATCTGTGTATGTCCCGTAAAGAATATTAATGACCGGGACAAATTGTAACAAAACTTGGTTCACGTACTTTTCCAAGACCCGAAAAAGAACGGGGAGTGACAATCCAGAATAATAATTTTTTAAGTTAAAAAATACATGGTTTTGTGTGGTGTGTCTCTTGTGTTTTTTGAATCACCTGACGAAAGTAACAAGGATTAGAGAAACCTTTATTTAGCACTTATTATTTTTGTTCATTTGTATATTTATCTAATTAATATACTTTTAATACACACTTTTTATATTTTAATTCTATTTATTCTATCTGAAGAATATGCAAATTTACACTAAAATATGCGCGAGCATTTGATTGCGTTATACATACAATTATATCCTTCAATACATACCAGGACATTCTGGAACATCCAAGGATAATAAATCATCTCATTTAGATTACAAATTTGGTAAGAGGCATTTTATATAAATATATATCAGTCATTATCATATTCTACTTCAGAGGCAGTTTTACAGTATAAATGAAGCTGTGAACGATTTAAATGTATCCTTATTCACATTGGAGTCCTTCGTCCAACCGCTTTTTAATTACCCTGTTACACTTATCAAATAGCCGTCTATGTATATATTTGTGTGATGAAAATAAATACTTCACAATTATTGTGTGATATTTATATCATCATTTCTTTTTGGCTGTTTTATCTAATTATCAAATTTTTAACACAGATGTATTCAAGTTTCATTTCTATATTTATGTGTGTTATTCAATTCATTTAAATCATACCTTGAGGTTAAGTCAACACATTAACTGCAAATTAAATAAATACACTGGAACGTTGCGCACTCTATTAATATTGAATATTTACGAAACTATGTCATAACATTTAACATGACGTGTAAATGATATGGAAAATATAACAACACCCTATATTTTTACCAATTCACAAATCGGTGTGGAAAAGTATTGTACAATTTTATTAAATTTAATGTATCTACGATTATATCGTAATTGACAATTGTTATAATTTTTATACGTGTTTTGTTTTACGTTTCAATATTGTTCTCTTCAGAATTAGTTAGACGGCTATTGGATAAGTGAAACAGGGAAATAAAAAAGCAGTTCGACGAAGTAGTCCAATGTGAATAAGGATACATTTAAATCGTTCACAGCTTCATTTACACTGTAAAATTGCCTCTGAAGTTGAATATGATAATGAGAGATAAAATTAGTGGTTGAGGAGTGGAAGAAATATGAGTAGAACAAAATTAAAAATTAAATTATCATTAAAACACGAAGTCGATTTTGTGAAGAATGACATCTTGATCTCTGAATCATAGCAATTTCGTATTAATGAAGGATCTATTAAATTTGAGGATAAGGTGACAAACATTTTCTTTGTAGTATAGTGTAAGCAAAAGTGATGCACCAAACGGCTCTCAAGTTCCAAATGTTCCTTATTTCGAGTGTTATAATCATAATTAAACGGCACATTAGATTTCCGCTTCCAGGAAACGGGGGACTTCCTGGTTGTCATTGTTCCTGTCCGAAAATCAGCAGATGCGTCCACTCGTTATAGCGGGGGCGGACGAGCTCAAGTCACAGCTGTACAAACATAACCAATTATCCCCTTTCTTCATTCTTCCACAAACAAAAACCTTCAGATAGCTAATGGGTGCTCTGCAAACGCGAATGTGCTAACGTTCGGGGGACGTTCATTATTTTACATCAAACTGTTCATAGCCTGAACGTTATCCTCGTCGCCTTAACCAATTACGTTTAATCTTCCAATACTTTATATGCTCAACAATTTTACTTATTTTTTATTTGAGCTTCTTTTAAGACTTCGTCCTTTGTTCTTTCTTGGTAGCTCGTTAAGAGCATAATTCCGAAGATATAAATCAAATTTTTTTTCTGAGTTATCCAGTCAGCAGTAGTTAAACAAATACACGAAATAAAACCTTTCGTTATTATGTATAGCTATCGTCCAGATATCAGAGACAACATGCTGATACGTCTTTAAGTTTTAAAATTTTTGTTTATAGTTATACTCAATTCTTTATCAATAAATTGGACATAAATGTTCTTCCTGAAAATGTATTCTATCCCTGAGCTATTAGATGGGTCCTTCTTTCTTCCTAAATAGCAGAACTCCGCCGCTCCTTGCACAGAATCTCTTGTAATCTTTTACAAATCTTTTCGTATCGTCAACTAACATAATTTATATTTTCCCTAGTTAATTTTGAAGCATTAGTTATTTTCCTAAAACTCTTGCAAATCCTCGCTTTTACCTACAAGAGTACATAAACTGCTAATGTAAGCATCTGTTTTCTTTCTTCAAGTTTTCTTTTTTGATTTCTTAATTGTTTCCTCGACTTTAAAAGGTCCTATGTACACTCTTAGTAACATAATCTTCCCTTTTTCCCAATCATTAATTTTAACTTTTATTAAAGGAATGTAGTCTTTCCCCACTCTGTCCTTGTTTTTACAATTATTCAAAACTCTTCAGAAGGGTACTTTTAAGCTTGGTTCTGAATCATCAGGAATACAAATCTTAAAATTGAAAATGTAAAACATTTGAGTGAAAAGTATTCTAACTAGATTTATAAATAGCCAAATAACAGACAAAATTAAGTGCTTAAATTTAATTAAGCATTTTAGTTAGTATTAAATAGTTCTAATTAGATAAATAAATAGCAAATAACAGACAAAATTAAGTGCTTAATTAAATTTATGCACTTAATTTTGTCTCTTATTTGGCTACGTATAAATCTAGTTAGAATACTTTTCACTCAAACGTTTCTGCAATACTAGTTTCTTCAGGTGTTTGAAAAACGTAAGACTCTTTTCGTTTTCGAATCTCCGGACTAAAGCAACAAGGATTGCAGAAACTTTGTGTGATATTTAATTTAACACTCATTTTGTTAGTTATTTGCTATTTATTTATCTAATTAGAATTATTTAATACAGTATACTAGTTAGTAATACACATTCAATGTCAATCTTATTATATTATCAACCTTATTATATTATAATGGACTGTAAATATTATTAATGGCAATAGAAAATTTTTAACCATTTCCCTCTGGTTCGGCTGAACCAGAGGACATTCTTATATGTTTCATCTACTTTTGTTCTTTTATACATTCCTAAGCTGTAATTTGAAAAGAACCTAAAAAGTTGGTAAGCAGAACAATGAACACCTATTTGAGGTCTTGAAGCCTAAAGAATACTTCAAAACAGATGTTTCTAACACAGTGAAAGACATGTTTGTAAGCCTCATTTGTGGCACGACTGTTATTCAAACTTTGAATGGCGGCAGGTGTGAATGAAACATAATGCAGTTCATTTTAATGCGCTGATAATTGCCGCTGTCTTTCTTTTACTATGCAAAATAATATTGACTTCTGTGTCAACGCCGCTTCTTGCGTAAACTTTAACATTTAGAATAAATTAGTTGTAAAACAGCTCAATTTAAACTGGGAATAGTATTGATAATATTGCGCAGACTGCATATTGTTATATTATGTCTATTAAAGGTTTTCCCAGAAATGAATTAATATTTAAAATATATGAAAATAGGTGAAGTAATTAGACGCCTTATACTCTAGTGGGGTAAATAGTTTTTTGAACCTATGTGAGTAGGATTTAGACCTCAGTTACGTTAAGGACCTTAGGAGTTTTTGGAACTGAAGTAGGATCCCAGTTAATATAATTATAGGCGGAGAGAGAGGTGTATGTATTATTATAACGGTATTCGCGTGTTTAAATAACTGTATATTTCATTAGGTTTTATTGTATGATTTATAATATTTTAATAATGAGTAATCTAGTATTATTGAGATGTCAGAAAAGGTAGATGATATGTTTTGTATTATTGGAATATGTACCACTTATCCGTTTATCATCAGAGTCGGAAATTTTGATTGGCCTAAATTTTAGCAAAATAGAGATTTTGTGATTGGGTGAATTTTCAGAAGAGGAGAGACAGCGTGGGTGAAACACATCGGAGAGGCACTCAGAGTTGAGATTGGCCACGTCTGACATTGCTGGCGTTACCGTTATTAAACTACAGTCTTAGAAACCAAATCGGTATAATATGAGCGGTTAGTTTAACTGAAGTGTCATCATTACGTTTTGAGTCAGGGGTTTGTTGTTGAACTGGATTTCCTGTAAGAGTCCGTTTACTGTGTGCCAGCGTCGCCGTGTGGGCCATGAATAATCTTTCGTGTGGGTGGAGCCAAGCAGCGTTTGACCCTTAACGCGGTGATTACAACAATAACGAGTGAGCGAAAATGCGGAATTTTCAATAAGCCGTAAAACAACCCAACTATCAATAAGTTATGCAAAATAATTTGATTAAGCCCTTCATGCATAGCAAAATTAGCTGCTCTGTGTATGCCGATAATTTTCATAGTTTCCCAAATTATCTTGAGCAGAAAGAATGTCAGTTTTTAAGTATATAGGTCGGAATTAAACACATATTAAATAAAGTTGTAGTTGCGCCCAAAGAGATTAAATTTGTAATATTAAAAAACCTGATAAATTATATACTCATAGCTATGTAAATATACGCAAGTCATCTGTTTGTGACGTCAGCGAGTGCAAAACAGCTGAGAAGATGAACGGTATAAGTGTATAATGCATGCACCATTGAGTGAGTGCATCATTGGTTACTTCGAATTCCTGGTTTGCTCTTTAATAAATGACTATTGTCATATGCGGAATACCACATAGAATATATTAATGGTTTAGATAAATTATTTCCACATGTATAGAAGAGTAATATTGAACTTTATGCATCACACGCCAATAATTTTTAATGCCTATTAATTAAGGCATTAATTGTAATTGATAATCTAAATTGTTGGAGAAACATTATTGACGACGGTACCGAACACTACAAGCGACAATGAAGGAGATTATTGTTGTTTTGGTGGAAGAAGAATGTGCGCTCAAAATTTACAAGACAGGAAGCCAGTTCGCGTTATGATTTGGTAGAGGACAGTTCGAGTCTTGAGTCGGCTGGAAGGTTGTGCCGAACACAGATCGTTTGAAAATCGACGAGACATTATATTAAAAATTTCAGTCTTGAGTTTGGCTGGAAGGTTGTTTGAGCAAAGATTGTTTTAAAATCGACGAGAGATTATATTAAAAACTTCAGTCTGGAGTTGGCTGGGAGCGTTGGTTAAGTCGAAATAGACGAGACCAAACATTTACATTTACGCAAGCAGAACTAGAAACCGGCAGTAAACTGGGCAAGCTATGAGTGACTCAACCGAGCGAGGGAGAGACGAAGCCGGGGTTCCTGGTTCCTGATTTTGAAATAGAAACATTTAAATTAGAATGTGTGAGATCAATAGAATCTGTGAAAAAACCGTCACTGTGCTTCGAAAGTTAAAAGTATCCTGGGCAGCCGTAAGTAACAAAAGAAACAATAAATTTTGTAAACCGAATTACAAGATAAAGTCAGATATCGTTCCTTTATTATTGATAAAAAATTGTTTAAAGTAGAATCCATCTTTTAGTATTAATGTCGTCGACAAGCAAATTTCGTCTTGTTTAGACGAGAAAATATTTCCTTTTAAATCAAATTTTCGTGTTCTTTAATTATTTTTGTATTATTGCCGTTATCAAACCCAGTTGAGACCCTGAGAGACTGAGATCTTAATTAAATTGTATATTTGTTTCAAGTATTGCTAAATAAAATTTGTTTGTTTCTTAAAATTTAATCTTTTTATTATTCGATTATTACAAAATGCTTCCACAACGTGGGGCACGAATAAATTCCTTAAATTAAATCAAATAAATGTTATTAATTTGATTATTACAAATTATTTATCGTAATCAGCGTGAAATTGAAAAAAAATTCTCTCTTATTTTTATCATATCATTTGGACGTGTGCTCCAAGAACTTCTTTTAAAATTGCATTATTGGAATAGTGTTACGAAACATTTATGCGCCTAGAACTTCCTAGATCTTGGATTAAATTGTATATACAAAAATAAGGGATGGCAATAGCGAACTGCGGTGCGTCTTATCTGAAACATCATAAGACGGTGCTGTTGGTGTCGATTGTTAAATAGCAGGCATCTGTCTCTGACACATCGTGTGTGTGTGTGTGTGCCATCTGCATTAGAGCATTGTCGCCCCGGCGCCATTGTCAGTTGAGAGCAGGGCAGCCGTAGCGCTGGAAACGAGCTCGAGCTGGGAGAAGAAGTAGCGAGGGGAAAAACCAACTTCGTCATAGCCTGCTGCTTGTTTATGTGGCATTGCGTCTGTCTGAGTAAAGAAAAAGTGGAAATAATACCGATGAATTCAAACGTATCTATTAGTTGCTGAATATTATCAGTTTACGTCGATTATTAATTAATTTTAGATCAGCTTATTAGATGGGACTTTCGAATATGAATCCATATTGGAAACTAAATGTCACGGCAACTGAATAAATGATAGATTGAGCTGATTGGTGAAGGATCATGTAAGACATAAACCACAATTTTGATAATTATTGGGAACAAAGAAACAATTCAAAAGGAACTTAAAGGTTTCAGATCAGACAGTTGTCGAATATGATTAATTAAACAAAATGTGGTCTGCCATTATTAACATTCCTCCAAATAGATTTTCTCTGACATTCGAAAAAGATGTTGGAGTAAAGCAACATGAAAATGAAAGTTTGATGCGTAGTTGGTTTGCTAGTCAGAAGAAAATTTGCAAACATAATTTTTTTTAAATAAAGTCACTGAATAAATATATACCTACTGAATTAGAAAATATGAGGAATCTCAAATTGATAATTAAATGAAGAATTTTGTCACAATTAAATATAATGTATTGTAATGCGATTTTAATGGCTTATATGTTCAACAAAAATTTGCAATTCCATTTGGGTTCTTTGCGCATGGCTGAGAGTGCATGGAGAGTGCTTACTAAATTTCTTCGCCCACAATAGTATTTTGCCTAGGATTCTGACAAATGAAGTTTATTCTCGATAATTTGCTGAGAAATTTTAATGCAGGTAGAAACTGAGGTGGGTCCAAACTTGTTCGTCCTCAGTAACTTTTTTTGACACAGGAAGCTGACAACTGTTCTGGACGGTAACAATGGAATTTATAGAACTGGACTACCATGGTGACGAGATACGTTACTCAATAACAAGACCAGAACATAATGTTGTAGTGTTAGACGCAGAAGTCATTTAAAGGATAGACACAGAATATTCAGAGCAGTTACAGAGAGGTCAGTCAGCAGTTGGACAGACAGAGACAGGTTGCGAGTAACAACCAACGAACGCCGGAGTCCGGATTCAGCCGTCAGGAGGAAGTAGATTGTATTTGGCATTGTTCACCAGGAACGCCGCTCGAAAAACGGGCATTTAAACAGACGCTGCACGCATAACTCAACATGATTGGAAATAACGAGGGCATTGTATAGGAAATCTGATAATCACAAAATAATCAGATATGAATTCTTACATATTCAAAGTAATTCTACTTGCGTTCATGTCGAATCTACAATGAACATTTAATTTATATTTATGATTGTTTATTATAACTGCTTTCATGATTTTATTTCTACGCATACCAGTTTAAATTTATAATTACCGGGTTAAATATTTACTAATATACTGTAATAATTAAAAATAAGCCGTTAATTAATTTAACTATTTTGCCTCACGTTGAAGCCATTTATGTAATAATTAAAAGAAAACCTTTAATTTGCCCCAAGTTGAACGCCAATATGTAATAATTAAATGGAAAGTTTTTTATTAAATGAAAAGATAATCAATTAACAAACAAAATATTTTTTTATTTTGTGGCAATAACTCAAATCAATTACAATTTAAAATGTTAATTTCTCAGGGCCTTCACTGGGTTTCATAATGGACACAACAAATTGATTTTATTAACAAACAGTTCGCATTTACCTAAACAATACGTCGATAGAAGTAAATTAAAAAGAAAAGAAATTAACTTTGATTGACAATTAAAAGAGAACTAAATCTGACTCTATCCTTTAATTACGTTTACAATTAATCATTAGTTTGGTTTTGTTACTTACGTAGTGTCCAGCTGGTACCATCATTCCGTTTGGTTTCGGAAATACTCTTTTGCAAAATTTTACACTGATTCTAAGATTCACAGATTTTACACTATTGAAGTCAAAATTGATAGGCTCCCAGGAACTCGGATGATCCTCTTTTTGTCAGCTATCTGAAGTCTGCTTGCCTTATACAAATCCTATTATTCGTAGATTTGTTAGTCTTTTACCGCTTTGGACTTAACCTGACTTCCTTTCCTGGCTGCTACAGACGTAAAACTGCTATCTTAGCGATATTTACTGGGTAATACTTCCGTGAATGTTTTTTTTGGTCTTAAATTCACAACTTTGTTTTATAATACATTAACGATGGCTAGTCTCTGCTCAAGTATTATTCGTTCCATCCTCTGTAATGTCCCGCCACCAACTAACTCTTACTGCTCTCCAGTTTTAGCGCGCATACGCCATTTTTGACTTTCCGACAAAGTAACAGAGCTCGCCTCCATTGTCGCTTTGGAAGCTCCTGCCACTACAATTAAATTTTATTAAAACCAATTAATGGCCTAATTAATTGGTATTACAATACTAATAATAGTAATAACTAATAAATATTTAACTCGGTTGGAAACCCGAGAATTTTTATTCACAATTTCCCCGGAAAAGTCGTCGCTATCTTATAATTTTGTAACTGATTGCTGTTTTTAAATCATGAAATTTTAATTTGATAAACTTAAGATTATGCTTAAAAAGAAGCTACGTATAAAATTTTTGTTTGGGTAACGTTGACAGCGCCGAGATGTTATAAACGTGTGGACGAAATTGAACAAGAAATAGTAAAAGGGCAAGTCGCAAGGTTGCACTGTCACGGCTACCGCTAGTTGGATGTTACGCAAGTAAATGTGATTATGTTGTTGGTCGAAGTAATATGTTATTATTTCTTTTTAGGAAATATAACTGGCATAGCCTCAGCTTTTACGTCTTTGCCGAAATTCGCCGAATTTATTACTTTTAAATAAAATTTATTATTTGTTGGGAAATGTATGGAGAAAAAGAAAAACCCAGGCAGCAACATTGAAAAATTAACTATACGAAACTACCACATTTATGGATCTAAGCCCTGTTGGGTGCTTAAAAATGAAATAAAATATCGTTTTGGACTAAGAGAAATAGTGCTAGTAAAATTGCTGAATGCGTGCGAGACTAGTAACTGGGTAACATTCCTTTTTTGTTCTATAAAAATTGACCACAAAATCGGTATAATAAGATTTTAGTTGAGTATGAACTTAACGCTTCTGGAGTAAACAGAAGCTAACAGGTTCAATAATCATCACTGTTTATAACCGTAAAATAATATACGCCCGCACAGATAAATATAGGTCGTGAGATATAGGAAGTCGTGACAGGTGCGCTGTAGAAGAAGGGTGGAGGAGTAGGGGAATATTGTCATTATGGACTTCTCATTGCGGAGAAATCGGAGTTACTTCACTACCATTCTAAAAACATTAATTATATTCTGACGAACGGGATTTACAGACAGTAGCAAGGTCATTTTATTACCCTCTGTAATTATCATCTCTTAATTTTTAGTTGTTTAGTGTTCAACGTATCTTAACTGAACACAATATATTTCCACGCGTCAATGTTTTCAGTAGAGTTTTTACACTACCAGATTTCCGTAAACAAAGGTTCGTGTTAAACTGGCCTCCGGCATACTCGCACAATAATTACATGTTAGTGGAGCACTGCGCGCCGTATCTTTACAGAACTTGCTAAATCTCACGACGTATAAAATACTCATAATAAAGATGAAAAAATATCTGAAATTCACAATAATATAAATAAACAAATACAATACGTGAACTTCATCCCGTTTGAAACAGGCAAGGCATAATTAATATACAAAATTATTAAACCTGAAGAGGTTTTTAAAAAGTCGAAACGTCGTTTATTTAAAGTTTAGTTAATATACTGTAATAATTAAAAAAGATTCCTTTAATTTGCCCCACGTTGTGGTAGCCATTTTGTAATAATTCAAAAAAGGTAGACTTTTAAATGAATGAAAGATTATAAACTTTAACAAACAATAGATTTATTATAAATACTTTCAAAACAATTACACAATTTAAAATATATCTCAGGGTTTCTACTGGGTTTGATAATGGCGAAACATTTTATTTCTCAACTTAAACACAAATTCCACTTTTACTCGTCAATTAACTAGGGCGAAATTTACTTGTCAGCGAAATTAAGCTAAAAAGATGGATTATAATTAACAAATTTTAATCAAAAGAAGAAAACGAAATCTAAGTGCTATCTTTTAATCAGTTTTACATAATTAGTTGTTTTTATATTGTTACTCACGGCTGCCCAGCATTCCAGGATACCTTTAATTGTCGAAGCATTAGGACGGGTTTTTGCACTTCTTTTAAAATATTTTTAGATTAAAACTCAGGAACCAGGATGAACTTCCTTTCGTCTCTCTCTCGGTTTCTTCTGCTAATTCTGCCCGGCTATGTTCACAAGACTGTTTGTGCTTAGCAGGTTTCGTAGTTCTGCTCGAGTGAATATTTCGTCTTGAGCAAAATGTTCAGGGACCAATCAACAGATATTTCTCTGCAAATTTACTTTAAATATTTGAAATTGTCTTGTCTATTTCAACACGACCAATTTCTGTCGTGTCTGACTGCCAACTCCAACTTCTAATATGATTCTGCGACCTGCATCTGACCAAGCTTTCCTGCTAAATAACTCCAATCTCGCAAATTTTGAGAGCGCATACTTCTTCCGACAAAGAAACAGTGCTTGGCTTCTTTATTGTTGCTATGTTCTGTACCGCCGTAAGAATAGATTTCTCAAACAATTTATATTTTCAAATTCACAATTAATGTCTTAATTAATTGGTATTAGAATACATATTCTTTTACATAAGGCTGTGTATTTGTTTATTTATTTTAATTCTCATAATTTTATACTATTTTTAAAATTACCGAACCTAGATTTGAATCTCAGTCGTTCCATCAATAATTACTATGCCGCGCTTGAGACTTTAAATTTCGGAGTATTAGCTCCTCTGCAAGACGCCAAGTAAAATAAACGGTAATAAGTCATGACAGTTAATGCATGATCTGATTAAGAACGCTGGATGCACTCGTAGTGAGAGGTTAGGTGAACTGCATGGCTTGAGAGAGCTCTCGGTGGCGTGGAACAGGCGTTCTCGCACCCCAGCCTGCGGTCTAAACACGTACGAGGGTGAGCCATCCGTTGTAATTCATTTGCTCGTCCTCTGCTGTGACAACTGTATTGGCAAGGCCAGTGGGAGTGAAAGAGTTTGGGTGAGGGAGGGTGCGCGCGCAGACCGCGTGCTGCACGTCGCGGCGCGGCGAGGCCAGTCTTGTGTCGGCGGCCGCTGTGCGTGGCTCGGAGTGCGTGCCGTGACTAAGTGCTGTGCTGTGATGTGCGAGCTCAACAAGCCATGCCTGTGGAATCTAATCCATTATTATTATCAACTCAAACAGCCGTAGGAAAAAACAGGTACGCTTTAAACATCAGCGTCCTTCAGTATGTATAGAAGCTATTGCGAATTTTCCTGACAAGGAGACAAACAAATTAATGGCCTATTGTAGTCAAAGAAGTCACAGTTAATTTTTTTAAAAAGGAAGCTACTAATTATTCGCAATATAATTATTATTTGAAATGTAAAATGAAGATTTCTGTTGCCTGGGCTGTAAAAAACATTTTTTTAAATTTTATTAGTTAACTTATTATCTAAATGATTTTATCGTTGTGATAAATATCGTTGTTATTTAAACGGTGATATTGACATGACTGGCTTTATAATTGTGATAAACCTATAATATAATTAATCCTCAGTTTGTTAAATGTGCAGGTCTTTTTATTTTGATAAAAAAAAACTGAAGAACAATTTTACAGCAAGCAAAAAATTCGCCCTGATGTTTATTCTCTTAAAAATATAGGATTGTTATCCTTAAAAATATTTTAGGTGTTAAAAACTGAATTTCTAGTGTTGTTGCGTTAAAATTGCAAAGTAACTAACGGAAAAAAATATAGACTACCCCACTATATTTCAAATTTTTCTCGCTTTTGCTTTTGGTTCAGATTAAATTATTATTTAATATTAATGCGTGTTTGTACAAGAGCTGTGGCAGTTAAATAAAATACGAAGGACAGATGAAAAACTCAAGCACTGTTTAGTTAAATAGTTGTTGTGTTAAAGATTAATACAATGTGCTTGAAGACGGTATTTGTCACACGTGGAAGCAAATAGTGAATAAAATTTGTAGGATATTGAATTGGCTTTGGAAGACGAGACTGCCAGAAAAGGAATGTGGGAGGAATTGTATTCGTCGTTTCGAATACCAAGGAACCTTTTCATCTTCAACACTACTTCAGATTCCCTCAACAGTCCCGCACATACAAATAAAGCTATCCACTTTCACGTCGGACTCGACCATTATTGTATCTATATTTTTAAACAGCGTACGCTATTCACGGGTTCCTAGAATATGGTTTATTGAGACTACTTGCTTTTTCGGGTTTCTGAACTTTTAAATATATTTCAGTAGGAAGGAGTTCACACGTAAAGTATAAAGTTGTTTTAATAATCTTTAGGAATCAAAATAGTGGGTTAAAATGCATAATAATAATATTACAACCCTACGCTATACTTCTATGGCAGTTTATTTGGAAGATTAAATTATCACTAGAAAATAATTCTTTTAAGCAAATGGACAGTAAATACTTTGATCATCCAAATACATTTTTCTTCCGAATTTGTTTCTGTATGCAATGGAATGTAATTAATTAGACTTAATCAAAATATTATTTTACAATCCACCAAACCACGCAAAGGAAAAATTTAAACCTGAGATTAAACTAGATTGAGATTTAAATTAAACACAGTCAGGATGAGATATATTTTCATGAAGGGGATAATTAATTAGTTGATATCAAGAGTAGACTCTTCAGTATCACAAGCATATCTGAAGAAATTTTACTGCGGTTGTTCAATTTTAGTACTTTTCTGTATAAATAAAAAAGCCAACGTGTCTGTTTGTCGGCTCGTTTGGACCGGAAAAAAACCTGGAAAACTGCTGAACAAATTTAAATGATTTTTCCATATTTGTATTTCTGAAGGTACACACAGGGTATATAGTTTGCGGAATATCAACAGAAGAAGAATGGTGAGGGCAATTAAAAGAAACTAAACCAAATTTTTAATTATTGGTCACGGATACTGCATTGTTTTTGGATGAATAAAACTTTATTTATAAATATAATCGGTATTTATTCATATAGTTACGTGTTACCAGTCAACGAGAGAGACGCAGAGGCAGTAGGACAACAAGCCACTTCGGCATTTTCACAAGTAGCCTATTTACGATTGTGCGTACAAAGAGAAATAATGAAATGGCACTTAGTTCGGTGAAAACAGGTTCTTAAAAATTAAATTGGTAAATCTCATTAGTTATTTTAATAGATAAAACTTTGGCGTTCAAAACAAGAGAGCGATATTTACTTGACCTTTATATTTTACGTACGATTCTAATAAATTTTTATTTAAACACAATTATTCAGAGCGCAGTTTTATTTCGCACAATCATTTGTTTAATTCTGTATATAAAATGCCAGAAACGTCCATAATCAGCTGGAAAATTGTATAAAATTAAAATAAATTTAGTGTGTTAGGTAGTTGTAATATAATTTCCGTGTGCTTTATATATTTTTTCACATTACTAATATTTTTTGTTATTATTGGGAGGTTTAGAGTCGCGTCAACAAAAGTTTTTTTTTTGGCGACTGTACATGATTAAATTAAAACATATATTTCAACATTTTCATGATCTTAGAATATATAGTTAATTTCTTTATATAGTCTTGTAACCGCGAGGAATTCGAGCAGTGAGTGAATTACAGTAGATGATGTGCAAAATTCTCTTCTGGTATGGGTTGCGATAAATTTTCTTCTTGGCCTGTCGTAAAGAGTGCATTCAAAAATTTACCAATATTGTTACAGGTTTCCTTTAACCCATTTCCTCGCATAGGCCCCGCTTCGTTATTAGGATCAATTTTAGTTAATTAATGTATTACAGATATATTATTGTTTCAATCTTGTTTTTGCTGTGTAACAGTGTAGAAAATGAAGGTATTTTGATGCTATAGTTTAACATGAACTCTTTATCAAAAAAGTCCGAAAATATTTTATGTAATTTACATAAAATGCGTTGCTTTTTATTTAAAACATTTACACGAGTTTCCTAAATTGAATCAAATTGCAGTTGTTGTCTCTCATATTTAAACCTTATATATTTTTATACTTTGGTAGTCTTACCAACGTGATACGTTTTAACATTTACGGAATTATTTTTTGTGTAAGGTCCATGGCATTCAATAAGGACCGCACTCATTTTTTTTATACTGGTAATGATAAATACTTGATTTTAACGAATGATACCGTCGCCACAACTATTGTATTTGACACACAATTTTCTGTAAATAAAATTGTTCGGGCGGCCTCTTGAGACTCAATGCTGAGGTATTAAACAAGTGAGAGACGTTACGAATGTAGATACACGAATGCTTTTCAGGCCAATCTTTCAAACTCAACAATATTTCTGATACGGTAATTACTCATTTAACCTGCCAACTGTCAAATAGATTCTTGGATCCGTTCATAAGCAAGGCAGAAGAAACGAACGAGAAACTCTTTGCCAGTTCTTTTACTGCATCTCAGCGGAACTGCAAACAATAGCGTTAAAAGTTGTCGTGAAGGCCTTGAATTTTTCCAGGCGCGCTTAACATCCTTTCTATGAGCGTCTTTTGTTAATGGTAGCCTGCTAATTGGTGTAGGAATAAATCACTAGCGGTTTCACATCGTTGCAGGTGTTTCCGATGGCAAGAAGTGTGAATGAATGTGATTTAATGAACCGCGGCTAGAATTTCTAAATATTCTATTCATCCGGATGTTCAAGAATGCCGCCGCCGTCACGTGGTCGCTTACGATCACGACAGTCGCCGTTCAGAAATCTCGTCCTCTATCTGTTATCTTCCTTTCTCGTAATGTGGCACGCTCACTGACTATTTTAACCCTGACATGTCTGTATTTCTCGCTTTTTTTCTTTCGAATTTTGCGCTTTTCTCTAGCATATCTAACTCCACAAATGCGCTTTCTGTAGTGTTTGTAATCAGATTCCTAGTGAAAGTGGGAAAGTCTTAAAATACCTGATAAATAATAGAATCATTGAGACATGGAGACCATGTTGCGTGCTTCATAACCGAACAACTAAAACATTTCAACTTCATTCAGCTTAATTATCACAGTTCAATTATCTCACTTGAAAAATTACGACTTGACAAAGGTGAAATGGGCCTTCCTCTACCCTTTCGCATCCCCCCTTTCAAATCCCTTCCTATGCTATTAAAGGGGAGTTGCTCAATGTGGATCACCCTCATGTAGCCTGTTGCCCTAAAAATAAAATAAATAAAAATGATGTTACTTCGCTATTCCCATTGGAATAGCCGGCCAGCTGCCTCCCAAACTGGTAGAGGCACGGAGAAGCGAATGCTGCGTCCCCACAGCAAACTTCTGTCCCGTTATCGGAAGGGCGTGGGAAAAGTACCCAATGCCCGACCTATCTGTTGCAGGTTTTTCTAGGGTTTTCCCTGCATTACTTTTAGGCGAATGCCGGGCAGGATCCTTAACATATAGCCCGGGCGCCTAGTTAACCCTTGGCTACCTTCCTCTACCCTTCCGCATCCCCCCATTCAAATCCCTTCGTATGCTATTAAAGGGGAGTTGCCCATCGTGGATTAACCTCATGTAGCCTGTTGCCCTAAAAAAATGATGTGACTGCTAAATATCTCTATTTTAACATGTGTAATTTTTGTTGATGGGTCAAATCGTATAAATTGTCACGGTTTCAAATTTCATGAATTTTCTACCATAAAAAATATATATCTCAACTTCAATTAATATAAATTTAATAAAATATATATTAGATAAAAAATATAGCCAAATAACAGATAAAGTGTAGTGAGTCTGTCACCTGGTTTGGACTGTTGTGTAGTTTTCACAGCTCTTGCGTTTTGTAATCACCTGACGAAAGCAACAAGGGTTGCAGAAACTTTGTGTTGTATTTATATTATCACTTCATTTATTTGGATATATTTTTAACTGATAAGCTTACTTTTAACACAGAGGTATTATATTCCTTTTTAAATAAATTGAGATATTACGATGTTTCTGACACAATGGCAGAAACACGACTGACGTTGAAGTTAAAACTCAGTAAAACATATTCATGATTTTTTAGGCTTCATTTAAAATTTGATTTAATTTTTTTTTAGTATTAAAGAACTTAATATTTTGTAAGTTAGTAAATATGTTGAGGAATAAAATGTTTGAAATAAATTAACTGCTCGTCTAAAACGTGTATTTAGGATACCGCCATAGCAACAGAGAACTCTCTCGTCTTTCATATAGCAAACGCGAATGGTCCGGCGGTAGCTGTCTAGTTGACTTCTATTGCTGAATTTAATTTTCTGCCGGATCGTGGAGAGCAAGTTTCCGAGCTCTGCCATCTGGAAAGCTCCCCCTGTCTCCTCGCCCCCGCTTTGGTCTTGTAATAGGCCCTAATTGTCAGACGAGCTGTCCGTCAACGTCACTTAAACGCGGTGACAATTTGTGCCGTGAAATTCGAATTAGCTGCGGCCAATTTCCCTGTTTAAACTGGCGGTAGCAACAGAAAGGTGGAAGTTGCTCGGAACCAATCACCGGGAGAAGTGCGCAGCGATAAAATTAATTTGCGTCTCCGAGCTGTAATTGCGGTATCGTGACTGGGCTTTGCGAGCAGAAATTAACGCTCGCTGTGGGGAAACGATGTGAAATGTGTGCGAGTTTAGCTATCAGACGTTTAACGTCAACTACCTTTACAGGATACGTGAATATTACAGCACACGTGGTTCAGAGATTGTGCAATAAATGTTTCAACCTGTTTCCTGTATCTCTCAAACTTTTACGATGTAGTTGTTACCTTTGATTATCGATGACATATTCTTTGAGTTCAGGGGTCCCAGCCTGACGAAGAGAATCCAAAAAATCAAAATTTCATGTGAAAAAAAAAACAGTAAGCAGGTGAATTCCCTACGAAATTTGTTGTGGCGCTGCGACGAAAAAGTAAATAGAGAGCGACGGAGTGCTTTTGCCGTTGACTAGAAACGGTTACGCCATTTTTCGATTTTTTCCGAGGATAATAAAATAATGACCGGTCGTATTAAACACTCTGAATAGGAATATAACAACTTCAGGTCCATCTTCCGAAATGTAAAAATTAATTTCAGAAATTATTTTTATAGGATCATGTTCCACCATTTTACTGATAATGAATCGCAAATGTGAAAGTACATCTCTTTAGCGTTGCTGTAATCGTAAACAGCGTCCTTATTTATTTCTCTGTTCTGATATTCTAGTATTGCACGACACAGCGATACATTTCGTTTTCAGATATGTCTGTATCACACCCTTTTTTTTGGGAGGTGTACACAGGCTATGTATAGGGTAACCACATAGTGGCAACTCCTCTCTTATAGCATAGGAAAGGGATTTGAAAGGGGGGATGTGGAAGGGTAGAGGAAGGTAACCAAGGGTTAACTAGGGCCCCCGGGCTATATTTTAAGGATCCTACCCGGCATTCGCCTAAAGAAATGCAGGACAAACCCTAGAAAAACCTGCATCAGCTAGGTCGGGCATTGGGTACTTGTCCCACGCCCTTCCGATAGCGGGAGAGGAGTTTGCTGTGGGGACGCAGCATTCCTCGACCAGTTTAGGAGGCAGCTGGCCGACTATTCCAATGGGAATAGCGGACAACTCTTACCGTATGCCCAAGGTCTGTGACCCCGGAACATACACCTCTCAAAACAGGCCGAGGTGCCTCGGCTTGTGGGAACCTTAGTTCAAAAACGAAGAGAGGAAAAGGCATCCCCAAAGGTAGCCCCTTCGTATCTCTCCTACCTGCGAGAGATATTCTCTCGCAAGTACTGCCTGCGAGAGAACAGCCCTCGCAGGCCGTGATAGCCCTCACAGGTTTTTTTGTTGTTTTTTTAGGGCAACAGGCTACATGAGGGTAATCCACTTTGGGCAACTCCCCTTTAATAGCATAGGAAGGGATTTGAAAGGGGGGGATGTGGAAGGGTAGAGGAAGGTAGCCAAGGGTAAGGTAGTCCCTTCGTATCTTTCCTACAAGGTTATACCTGCGAAAGAATATCTCTCGCAGGCCTTCCTGTATCACACTCACTTCCCACTACCATTTATTGGGTTCAGTGTTGTATAGTGACTAATAGAAAAATTATTATTAAAATTACAATATATAAAAAAATTATTAATGATTATTAAATAAAATTATTAAAATGGAAAAATCTCGAACGAACCAGGAATCGAACACGGCTCCTCTGCTGATGGGCGGAAGTTCTCCACTGAGCTACCCGTGTCGGCTCCAGATCCGTTGCGAAAATTCCTCCTCCCATTAGACCTAATGCAGCTTCACCAACAATTTTTTACTACATCACAATTCTTACATGTGTTTGATGACAAAATTTGTGCTTCCGATAGTGGAGTTATATTATTTAAATTATTTATAAACTAATCATTGATGATTAAATAATAATTTATTCGAGAAGTTTCACTACTGGCAACACATTTCATTATAGTAGAATTTTCCCATTAATCAACCAAATTTTTCTAATACGAAGAGAACAAGTATCCATGGCTCCAATATTCGCGATATGATTTCTGCTTTAATGTGGAAAGAGATTTATGAGGGCAACGCCGGTCCGGATTTAACCCTACACCTTTTGGTTTCTGGTGCCACCAAACGTCTACTAAATAACATTTCGGCCGATAACACACTCAAATTATGAAACTACGCTTTACTTGATGACTTAAACTCTTTTGACGGGCAGTTTCCATAACAGTTGGTATTTTTAAGTCATTTTGTATTTGTTCATTTGTTATGTACCAGGGGGCGTTAACGATGGCTCTTAATATTTTAGACTGGCATCTTTGGATTATTGCAGTATTTGACTTACTGGCACATCCCCATAATTCTATCCCGTAGGTCCATATTGGGATAATTATGGTTTTATATAGTAGTAGTTTATTTTCTAAGGAGAGGTGTGACTTGCGTCCTAGTAACTAGTACATTTCTTTTTGTTTAATATCCATTTCTTTTCTTTTCTTGGTTATGTGGATTTTCCAATTGAGTTTGCTATGTATATTTGCTAAATATTTGACTGAGGGTGATTTAGGCATCTCTGTGTTGTTTATAAAGATCGTTGGGCAATGTTTTTTACATAATGTAAACGTCACTTGAATTATATTTCGTGAATGCAAGTTCCTTTAGGTATTTGCCAAACTTGAGAATACTGTAACTAAAAATAAATTATATGATTCTTCTCGGACGACCCGCGATCAGTAAAGAAGCACCTACAGCGAGTTCTTTGAAATTTCAGATATTTAGAAACTATTGCCAATACTGTAACAGTCTCTTTTGATGGATAGTTTCTTGGAAGTTCCTTGATTAAGCAATTGTTATCGGTGTTGTTTCATTTATTAAATTATTCCTTCGACAAATTGCGTATGAACGGCTGAAATTAATTTAAATTCTCAGAAAGTGACGAAATGAAATAAACATTATTTATGTACAGAAATTGAATAAGACTTCGTCGAAACAAAAATTTCGGCTTTTGATTTTTTTTTTAGCTGAAACTAAGGCTTGTAATTGAAGGAAAATTAAAGCGAATATAATAATTAAAAATTGAAACTGTATCTCACTTGTATTAAATATTATTAGTGATAATTGGTCAAAAGTCAGAATTTATTTATAAATATTAAAATTTATAATTAACTAAAATTCAGAACGTTACTTCCCTTTACGTAAACTCCCAATTCACATCATCCACTCCCCATAAATCACTCCGGAATAACCTAACTCTAGCCCCTCCTATCAACTGGCACTATATACTCCCTAAATATCCGTTCTTCCCATCTTCCCCCATAACCTCCTTAACGCTTTTCAAACATGAAGTTTCCCCAATGACCAGATCGATCGCTAACATCATGCCGGCTAATATGTTAATATGTGGTAAACAACTTAATCGGTTTCTCTCGTCTCTAACTTGGAATGACAAGGGTCACATCCAAGACCACAAGTTTACATGTGAAATATTTAAAATTTGTAAATACCTTGTTTTATTTGTTTAATTTTAACCATTGTAAATACTGTTATTATATTATTATCACGACTGTAAAGTCTCCGGACTAAAAGTTAATTTTAATAAATCAAAAAATAAAAATAACGTTACTTCCTTTTGTTTATGGCGTCTTAGGATGTATATTATTAAAAAAATAATTAAAATATGTTTCAAGTTTGAATAAAACAATTTAACAATCTAACAATTGTATTTGCGACGTTTCGATGACGTCTTCTAGCAGACGATGACAGTGAACGTCATTGAAACGTCGCAAATACAATTGTTTACTCGGTTAGAAGCCCGAGAAGACTATATTCATTCACTACACCGAGATAGACTATATTCTTAATTTACACATCCTCCAACTTCAATGGCAGAAAATTGTTTTATTCACTAATTTTAATTGTTTCTTTTATAGTACACATTTGAAAAGACCCTAAAAAATGAAAGTAACCTTTTGTCTTTTAGTAAAGTGTATATTTAATGTTTATAAATAAATTTTGACTTTTGGAAAATTAACACTAATTCTATATTAAGTGAATTTTCTTTTTGTAGTCAAAGAAAATAAAACGTCATATTTAACGGATTGAAATGAATAAATTGAATTTAAATGGTATGTGCAGACAACTTGGGTGAAACAACACAAATATATTAAATCAAATACTTTCAATTATTTGAATAAAATTATATTACATCAGTAGTGTGATTTTCATAGAAATTTCACACAAGCCTTCAGCTTCAGTTAACTAAATTTTTTTATGATTATAGCATTAACATTCGTTATTACACAGATTTTCGATTAACCCAGTTGTTAATTTCAACTCTAAGGAATACCACATGTTGTTATATGACGATTCAAATGATATCCGAAGAGAATTTCCTATGCACGAAAGCCATTGCAGTTGTAGAAAGACAAACCGAACGAATACACGGCTCGTTGAAACAAGTTTACTAATTGAATAGGGAAATTAACGTTGTTCGAGCAGTACTTTTCAAGTGCAAACAGGGCCTCCGGAAATGGAATTATGTGCAAAAATAAACTGGCATAAGTAGTGCATTCACCGACACGAATAAAGCCTAATGAGGCTGTGCACTAATCGGCATTATGCCGTGTCCGCGCGCGACTTTCACAACAAAGCACTATTGATTGTGCTCATTGTTACCGGCAGCATTGTTGCTGTTTTTGTTAGGTTGTTACACGAGCTTTCGTTTGTTCCCGAGAGTCACAGATAAATGAACTCTGTAAGGCGTCGTTGGCGCGTTCAGACGCGCCTATCAGAAAATCAACATCAGGTGCGTTGAGTTGTTTCAATTAGCCCGAATATTTCGCTTTTAACAAACACAAAACATTAATTAGCGGAATTTATTATTCGATTTGAATAGAAATAAATTGTAAAATATATTTGTCCTTGGTTATTGGGACTCAAAGCGATTGCATATTGTTTATACGTCATGTCAACTTCAGTAACCGTTCTGGAAAGTTCTTGAAATGAAGTGTATGGAAAAAGAAAAATGTCAGTAAAATTTAAATATGAGTGGGTGACTATTTCTACAATTATGTGAACAGTTCCTAAGAAAACGAGATTCGATCCATTTTACTAGCTTCTAAAGATTGACTAAAAGAACGACATAGCTCAATTTTTAGTGTGTTTGATGGACATCAGAAGTGAAACGTGTTTCGCGATGTATACAGAGATTTAATACTTTTATAGTTTCATAAAAGTTGCGACATTTTGGATACAATTTAAATTATTCGCTGATTCCAAGTTATTTTAGTTCTGAGATACATAAGAAATTACTGCATTTTAATGAAAGGAGCAAAATAATTATAAGAAAAATAATTAATATATGCATTTGAACGTGAATTTTAAAGTTATATTGACTGTACAAGTCGATGAGACTGCGAAAATTAGGAATGAAAATGACAGACATTTTTCCACCTATTGAGAACCAACTGGATAGAAATATTTGATTAATTTTGTCATATTGCAATTTTAACGCTCAAAATATAATTTTTTTCTATTACGATACCTTAAGCAACGTAAATTGTAGTAAGATGGCTATAAAAATAATATAGAGTGACAGAGATAGAGACGATAAAAGACAGAAAACAAAAATTGATTTGCAAACTGGCGTCGCCGTTGTCGTGCAAAACTCGCTGGTTTACTATTCAACGCCTCAAGAAAGTTTTGTCTGCATGTATGCACATACGACTGTCTATTTTCTTTGTCTCGGAGCGTCACAACTATTTTAAAAACGCATTCACCAGCAGCATGCGTAATGAAGTTTCACTTCAAACAGTTTTAAGTGGCTTCTGCAGTTCTTAATTTTGTGCGGCATTATTGAGAATCTTTATATCCCTACGTTTTATAAATATTGATTACTTTAATTCCCACGTATAGAAAAATATTGTTGAACATATATCTATAGATTTAAAAATTTGTGACGTCATTCTTTTTAATATTCTATGCTCCCATCAAGTGTTTCAATAATTTATCAAAAACAACGTTGAATTTTATTGATTCAGAATGCAGATTGTATAACATTTTTTTAGATAATAAAAAGTACATTATAAGTTTCGAAGATTCTATATGATTTCTCTAACTCATCTACATATTTTTTAAAAACGAATTTAGAGGAATCTTTACGCCATTCCACCTTTTTTAACTCAATGAGAATTTTCCGTGCCATGTTTTTGTGAATATTAAAATGTATAACTATCGGCAGTGTGATTGTATTTGCCGTATGGGTGAACGTAACGTACAGCACAACTGGTAAGGGCAGCATTTGTGGGGAAATTATCTTAATATGCAATTCACCTGAACATTCAACAGGTAGCAGCGAAGGACATAACGACTGTAGGGTAGCAATTAGCGGCAAGAACTTCTTAAAGTATAGGGACGTCGCTCAGAATTCATTAAAAGCCACCCCTTTTGCAGAGGGGTGGCTCCATCTTAAAGACGTGGATTTAATGTCAGGCAAAGTCCTCCTCTCAATTGCAAATTAATGTTTATGGTTTAATACTACGTTACAATTCTTATCCGTAAAGATGACAATTCTAAAATAACTTTTTACTTTACAATCATGGTAAATATCATTTGAACTAAAATTACAGATGTACGGGTTTATTTACAATTTACGTATATATATATATATATATATATATTGTAATATACAAAATAGGAGCATTTAATTTAATGAATTTGGATTTATTCGTGCCCCACGTTGCTCCATTTTGTAATATTCAAATTAAAATAGTTTTTTAAATGAAAATATAATTAACTTTACAAACAAAATATTTATTTTCAAAACTTTAAAACAATTACACAAATAATTACAAATAGAATTTATCTCAGGGTCATTACTGGGTTTGATAATGACGAATCATTTAATTTCTCAACTTAAACACAAATTCCAATTTAAAAGAGAAAAGATTTACTCGTCGATTAACGATGACGAAATTTACTTGTCAACAAAATTAACTATAAAGATGGATTTTAAATTAAAAGAAGGGAACGAAATCTGACGCTATCTTTTAATCAGGTTTACATACTTGGTTGATTGTAAATTGTACTCACGGCTGCATTCCAGGATACCTTGTACTTGACGAGACACTATGGCGGGTTTTGCACTGCTTCTAAAAACTCACAGATACTAAAATTAATATTTTTAGATCAAAATTCAGGAATCAGGATGAACCTCCTTTTCGTCTCTCCCTCGGTTGACTTCTGCTCGGTTATGTGCACCAAAAACTGTTTGTGTTTAGCAGGTATCGTAGTTCTGCTCAAATGAATATTTCGTCTTGAGCAAAATGTTCAGTGACCAATCAAAGCTGTTGATTGGTAATTCTCGATGTTTCTCTGCAAATTTCCTTAGAATATTTGAAATTGTCTTGTCTATTTCAACTCGATCAACTTCTGTCGTGTCTGACTGCTCACTGCGTCTACTTAACTTTACTTTTTAAAAGAATATCTCGTCTATTCCAGCCAACTCTAACTTCTCAATATCTTCCTGCGACCAAACCTTCCTGCTAATGCGACTTGAACTCTACCATATCATAATTGAACTGAATTCTCTCGTAATTTTGAGCGCGCATTCCTTCTTCCGACAAAGGAAACAATACTTTGCTACATTGTTGCTGTGTTCTGTACCGCCGTCAAGAATATATTTCTCAAACAATTTATATTTTCAAATTTTCAATTAATATGTTAATTAATTGGCATTACAATATATATATATATATATTATACTTTACACCCATCAACTGTTATCGAAGGTTTGTTATTTTATTTTCGTACACTCTGGTACAATCTCGAAGAAGTAATTGTATTGAGATATTGCTTACGTATTTTGTCAACTGTATGATTTTTACTTCATAATTCATTACCTAACGATCTTCAGCTAGTTATTCGTTTATTATCCTTTTGTAAGTGCAATTAATTATCAATGTTAATTATGTATGTATGCATATTACCAACTGTGATTACGATTGTTCCCGGTAGCTGTCTAAATAAAATATAT